>CM040630.1:42876930-43619773 GCA_022818045.1 Neotoxoptera formosana | reverse complement strand
ATGCAGTTAGCGGGACAAGAAGAAAAACAATTAGCGATAGAAAATGGTCAAGTTGACCTTTTAGCACGACCTAAAATTGCAGTAGTCGCTGATGGCGCTTGGAGTAAGCGATCTTACAAAACTAAATACAACGCACTGCCCGGAGTTGTAAGAGAAAAATAAACTACATATTATAAAAAACATAGTTCCTAAGCATATAAAATTAAATATATTCTAATAATATAAAACATGTATCTATAATAATAATTATATTATATTATTTTATTATTATACTATATTATATAATAAATACAATAGTAGTATAATATAATATAATATATAGGTATATAAATAATTATTTATGTTACGTGATATTTAACAAAATATATTTATAGGCTTGTATTATTGGTGCAAAAACAAAAAAAGTTATATTTTGTGGAGTCAGAAACAAATATTGTTGTATATGTCAATTAGCTGAAAACCGTGACGAAGTAGCACAAGATCATGTATGTTTCAAAAATTGGAATTCGGCCTCAACCGCGATGGAAGCTGATATTATTGTTGAAGGGTTCAAGCAAAGTCTGCATATGCATAATGTTATATATTCTCAGTTAATAGGTAAGTGACTTTATTTTTATTTTTTGCATAAATATTTTCATTTATACGTTGTATTATTGAATATATTATAACGGTTATAATACATTTTCAAGATTTTGAACAAATTCTCAGTTTTTTCTTAAATTATTGTTTGGTTTTCTTGACGCTTGTATTATATATGTTTTAGGAGAAGAAAACATCGTACCCGATTTAAAAATCTTTGGTGTTTGGGATGATATTTGTAGAGCCCGAAATCTTCTAACTTATCATACCGAAAGTTTAATGTATGGCTATTGGCTATAATAACAATTCAGCTGAACTTTATAATTCAATTTTACCAAATATGTCGGAGGGAAATGCGTAAATTTTTCATTGAAAGGGTCTTATCAACTAAGGTGTAGCGCAGCAGTCACTGCATATAATTCAGGACCAAACCGTCTTTCTTTGTTTAACAAACATGTAACAAATAAAAGCCCAGGGAGATTTACAAAAATGTATATTAAAAGGCATATAGTAAGAGCTGAAACTCGAAAACGACGGCGATGTCTTTTTAGTGGACCAAAAAATAGAAAAAAATGTACAACAATCGGAGGACCAGATGAAAACTATGGAAATGTGTCTCATGACCCACTTTCTGATCTTACTGATGTTGAAATCCAACAGTTAAAAAATAAGTTCATGGAAAATTTAAAATTAACTGAAAAACAAATTATAGACTTAGAAATGAATACTAAAAGACAACATCAATGTGATGAATGGCATTTGGAGCGAAAAAAAGGTAGATATTTCATATTTTTTTAAGAAAATAATAAGTTTATATGAATGTTTTAAAATGTATAAATTTTTATTTTTTAGACTCACTGCTTCAGTGTTTGGTAAATTATGTAAAATGCGCCAAACCACGTCTCGTGAAAATTTAATAAAAGAAATGTTTTATGGGACTTATAGTGGTAATGCTGCTACGCGATATGGAATTGCACACGAAGATTGGCTAAAGAAGAGTTGGAGAAAATAATTGGAAAAAAAATTGAAAGTGCAGGTTTATTTATAGATGCAAATTTACAATTTTTAGCGGCGTCTCCCGATGGACTAATAGACAATGATAGTCTCGTCGGAATTAAATGTCCAGCGTCTGCTAAGAGTTTTACTCCAGAAGAAGGAATTTTAATGAAAAAAATAAAAAGTTTCACTATTGAAAACGGTCAATTACATCTAAAAAGAAATGATAGTTACTTTTATCAAGTCCAGGGTCAACTGCACATAACACGCAAAATGTTTTGTTATTTTTGTATCTGGACACCTAAGGGTAATATTATTTTGTTTTGAACTAATAGGATTCTAATTGAAATGTATAATAAATAAGTTATTTGTATACAGGTTTGATGTATGAAAAAATTGAAAAAGACGATGATTTCTGGGATAAAAATATAAAGTCTCAACTAACAACGTTTTTTACAGAATACTTTTTATCCGAAGTTTTAAAAGACAGTTTAATATTGAATGAATAAATATAATATTTACGAGAATTGAAAAGTACATAAATTCAAACACTTTTTTATAAATGTTTTTATTATTCATTTGATGGTCAAATCATTTTTTGGTTCATAACCTATGTATACTTTAATAATAAATTAATAAATATTAAATAACAATGAAAAAAATGTTTTTTCGTATTTTAGTATTACGTGAAGATTATGTAAGTTACGGCCGTGGCGACTTGCGTTATATAATCCGGTTTTATGCAGTTATTAAAATATTGGGCGTCGTTATCATTACTATTGTTTGAAGTTTCGTGGAACGGCTCACGCACACTAACGTTCATTTACTTTACACACACATACACGCCACTATACTAGTCATGTAGATAATTGCCTATACACAACTCCTTAGAAATTGTAGTGCTGCAGCCCCCTTAAAACAATTAGGTAAACATGTTTGGTTTTTGTGTCTAGAATTCTAGATGGGATTTTATTCATGCACTGTAAAAACAGTACATTATGTAAAACATTGATCCAAGTTGTTACAATGTTAGTAATAGTGCTATTACTACACTTGAATCTTGTAGCCAAGTCAAAATGTGGAAAATTGTGTCTTAATTTCTTAAGAGTTATAATATTATAAGTAGTTGATCTTGTCTATTTATTCTCTCAACTTTCCACTGGAAATGGTAGTGAATTTCTGCATATTTCAATAAATTATACAAACACATAAATATTTCATTATTAGGTAAGCCAGTATAAGATTGTAACAGTTCGTTGTTTTGACTCAAGTTTTCATAATTAAATGAAACACTTAAATGGCTCAACTTTAATTGCAATTCATTTTCTTTTTTGAGGTAATAGTTCTCAGATTCTAGAATAATTGATGTTATGTGTGGAATATCAACCGTATGTGAACTATTAAACACAAAATATTTTATTTTTTTAAATACAAACGGACGTAAGTCCTTAACAATATTTTATGTGTATACACGGTAGTAATAATACAATTATGTTATAGTAATGACAGATAACAAACTAGGACACATTACATTTTATAAGTTACAAATATAGACAAAGAACAAAAAAGTGAATAACAACAAATAAAGATATAGGGCGAGACTTGCTAAACAAAATCAAAGGTAATGGAATTACCCGCAGCCATTAAGATATTAGAAGGACAGTTTATCATATAATTTGTTTTATATGGGACGGGATAGAATAAATCATTGCATCTTGTATTACGGTGATTTACTTTAAGACAGATGAGGGAAAGGAGCTCATCACAATCGATATTCCCTATGAGTAAACTGTGTAAAAATTTCGACAGTAATAATGTGCGTCTAGTTTTGATTGGAAGGAGATTGGTAAATGATAGTACTGAATCATAGGAACTATGAGGTGGTCTATAAATATTAAATTTGTAGGAGATGAAACGGAGGAAATTATTTTGAACTGATTCGATCGCATCAATCTGTTTAGAAGTGTTATTAGTCCAAATTAATGGACAGTATTCTAGGTTTGAGCGAACAAGGGCACAGAATTAAAAAAAATGTACTTACATAAACACTTTTCGCTTGTTTTTCAATATTTTTAAAAATATTTGTATGCCACTTTTGAACATGCGACTTCATGTTCGACGTGTTTGTCCCTTTAACATTTTTCAAACATAATTTGCATCTGTTTGTGCTAGAATCAATTTTATTAAAATACTGAGCGTATTTTGAAGGTGCCATGGTGAATTTTACGTTAGATTGGAGATCACGACACCGACACAACTCTAATGAACTCAAGACTAATGTCGAATGATAAATGTATAACAAACTACAACGTAACACCACTAACAACTGAAATACTAAGTTTTCCTTTATTAAATAGTCTAACATTTCTAAATAAAAACAACAATCCATTGTAAATTAAACAACTGTCAACTAGCCGCTCATCTGGAAATTCCCAATCCTAGTTCCTAGTACTATTAATTATATAAATAATAATTGTTATTTCAGGAACGCCAATTAACTATGGCGCGTATTCAATAATATGATAATTTGATATCAAAATATGCACAACAATAAAATAAAATAAAAATTATGAAAATTTCGAGTTTCGAGGTTTTTGACCGTAGCCGACGATATAAATATTATCGGATGATATATCGATATTATCATAAATCGAAAATATCATACGATATCGATATATCATTTACAAATATCGATATTTTGATATTATCTATATTTTGGACCCATCCATGGTGGTACACTGGGCAGCGGTTGCGACTTGCGGTTCCCACCGTTTCCTGCGTCTTCGGCCTTCGCTTATCGTATTCGTCATTTCTGTTATCAACATTCGTGTTTTTGGCGACATTCAGTGTACCGCCGCCGCGCCCGTATATAATAGAAAAACCACGTTTTATATGTTGTAGTTGTAGTAGGCCGTAATATTTATAATATAATTATATTATTATTTGTTATTTGTTATTTCTAAAACTTATAAACAGGAATTAAGAAAAAAGAGAAACTATTTAGAAAAAAACCACAAATACAATGTGTATGGATGAATGTTCAATAAAAAATTCGATCACCATAACCACAAAAAAAAATGTGTAAAAATCAAAAAAACTATTTCCATTTAAAGGAAAATGGACTAATAAACTTATGCGTAAATTTAATATGCCACCTTACAAGTCAAGAATTTTTGTAGATAGAATTTTGAAATGAGTTTTTAAATACAGAAAACAAAACGTTGTTATTTATCAAAAGACATTTAAAAAACTAAATAAATAAGAATATCAACTATACAGCTATATAGTATTCCAGATATTAATGAACTAAACTATAATTTTCTTAAATTTATTTTGGGGCAGTCTTATCATTCCAAGTATACAGAACCATTTTACACAGATACAGTTTACAAGCCATGGAGTTATGTGAATAAAATTAAACTTGAAATAAATGAAAATGGTAAAATGATAAATTTATTTCAGCCATTTAACGTAGAATTTCCAGAATTATCTTGGTATTGTAATGAAATGTTATGTAACTTAAATTATACATATGCTATTCCAAGAGTCATTAAAATAGTTAAGCATCTATTAGGTTACCACACTTTGTCTTGTTACATTGATTGATTTTTTTTAATTATAATAATTTTTAAAATTGTGTTTAGCAGTTCTCTTACAATTAGCTCTCAGACGGGAAAAGTTATTATAATCTGATGGGTCATTAAATTTTTTATACAAAGAATGAGCAAGAAAAATACCAGAAATCACTTATTAGATCAAGGGTTTGTCTATAATAATAAGTATATTGGAAAAGAAATGCTTGTCAAGTTCTTAACAGTCCATTCAACAGAAATTAATAAGGCCTACAAAATTAATCAGTCACATTTAGATGTGTCTGGTGCTCAACGGCAGAATGTCAGACTGGCAGCCCAGATTTTCTCAGAACGGTTATCAAAGTCAATAGATATCTGTGGAAAGGCCAAACTGTTAGACAACATTCCAAATTGGCAAGAGGTAATAATTTTAAAAAAAATGTAAAAGTAAAAATTAAAATTAAATGGTAAAAAAATACTTAAAAATTAAAATTAAAGGAAAATGGTAAAAAAATTAACAAAATATATAAATCACAAAGTAAAAACATCTAAAACTATTAACTTAAAGGAAAATGTGTTGTATCAAGACCAATTTCACCGTTATTTAAATATATATTTTAGTATTCATTAATGTTTCTACTTTTTAGATGAGCAATGTATTAAGTTTATTTAACAATTGGTTTGATTTGTTAAATACACGAATGTTAAGAGACAGATTTACTGACAGCTATGGATTAGATATTAAAAATCAAAATATTTTGTTAAATAATATGAATCAATATATTAAATATATGCGGGTCCATGGATCAAAATGTCTCATGCCTTTCCAAAAGGGTATACTAATATCAAATAAATCTTTCGAAAATCTTTACATAGATCTACAAAGTGAATATAATGTCAAGTACATAATTTCTCGGCGGCTCAACCAAGATGTACTTGAAGGATTTTTTAGTTATATAAGAGGTATGGGCGGCTCAAATGATCATCCTACACCATTGGATTTTAAATATCGGTAATACCTATTTTATACAACTTAACTATTTATATTATAACTACCCTATGAACTAAATAACTAATTAATTACACATAAAAACTATGTATCAATTGCAGATTACGTTGGTACGTTTTAGGAAAATACTCTAATGTACTTTTTACTGTTCACCGAAACACTGAAGAACAAACTGATGAAGAATGTTTAATTGACTCATCAATTTTATCTTCTCAAGTGTTACATGACTCAAAAGTAGTTGACTGGTCTCCTGATACATCGCCCATTGTTCAAACCATTACAATTGAGAATGAGTTGAATATTCCTCAATCATCTCTCGATTTGCTAAATGAGTTTGAACTAGAGGTTAATAAATTAAAATAAATAATAAACGTGTTTTAATAGTAGATAAAATGTATATTTTTTAAGACTTACTTTCTTAATTGCTATTTGTGTTTGTGTTTCAGTTCTTAGATAATGAAAATGCGTCCTATTCAACTGATACAGCACAAGATATCATTAGTAGAAATGGGTTGCAGTTTTTAGCAGGATATGTAGCCCATCGATTTAGAGTTAAACATCCTGAATTGGGGTCTTCTAGAAACTTTGATGAATCTAATTGTCCATGGATAACGTCATTAAGCAAAATGAATTTATTGTACCCATCAAATGACCTTTTAAAAGCAATATGTTATACTGAAGAAGTATTCAATCAGTTCCATGGCTCTGGTTTGAAAAAAACTCCATTTATTATACAGGATTTATTGAATACAGTTAAAGCACAGTATCATTGTATACCTGATACAGTTCTAAGTTGCTTCATAAGAACAAGAACATTTATCCGCTTGAAGTACTTGAATAAAATTATTGCAAATGAAAAAAAATCTGCAAAAGATAAGAAATTAAAGAAATTTGTTAAATAAGTAATTAGAAAAATGTAGTTAAAAATTGTTACATATCAACATACAAAAATAAGTTTGTTCTGAATATGTCTCTAGTTGTGGAGTTTGGATTAATGATGATGTATAGTCTTCTTCTTTGCGTCTTCAATCGTTTGTTTGGTTTGCTGCAGTTCTTTTTTTTAAACTAAGTTTGATAAAACAAATTCAAGAAAATCGTTATTACTTTACGCAACTTATAGAAATTTTACTATACTTGAGTGGGCAAGGTATGGCTTTTAGAGGCCACTCAGAAGAAGAAAATTCCTTGAATCAAGTTATGTAATAACTTTTATTAAAATTAAGAAATAAAAAACATTTATAATATTTAAATATTTAAGGTAACTTTAAAGAAGCATGCAAATTACTTGCAAAATGTTATCAAAAGTTTTCAAATAAATATGATTGTAGTACAAACTATTCTAGTTGGCTTATACAAAATCAACTTTTAAGTATTTGTGCTGAAAATGTCAGACAAAACATTATTTTGGATGTACAAAGAAAGCGGTTTTTTGCATTAATGTGTGACGAAGCTAGGTAATTTTAAATTTCAAGTAGGTATCCTATATAAAAAAAAACCATAATGATTACCTACTTATTTATAATTCAATAACAATCAATTAAACCACACAATTTTTTTTTTATTTATTTAAGGAGTTTTAAAGGCCAACAGCTGTCTATATGTGTGAGATACACTGTAGAACTGGAAATTCATGAAAGGTTCTTGGGATTTTTGGAGGGCATAATGCTGATTTTCTGACTACTGAAATTTTGAAATTTTTACAAAAATCTGAATTAAGTCACTTAAATATAATTGCTCAATCACATGATGGCGCGGCTGTTATGTTAGGTCATTTAGGAGGTGTACATGCAAAAATTAAGGAAAAATACCCCACAGCGATTTTTACTCATTGTATGGCACACCGATTGAACTTGGTTGTGGTTGACATGTGCAAATATATAACGGTATTCATTTTTTTATAATTTAGAAAAACAAATTTAATTTCAATTGTTTATTATAATTTTATTTACTTAGAGTGCAAGGAGTTTATTTAATGCTTTGGAATCAATACACATATATTTTTCATTTCCTTCAAAAAATATTAAGCTGCAAGACATACAAAATAAATTGGGGTTAAAAAAATAGATCTATGACTCATTTATCTGACACACGTTGGGTTTGCAGATATAAAAATTGTGATGTAGTTTTAAATAATTCTACAAGTATTAAATGAAGAAATTGAAGCCAATTATGATAGGAATGTCAGTCAAGCCATTGGTAAAGTATAAAATATTAAATGAAAATAATACTTTTTGAGGCTGCATACTAGTTGCGGCCATGACGATTTTTGAGATAACAGATATAACAGATAACAGTTGCGGTCACACCAATTTAGGTAATATCTTAGTTACGGTCATAGCTTTATTATACTCCAATTCCAGGCGAAATTTATATTATACGATAAACATATTTTTTGATATAATGCACACAGCGTATATATGTGGGAACACCACTACTTATCTGTAAAGTTTATAAATAAAATAGATTAAATTGTATACTCCGATAGTCCGATCATAGTTTCGAATATTGCTTTCATTGTGCCTACGTCTTTTTTCACGTAATTTAAACATAAGTATCAACATTTTTAACCATACCTACAGAATAAATAATAGTGTAGACAGTCCTAAGTCTGTTATCTTTTTGATATAAATGGGAAGGAAAATGTTGATTAATACATTTTTCTAAATTAAATAAATAAACGAAATATTAATTTCATATTTAATTATTATATAAACTATATTATATTATTTAGTATACTTAGTTATTATTATTTGAGTGACCGCAGCTAGTATGTAACCTTTTCGATGGGTGACCGCAACTAGTATATAACCTTTTTGAGAGGTGACCGCAACTAGTATGTCATTTTTGATTATGACCGCAACTAGTACACACCGCTTTTTGATGTATAAACACTGAACAATAAATAATTTTTTATGACATATTATTGTTTTTATTTTTAGGTATTTATTCAACCATAACTAAAAGATTATTTGTCGAGCACTTGTTTATTTTTCATGATGTATTAATTGTAATTAATGTACTAAGCAATAAATTACAACAAAAAACTGCAACTCTAGGAAAAGCAGCCTAAATCTGTGATTGAAACTTTAAAAAAAAAAAGAAATGATGATTCATTTTTGGTATTATGGAGAAAAATAAAAGAGTTTGCTGAAAATCATAACATTTCTTTAGAAGTACCTTTGAAAAGTATGTAGTTGATGAAATAATTATGATTTGTAATTATTCCGATTGTTACTAGAGGATTATACAGACTTTTACCATTTCTTTTGTATTTTTAGATTCTAAAAGAATAAGAAAAAAACCACATAGCTTGAAAGATTTTTGTCTAACTACATCAACATCTGCTGATAGTATAAGTTTTGATGATTTTGTTGAAAATTATTGGAAGAATAAAGTATATTTTGTCATACTTGATACTGTAATAATCAACTTAAAGAAACGTTTTTCTGATGAAAGTTTGTTATTGGCTTCTGCTATTGACAACTTTTTCCTGAGGGACCTTGATGAAAGTCAACTGGTTATTAACCATTTTAAAGTAAAAATAACTTCCTACCTAACAATATTGTATGTTTAATTATAACATTACATTACATAGTATACAATTTCAGGGTTTATTTAATATTGAAGTTGCATCACTCAAGGCAGAAATGATGGTTGCATAAAATTGTTTAGAACAGATAAACAAAGATTTTGATTTAATGCACTTCAAAAATATAATAGAAAAAAATGTATATTCAAATATATACAAACTTGTACGCCGAAGCAGCACTTACGTTCTTTTTTTATTGCAGTTTGCTGCACCGACTCGCGTTGTGATGAAAACAGGGGGGGAAGGGGAATATAAACCAAAACTATTCAGGAAAAAATACAATAGAAAACCTAAGGTTAGTGTAATAAATAACAAATACCATACGGCATACATACAAATAAATAATTTAGATACAAGAAAAAAACAATTACCAACACACACTACTAATAGCGTGGTTGACCCACTGAACGACTCACGCGTATATGTATAATATTAAATATCGACCTGTATCCAGCTATGATGTGTACTCGTGTTGAAAGTGGTACCTCACCGGAACTGCGACGCCGGACAAATCTCCGAAGTTGATATAGTAAAATCCCTTTTTGTCTAATAAATATTAATAAAGTTATAGATTCATTTGCAGAAAAAGATAGGCGAATAAATCTTGTATAAACTTAAAATTTTGTACCTGTATATTTTAACGGACCCGGACATTTCGCCGCGACCGTTTCGCCGGCGAATCAGCGAAACAATATTAAGGAAAACCGAGTTTCACCTGAGGTGGTTTTACACAACAAGTCGAGGGATATTTTCGATTTGCGAAGCGGAGCGACGGCGCCGAGGAGCGTAGCGACGAGTGCCGATACACGCGTAATCACTGAAACTTTAAATTTCCATAACTTTTGAACGGTAAGTTTCCGGAAATTTTTTCAAACACTTTTGAATTCAGCATAAGAAACCACGTATATTGAAAAAAAAAATTATACACTTTAACTACAAATATATCATTAATCACCATTTTGTTATTGCTATTGTTGGCTATTGTAGCACCCCGTGTCGAATTGAACGATAAGTTTCCGGAAATTTTGAACGGTAATAGTTTCCGGAAATTTTGAACGGTAAGTTTCCGGAAATTGTTGGCTATTAATGGCGAAACGGTCCGCGGCGAAACGGTCGCGGCGAGATCTCCTAGACCCATATTTTAATACTTATTGTATTCATTTTTATACAAATTTTCATTAAATCCATTAAATACAGAGCTTAAGCACCCCCAGTTTTTTTACTGAAATTGCGCCCATGAATATCACATCGTTGTACCTATTACAGGAGATGCCTGTTTATTTAATTCGCTCTCCTATCTTATGTGCGGCACTGAGCAAATAGCCAGAGAAGTACGCAAGCTTATTGTGAGCCACGTATATATATATTTATTTTGGTTTATTATAGGGTTAATATTGATTACACAATTTAGTGTGGATGAATAAGAAATTGGCAATTTGTTATTTGGTAACAATTTAAAAACTGTTTCAACATTGCAAAGCTAAAAATGCGAGAAAATACTATGATTGAATTTAATTTTAGTTCTATATTTTATATGATTGTGTAAAAATCATTAATGGGGTGATTGAGATAGGGCAAATCCATGGGAATATGTCACGGGAAGTTTTGAACATGACTAGCCGAATATTAAACGACGAATCAAACCCAAATTTTGAATCATGTAGAGTTGGTATTTTTAACGGGCAACGAAGTGCACGGGGATCAGCTAGTATAATTATATAATATGATATCAACGAGGAATATATTGCCGTTTGACGTTTCAATGAAAATAATTGTCAAACTATACACTAAAAATAAATCTAAGTCCTTTATATTATCACGGATATTAATAATAATATTATTATGATTGACATTTGATTAAAAATACTATTTATAATCATTGATATTATGAACAAAAACCCAACCGCGCGCGGTCGGCCTGCCGTGTGTGTGTGTGTTTGAATTTTATTGTGTATGTTTGAATGATCGTGCGGTGACAAGCGCACGAAGCTCTATGTGCCATTAATAACATTGTGTTGGTGCCTACTGACTACTATACGGTATACACTACGTTTTTGTCGTTTTTACGAAAAGCCGTTATAGTACTACCATTAGTATTTTGCATTATATTATTATACTAATTTCGTTTGTGAATTATGGTGATTAGTATACGTATACACTAGTGTATAATACAGTTTATATAGTACGTATATTATATAAGTTCGTCTGGACTTACATTTATATAACTTCCACGTAAGTATATTATTTATTTAAACGATTATTACTTTTAGATTTTATATGATTATGTATTGTATATTATACAGTAAGTTAACTTATAATTTATAGCTATTAATTAAGCTGTAAACTTATATAATATAAGTGAGTATACCTACTATATTATATGTATCATAGACGTGCTCAGCCTCAGGTTTCAGAGGCAGCAAAAGAGTTAATATGAAGTATGAACTCAGTCCATTCTTCAAATTCACCATTATAATAGTTGTATACAATACCGGCCCATAGTTTTGCTTTTTTTACGGTTGGGTATCAAAATTAAAATTGTATTGGTTATTTGTTTTTTTTTTTGATAAAAAGTTGTACAGTAAGCTTAGTATTAGTGTACTATATATAAGCCACAATATTATAAAGGTGTATACTTTTCCACAAGCCTATATAATATATTAATTATAGTTAACATGTATTACCTATTTCGTTGATTATACATACTAAGTATTTAAAATCATGATTGCAATGCCTATTTATAATATGATAAAATAAACAAACATTATAACATACCTATCAATATTATAAAATATATATTTATTAAAATAATAATAAATAAAGTAATACCAATTGGCAATTGAATTGGTAATAATATGATACATAATTAAAGCTGTAAATAAAACATTAAAACCTCTTATTAAGAGGACGTTATACCCGCATGTGTTTTCTCCGTCTTACAAGTGCGTAACATGGCAAATTTTACGCTCAGCAGATCACGTTTTGCTCCGTTAGTATAAAAATTAGAGTGAACTGAACTCTTATGAAATTTAAAGGTAAGAATATTATTTAGACAACCTCGTAGGCTTTTTACCATATTTTAATTTTGAAGCGAGTTATAAGCATTTTAAGATATACAAAAATTTTAAAACACAACATATTCAAAACATATTTTTAAGTATAGAAAAAAAAATATTAAAAATATCTGATCGATCACATTTGTTTAACCAATCAAGCCACTTATAAACATAACCGGAGAAAGTACCTCTAGGAGTGTCTTCTAATTGTTTCAAAAAGATTATCTAAGAAATTAATAATTGAAAGACTCAAATGAATTAATTGTAGTAGAACAAGATAATGTTGATAACATTGAGAATAGTGTTTATAAAAGTCCACAATGTCATGATAAAAGTGGAACAATTGAAAGTATTACTGATCCAACTGTTTTTCAATCTAAATTAGCATAATTTATTGTTGCATCTCAAATTCCAAAATCTAGTGCTACAAAATTATTAAAATTATTAAAGACAGTGGATAATCTAGATTGTTTAAAGTTGTTACCATTAGATTCTAGAACTTTGTTATCTACACCTCGATCAGGTGATATTGATATTAAAAGTATTGGCGGTGGAAAATATATTCATTTTGGTATTTCAGCAGGGTTAATTTACACTTTAAATACAATAAATGAACCTGTAAACAATTTGTCTACATTGGAATTGTTGTTTAATTTTGATGGTCATCCAATTGATAAAAAAGGAAAATCATTTTGGCCAATATTATGTAGTTTTTGGGTTAATGATTTAATAGTGAAACCATTCATTGTTGGAGCTTATTTTGGATCAAAAAAACCATTTAATGTTGATGAATATCTTTCCTCTTTTATTACGGACATAAACGACCTTCTTGAAAATGGATTACAATTTAACAATAAATCTCTCAATATAAAAGTTAAAGGACAATTATAGCTGATGCGCCAGCAAGAGCCTTTATAAAACAAGTTAAAGGCCATTCTGGATATTTCGGTTGTGAGAAATGTATAGAAGAAGGAGACTATTTATCGGGAAGTGTAAGCTTTCCTAATGGAAATGCACAGCTACGTACTGATGAATCTTTTAAATCATATTTAAATGAAGAACATCATATTGGAGTATCCCCATTATTAGGAATATCGGGTCTGGGACTAGTTTCAGCTATTCCTTTATTATATGCATTTATGCTGTCTCGGAATCATGAAAAAGGTTTTACATCTTTTAGTTAGAGGTAGTACTGTTCCAAATGGTTGTGGTTCAGTTCGCCTATCAAAATCTCGAATCGAACGAATAAACAATCGAATGAAAATTATTGTAAAATGTTTAAGTTCTGATTTTGCTTGGATTCTTAGTGATATAAATGATTATAGAAACTTTAAAGCTACAGAATTCCGCCAAATAATGA
The DNA here is from genome assembly GCA_022818045.1 of Neotoxoptera formosana. Lineage (NCBI taxonomy): Eukaryota > Metazoa > Arthropoda > Insecta > Hemiptera > Aphididae > Neotoxoptera > Neotoxoptera formosana. The sequence continues at coordinate 43,605,612 of CM040630.1, read as the reverse complement.
TGTACACAGGACCTTATATTTTCAAGAACATAGTTGGCCAACCAGTTTATAATAATTTTATGATATTTAATATTTTGATGCGACTCTTGAGTTGCCATAAAACTGTTCATAGTCAAAATGATTATGCAGAAAGCCTTGCAAAATATTTTTTAAAAACATTTTGTGCCGTTTATGGTAAAGGAAATGTCTCGTATAATGTACACTCACTTATTCATTTGGTTAAAGATGCAAAAAAATATGGAGTTGTTGACAATTTTTCATCATTCCCATATGAAAATTATCTCCATCATATAAAAAAAATTGTTCAACCGGGTCGAGCTCCTTTGGTGCAATTATATAATAGAATTGTAGAAGAACGTGAATGTAATGTTACTCGTGGATTATGTATCAATTTTCCTTTCTTATATGGATATCATTCTAAAGGGCCATTACCATGTAGTGTATTTAATAAACCAATATTACAATATTCAACTTTAATTATGAAAATGTTTACCATTCGAATTACATTTGAAAATCGTAAAAGTACTAAAAAAGATGATTGTGTCATTTTTTCTTCGTGTGTAATATGTATAGTCCAAATATATTGAAAATTGATGACAAATTATTCCTTTTATGCAAACAATTTGAGAAAGTCATTCCTATATATAATGAACCGTGTTCTAGTAAATCGGTTGGTATGTTTGAATGTAGTAAATTGTCACCAATACTAAAATTATTTCCCATTTCAAATATTCAATTCAAAGCTTGTTATTTTCCTAATAAGAATAATGATTTGACACGAATGTCATTTTGTGTGTGTGCATTGCTTCATATTACCTAGTAAAGTAAGTGGCTGGATAAAATTATATAACATGAATTATAATGTTATACTTTTTTGTAGGATGGACAATATGAAACCATACGTCATTGTTCAAAACTTCAATAATGATATTATATCAGTAATACCACAAACCTGGCTTTTAAGTACAAATATTCCATCAATCGGGGAAGTCTGTGAATGGCATTGGCCTTTAGAATCACCAATTCTAAAATCTGAACATTATGTTAATGTAGAAAATGATTGGACTAAAAAAGTTGGACGAGTCTTAAACTTTGCAGGTACTTAATTACTTATTGTTTTATATAAGTTATATAAACATAATAAATAATATGAAATATTTGATTTTGTTTTAATAGATTCTTATATAAAAGCCAAATTCATAGCAACTGTAGACCAATTAAAACTATTCAAATTTGTCATTGTAGAGTTTCTTAATGAACAATCTGCCGAAGTTGTTCCGTGTAAATGGATTATTTTTAATGACATCCTTCAACAATTTATTTGTCAGTGGCTGAAAGTGGAAATATTTCAAAATATGTCATAGCCGAAAAACAGCCTCTTGTAACTTGGAAAGAGCACAGTTGTATACCTCGAAAGTTTTATGGTAAAACATATTAATTTTACTTATATCTGTTGTATAAAGGGATATAAATATGGATCGGGAAAGATTTTTATTGGCACTGAAAAGACTTCCATGAAAGTGTCACATGCACACGTGTTTTAATTAGTACTATAATGTCATAGTATTCAGTCTCCGCATCAAGACACCACGTTTTGTTATTTTTTTTCGACAGTCTAATCGAAGATGATGGGCTAAGGACACCATGATGGGCCGGTGGTGGGCGAAGTAAACCAACACCATGCTTCAGTCGTCGTCATCGTAAAGTATTTTTCCCCAAACTTCCCCCCGTATAAAATCATACAGTTTTTTTTTCTTTCCTGAGTTTCATTACAATACATTATATCTTTGTTAAAATCTATCAGCCCGGTAACCGTATTGCGGAGCTGTGGGCAACCACTGACTTAGTCTTTCGACTCGGTAACCGCACTCCGGAGCCGTATTTTGTGCACCTGCCATGTGCCAATATGTATTTTTATTTTATTTTGTGCACCTGCCATGTGCCAATTTTTATATTCCATCATTTATCCGCAAATATAAATTAACATGATCACTATAACTGAATCTCTCTTTTTTTTTATTTAAGTATTTCACACAAAAACCCATAGGTTCTACCGACATGCCATAGGCTATCACGCGGCTCGGCCTATGGGTCATCCCACAAGTGTTCCCCTTGTGAGGTGGGTGGTTTTCGGCTTTTAAAAAGGTCGTGATCTCACAAGCTTTTGGACTAGCTGAAATGCGAAATTTTTTTATTCTAACCAAAAAAATGTTTTGGGATTGGTCCAGCGTTTGATTGAAAATCTGTTTAATTGTATCAGCATTAACAGAAATATGTGTATAGAAAAAAATGTGTTCAACACTGTTTAATGGAAATATAGAATAATTAGAAGCCTCATTATGAGCTTGTTTTTTAATAAGGTGAGATAAGTGTATAGCATTTTTTTCAATTTCTAATTGTTCATCAATAGTATCAATTATATTAAACAATGTGTTAGAGCATATTCTATCAATTTCAGTTCGTTCCTCTTCACAAATATTTCTAGATACAGAGCATGGTATTGAAAGTATATTATGTTCCTGAATGAGTATTTTATGATTTATTGCAGGTACATCAAAATTCAAACGTTTTTGTGGGAAAAGTTCTGTAATTGTTTTCCCTTTTTTATATAAATTTTCACCAAATTTTGAGGGCTTTTCACATACCTGTGGCTCATTTGTTTTTGAGGTCCCCTCATCATTATTTATAAAAATCATTACAGCTGCTATATGTTTACAGCATGATCCAGCTCCAGCTGCACATTCACAATAAGCATTTTAACATTTCTTAAGCCATCTAACTGTTAAAATATTAAAATTAAACAAATATAAAATCTATTATTGATAAAGAATTCTACTAAAAAATCTTATTTAAATTACCTCAAGTTTCACTTTATAAGTCTCTAAAGTAACACTTGTTTGTCTAACAACTGAACCAGTTATTACACTTCACCCATCAATAAGCTTCAGTTCCTGAACGTCAAACACATGATTACTTTCATACAACATTTTACCCTTATTATTTGTGTACAAAAAATGTGGTTTAATATTTTGAAACCCGTACTTTATTATTAAATTGGCCATTGTTATAAAATAAATTTGTACACTATACAATATTATAAAAAACTTATTACTAAAGGTAATAGCTAAGCTAATATAGGTAAGTTTAAATTTGGAAAATTATAATATAATATAATCAAATTTGAAATATTAAGAAATAACATCCTCGATCAATGCAACTATCGTCTATAAAATTATATTATTGATAATAATGATAATAATATCATGATTAATTAATTATGATTGTATTAATTAAATGTAATTTGTATTACGGCCTAATGGAATGTTTAAAAATAATAACATCGTCCCGGAATTAGTATTCCTATTGTCCACCAGAGCACAATGTTTCTCGGCGTTTGCACAGTCTCTATAGTTTCAAATGAACATCGTGAAGCATGGTTGTCTAAAATCAAAAGTATTTTATTATTTTCACTAGATCTTGCATTCTTAACAAAATGGTTCAAATAATGTAGAAAACTACCTATCATTTTAATTTCAATTATCATCCAACCATTTTTATGAGCATGGCATTGCTACCAACAGGTGCTTCAATCAAAAACTCAGGTCTTAATTTTTTTTGGAGGGAAAATGAAAAATGGTGGTATATAAGTACCTACAGCATTTAATCCACAAACAATTGTCATATTTTTACCTCTTTCTGCTAGTACTTAGGATAGGGAATTATTGGCCTTTTATACAGCTGTTAAGCGTTTCAAATACATGATTGAAGGTCAGTCATTTCAATATTGAAAATAAATATATTGGTTTCTTGGTTGGTGGTGAAGAAATAGTTTGTTTGTTTGATCCTCCGCATCTTCTCAAATGTGTAAGGAACAATTTACTAACTAAAAATTTAAAGTTCACTTGGAAAGGAGAATCACAAATAGCAAATTGGGATGATATTCAAACACTGTATTCATTTGACAAAGAAAATGAAATACATGGACTACGTACTCTACCAAAACTAACAGAAGCCCACGTATTACCAAAAAACATCAAAAAGATGCGTGTATCAATTGCGGCGCAAGTTTTTAGTCATCGTGTAGCGTCAACAATGAGGCTTATCGCTGATTTCGGTAATTGATAATTATCTAATTGAATCAGGTATAATAGAAATAAATAATAAATAACTAATAATTTTACAGCACCTCAAAATACACTGTCAAATGCCAAAGGTACTGCAAATCTCTGTATGTTTATGGATTCGCTATTTGATTCGGTAAATGGTTCAACAATAAGATCTGTAGACGGTAAACCATTAAAATGTGCCATAAAAGATGGTTCATCACATATTGCTTTTTGGCATGAAGCAATCAAAGTCCTCGAGTCAATGAGATTTGTCAATAAGACAAGTGGTCAAACTGTGAAACAACCAGTATGTATTAAAAACTGGATACAAACTTTAAAACCATTCAAATATTTATGGTTAAAACTGAAGGCCGAAGGTTTTAAGTTTTTAATCTTACGAAATTTAAATCAAGATTCTTTGGAATGCCTGTTTGGTTCTATACGGAGTCATGGTGTAAGAAATACCATGCCAAATTGTATACATTTTTACAATTCTTTTAAAACGCTGTTGTTAAACAATTTTTCTTCTGTCAAATCATTAGGAAATTGTGAAGTAGACGATAATGAAAAAGGATTGGATAATTTAAAACAATTTTTGCTAAGTAATGGTTCGAAAATTCAACATGTTCCTTTAGATTTTGATCTTTCTTCTTTTAATATTAAATTTTCAAATTTAGAAACTTCATTGATTGGAGAAATGACTATCGGTTATGTATCTGGTTATATCATTCGTGCATTTTTGAAATATACCAAATTCTGCGAGGTTTGTAAAAATGATTGTGTTGACAATAATAATCATAATAAATTAATAGATGCTAGGTGTTACACTCAAAAAAGTAATCTATACAAACCTAGTAAAAATTTCAATAAAATTGTGGAACAACTTTTAAGCGTTTTTACAAAAACTATTGGAAATATTTGTGATAAACCTTCACTATTTGTTAAATTTGATTTTTTAATAGATACAAATGTTGATTTTAATTTTTGTTGTACAAATCACAATTTAAAACAAATTTTGAAAACTAAAATTATAAATTTCTTTTTATTTACATGGTGCAAAAATATTAATAGAATTCTTAATGGAGTAGACTCACGTGTTGAAAGTAATCCTATTAAAAAAATGGCTAGAGAATATTTTATTTTGCACAAAACACGAGGCCAAGGGTACAATAAATAATATATTTATTATGCATAATTAAATGAATGTGCTGGTTTGTAGTATGTAATGTTTTATAATTTCATGTTTGTATACTTACCTATGTATTATTCACATTGTTGTGTCATAATTATTATATAGAATATCTAAGTTATTATTTTACTGTTCATAATTATTATTCTATATAGTTGATACTTTATTGTGTTAAATTGTTATTATGTATTATCTTCATAACTTGTAATATTAAATATCTCAGTTATTATTTTATTTAATATAATTAGTATTCTTTATATTTTATTCTTTATTGTGTTAAATTGTTATTATGTATTATCTTCATAACTTGTAATATTAAATATTGTCACATTTTAATATACGTTTAATAAATAGTATTAATTATGTATAAATCATACACTTTTCTTCAATTCAATTTTAGTTGAAGCTATCAATCAAAAACTAAAATCTTAACTATTAGTATATAACGTGTAACCTATGTACAATGTACATGGTAAATAATATTAACATCTCATATATCATTTTTTTAATTTATACTATAAAAAATATATTCTATGATAATTCAATTCATGAAACAAATTGGTATACATGTATGTATTATATAAATAATATAATGACAGAATTTTTCCAAGTATTATACTAACAAAAATAGTTAAATCTTAAACGACTTAATTTATTAAATTAAAAAAAAAAATTGATTAGGTAAATACAACAGCTGGTGTTGCGCCTGCGCAGCCGCGCGCGGTAAATGTATGATTAGTTCCCGAGAGTGCCAGAAAGCGCTAGTGTTTCAAAACCAGAAATATGGCGGAGTTGCCAATCTATTTATCTTTGATCTATGCGTACGGGCAACAACTAACTAGTAACTGTACATGCTACACACTACTAAACACACATCGAAGAGCGCACCCTAGTGGCTCAGTAGTTATCACTCGGCCGTCCTGGCCTTCTGTTGTCGTCCTTAACAGGGACATAATAATACATACAATAAAAACTTATTAGCCTTAGTAAGTTTAGACTCACAATAACAATTAATTGAACCTGACGGTTTAAATAGTAAAGTAGAACTGAACTTCATACAACTCATAACAATTTAACAAATAATAGCAATTTCTATCCATAACATACTCTTAATTTATACAATAACAATTGAGAACCTTACAATTAAACATTAACAAATTCATAGTATGTAAAATTGAGCATAATTCATAACAACAAGTAACATTAACAATTTACATGTATCAGCCATGACAACATACCCTAACCATTGTAATATTAATAATAGTAATGAGAACTCCATAATAGACTGAATTAAGGAACTTACCTTGCTTTTTAAAATATAATAATACAATAAGTAACAGTAACATAATGATACCAAAACTGGCAAGAGTCAACATATTTATGTGATATATAGGAAATAAGAGTTAGCATAATTCATGAATAACAAAGTTAACACACATAATCATCGTGCCAGGCTGGTGGCTTCTTAGTCCTTCGCTCCCCTCCCTGTGCCGCTCCTTCAGCCCCTGCTATGCCTGTACCTCCAGCTGGTTCTGATCGGTCACCTATGTCTTCCTCTTCGAATAAGTCATCTTCCTTGAAGATCCGCCAAGACTTCAACTGTGACACATGCGCAGTCGTAGCGAATCTACTATTTTTGCCTTGGTCAAGCTCAGCAACACGGTATACATCTCCAGGTAATACTTCTACGACAACCAACGGTCCTCTGTACCGATCTTGCAGTTTGGTCGACTCACCTGTAGCTGTCGGTACTCTTTTCATGACCACTATCTCACCTACCTTATAGTGAGTATTGTCAAGCCTATGACAGTCGTACCTGGCCTTGTCCTTTTCTTTTCCCTTCACCAGTTGTTCGCGAACCGCCTCCCGTAGTTCTTCGGGTGGTTCCCAGTCGTCGGCGGTCCGAGATAGTTCTCTCAAAGCTCCTTGATGGAATCTGGGACGGTACCCATGAAGCATCTCGAAGGGTGTCCGGTTACTGACCTTACTTTCACTACTGTTGATTGCATTCTGTACTTCAGGAAGAACCACGTCCCAGTCCTTACCCTCTTCCGTGCAAGTCATCAGGGCTGCCATCAAAACACTATGTGTACGTTCAACTTGTCCGTTCGCTTGTGGATGTCGGGTCGACGTTAATATGTGCTGGATCCCTTGTCCGCTACAGAACTCTTCGAACCTGTGAGAGGTAAAACAAGTCCCTCTGTCACTGACCAACCTTCTTGGCAATCCGTACGCACTGACAAATTTCTTGACACAACTAAGAGTCTCTTCTGAACTTGTACCAGCTACAGCGTAAAATATCACATATTTAGTAAAATTATCTACTAAGGTCAACACATACTTGTAACCGCTCGAAGTAGTGATAAACGGGCCCACATGGTCCATGTGCACAGTGTCGAAAGGCCTCTTGCCAACAGCAATCGGATGTAATAAACCTGGCTGTCTTCCCCTAGGCCTTTTCACTAACAGGCACTCCATACACATTCTGATGTGGAACTTCACATACCTCCGCATCCGCACGAACCAAAAATCTTGCAGGATGTTCGCAACAGTACGATCCACGGCTGGATGTCCCTTCAGGTCATGTGCGGCAACTATTAACCCTTTCCGCATTGTCCTCGGCATTGCGAATAGTAGCTTACCGTTAACCTTCCGATACAATAATCCGCCCTTCAGCACAAAGCTCTTGTCTTTGGAACCAGAATCATCCAAGTCATCTCCTAGACCTCGAATCAGCTCTGACAGTTCTTCGTCAGCAGTCTGATACATTCGGACCTTGTCTTCAATAGTGAGTACAACGCACACGTCCCACCTGTCCTTCAACTCAGATTCGACCGGAATTTCTTCTCCCGCAACAGGGCCAACTGGGGCCCTGGACAGAGCGTCGACATGACTCATCTGGATTCCAGGCCGATACTTGACCGAAAAGTCGAATTCTTGAAGTATGTCATGCCAGCGAGCCACTTGAGCATTCGTCCCCTTGAATGAATTTAGATACACCAAGGCCTGACAATCCGTGTAAACCACAAAATGTAATCCTAACAGAAACTGTCGCAACTTGTTAACCGCCCAGACCACGCACATTAACTCCAGTTTGCTAGAATGATACTTTGACTCCGCCTCACTTGTCTTTTTACTTACACAATATATCAGTTGTAAGGGTTCGTCAGTCCCTTTGTACTGTAGCAACATGGCACCGAGCCCAACTGCACTTGCGTCGGTATGCAATTCGGTGACGTCGGCGGTCTGATGAAACATTCCAAGTACTGGTGGTCGCGTCAGTACGTCCCTTAATGTTTGGAACGCGTTAACCTGTTCTTCGCGCCACGAAAAGTCCACATTCTTCTTTGTCAGCCGTGTAAGCGGTTCCGCTATAATAGCATAACCTTCCACGAATCTTCGGAAGAACCCGGTGAGCCCCAAGAAACGCTTCAACGACGATACATCCACCGGGGCGGGAAATTCCGAAATCGCCCTCGTCTTCAGCTCACCTGGTTGTATTTGTCCTCCGCCAATTATAAATCCCAAAAATTCAATCTTTTTCGCACCGAAAACGCACTTTGACGGTTTAAGTGTTAGACACGCGCCCCTCAAACGATCAAACACCATACGCAATTTATGCAACATGTCTGACCAATCATCGGCGTCGATGACCATATCGTCTAGATAATTCCGAACAGTTTTACCGTGTAATGGCTCCAACACATGCCGCATCAAGTGAGTGAACTCCGCCACAGCTCCAGATAGCCCAAACGGCATACGGGCAAATTGCCCAGTAGTATCTTCCGTTATGAACGCCGTTTTCGCAGACGCGCCTTCTGTCAATGGTATCTGCAGATATCCACTTGCCAGATCAAGTTGAGCAAATAGTCTGCTATTCCCCAACGACTGCAGTTGTTCGTTCATGTCAGGTAACGGGAAATGCTGACGTAGCGTCTGCTTATTTAAGCGCCTATAGTCGACGCAAAGTCTGTGTTTTCCGGCACCTTGCTTAACAAGAAGTACAGGACTGGCGCAGGGAGACCTCGTCTCCACCACTAGCCCACACCACTTCCAGTCGCTAACAATCTTGTCTATCTCAGCCCTATCGTTTGCGGTCGTTTTGTACGGCCTGCATACTACTGGCTTACTCCCCGGCACTTCCACAATATTCATTTCGACCAACGAAGTACACCCGAGTTCTTTCAAACCAGCAGCAAAACAATTCCGATATTCGTCCACTAACTCCTGCAACTTCGCCTTTTCATCTGCGTTCGTGTCTTCGTCCACGTATTTGAACTCGTCTAGACTCAGTGTCGCACGCACAACTTCGGTCTCCGCACTGACCACGTGCAGACAGTCAAACTCACCGTCTAGTCATGACCGTAGTATCCGATAGTTTGTTCACGACATTCGCCTCTGTGAGTACCAGCTGTCCTCCAGCCTTATGGTACGCTACCGTGGGTGAGTCCAGCCAATTCCTTCCCACGATAATGTCCGGTCTTTGTACATCATCCGGCACAACCAGAGTCACTACAGGTCCGGCATTGACACCATCAACGATGATTTCAGCTAGTGCCTCACCGACAGTCTCGAGTGCTGGCATCACGGTACTAGATTACACCGTATAGTGGTTTAGCCGACAGACGAACGCTGAGTCCACATTTGATTGCGACCGTCGATTTCAGCAATGTAAAATGACTCCCGGTGTCCAACAGCGCAATAAATTCATGCCCGTTCACGACTCCAATCTTCTGATACGGGTGTTGTACTCCTACACCCTTCTGCTCAACGACAGCGTTAACTTGTTGTAAGTTCGGGCAATTGTTCCTCATATGCCCGGCGACACCACAGTTGTAACACGTCATCGGTTTACGCTTCGTAGGGCAATCGCGTGAAAGATGACCAACCTTGTGGCAGTTGAAACAGCTGCCGCGTTCGACGTCACCACTCGTTTTATCTTGCTGTCCGGAGGTCTCAGAATTCGTCTTTTGCTCGATAGGTACTGCACGCCTCCATGTCTTCTTATCGCTTTGAGTATCGCTCGCGGACTGGTTCCGTGGGCCGACATTATACTTCACCGTGTCTTTCACCTTAGTCGGTCGCTCCGCCCTTGCACTGGAGCTCCGCAGTGAATCCATTCTCTCCCAGTCCAAAATGTCTGCCAAGAGGTCATTTTCGTCCCTATGCACCCTGCCTAGTGCATACATCGCCAAATCATGAGAATACAGCCCTTGTATAACATGATCGCGCACTTCATCGTACGGTAACGAGAGATCTCGACATAGTCTCACTTCCGACTGGAAATAATCCATTGAATGCTCATCCTTCGTTTGGTATCGTCTGCGCAAAGCTTCCTACCTATCCGACATGCGCACGGCACGAATGAACGTCGCATGGAATTGTTTTTTGAAATCTTGCCAGTCTCCGAACGTACGACCTACGAACCAATGGCTGCACCTTGCACGTTCGCGCGCATGAACTGGAGCCGATACGCGAAGGGCCAGCAATTCAGGTTCGCGACGCCTTCAACCGACGTTAGCCAATCTGCAGAAGCATGAGTCGTTTCCCGACCACTAAAAACACCTACGGTTTTATCTAGGTCCGGCAACACGACAAAGTCCAAAGCTGGTTGACGCGAGTTCGTCTCCAATAACGATCGGTCATTAGATACACTCGTATCTGTGATCTTGACGTTCGCGTCATTTTTTTCAGACGCTTCGGCGACTTGTTTTCGCAATTGTTCAACGAGAGCAATGAGTTCAATATATGTCGGAGCCTTCGGCACTTGCGGCGTCTGATTACTCTGATCATCCATGACGAGTAACGACACAACAACAATAACAACACCGATCGCGATAGTAACGGGGCCAAAAGCCGTTCTCTTACAAATGATAAGGGGAAAAAACTAAAAAATAATCTCTTACCAACATTAACAACCGATAAAAATGTCAATGTTCAAAATAATAATTTAATATCAGTTTTAGTGCCAGCCTGTAGTAAATGTATTTTTTTATTAATGTAATAATGTATCATCTTTATTATCTATGGTATTAACACAGAACAATAATTAATGTACTTTTCTCTATCACCTGTTGATTAATCGTCTAATGAGTAATTAGGTACTATTAATTAATTCAAATTCAAATTCAACCGCCAAATTACAAAAATACATTATATTATATTATTTTATATTTCATTATTATGACACTTAACAGTTATAACATTTAAATAATATTTCTTACATTAAATATTATTTTTATGGAAAAATTATACAATATTGCATTATTGTTACTTACTACATAATACTAGGTAATATTTTTATACGATCGAAACTTTAACATATTATTTATAATTAGTATTCAATACTGAATACATACAAATACATATTATTACATAAAATATAATTTATGATAATGTTGGTAATGTCTTTATGGTACCTAATGGTACAGGGAATTTATGTTTTAGTATTGGTAAACATGATCTGATAAATTATTTCTTTTTTTTCCGAGTTCTTATCAGCTGTATGAGAACGGCTACACACTCATAGTAAAGGCGGGTTCACACTACATCGTGTCGTATCGTGTCGTGTGTTTCACCCCATCGTGGATTTTTAAAAACATGATACCATTTTATACCATGAACGAGTTTTTTCTTCACTTGTTATCAAACTTGGTTAGTAATCTTCGCGGTTTTTTTTTTATCAAATATGAAATATATTTAAAATTAAAAATGAGTGAAATACATAATATTATTATTATATTTTTATTGTTTTGTAGTTCTAAATATTAAATTTCCAAATTCAAAATGAATCAGCAACTTAAAAGAAAACTATATTTAAATGATGTGAAAGAGTATAACAGTTATTTATATAAAAGACGAATATGTATTATTTCTTGTTTTGTATATCTTTCTGAAAAAATGTTAGTATCTGAGAGAAGGTAAGTTGTTAATATATTACAGTAGTATTTTTTTACCCAAATAAGCGTTGATAATATTCTTTTATACACACACAATAATAATATAGCAATTTAACTGAATAATTATTTTATTTTCCCATGTATTGAAGATGGCACAAACGGCCAATGCTGAATGAACGTTTAAATTTTGGCCATTTTAACACTATGTTAAAAGAACATCAGCTTTCCAATTCATATTTATTTTTTAATTTTACGAGAATGTCGTCTTCGACTTTTGAAGAACTATTATTAATAGTTGGTTCTAGTCTTCAACGTTCACCTTCAAGATCTGATATTCTAAGTGTTGGAGAAATTGTTGGAGCCACATTAAGGTTAATTGTTATAATGCTTAATAAGGTTAGGTAAGGTTAGGTTCACTAATAATTCATGTTTAGTTCCTGTTGGAAGGATGGGATCTAACTTTTTTGATAGTGATGCCAAAGAAGTACGGTCACAGTTAACTGAATATTTTTCAACAGAGGGTTCTGTGCCATTTCAATACTTTAATATTTAGTTTAAATTTAAAATAATTAAATATATTTATTGTATATATAATATTTATTCTATATTCACTTTTTATAGAAAAACATTGTTATTAAAAAACTAAAAACTTATAACTATTATATAAAATTAAAAAACAAATATTAACAACTTTCAATTACAGTTAAAAAAAAAAATATATCACTTTTTAAGAGGTACAGTTAATAAAATTCTAATCAGTCCATAAGTTACTTTCTTTGGATTTTTATTTTTTTTAGCTTCCAGCATACTATATTTTCTTTGGATTTATGACCTATTATTAATAGGATATTAAGGGTCTGTACTAAGTTCTTGTACAACCATATTTATAATTTTCCCTTGTAGTTTTATTTTTTGTTTTCTTGGTATCTCTGACATAATTCCTGATAGATAATTAGCAAATGTATGGTCTTCAGAAATGGTAGGTTCGGGGGCCAATAACATTGGTTCAGTGGGAGTGATAGGTCTACTCCGTTTTAATTCTTCGATAAGAGAGCCCATGTAATTTTCAATCGTAGATTCTGTTAAAGTTATAATTAAAAAAATGAATAACAATACAATTTTTTTATGAAAATAATAACATTACTTTTAGAGCGTTTTAGTGGGGGAGTTGATTCATTGTTTATTGATGATTGAGTGATGTTATCTGTTGTACTATGAAAAAAAATAAATTCAATTAGAAATATGAGCATATTAATGTTTTAATAAAACATAAAATACATACTGTTAGTTTGATTAGTTTTGAACTAATAGTACATCATCCAAAAATTTAAGACTTTTGAAATGCTCCCAAATTTTTTTGGTACTGGCAGCACTATCACTTGCACTTGATTTTTGTTCCCTTGTGTACCTTTCTCTCATATACTTCCAGGTATTTTTCAAACTTAGTAAAGAGTATTTACCTATAAATATATATTGTATTTAAAGAGAATATTTAACACAATATTACGGGGGTGGCCACTAACCTTAATTTTGGGAGTCACAAATTTATAAAGCTAAATCAAAGTAATCTACATTGTTAAGAGATGTTTATAAAATTAAGACTCAACATATAACATTAATATTACAAACATATAACATATATTTTGTTTTATTCTATTTAACTATTTTACCATTTAATTGGACAAAAACTTCATTCCACATATTATTTTTAATATTTTCGGATCTTTCTCCAAGTGATAGTCTATGATCCCAAAGTGGTTTACTCGTTTCCATGATGGAAATTAATTTATACACATCTTCTTTACTAACTCCATCATTTTTAGTGACTTTAGCACTACTTGAAGTTATAGGTGTATCTACAGAAATAAACGTCAATAATAATAAATAGGTAATAACACAGAATAAGTAACTAACAAATTTAGAATATAATAATATTTGAAGTACATAATTTCAATAAACCAACCAGACTGAATAGAAGTTTCGACTATGGATTCTTCCTCTATAAAAGAATCAAACAAACTCTTGGTGGCAACTATTTTTTTTGGTATCTCTGTAACTAAAAACTTGTCTGTAGTAAAAATAAATTTATAAAATAAGTGAACTAAAGAATATCTATTAGATATTATGCATTTCATACTTTTTAAACAAATATGTTCTTTTCCATTGTTCACCACAAAAGCCTTACATTCATTACACATCCGTCCCTTTTAATATAATATAAAGAAATTAATGGATGTTAAGTGTTTGTATATTTATGGTAAAAGTAAAAGTTGTGATAGGGTTGAAGTTATGGCAATGGGTATTAATAGTATTTGGAATTATCTGTAACTGTAATAATGAACAAAATACTTACTGTTACAAATGACATAATTAACAACGTTAAATGCCCACGTTGATTTTACAAGAGTTGGGTGCCGTGAGTTGACTACGGGAATATAAATATAAAATATTTTCTCTGTCTATGACTACGGGCGCCGTTGCAGTTTGTAAAATCTAATTTTAACTTTACATTTTTTTATCATTAATATATTATATCATTTATTACTATCGCAGTAATCGCAGTATCACTATTAAAATCAGTTACCACACGATCAAAAGTTGGATTAATTCAACTTCGCGGTATATAAGGTAATATCGTGGTAACCGTAATAGAAACCGTAAAATTAGTGGTATAAACCATATCTTAACACATGGTTGGACCAATCAGAGCAAGGCAACATACCACGACACGACACGACACGGTGTAGTGTGAACCCGCCTTAACGATACCGTCCGATGATAACAGTAACCGTAATGGTACACACGGGGTACCAACCGTTGCAATTCTACCTAACACGACGACACAGCAGTTACAGCGTACGACGAACGATGGATAAGCACGTGTAAACTGTAAACAACGATCATCGACGTCGCAATTTCGCATTCCGACACAACTCTCGCACTACGTTCTTCAATCGTATCCCACTTCTGAAATAATGTTATCTTTTCAACAACTTAAACAACTTAAACAGGGAAAAAAACTCTTTATTTAATTACAATAAACTTAACACACACCCGATGGCCACTCCGGCACGTACGGGCAACAACTAACTAGTAACTGTACATGCTACACACTACTAAACACACATCGAAGAGCGCACCCTAGTGGCTCAGTTTTTTTTTTTTTAAATGCCCTGGGGCTTTATATTATTTAAACGACCCGAAGGTCTTTATAAATATTTTTGACAATTATACACATCTTACATACTAGATATAAATTATATATATATTACACGTTGATGGAGTCACTTCCAGTGAAGTGCCTCCTGCCTTAATCTTAAATCTTAAACTAAGTCGTATGGTTTCAGACGCTTAAGACGTCTGATATCCTTGGAGTTATCTAATAGTTGGGTGGCCAATGGATTGACATGGTGATCTAGCCTCGTCTCGTGTTTGCGAGCAAACCTTTGGATTTCGTCTGCTATTGTAGGCAGCATCATATCACGGTGGATCAGTGGCTCAGTAGTTATCACAATTCTTAGAATTCACTCATTAATATTATATTTTTTGGTGGTTCAATTTCTATACAGGTTCTTAAGGGTTTTGGTGATTTAGTTCGATTAGTTTCTTTCGTTTCTTACAATAATTATTATGTAGATTGTAGATAGTCTATTAGTTTATTTTAATAGTTCCAAGAATTGTGTAGGCCTATTCTCACGATTAGTTTTACTATTCCTGTCGAGGTCATTGTATCATATTATACTTTATCAATATTAGTTACATTTATTTATTATAATTGCTTTTTAGGCTTTACTATATATATGCCTTGACGTTTTACATAGTAGTAATATATATTATGTACTACGGGTACATAGCAATGTTAATAGCAGACCATGACAATAATATCATACCGTGTTTTATTACACTGGAAGAGGGGTGTTATGAAATTTAAGATATAAAAGCTTGAGTTAAAGATCAAGTAGATTTCTTTAATAAAAAAAATGGAACCAAGTTATCGTTTGACATTTCAGTTGATCCTCATGATTTCAGATCATATGTAAAATGTAATGGAATACTAAAGTTTAATATTCCATATAGTATGGCGTCTGTATTTGGGTCTGAAGATAAAGAATATAAGCCGGAATATGCAATTCATCGATCGGAAAAAGCTGTAAATTTGAATACAATTAATTCTATAAAAGTAATGTGTAATATAGCTCAAGGTTCATTCAGCAACCATCTTCAAAGCCATTCGATTTACGAGTTTTTCCCGAATGAAAGAACAGGAACAAAAGTGGTTCAGTCGCCTCCAAATTTGATATATTACAAATTAAATAAACCAATATTGACTCGATAACCGTATGGTCGATCAAGACCATAATCCGATTGATAATTTTGGTGAGACATTGACAATCGTGCTTCATATTAAACGTTACGGATCTTGAGATGGGATTAAAATTCAATATAAACCCACTACATCGAATCAGTTCGATTAGTCAAAAGACCCAAAATGTTGTCGGTTACATCAAATAAATTAAAAAAATTAACCGTAAAAAATAAAAAAATTTTACAAGCTCTGGGTTATCAATTAAAACAGAATGCCCGAGAGTGATGTTTTAGATATAAGTTCACGGTATGAAACGGATTCTAAAATTATAAAAATTGAATATCATTCATATACACCGTATACAACATCGTTTAATAATAATGATGAAATACGTATATCAATCCAGCAAACGGATGTTTATCCATATCTACACGAAAGCTTTATTTTTTTGGAAGGAATAATTACGGAAGCTGACAAAGTGAAACTATCCAATAATGGTTTCTCTTACCTTTTCGAACAAATACGGTTAGAAATCAATGGAATAGAAGTAGATAGTACACGTGTTCTTGGAATCACTAGCTCGTTGAAAGGTGACTTATCCGGAACACCAGACAACTATTATTGTTATGAAAATGCTGGTTGGAATTTTAAAAACGCCACACAATCAGCAAATGATAAAGGTGAATTTAGTGCTTGCATTCCATTTAAATATTGGTTAGGTTTGTTTGAAGACTATAAAATTTTTTTAATTAATTCTAGATTGGCATTAATATTAACTCGAAGTCATAGCGATTTAAATGCGTTAAGCTTAAAAAGCGGTGTAACTGCTTCAACAGGAAAAGTTGTTTTAAACAAAATAGTCCGGAAGGTTCCACATATCACTGTTGACGGAGAAAGGTTAAAATTATTGAAACTTGTAGAAAAAGAAAAAAGATTGTTTATTCCTTTTAGATCTTTTGAAACTTTTGAATATCCTGAGCTTGGAACGTCCGTCAAGTAGGCACCGGCACAATATGTTACGACCATAATTCTTATATCAAAAAATTGCTCGTAATTTGCTAGATTTTGCTAGGTTATTTTCTGAATTTGCTAGTATTTCATTTAAGTACAAATCAAAATTCAAGTATGCCCGTGCCAACTTGACGTAGCACCGGCACATTGTCCGATCGGTTCGAAAGTGGTATCAAAAAATTGCTAGTCATTAGCTAGAATTTGCTAGGCAATTTTCAGAATTTGCTATACTATGGTTTTTCCGGAAACCCGGAAAATGGAAAATGGCTCATCACCGGCACATTGTCCGATCGGTTCGAAAGTGGTATCAAAAAATTGCTAGTCATTTGCTAGAATTTGATAGGCAATTTTCAGAATTTGCTATACTATAGTTTTTCTGGAAACTCGGAAAATGGAAAATGGCTCAGCACCGGCACATTGTCCGATCGGTTTGAAAGTGGTATCAAAAAATTGCTAGTCATTTGCTAGAATTTGCTAGGTGATTTTCTGAATTTGCTATTCTATGGTTTTTTCCGGTAACCCGGATCATTGATAAATCTCGTTTTTCGAATTTCCTAGAATCATATTTTTTTTATTGATGCATCTTAATAAATAATACAATTTATACTTCTGTTTAATACCCATTTATTTAAGTTAGGATTTCCTAACGTTGGGTACAAAAGTATGTTTAAAAATATATATATTTTTTAAATATTTAAATACTGATTATACTATTTTAGTTTTAGACTAAGTGTGCGATCCGATGATTATAGTGCTGTAAATCAAATCGCATATATTATATTAATATAGGAAAGCTGCATTTTTTTTTAAAATTATAATCATTATTCTATAAAAAATGATTACAACAATTTTGATTTATAATTAGTGGATTGCTGTAGAAGCGTGTATTTTGAAAGTGGTTTAAAAAAATCAATACATTCAAAATGTACAATCTATTTAATGTACTCGTAATAAAACTAATAACGACGATGGTTAAATATTATCGTAGTTTATAAAAGTTATCGTATCTTACCTGACTAACCTAAATTTTAATTGTATCATTTTACCTAAATAAACCTCTGCAACGGGTAAACCGTTAATGAAATTGAATAAAACGTAGTCAGTTGCAATATGGGTCCCGTGAAGTACAAGTGTTTGTCGATGGCCGACAAAAAAAAATTGATCGCGGCAGTAGAAGCAGGTGAAAAAAAAAGATGTTGCTCTACGTTTTGGTATCCCAGCTTCTACGCTTTCGACAATACTAAAACAGAAGGTCCATCTTACAACATTAACACCTTATTCATCGCAGAAAAAAATGTGAGTACCCCGATCTGGAAGAATGTCTTATGGCTTGGTTTACTCAATGTAGGCAAAATAAAATTGCAATATGCAGACCTATTTTAAAAGAAAAATCTAAGTTGTTTGCTACCAACTTAGATATCACAAATTTTCAAGCTAGTGAGGGTTGGTTGGAAAAATTTAAAAACGTCATGATTTGACTATCAAAAAAGTATGTGGAGAGAAAAATGGAAATGGACGAAAAATGTTCGCTAAGTCTTACTTAAGTCTTTCCTTACAAAGAAAAACTTTGACTATTTTTGATGCGAGGTCCAGAGTATGTGCATGTCCTTTTTGGATTAAAACGAAGTTCAGGCTTTTATTGGTATCATCAACAAGATTTCTGGACACCACAAACAGCTGAAAATTTCATTTGATAAATATTTCCATAAAGATTGAGAGGTGTTGTTAAAAGACCATGAATGGGTAGTGCATCCCAGTTAGAAGAATAACCCACAATGCAACACTTCAAGGAATACTTTGTTAAGTAGTTATGTTTACCGGAAAAAGTTGTAGGCCAAATGTTAATGGTCACCTTACTGGGTTCCCGCATAATATATATTATTTCCTCGAAAAAAGAAATGTTCTGTTTGTATATTGGCCATTAGCAACAAAACGGCATAACGGAATAATATTATTCTGTTGTTGACGATTATAATAGCAACGGTTGTATAAATTGACTGTAGAACCACAGATTATAATATATAATATAAATTTTGTAATGCGAATCATTAGTAATGAGCTCACTATACTTTTTCTTCTTCGATAAGCAAATCGCACAAAGTGTAATGTACTTTATTTTTAAACTCTATTATAGCATTAACAGTACATTATTTTAAACCACATGTCCATCACTGCACAACTGAATAATAACATGATCTTTTGTACAAAAAGGTGATGAGTTTATAACTAAACTTTATATAGTGTTTACTCTAATTTACTGTCCTTTTTCAGTAACTTGCTTCATGATTTGGTGATAGTGCGTAATATTTTTAGAAAGTGTTCATTGTGCAGGACCCGAAAGTTTCGTTTGTGGACCACGATGTTCAAGTGCAAAGGTATAACCGATGAGACAAGTGAAACTATATAGCCACAAAAGACTATGGTTTTCGAATACTCATCTGAATATAAGAGTGTTTATATGAGTTGTTATCGTTCACAGAATGTAAGTTATTATGTCACAGAAAATGTTTTTTTAAACTGGTCAACGAGGATTATAAGGATGCGACGGAGGCACCAGATGCACCGAATGCAATACCTGCGATGGCAGACCACCATCAGCAGACCGAACCATTGCAGCAAGTATGACGCATGATATTTGTATTAATTCTTAGCTGAAAACAATTTTAACAGACAAACAACTTAACAAAGGTGATTGTGATGACGTGTGATTTTACTGTGCAGAGTGAAAGACTACCTAGTGTAGAGCCAATCAACGGGCACGTTATTGCAATTTTTTTACAGCAACGGGTAATGATGCACATCGATTATTTGGAGTTGGTCGCTAGGGTCCGGGTCGCAAAATACGCCCAACGACCATCTCCCGTGGTAAATTGTTCTGGACCGAATTATATCTTATGGGGCCAAGAAATGCACTTGGTTAACAAGTTCGTAATGGACGACGGTGACGAATACTACGTGATAACGATATGTTACTTCCATGACAGCGACAGTGATATTAACGAAAATCAGTACGTCGGACAAACCATATTCATTTACAGTCCGTCGTCATTGCACGAAACGGTAAGAGTCTTAAACAGACTATGGAGTAGATCACACCTGGTCGGAATACAGGGTGTCAACGACAGTGGCAATCAGTTGTAATTTCAGATTTGACAGTGTCGTGGTCCACTGTGTAGAAGAATAATAATATTCTATACTTAAACGCGTGCAGTGGTATAGTAGTCCTGCGCTTGCGAATGTTTGTGTTCTACCTATTATATATACAATTCTTTACACAAATATATAATGCATAAGTGATCAATTATTGTACATTTTCAAAACCTACATCTGTGCAGTAACACGATTTTCAGTTTTAATTTTACTTTGCCAGGATCTTATGTAGGTTTAGACTGTTGCAGTACAGTAGGTTAATATAATAGTAATATCTTCAATTTTCTAGGCTTTATCCAGGATTGGTTCTATGACCTCTATAGTAATTATACATTTTTAACTTCCGTAATAGAACTATTATACCTTTTAGGATTTAGCATTTCTACTCAGGTAATCATATTTTATTTGTGAAATTCCAATATTATATGGACTAAGAACAACGTTCTTGTCTTTATGTTAAAAGAACATCAGCTTTCCAATTCATATTTATTTTTTAATTTTACGAGAATGTCGTCTTCGACTTTTGAAGAACTATTATTAATAGTTGGTTCTAGTCTTCAACGTTCACCTTCAAGATCTGATATTCTAAGTGTTGGAGAAATTGTTGGAGCCACATTAAGGTTAATTGTTATAATGCTTAATAAGGTTAGGTAAGGTTAGGTTCACTAATAATTCATGTTTAGTTCCTGTTGGAAGGATGGGATCTAACTTTTTTGATAGTGATGCCAAAGAAGTACGGTCACAGTTAACTGAATATTTTTCAACAGAGGGTTCTGTGCCATTTCAATACTTTAATATTTAGTTTAAATTTAAAATAATTAAATATATTTATTGTATATATAATATTTATTCTATATTCACTTTTTATAGAAAAACATTGTTATTAAAAAACTAAAAACTTATAACTATTATATAAAATTAAAAAACAAATATTAACAACTTTCAATTACAGTTAAAAAAAAAAATATATCACTTTTTAAGAGGTACAGTTAATAAAATTCTAATCAGTCCATAAGTTACTTTCTTTGGATTTTTATTTTTTTTAGCTTCCAGCATACTATATTTTCTTTGGATTTATGACCTATTATTAATAGGATATTAAGGGTCTGTACTAAGTTCTTGTACAACCATATTTATAATTTTCCCTTGTAGTTTTATTTTTTGTTTTCTTGGTATCTCTGACATAATTCCTGATAGATAATTAGCAAATGTATGGTCTTCAGAAATGGTAGGTTCGGGGGCCAATAACATTGGTTCAGTGGGAGTGATAGGTCTACTCCGTTTTAATTCTTCGATAAGAGAGCCCATGTAATTTTCAATCGTAGATTCTGTTAAAGTTATAATTAAAAAAATGAATAACAATACAATTTTTTTATGAAAATAATAACATTACTTTTAGAGCGTTTTAGTGGGGGAGTTGATTCATTGTTTATTGATGATTGAGTGATGTTATCTGTTGTACTATGAAAAAAAATAAATTCAATTAGAAATATGAGCATATTAATGTTTTAATAAAACATAAAATACATACTGTTAGTTTGATTAGTTTTGAACTAATAGTACATCATCCAAAAATTTAAGACTTTTGAAATGCTCCCAAATTTTTTTGGTACTGGCAGCACTATCACTTGCACTTGATTTTTGTTCCCTTGTGTACCTTTCTCTCATATACTTCCAGGTATTTTTCAAACTTAGTAAAGAGTATTTACCTATAAATATATATTGTATTTAAAGAGAATATTTAACACAATATTACGGGGGTGGCCACTAACCTTAATTTTGGGAGTCACAAATTTATAAAGCTAAATCAAAGTAATCTACATTGTTAAGAGATGTTTATAAAATTAAGACTCAACATATAACATTAATATTACAAACATATAACATATATTTTGTTTTATTCTATTTAACTATTTTACCATTTAATTGGACAAAAACTTCATTCCACATATTATTTTTAATATTTTCGGATCTTTCTCCAAGTGATAGTCTATGATCCCAAAGTGGTTTACTCGTTTCCATGATGGAAATTAATTTATACACATCTTCTTTACTAACTCCATCATTTTTAGTGACTTTAGCACTACTTGAAGTTATAGGTGTATCTACAGAAATAAACGTCAATAATAATAAATAGGTAATAACACAGAATAAGTAACTAACAAATTTAGAATATAATAATATTTGAAGTACATAATTTCAATAAACCAACCAGACTGAATAGAAGTTTCGACTATGGATTCTTCCTCTATAAAAGAATCAAACAAACTCTTGGTGGCAACTATTTTTTTTGGTATCTCTGTAACTAAAAACTTGTCTGTAGTAAAAATAAATTTATAAAATAAGTGAACTAAAGAATATCTATTAGATATTATGCATTTCATACTTTTTAAACAAATATGTTCTTTTCCATTGTTCACCACAAAAGCCTTACATTCATTACACATCCGTCCCTTTTAATATAATATAAAGAAATTAATGGATGTTAAGTGTTTGTATATTTATGGTAAAAGTAAAAGTTGTGATAGGGTTGAAGTTATGGCAATGGGTATTAATAGTATTTGGAATTATCTGTAACTGTAATAATGAACAAAATACTTACTGTTACAAATGACATAATTAACAACGTTAAATGCCCACGTTGATTTTACAAGAGTTGGGTGCCGTGAGTTGACTACGGGAATATAAATATAAAATATTTTCTCTGTCTATGACTACGGGCGCCGTTGCAGTTTGTAAAATCTAATTTTAACTTTACATTTTTTTATCATTAATATATTATATCATTTATTACTATCGCAGTAATCGCAGTATCACTATTAAAATCAGTTACCACACGATCAAAAGTTGGATTAATTCAACTTCGCGGTATATAAGGTAATATCGTGGTAACCGTAATAGAAACCGTAAAATTAGTGGTATAAACCATATCTTAACACATGGTTGGACCAATCAGAGCAAGGCAACATACCACGACACGACACGACACGGTGTAGTGTGAACCCGCCTTAACGATACCGTCCGATGATAACAGTAACCGTAATGGTACACACGGGGTACCAACCGTTGCAATTCTACCTAACACGACGACACAGCAGTTACAGCGTACGACGAACGATGGATAAGCACGTGTAAACTGTAAACAACGATCATCGACGTCGCAATTTCGCATTCCGACACAACTCTCGCACTACGTTCTTCAATCGTATCCCACTTCTGAAATAATGTTATCTTTTCAACAACTTAAACAACTTAAACAGGGAAAAAAACTCTTTATTTAATTACAATAAACTTAACACACACCCGATGGCCACTCCGGCACGTACGGGCAACAACTAACTAGTAACTGTACATGCTACACACTACTAAACACACATCGAAGAGCGCACCCTAGTGGCTCAGTTTTTTTTTTTTAAATGCCCTGGGGCTTTATATTATTTAAACGACCCGAAGGTCTTTATAAATATTTTTGACAATTATACACATCTTACATACTAGATATAAATTATATATATATTACACGTTGATGGAGTCACTTCCAGTGAAGTGCCTCCTGCCTTAATCTTAAATCTTAAACTAAGTCGTATGGTTTCAGACGCTTAAGACGTCTGATATCCTTGGAGTTATCTAATAGTTGGATGGCCAATGGATTGACATGGTGATCTAGCCTCGTCTCGTGTTTGCGAGCAAACCTTTGGATTTCGTCTGCTATTGTAGGCAGCATCATATCACGGTGGATCAGTGGCTCAGTAGTTATCACAATTCTTAGAATTCACTCATTAATATTATATTTTTTGGTGGTTCAATTTCTATACAGGTTCTTAAGGGTTTTGGTGATTTAGTTCGATTAGTTTCTTTCGTTTCTTACAATAATTATTATGTAGATTGTAGATAGTCTATTAGTTTATTTTAATAGTTCCAAGAATTGTGTAGGCCTATTCTCACGATTAGTTTTACTATTCCTGTCGAGGTCATTGTATCATATTATACTTTATCAATATTAGTTACATTTATTTATTATAATTGCTTTTTAGGCTTTACTATATATATGCCTTGACGTTTTACATAGTAGTAATATATATTATGTACTACGGGTACATAGCAATGTTAATAGCAGACCATGACAATAATATCATACCGTGTTTTATTACACTGGAAGAGGGGTGTTATGAAATTTAAGATATAAAAGCTTGAGTTAAAGATCAAGTAGATTTCTTTAATAAAAAAAATGGAACCAAGTTATCGTTTGACATTTCAGTTGATCCTCATGATTTCAGATCATATGTAAAATGTAATGGAATACTAAAGTTTAATATTCCATATAGTATGGCGTCTGTATTTGGGTCTGAAGATAAAGAATATAAGCCGGAATATGCAATTCATCGATCGGAAAAAGCTGTAAATTTGAATACAATTAATTCTATAAAAGTAATGTGTAATATAGCTCAAGGTTCATTCAGCAACCATCTTCAAAGCCATTCGATTTACGAGTTTTTCCCGAATGAAAGAACAGGAACAAAAGTGGTTCAGTCGCCTCCAAATTTGATATATTACAAATTAAATAAACCAATATTGACTCGATAACCGTATGGTCGATCAAGACCATAATCCGATTGATAATTTTGGTGAGACATTGACAATCGTGCTTCATATTAAACGTTACGGATCTTGAGATGGGATTAAAATTCAATATAAACCCACTACATCGAATCAGTTCGATTAGTCAAAAGACCCAAAATGTTGTCGGTTACATCAAATAAATTAAAAAAATTAACCGTAAAAAATAAAAAAATTTTACAAGCTCTGGGTTATCAATTAAAACAGAATGCCCGAGAGTGATGTTTTAGATATAAGTTCACGGTATGAAACGGATTCTAAAATTATAAAAATTGAATATCATTCATATACACCGTATACAACATCGTTTAATAATAATGATGAAATACGTATATCAATCCAGCAAACGGATGTTTATCCATATCTACACGAAAGCTTTATTTTTTTGGAAGGAATAATTACGGAAGCTGACAAAGTGAAACTATCCAATAATGGTTTCTCTTACCTTTTCGAACAAATACGGTTAGAAATCAATGGAATAGAAGTAGATAGTACACGTGTTCTTGGAATCACTAGCTCGTTGAAAGGTGACTTATCCGGAACACCAGACAACTATTATTGTTATGAAAATGCTGGTTGGAATTTTAAAAACGCCACACAATCAGCAAATGATAAAGGTGAATTTAGTGCTTGCATTCCATTTAAATATTGGTTAGGTTTGTTTGAAGACTATAAAATTTTTTTAATTAATTCTAGATTGGCATTAATATTAACTCGAAGTCATAGCGATTTAAATGCGTTAAGCTTAAAAAGCGGTGTAACTGCTTCAACAGGAAAAGTTGTTTTAAACAAAATAGTCCGGAAGGTTCCACATATCACTGTTGACGGAGAAAGGTTAAAATTATTGAAACTTGTAGAAAAAGAAAAAAGATTGTTTATTCCTTTTAGATCTTTTGAAACTTTTGAATATCCTGAGCTTGGAACGTCCGTCAAGTAGGCACCGGCACAATATGTTACGACCATAATTCTTATATCAAAAAATTGCTCGTAATTTGCTAGATTTTGCTAGGTTATTTTCTAAATTTGCTAGTATTTCATTTAAGTACAAATCAAAATTCAAGTATGCCCGTGCCAACTTGACGTAGCACCGGCACATTGTCCGATCGGTTCGAAAGTGGTATCAAAAAATTGCTAGTCATTAGCTAGAATTTGCTAGGCAATTTTCAGAATTTGCTATACTATGGTTTTTCCGGAAACCCGGAAAATGGAAAATGGCTCATCACCGGCACATTGTCCGATCGGTTCGAAAGTGGTATCAAAAAATTGCTAGTCATTTGCTAGAATTTGATAGGCAATTTTCAGAATTTGCTATACTATAGTTTTTCTGGAAACTCGGAAAATGGAAAATGGCTCAGCACCGGCACATTGTCCGATCGGTTTGAAAGTGGTATCAAAAAATTGCTAGTCATTTGCTAGAATTTGCTAGGTGATTTTCTGAATTTGCTATTCTATGGTTTTTCCGGTAACCCGGATCATTGATAAATCTCGTTTTTCGAATTTCCTAGAATCATATTTTTTTTATTGATGCATCTTAATAAATAATACAATTTATACTTCTGTTTAATACCCATTTATTTAAGTTAGGATTTCCTAACGTTGGGTACAAAAGTATGTTTAAAAATATATATATTTTTTAAATATTTAAATACTGATTATACTATTTTAGTTTTAGACTAAGTGTGCGATCCGATGATTATAGTGCTGTAAATCAAATCGCATATATTATATTAATATAGGAAAGCTGCATTTTTTTTTAAAATTATAATCATTATTCTATAAAAAATGATTACAACAATTTTGATTTATAATTAGTGGATTGCTGTAGAAGCGTGTATTTTGAAAGTGGTTTAAAAAAATCAATACATTCAAAATGTACAATCTATTTAATGTACTCGTAATAAAACTAATAACGACGATGGTTAAATATTATCGTAGTTTATAAAAGTTATCGTATCTTACCTGACTAACCTAAATTTTAATTGTATCATTTTACCTAAATAAACCTCTGCAACGGGTAAACCGTTAATGAAATTGAATAAAACGTAGTCAGTTGCAATATGGGTCCCGTGAAGTACAAGTGTTTGTCGATGGCCGACAAAAAAAAATTGATCGCGGCAGTAGAAGCAGGTGAAAAAAAAAGATGTTGCTCTACGTTTTGGTATCCCAGCTTCTACGCTTTCGACAATACTAAAACAGAAGGTCCATCTTACAACATTAACACCTTATTCATCGCAGAAAAAAATGTGAGTACCCCGATCTGGAAGAATGTCTTATGGCTTGGTTTACTCAATGTAGGCAAAATAAAATTGCAATATGCAGACCTATTTTAAAAGAAAAATCTAAGTTGTTTGCTACCAACTTAGATATCACAAATTTTCAAGCTAGTGAGGGTTGGTTGGAAAAATTTAAAAACGTCATGATTTGACTATCAAAAAAGTATGTGGAGAGAAAAATGGAAATGGACGAAAAATGTTCGCTAAGTCTTACTTAAGTCTTTCCTTACAAAGAAAAACTTTGACTATTTTTGATGCGAGGTCCAGAGTATGTGCATGTCCTTTTGGATTAAAACGAAGTTCAGGCTTTTATTGGTATCATCAACAAGATTTCTGGACACCACAAACAGCTGAAAATTTCATTTGATAAATATTTCCATAAAGATTGAGAGGTGTTGTTAAAAGACCATGAATGGGTAGTGCATCCCAGTTAGAAGAATAACCCACAATGCAACACTTCAAGGAATACTTTGTTAAGTAGTTATGTTTACCGGAAAAAGTTGTAGGCCAAATGTTAATGGTCACCTTACTGGGTTCCCGCATAATATATATTATTTCCTCGAAAAAAGAAATGTTCTGTTTGTATATTGGCCATTAGCAACAAAACGGCATAACGGAATAATATTATTCTGTTGTTGACGATTATAATAGCAACGGTTGTATAAATTGACTGTAGAACCACAGATTATAATATATAATATAAATTTTGTAATGCGAATCATTAGTAATGAGCTCACTATACTTTTTCTTCTTCGATAAGCAAATCGCACAAAGTGTAATGTACTTTATTTTTAAACTCTATTATAGCATTAACAGTACATTATTTTAAACCACATGTCCATCACTGCACAACTGAATAATAACATGATCTTTTGTACAAAAAGGTGATGAGTTTATAACTAAACTTTATATAGTGTTTACTCTAATTTACTGTCCTTTTTCAGTAACTTGCTTCATGATTTGGTGATAGTGCGTAATATTTTTAGAAAGTGTTCATTGTGCAGGACCCGAAAGTTTCGTTTGTGGACCACGATGTTCAAGTGCAAAGGTATAACCGATGAGACAAGTGAAACTATATAGCCACAAAAGACTATGGTTTTCGAATACTCATCTGAATATAAGAGTGTTTATATGAGTTGTTATCGTTCACAGAATGTAAGTTATTATGTCACAGAAAATGTTTTTTTAAACTGGTCAACGAGGATTATAAGGATGCGACGGAGGCACCAGATGCACCGAATGCAATACCTGCGATGGCAGACCACCATCAGCAGACCGAACCATTGCAGCAAGTATGACGCATGATATTTGTATTAATTCTTAGCTGAAAACAATTTTAACAGACAAACAACTTAACAAAGGTGATTGTGATGACGTGTGATTTTACTGTGCAGAGTGAAAGACTACCTAGTGTAGAGCCAATCAACGGGCACGTTATTGCAATTTTTTTACAGCAACGGGTAATGATGCACATCGATTATTTGGAGTTGGTCGCTAGGGTCCGGGTCGCAAAATACGCCCAACGACCATCTCCCGTGGTAAATTGTTCTGGACCGAATTATATCTTATGGGGCCAAGAAATGCACTTGGTTAACAAGTTCGTAATGGACGACGGTGACGAATACTACGTGATAACGATATGTTACTTCCATGACAGCGACAGTGATATTAACGAAAATCAGTACGTCGGACAAACCATATTCATTTACAGTCCGTCGTCATTGCACGAAACGGTAAGAGT
The DNA here is from genome assembly GCA_022818045.1 of Neotoxoptera formosana. Lineage (NCBI taxonomy): Eukaryota > Metazoa > Arthropoda > Insecta > Hemiptera > Aphididae > Neotoxoptera > Neotoxoptera formosana. The sequence goes on along the minus strand of CM040630.1, from coordinate 43,576,320 downwards.
CTTAAACAGACTATGGAGTAGATCACACCTGGTCGGAATACAGGGTGTCAACGACAGTGGCAATCAGTTGTAATTTCAGATTTGACAGTGTCGTGGTCCACTGTGTAGAAGAATAATAATATTCTATACTTAAACGCGTGCAGTGGTATAGTAGTCCTGCGCTTGCGAATGTTTGTGTTCTACCTATTATATATACAATTCTTTACACAAATATATAATGCATAAGTGATCAATTATTGTACATTTTCAAAACCTACATCTGTGCAGTAACACGATTTTCAGTTTTAATTTTACTTTGCCAGGATCTTATGTAGGTTTAGACTGTTGCAGTACAGTAGGTTAATATAATAGTAATATCTTCAATTTTCTAGGCTTTATCCAGGATTGGTTCTATGACCTCTATAGTAATTATACATTTTTAACTTCCGTAATAGAACTATTATACCTTTTAGGATTTAGCATTTCTACTCAGGTAATCATATTTTATTTGTGAAATTCCAATATTATATGGACTAAGAACAACGGTACAACGCCATACCTATAATAATATACCGGTCCATAAAATATAAAATGGTAAAAATTATCGCTTTCATTAACTGTGGTTTTCGATGACCGAGCATAATATTATTTCCATCATACACGCTGGTATCATGTTGTACATTACGATATTGTACACACTGCAGTGGTAGACGGTATATATATTTTTAAAATCACAATTTTATTAGTTTTATTTTTTATTGTTCTTAAGTTTGTAACGGAATTATAACTCGTGTTTTAATTGTGTTTTAAAAATGGTTATAATAACGAACATTTATTTAATAATAATAATAGTTATTCACAATATTTATAGTTTACAGTCTTTTCTTTTTATGTTATGACAATAGTGCTCTTCGAGCTACAATACAGTATATAGGAGTTTTACACAAACATAAATATGACCGACAGTGAGAAAGGTCAGTGTTAGATGTTATGACCGTACAGGCGTTAATACTGGAGATCCAGTATTCCAGATGCGTTCACAACGATAACACTGATCGTGTATAAAAACTCCCGGTGCGGGTGCGGTGGTGGCGGTCGGTAACGGTGACGGCGGCGGCTCGTGGAGGTTACGGACGGCCTTGACTCAGTAGTGGCGGCGGCGGCTCGTGGGGCGTAGAACACTTCTTCCAAAAGGGTACAGGGTAGTTGTCAGAAAAATGATAAGAATGTTTAACCACGATTTATACCAGTGATCCAGCAGTGACGCCAACGTGAACAAAAATCATCGCAATAATAATTACAGTCGACATATAGACAACACTGATGACAAAATCTTAATAATAATATAAATAATATTATACATAATATAGGAATACAATTATAAAAATATTATATAAATTATATAAATATTGTAATGTTAATATTAATGATTAATGTCTTTAATACCGCCTTTATAAACAATGAATAAATAATAAATAATAATTTTTAATAAAGGAAAAGCGGCAATATTTATCAAATTTAAAATTTAATAATTATTTTGTAGTTAAAAATGTGTAACATTTTCAACTTTCATAGCTAAGGATTGAAAATTTAAACAAGGTTTCATGTAAATAAGTTATATATAAATTATATTATTCACAATAATATCATCATATATACTTGGTATTTAGAATTTAGCCTTCGCTCAGAATTGTTTTTCTATTATAATTATAAAAATTATAATAATTCAACTTAACCGACTAACATATTATTAATTATAATAGTTAATTTAGATAATTAAAATGTAACACCATTCATTACAGTGCCTCACTTATAACCTACTGTACAGCAGAGTGCCACCCACTTGCCCACCTTTTTATTTTATTTATATATATGTGCATATAAACTTTGTAGTTTAGTAATTACTAATTAGTAGCATTTTGTACTTACCTACTCTTACATAATTACATAAATATTAAATACATACTCTTCAATTCTTCATTATTCACGTGGTTTCACTCATAGACCATAGTACATGTCTACATAGTACATAGCTTAGAAAAACAGTTCGGACCACACAAATTCTTTTTAATCTTACAAGGTTGGCAACACCCTTGTTGTCGTATAACCATAATATCTAACCGCCGGGTTACCATTCTTATCATTTTTCTGACAACTACCATTCTCCGCTTCCAAAATGCAATATTATTGATAACATGTTGGAAGAACATTGTTGCCAACATTAAAAAATAATAATTAAAATGACTCAGTTGTACCAACGCAGCTTTTATGTATTATAATAATAAATTATAATTCTTGATTTCTATAATTCATAATATTAACATTGAATTAAACAATAAACATTGTGACAATTATGTCATTATTACATAACATCCGTATTATACATTAACATCTTGACACGTGTAAATCGTGTAATAGTCATAGTCAACTACAAGTTACAACTTACAACTTACAACTAACTTCATAAGCCTAGATGCTTTTTCTGTAAAATAAACACAAAAATATCGTCAATAATTTAAAAAAAAATAGGTAGGTATAAAAATGTAAATATTAATGATCTGGAATAGGACCAATCTGACGTCTCAGATACCCATCATTAGCATGGCCCATTTGTGCAAGACATCTCATAATGTCGCCATGTTCATTAAGCTGCTCAATAGCTCTTTTCAACGTATGAGTATTGGTAGCCCGTTCACTTCTAGAAGTTTGATCTCAGATCTAAACATAAAATATATAATGATAAGGTATGTATATATTAATAATTTATATTGTGTTAAAATATTTTAAAAATAAAGTAAGTACTGTTAGGTTTTTGCTGGCTTGTATAAATTCTACAAAGAATTGATTTTCTAATATTCTTAGTTTTTCTATAAATAATAAAGTGTAATTGATTTGTACAGAAATAACAATACTTCAAAGATTCTTACCTAAAAAGTCCCAGATATTTGGGTGATTTCCAAAAAACCTTAACAACTGGCTATGAAAGGACTCCAACATTAATTTCCCTTTGATATTCAGCCATGGCTTTCCGGTACATAAGGTCTGATTGTTTAGTATTTGATTGTAGTACATGTATTTTCTCTGCTTGGACTTGTTGTTGCATTGTTATTTTATCTTCATGAATGTAGTCTTCTCCGAACAACTCCAACCATCCATCTTCGATTAGTTTTTCTAGTGAAGTTTGATCTGGATTGTCGGTTGCTTCGGTGTTGTGTAAGCTGGTGTGGGTTGTCATGTTGAGCTAGAATTTAGAATTTTACATGATTTATGCATTAAATATACTTTCCCTTAACCACCGATACACAACACAAACATATACGGTTATTGTTTTTGTTCTGTTAGTCCTTCCTGCTTCCCAGGGTCAGGAGGAACGTAAAGTTTTATGTTTTTGTAGTTGACCGTGATAGGTTTATCCTTCTCTTCTTCTATGATGACAGTATTATTTTCTTTTACATGTAATATAGTGTATGGTCCTCGGTACGGTAAAAAAAACTTATGGATCTCTCCATCAGCCGCGGATGACAGTCGGTGTTCCCTTACCAAGACTTGTCCTTCTTTGTAGGTGGGAAATCGTTTTCCTTGGTCTTTAGCTTGATTTCTATTTCCTCAGGCCAGAATGCAGGATCGAGGACAACATCAAGCTTCTCCTCGGGCAGACGCACGTGGAATGAAGAGTATGATGGGTGTTTTGTAACCATTCTGTTGATGGTTACGTCTGAGTAACCATTGAACAATTCAGATTCTAGCAGGGCAGTCGTTACACATGGGTCGAGCCTCGAGACAAATATATCAACATACTTACTCACCGGTATTGATGACAGCTTGGAAGATGAGTTCATATGAGAACCAACAATGGATTTTGAATTTATGGACGAAGATAGACTAGCAGTCAGTTGGTTTGCGGGCTGAATAGGGGCACTAGCTGTCATATTGAGACGGTTGAGCTTATCATGCAACTTAGAGTTACTAAGTGCCACGGATTTGAGCTCCTCGACCACGGATTGGAGAATATTGGCAACATTTAATGAGTTTCCAAGCGAAAGCGATACAGAGTTAGAAGAAGACATTTTTAAAACGTTGACATGTCTTCACTCAATTTCACACCAGCAGGCAGAGATTGAGTCAAAATGTAGTCAATGCTTTTAGTCCACTTATTCAACTCGGCAGAAAGAAGATCAAAAGGCTCTTAGTTTTGGGGTTTTCGTTATTTTTTGCATGGGGAAGCCAGGTTTTTATCTGGAGCTTTATCATACCTGATTAGGAAAAATCTCTCATCGACGAAAGAGGTTTCTTCCTCGATAACTTAAACTTATTCAAGTCACTTGAATCTGGACGTTAATTAGGCACGAACAGACAACTATATTTTAAAAATAGTTTTAGTCAAAGGGATTTTCGATGTAGTAATTCCCTGTGATTAGAGATTCCATTTCTGCAAATGGTTTATCGGTAGGCTGGGCTAGGTTGTTGGGGTTTTGTTCACAGTAGGGTCCTAGGCGGCCTGGTGTATTAATTCGGGACTATGAGTGCATACCTCGATAGTCGCATCTGGTGTTTATACAGGCGTACTGACCCATCAACTGGTAGAGTTAAGGAATGGCTGGTTCGAAGGAACATTCGTCGTAAATTAATTTAAACGGGTAGACATCTGGAAAAGCTGAAGTTGGCGTAGTGGCCGGGTTGGTTGCGGCATTCTTGCTGGTCAGCTGGGTCATCTTAGAGCTCAGCAAAGAACTGGTTGGTTCATATGGTGAACACGATCCTAGGTTACTGCTTTCTTTAAAGAAGCTGCAGTAGGTAGTCATGGTGGGAAGAAGGTTCTCTATCCACTGCATATTGCTTAGGCTAGCAAAAACTCGTAGTGTGAGGGGTGGAGTATTCGCTGGTATAACGGGAAGCATGAGCTTATAACCGTGCTGGTTTAATTGCTCATCCAACCACGGGTTGGTTTCGGGGGTCTGGTGTAGTTCAGGTTGGAGGTGGAGGGAGTGGTCTGCTGCTGTCCAAGCTCCTTGCAGGAATACATGTCCCTTTAATGTGTGTGGTCCTTGGTCATTAAAAGTGTCCTGGAAGTGTAGTCTGGGATGACGCCGGGTGCTGCTGTAATTATCAAATTAGCGAATTCTATGATGGCGGGAATGTTTGGCATTCCTTGCATGTAGTCGTAGGGACTAATGATTTCATCTGGATTTCGGGGTCCGGGGTGGGACGGAACGAAAGGTGATACCATTTGGTAATGTGGGTCATCGGGCAATGATGCTCACAAAGCTTTTAACATAGGGAGAAGGGGCCCGGGAACGGGTAGCCGTTCAGCGGGAAGGTCCTTTTCAAGTCGCGAGTGCATTACACGTACATTGTAATCTCCAATTTTGGAGTGGTTCATAGCTTGTAAAGTCTGGTAGTACAGTAGTACTCCAAAGTATGCTCTAGACAAGAAAGGGTGCCATATCTGGCCTATTCTCTCATAGTATAGATTATCTATCATCAGTTGGTCCATGTAGTGGATAACTTTATAATAGTTAAATGACTGAAATGACTGAATAGTAAAATGGAGTGAAGGTTGAAACTTGCACTGTTTTAAGTGGTACAAGAGGGAATCTCACCAAAGCTGTAGCTATAAAGTCTTTCCTGGCCATAGCTAGCGCATGTTTGACTTCTGGTTTGATGTCGACATCTGGTTTGGTTTTGACCTGATCTTTGAGGTCTGTGGACGGCACTTTATCTGGCTGGGCTGGGCCGGAGTATATGGGTCGTTCGAAACCGCGTTTAGTACATCAGTCTTGTTGATAGACAGATTCGCAGTGTCAAGATCTTTCTCACTAAGTGAGGTAGCTTTAACGTTGGTAGGCGTCATCTTACAAGTTGGGTGGTTGTTTTATCTGGTGTATGTTTCTTACTTTTAAAAAGCCGTGGTTTCAGTAGGGTTTCTAAAGAACTCGGAGGAAACTATTCTCCACGGGAATACCCACGGGACGTTATTCTCGTCGTATGATTTTATAATAATAATATAACAATATATTACTAATAATCGTAATATAATACTATTGACGTTGTCTTGCTTAGTGTTGCGTGGTGCATTCAGTCCCTCGATTTACGTCAATCGTATTTATTGTACAGTTTTAGTCCTTTGTTAATTATTTTTAATAATTTAAAATGTCAAAAAAATATTTAACACATTGGAGACGAAAGACTCGTCTTTCGACGAAGAAGTTCGTATTATTATAATTGAATAGATGATAACATTATATGGCTGCAATAACGTAGGAGACGAGTGACTCGTTACCTAACCTAACCTAACCTATTTTTATTATGATATTACAGACGTTCGTTATTTACGTATTTTCTAAAATCGGTGTATAATTTAATAACACACATATTTATTTGATTCCTTTTCTAATTCTAAATACATTGGTTAATCTAAAAATATAATTTTATAGATTTCTTATAGGCGAATTCTGTTATTTACAATTCGAGCTAGAAACAGGGTCTATTTTCGATGAAAAAAAAAGTCGTTATACTATAATATCACGATAACACCAGTTTGTATTTAGATATTTTATCAATTACTCATTATAAATACTCTGTTATAAATGAATATTATGCATTTAAAATTATGTACAGAGTGAACCAATTATTCAGTGTAACACAGTATAATTCATAATGTACAGAGTGTTAAATATTACATCTAAAAAAATAAATAAATACTTGAGTTTTTCTCTTATTTCACCTTTTAACTTTTATTCTTCTTTTTAACAATTTAAACTTTAAAAAATAAATAAACATTTTCATATGTATTAAAATAATTTATACAATAAAACAAAATTAAAACAAAATAAAAATAGTTTAAAAAAATTTGTATTCTTACAATATAAAACTTTTTTTTTATTATTAATAAGCCACAACAACTTTGGTTATTGACTTTTGTTATACATAATAAAATAATGTAAATATGTGTTTAGATAAAGAATATTACATTTTATACATATAAAGAGGAAGCGGAGGGTGAGTTATACAATTCAAGTTTGGGACGTGAAGGCATATTTAGATTAGTTTATATAATTTAGTAAGTTTTAAGAAAGTGAATATTTTTGGGTGTTGTCTGGATCAGGTCCTAGTACTTCTTGAAGGTTGTCAGCTAGCTTGAGTTTGGTTCTAGTGTCGTTAAATTCTCGACAGAAACATATGATATGGTTGACTGAAGGAATTTCGCCACAAGTGAGACAAGGTTCGGGATCCGTTTTGGTCATTAGAGGTGTTTATGAGTTAACCATGTGTGTCCAATTCTGACTCTATTAAGAATTACTTCTTGGCGTCTGGGAAGATGGATGGTTGGCCATGGGAGAATGCTTGGTTTGATTTTGTTTAGCTTGGTTCGTAAGATTGACAAGGTGTGTTGCCAATTTTTAAGGATATACTCAGTGATGAAGTGTTTAGAATCTTGTAATGTATATGAGGAGAGGACTAGAGAGTGTGGGGATGAGATGGACTGTTTGGCACATGTATCTGCTAATTCGTTTCCGGGAATGCCGATATGACTAGGTATCCATATAAAGGTGATAGCCTGTGCATTAGTTTGAAGATATGACATCTGGTTCTGTATTTTTTGTGATGTGCTATTAGGTTGGAAGAAGTTTTTGATGCTTGTGAGTGTGCTAAGTGAATCGCTGAGTATGATGGATATGTTTATTGTGTCTTGTTTTATAATATCTAGAGCATGTAAAATAGCCAATGCTTCAGCCGTGTATATTGAACAATAGTCAGGGAGTTTGAGCATTCGTCTGGTTTCATTGAAACTGCAACGCCTACACCAGTATCCGTTTTGGATCCGTCCGTGAAAAAACAAATAAGTTCTTGATATCCTCCAAGGATTGATTGAAGTTCACTTTTGTATATGATTGGCGTAGTTTCGCTTTTCGGTAGGGAAAATAATTTGAGATTAATGTCGATGTCCATAGTCGAGGGGGGAGTGATCGGACATTCATGATTGATTATGTCAGAGTATTTAATGTTGGAGTCTTGGAGTTCGGTTATGATGCCATGATAAATGTCAAGGTTGTTCTGGGCTCGTCTTGCAGATAGAAGCATGATGTTTTTTTTCTTATGAGATTTAAGGGTGAGGTATAAGAGATGTTGAGCAGACTGGAAATAGGGCTTGATCGGAATGCACCTGAGGCTAATCTCAATCCTAGGTTGTGTACTGTGTCAATCATATTTAGGCTAGATGGTTTAGATTTGAAAAAAAGGAAGGAACCATATTCTAGTTTGGATAGGATGAGTGATGTATATATTTGTTTAAGGGATATAAAATTTGCTACCCAAGAAGTGTGAGAGAGAGTTTTGAGGATATTCATTTTCAACATGGTTGCTCTTCGGAGTCATATATGACATTTGCAATAACTTATCGACCAAAGACGTAGCAACTAGGTGTGGCCGATAAAAACGAGCGGACAATGTGGACCAGACTAGATTAGAATTATCCGTTGACACTGGTATACCGCGCACAGCGTCGGCCGCCGCACCTTTTAGACAGCCGATTAAATAGTGCATCTTATCGATATTCGATACATTAGGACGTGAGTCCACCAGTGCCGAAAACCTATCCCGAAATGTTGGCCAATAACGGAAGTCCCCGTCGAAAACCGGTAACGGAATCTCCGGTAGCCGCGAAAATGACTCGCAACTATTTGTCGTGGCGCTCTTGGCGTTTACTGTCTTGGTTATATACGACAGGTCAATGGCCTCCGCACCTGTGGGAATGAGACTGGCGCCTTAGCTTCACCTATCAACATCCTCACCTCACTCGATAGATCGGGGGAATAATCGTTTATTTTACCCAACAGTAATAGACAATCCAATTCGGACTCGTCTTCGGATTTAAATTGAGACCATAACGAGTCCAAATCCGCAGCGAGGACAGAAAATGTGGGTGCTAGACTTGCGTCACCCGATACACACAATACCATAGAATGGATAGACTTGATCTGGGAGATAACCGTAGATCGTTTCGCCATAGCACGCACGGCCATACGTGTAATTCGTTCAATTTCACATAGTACACTAGTACTATAATTATACCGTGCGAAAGGTCGACAACGGTAGCCGTAACAATTAACTGCGGGGTCAATGGACAAACCGATATACCTACGGTGTTCGGTGGCGTAACAAATCTATAAAAAGCTACCTGTAAAACACTATACGCGACACAAAGTCGACTCGCGTGGAAACCACTAAACGAAACCCAAATACACCGCTAACTGGACCCCCAATAAGGTCGAAAAAACCACGCTCTGCTACCAAATGTTGACACGCCGATATAGCTCCTACAAATTCGGCGGTTGGCTATATCGACTTGCGATGTATAGGACGTGTAGGTTGTAACGAATACGAAAACTCACGACGCGTACTCCACCGGTAGATATCTGGCTGAAAGGCGATATGAACCATGCTCCGCGGTCCAGAGAGGGCGCTCGTACCGGAGAATGATTTATCCATATACACGGAACATACCTGCGTCCGTATGAAACCGCCAAGTACTAAACAATCCGGCAAATGGAAAAATGCATATAAGGGAGCCCGGTAGACGACAATAATACCTCCGTTCGCTCTTGCGAAGATGGTCATACTTTCGTGTATGGTTAGTGTGAGTGTCTCGGCCACCTTCGGGAAGATTAGATACTGAACCACACTCAGCCTAGACGAAGTAGGGCCCATCTTTGGCTAAGTATCGTTATATATTTTTCTTTATTACAATTTACAACCGCCGCCGTTGTATACTACGTTCTCGGCTACTCATACGCGAGCAAGCTAGAACGTACCGCCGCCGCCGTAAATATTATTATTATTACCGATCGCCGCGCCGCCATTGTATACTACGTTCTCGGCTACTCATACACGAGCAAGCTAGAGCGTACCGCCGCCGCCGTAATCGTTCTTGTTATCGGCCGTCGCCATTAGGTTATCAACCGCCGCCGCATCCGTCGCTCTTGTTAGTATTTATAATTAGTATTTGAGTCTGCGAAACCGTGAGTACATTGAAACCTTTTATTGTGAATGGGAAACTTTGTAATTGTAACTTTGTCGTTGTAAAACTTCGCGAGTCATATTATATTAATAGGCGTAATACTACCGTGTGAGTATAAGCAGAACAAATCTAACACTCTATTTATATTCTTGGATAATCATGTTTATATTGTATTCAAACTAAAGAAACATTATATGTATAATATTTACAAAAGCTGTTAATAAATATTCACAGGATTACTTTATAATTGTTGTTATTATTCTTTTTGTAATAAATATTTGTATAGGACTAGGCACAAAAAAACCTACCCGTAACAAGGTTACCCAAAATGATTACAATAATACAACTCGACTTAACTGATTGGTAAAAAGACAGTATAATAATACAAAGGTTTCGACAATTGTCGTTATTTTACAATAAAGAGACAAATGTTGGAATGACAGGGGCCCCAAATAGCTAATAATAATATACAAAAATATAAATCACATGCACTGTTCCTAAACAATTCCAATTATAAGGTCCTAACCTGGTTCCGCTGACACTGCCAATGATTTCCTGCAAGTGCACGTGCTCTTCCACAATCCCAACCGGCACACCAGCACGCAATCTTGGGTGGTGGTAAAACAAGAAAATTCAACGCGTTGAATGTCGACGACAACCACGAACGACAGCAAAGCCAAGTGGCAAGTAGTTATAAGCGGCAACGTAGCCAACAAGTGAAAAATATTTTGAGTACTTGAGTACCGGACGCGATCGTATTCGCGGCCGGATATAAAAAGTAGCGGCGATAGTGGGGTCGGGGGATGCTCGGGCTCTTGAGCGCTGACAGCGCGGCAAGGCGGCCGGTTACGCATTTGCACGGCGCGAAAACTGTTCCGTGTTCGAACAGTTGGGTTAAAATATAGTCATATATATTATACACAAATACAAATGTTACTGTATTGTACAGGTTTAAATGATTGCCACTTATTTATCTTTAATGAAATTAAGCCTTTGTTATTAATAATTAAAAAAGATTTAACCTTTTTAGAAAATATTATTCCAATATTGGACAAATTTTACTTTTCTTTTTATCTCAACTTTTTATGTTCAATATTATTGTACCTACATTGAAAAGGATTAAATCAATACAATTGATAAAAATGAACTAATAAATATTTTTGTTAAAAGTAAAAGGAGGATGATGTTATTACAATTAGATTTTAAAATTAAACTTGAGCTTTTGGTTAAATACTTAATGCATTAAAATTTTTAATTAATTTGTAATGAAATAATAATATACTTTATAAACCAGCAGATCCATTACTAAATATGTAATTGTTGAATTCAGAATTTAACGGTTGCTGGATATTGATAACCATAAGATAGCATAAAAATGGAGACTCCAGCACCCCCAGTTTTTTAAGTGAAATTGCCTCCCTGCTCAATGCCTACTATACAACAGAGCGACTTTCTTTGAAAGGTAAGTTCAATAATTATTGTTCCCAAAAACCCTGTGATTTATATTTTTTTAAATTTATAATATTCTGTGTTAATATTGGTATGATTTGATTATTTTCAGGCAGTACCTATCTTGGTTATCCTTTGAAAAATATCCTAGTGTTTATTCACTAAAGATGACATATATACATTTTCCAAAACAAAATGTATAATATATATACAATATATAGAAATATAATGTATAAACCTTGACTCCAATGTTCAGAAACAACATATTTTTTTGTTTAAATTCTATTTTATTTTAAACAAATAAATTATGATAGTAAATAAATAAAATAAAAATATCTTATATAGGTAAAAAAAAACCAACAAAACAACTTTTATAAATTAATACATTGAAAAAAAAAATCAGCTTTTGAATACAAATTTGAATTCAGCTAATAAATACTAACATTTTAAATAATTACTAAAATAACAACTCAATAATTTTAACTTAATGAGTATTATTAAATTATTTATTTTAACGACCTTGTTTTTTTACTTTTATCACTACCTCAAAATGGTTTGAATTTTTGTGATTTATATATAATGCCATTTTCTTATAATTTGGTTCTTCTTTTTGAATTAAAGAACTTTTGTATCTTATCTAGTTGAAAATTCTATTTGAATTTTGGGTAAAAGTATATATATCAGCTTCAATAAAAGCAGCAGTAAAACAAATTTCTATATCAGTCACCCATGTTGCCAATTTTTTCATTCCACTATTCTGCATATAATTTTTGATCCAAGAATACTTGTCTACTTTTTTATGATTCATTTGCATGTAATCAACAATTAATTTTCTCAAATCTTGATGGTTCACTTGTGACCATGTTACACATAATGCGATGCACCTAAAAAAACAGTTACCATCACCTACTATATTATAGCATTCGAGTGGAGGATGTAGGATGGAATTTTTTGAAGTTTTAAAATATTCATTAGGAACATTGATAGGAATATTGATTAGGAATATTCATAAGCTAAATCTAGTTTTTTAGATTGTTCTCTTTGCCACTTGCATTCTCAGCCATTCTTACTTGCCACTTCCATTTATCGGATGAAAACGAAATATACTATTTGCTGACAACACTGGGGTACATTAACTATTTCTGTATTTGCTTCTAGTTGATCATCTATGTTATTGATTATACTGAAATTGTCTTCTAGATCTAAAAATATATTTTGAATATCGTTTTTTTTTAACTCTCGTTTTGATAATTATATCGGAGTTGTCTTGATCTGAAAATACATCTTGAACATGGTTTTTCTTTAACTTTGTATTGTTGATTATTTTGGATTTGTCATCTAGTTGTGTATCCAAGTTTATGACTGAGATATTGTCTTCGTTTGTGTCAATATTAATTATGCTGGGGTTTTTTACCTGATTGTATTTAATGTTGATTTCCGTTTTTTTTCTTTTAAATTGTTTCTTATAACCTTTTTGTTTTGAAGCTTTGGCAACATAATATTTTAAGTTATAAATCGAGTGTGTTTTTCTTAATAGTTTTCCTTGCATATTTTGTAAAATACAGTTATTATTTCTTTGGATTTTACAAATAGTATATGGACCAGTATATGGTGCTTTGGACCACCCTCCTTTCCGATAGTCTCTCACACAATTTTGCAAAAGTACTAAATCACCTAGGTACTTTAACCGTTGATTTTGTTGAATGTCTTTTTTAAAATGATTTTCTTTGTTTTTCCTGACCTTTTAATATGTCTTGTGCAGCTTGGTTAAAGACAGAACTTTGAACATGTAAAATTTGTTGTAATCTTTTTTCAAAAGCTACTTCATAAAAATGATGATAAAATATAATACTGTTTTTAGCCGCAAGAACGCTAGCTACTATTCTCGCACAAACCATCAGTTATTTATATTCGAGAATCTTTGGGCATCATCTCTGTAGTTACTTTTAATGTGTAAGTTCGTAACCTGTTTATCTTAAGCCATGCTAAAATGACAGCACAACTTTATGTAGAGCTATATAATTGCCAATTGGTACAGAATGCCATCATCTGTACATAAAGTATTAATTTACGGAGCTCTTGTCATAAAATATTCTTTATTACCAATCGGGTTTCTTTCAGAAGAAACACAAGAAAGTAGAAATAAAGACTATAAAAGATACGACGAACACCACACAAGAAAATCTTCACGGATAAATACAAATTTAGACTTATTGCATTTTCTTCTCATTTCTTCCGATCCTTTTATAACATCAGAAAGAACTTAAACTAAAAATTCTAAAACTGAACTATCAATAGATGCATTGAATTTATTAGATGCTCCTAAGGAAAAAAATAAAGAAAGTGATTCAGAAACCGATTTAGATTCCGAATAAAATAACAACATATTCGAAAATAAACATAAACATAAATATATTAAAAAGTAAGTAATATTATTTAATGTTATTATATACACTGTTATATTAAAATGTAATATTTTGTGACCATACTAACTTATACAATTTGTTTCAATAACTGCATATTAATTTTATTTATTTATTAATAATTATATTAATGTACAAATTGTTTAAATAGTGTAATAAAGGTAAAATAAATTATTTTCAATTTCTGACTATAGGTACTTTACTTAATTTCAGGAACTTTTGGATCTATATTTTATGAAAAAATTATAATAACTTACTTATTATTAGCTAACCTAACCTTGTTGTTCAAGTTATAGGTACCTATTATAATTTAATACAACAAATATTTATAATTTAAATTGAACAAATTATTTTTTTATAATAAAAAGTAATTTGAGTTTTAGTCATATTTAAGTGGTTGCAATGTTTTTAATTTTTATTGTTTGTAAGGGTTTGAAATTTGAATGTTTAATTGTAATTATAGTAATAAGAAATACAATAAAATATTTAAAATGTTATAGATGCTATTATCAATAGTAGTCTATAGACTATATTCCATAAGTACATAGGTACCTACCTACTCATTATAATATGTCAACATGTTAAATAGTTACCTACCTACCTAGGTTACAGTGGCGTATTTACGGGGGTGGTCCAGGGGTACTGGACCCCCCCCAGAATCTCTAAAAAAAAAAAAAATGCGCTTACATATTTGCAGACCCCGATTTTTGTAAGCACAGTGGACATGGTTTTTTCTTGTGAACAAAATATTTATATGAAATATAGTTTAAAATTAGCTAACGGTCGAACGTTCAAAAACCCGCCGCCGCAGCGTAATTAAATTTTTCCTTGTATTATATGTATTACCACTTTATAAAATACCCGTATTAGATAAACAAACATTAGCAAATATTAGCTCATTGATCTGATGTGAGCCGTAGCCCGTAAGGAATTTATTATTTTTAATAATAACATAAAACATAAATGTAATTTTTGGCGTCAACTGGCCGACAATTAGTATTCATTAAGAACCATGTTTACCTACGTAATATTTATTTTCTGTCCAGAGATTAGAGTGATATGGACGACTATTGTCAAAATGTCATATTTCTACAATTTATTTAAACCTTTCATTATTTTTGCGAGTTAACACGAAGTTGACAACATATTATTTAACTGCTATCGAAATAATATTAATTGTCAACGTGTACTGGGAATAATTATTGATATACGACTATCCGAGCTAGGTGGCTCAATATTCGTTTAATCTATATTATATACTGAACTTTTATATACAAAATCATATTGTTTATTCTTTAAAAATCTATCTGTAGGCCTATCAGTACTCTGTGTCTCTATGATGTATATCGGTTCATAAATGTCTCTGATATAAAATGCATAGCCGCTTAGAATCGCCTTGCAAATCGTCGAATGCAATGATTTTTTTTTTAATGACCTTTTGTTTAATATTAGTTAATATATAATATTTATTTTTAAATACAAGGGTCTCTCATTTGTGATAGGTGTAAATACAGATTTGACAAAACCTAAAATTTAATAATTATTTAATAAATACTATCAAATTTTTTTTTTAATTTTTTTTATAGTTGTATATTTGTATCTATTTATTGTTTGGAAATTGGAATTGGAATAAATATGTCTTCAAATAAAAAAATAAAACAAAGTTTATTGAAATCATTTATAACTGTATCAGTTGCGTGTCCATCAGATCAAACAGTCGAATCTCCAGCATTACAAATTCTTGAACCACATACAACAAAAAAACGTTCTTTATCGCCCAATATTGATGAATCAAAAACATTTTCTAATAAAAGAGTAGATGAGAATATTAATATGTATGATATAGGCATGTATACGAATCGCTTGTTGAAGCCACACGAAATTGAAGAAATTCTTCAGCAAATTTGAAACCCGAAAACAATTTTCAATTTCCAGTAACTGTGAGTTGTAAAAAAAATTTAAGATTTAAATTTTCATGGTTGTCTAAATTTACTTGGCTAGCGTATTCCTTAAAGTTTGATGGAGCGTTTTGTAAATTTTGTGTTGCATTTGCTAATAACGAAGCAGGAACCAATTCCCAACCACTTGGTGCTTTAGTCAAAAAAAGTAATTAGAAACACGCAACTGAAACTTTTAGAAACCATTCCAGTCTACAATATCATTTAAAATGTTTATCAGACACCGATAATTTCCTTAATATAAAAAAAAATCCGTCATTATCTATTGAAAACCAATTGGATTCTAGTCATGCAAAACAAGTAATGGAAAACAGAAAAAACATTATTCCAATAATAGAAGCTATAGTTTTATGCGGACAGCAAAACTTGTCAATCAGAGGCCATCGTGATTCTGGTAAAATTGAAGTAGAAAATTCGGAACTCGGAGAAAGTGATGGAAATTTTCGTAATATTTTAAAGTATCGAGCACTTGGGGATGCCAATTTAAAAAGATTCCTTGAAAGTCCAGGTCGTATTAAATACATTAGTCCCACTAGTCAAAATGCCATAATTGATGCTTGTAATTCTGTTTTGCTTTCGAAGATTGTTAATAGAGTAAATAAAGCAAAATGCTTTACTGTCCTTGTGGACGAAACGGCTGACGTAGCTGGAATTGAACAAGTTTCCATTTGTGCGCGCTATGTAAATCGTGAAACGTGTACATTGCATGAAGATTTTTTACAGTTTGTTCCGACAACTGATTTGACTGGGAAAGGATTAGCTACCTTAATACTGGACAACTTAAAACATTTTGGAATCGAAACACAGTATCTACGTGGGCAAGGTTTTGATAGAGCAGCTGCAATGTCGGGGAAATATAATGGTGTTCAATATCATATAAAACAAGCTCATCCACTAGCCGTTTATATTCATTGTTTTGCCCATTCTCTTAACCTTGCTGTCTCTTCATTATGTGGTATTCAAAGTATACGAAATTGTTTAGGAATTGTTGGAAAACTTCGGGATTTTTTTATTTTTCCAAAACGTAAAGCTGTGCTCTCACTAGCTATTGAACAATCGGAAAATGTGTTATCAAAAAGATCATTAAAAAGGAGTTGTGAAACTCGGTGGATAGAGAGATAATATCATTCAATAAATGATTTTTCGGAACTATTCGATTGCGTTATAGAAGCTCTTGATATAATTTCTGAATGGAATGATACATCTGACACCTCTCACAAGGCACAAAGTTTAAGAAGTTCGATTTTACAATCGGAATTTATTATAGCATTGCATGTAACATCAAAAGTATTTGGATTTGGGCTACCACTTTCGAAACAATTTCAAAAGATCAATATTGATCTGAAGATGGCCATGAGTTTCGCTCAAGATACATCGGACGAACTAAATGTATTTAGGGAAAACGCTGATGGTGAGTTTCATGAAATTTTTATAAAAGCAAAAAATATTGCTGACCAATTTGAATCACCTTTAAAGATACCAAGAATATCTAATGTTCAAAAAAATAGAATGAATATTAAAACTGAAGACCCCGAAAAGTACTATCGCATATCCATATTTATTCCATATATTGACTCATTTATCAGCTCAAAACTAGATTTGTTGACCATTAAACTATTTTAATTGGCTTTCAATCTCTTTTTGACACAAACGCAAGAGAAGATGATTTTATAAAATTAATTGATACATACAAAGAAGAATTCAATTCAACTACATCAGTTGTACTTGGAGAGTTCAAGTTATGGCAAAGAAAATTAAGTAACATGAGCGACAAGCCAAATAATGCAATTGATGCATTGAATATATGCAACATAGACATGCATCCTGGTATATTCAATTTGCTTCAAATTCTAGCAACACTCCCTGTTTCGACTGCGTCAAATGAAAGAACATTTTCGAAATTAAAGTTAATAAAAACGTACTTACGTAATACTATTTCTGAAGTAAGTGTTAATATTTTATTAAGTAAAATATTATTTTTTTATTTGTGTAAGATTACTAATATTTATGTTTTCTTTTTTCTAGAATAGACTTAATGGATTGGCTATGATGTCCATTTATAGAAAAGAATCACTCTTACCAAGCGACATTTTAGATGAACTTTATAAAAAAAAAAGACGTATGGATTTTGTACTTTAAAATTATAAAATATAATAAAACAACTATTTTTTATTCTTATAATCTATTAAAAACTATTTATTTATATCAATACCTATCTATATTATGTTAGAATTATTGGACCACCCCCAGAAAAAAATTTAAAATACGCCACTGCCTAGGTACCTAATAAATTAATGGTTATTAATTAATATTTAAGCAAATCCATTCTACAAAATTTACAAATTTATTGATTTTATATTTTTCAGATTTTGAAACTGAAATATCTATCATACCTTTTGTTACTTGATCTTGAACATCCATGTACCAAATCTACATGCGGCCATAGTGTAGATATACTACCACCAGCACGATACTGATATCGCCGTTTGCAAATTGTACAGACAGCCACTTCTTCAGCTAGTATTTTCTCAAATATTTTCCACACTTAACTCATAATGACTTATTAATATTACTTAATAGTTATATAATATTTAAAGTACCTGAGTAAGGTTCACTAAATTTGTCACTAAACAGTTGTAGGTATACACAGTACACAATTCCAATGGTCACAATTCACAAATGTATAAATAACATAATCATGAAATTTCGAATGTGAATACACAAAGTCAAGAGTAAAACTGTCAACTATACAAGACTACGAGTACAATAATTAACCTAAAATAGATTTATTGAATATGGTTAACAGCAGGGCTAGGATTTGTATGCAATAAAAAATTGTAAAATATGCATTTTATTTAGCAAAATATGCAAAAATATACATTTTAATTTTTATAAGATAAACACAAAAATAATAATATAATATAAATAAATATAATATAATTGAGAAATAAAATTTATAATTCACATTCACTACGTGTGTTACATGCTACGACCACATATTTTTTTAAATTTTCGAAAATGAATGATCGGCGATTGGATCGTAGTATGGCCTTGTATTGACTGAAGCTCCGTTCAACGTCACATGATGTAGTTGGCGCATATTTAAATAAAAACATTTGTCCTGGTGTAAGGTTACAACTGAAATTGTCCTCGTCCGATTCACCATTTAATATTTTATTTATTGATTGTAGAGTTTTAAAACCTTTATTTTATTGTAAAACCAAGGATAATTTGTTCTTAACTTTATCTGCGACTCTTCCGTTACACTCAAGAAGTCGATCCCTAGCGTTTATTATAATCTGTAGACTTTCATGAAGTGTTACATTCTTGTTTTTTTAGTTTAATTATGACTTGGGATAAAAAGCAAAAATTATTTTTAATTTTAATATGCTAAATCATTTTTTAAATTTTGATTATCAAACAATTCTTTAGCTTTTTTTTATCGAATCTGATTCGTTATCTAATTATTCTGAGATCACAGATTTAATTGAATTGAAATTATCTACATAATACGTTACTGCAGTCAACCACGTTGCCCATCGTGTCAACACTGGTTTTGGAGGTAAAGGTAAATTTGGAAACATTTCACGTAATTTAAGTGTTCGGCTTGGAGCTTTTAAAAATATTTTTTTACATTTTTTACATTATCATTTTATCAACTGTAGTGTATTCGGCTCTTATAATCTCGCAAACTCTATGAATTCCGTGGGCTAAACATGTTAAATGTATCAGATTCGGAAATAGCACAGTTAAAGAGTCAGCTGCCTTCACCATATATGGTGCAGAGTCGGTTACAAACAAAAGAACATTTTCATACTTGACTCCGGACGGCCATAATAATTGCATGGCATCGTTAAATAATTTACCAACAGTTTGAAAATTACATTTAAAAAGTTTTTCACTCATTAATAGCCATGGCTCTGAATATTATTCGTCGTGAAGAATAATAAAATTGCATACAAAACGACCGTCAATATCTCGGGGGCTGAGAATGAAAAGGTTCTATGTCCACTTTTTTCAAAAATCGTTTTTTGCATACATTTACTTTATTTTCAATTGTGCATCTTTTGATAGAAAAACAGTGTTTCTACAATCAATACTTAGTGAGATATAGAAAATGAAAAGGTTCTATGTCTTGAAAAATTACAGAATCGTGATTATAGCTGTAGCTCGTGCCTCGTAGAACTTTTTTATTCTGATAAGTTTACGTACGTATGAATAGGTTCTATCGTCATGTTATTCAATGTTGGTTAGTACTAAAAGGTGTTATCAATAATACACGATGTCATGGATACGATAAAACAAAAATTACAATAATATCGTACAATATTTTTGTAAT
Organism: Neotoxoptera formosana; assembly: GCA_022818045.1. Classification (NCBI taxonomy): domain Eukaryota; kingdom Metazoa; phylum Arthropoda; class Insecta; order Hemiptera; family Aphididae; genus Neotoxoptera; species Neotoxoptera formosana. Next base: position 43,556,154 of record CM040630.1, on the reverse strand, counting down.
AGCAGGTATTTATAGACTTAATAATTATTGTATTATAGTTTGAATTTGAAAATTATTTACTATATTGTTATCGATTTCAATATTGCCGCCAATTGGTATTTATTATTTTGTTTTAATGTTTTGTTAAGATATTAATGTTATAATGTGATTTCACCTACTTATTAGTTATTAGCACAAATAATAATATTAATTACCGGTATACGTAATAACTAATAACTAATAGTATATCTTAATTCGTGGTTTTAAGTGTGTTTATTAGTCTGTATAAAATATCAACAAGAATACTTCCAAGTTCCAACTGATCACAGACTTAGTAAAGTATGTAATGAATAATGATTATATTTTATATTAATAAATAGGTTTACCTATTAATCTAATTTATCCAAGTCAATAAATCAATGTTTAATGTTACATCGTTTGTATTATTTTTTTTATCAAGGATTATTTTTTCGGTTAATTGCTATGGAGGCTCGGCATAGAAGAAACCGTTCAGCGAAGTTGATAAATTTATCTAAAAAATATAATACGTTGGGTACTGTTAAAAGCAGTACAAATAATTTACCAAAGGCTTCGTCTTCTTTGTCATTACGTCCTTATGGCATGCAGCCTGACTCAATGGAGTCAAACTCATAAGTAAGACAATGGTTGCATCACACAAATAATCATGAGTTGGTATACTATCCAGACACACTTACTCGTTCACAAAGGTAGGTACTATATGCTATGTTTATAATTGTTTACTAAGTATAGTATTTTATTAATATAATATTATTTTTTTGTAGTTTTTTTGAGGTAAAACATGATGAACAGCATAAGAATGAGATTTTTAACAGTGGTATAGATGATGAAATTGTTATTATATAAAATAAAAATGTTCAGAAGGGCGGTACCCGTTTCCACCAAAAGTGTACTTTTCCCTTTTCCACCATTACCCGTTTCCACCAAAAGTGTACTTTTCCGTTTTCCACCAATACTCGTTTCCGCCAAATGAGATATTGACCACGTTTCCACCAAGACAAGTTATATACTACGCTTAGAACTTATAAGTATATAAGTTATATAAGTATATATATATTAAAAGCTGTTAAAATGTAATGAATTATTATACAACATAATAGAAATGTACTAATTTAATAATAAAAAAAAATTATACAATGATATAGTATAAAAGTTACACTGGCAATGCCGGGCGAGACGGCTAGTAATAATATAACTGTGTTCCGGTATTAACGTCTTGAGTTTGTCAATTATTGGATACAACAGAATTATTGGATTTTAACAGCTTTTAATATAAGTTTTAAGCGTAGTATATAACTTGTCTTGGTGGAAACGTGGTCAATATGTTATTTGGTGGAAAAGGGAAAGATACACTTTTGGTAGAAACGGGTAATGGTGGAAAAGGGAAAGGTACACTTTTGGTGGAAACGTGTTACGCCCGTTCAGAATAATTCTGATACTATATGCATGACAGATTTTATAAAGTAAGTAACCAGTTTTTTATCATATTATCTTCCCATGTAATAGGTACATAGGTTCCTAAGTATTGGCCATACTTTTCTCTTTCTTTCTCAATATATAGTTGTATATTCACTAGAGTGAAGGATGCAGATATATCTCCACTCATTGCCTTCTTAATTTTTCAAGTTTTGAGACCATGTCTTGTGATAGTTAATTTTTAAAACATACAATTTTGAATTTGTCTGTAATATAGAATTTTTGCTTTGACTGTAGATAAATGATAATATTGATTTAAGGTTAAACATCAAACTTCAATCAATACAGTGCTAATTAATTAGATTTCAAAGATCGGCTTACATTATGGTTAAATTTTCATATAAGGTAACTTATATATGTATAGCTAGGTACCTACATACACTGCTTTACAATATTCTGTCTGACTTTAGATTTCTCCCCTCCATTTAACACAAAATAATTTGAACTAATTTTAATTAATTTTTATTGATTATTCATTTTTAACTTAGTATTAAATATGTTTAATACAACCTAATTGTTTACAACTTTTTATTAGTAATTGAATAGGTTCTATGCTTTTTTAACAAATTAATTATTATTTGAAGATGAAGATATCACTAAGTCATCCGCCGAATGTATTTCAGATTTCTACATATCCTGTTGAGATATCCAATTGTAATAATGATGTTTTATTTATTAGAAATGAAAATAATTTTGATACTAAAAGTATATCAGTATTAATAAAGTAAGTGTTACATATTTAACAATAAAATAATGAAAAATTTTTTTTTTCTTATGTCATGTTTATTCACATACATTTAATTGGTTCAATATGGTATACACACACTATTGGTAATAATTAAATTATATATTTTACAGTGATAATGATAAAGATTATGTGTTTGAAAATAAGGAAAGTATTGAGGATCTACTTAATTATTGTGATCCTCCAGTTTCACCTACTAGTGTTACAATTTTTAACCATGAAGAATGTCATGGTATATTGCCATGTGATACAAATTATGAAAACCATAAAAATATGGTTGTGAGTCCCTCTACATATTTGTTAAAGTAAGTACTTTAGATAAATATTTTGAAATTGTTTTTATTTATTATTGTAATTACAATCTAGATATGCTTAATAATGATAATATTTTTAATACTATACATTATGTTAAATATTGTATTTTTTTAGTTCAGTTGAGGACACTTTTGATATTGTAGCTAACGACTTAAATACATTAAACAATATTTCTCCATCAGCAGCTATTTACACTAACCATGATTGTAGTTATTATCCTACAAAAACCACAGAAAATAGTCACGGAGAACAAAATAGACCTGTTCGTAAAAAGTTTATTCCATATTGAAACGTAGTTTTTTATGACGCTATGTGAACGGAGGGACCCTAGCCCAGAAGCAAAATAAAATCATAACTGAAAAACCCGGATTCCTCAACACATTCATGACTCGTGAAATTGATTTTATAATATTTAATGTTATTTATTTTGTTATGAACGATTTCAATTGTAATACTATAATAATTTATTATAACAATAATAATAATAATAGTATCTAGGGTTTCCAGCTACCTGCCACCTGACATATTTTTTTCTATTGTGTGTGTTTTATCGGCGGCGACGCGACGGGTTGATATATAATAACAACTAGAGGTCGTGGTCGTGCACGGGTATTATAATACACGGGTACACGGGCCCGGGTACGCGGGCAAAAAGTATATTAATGCCCGTGTATTTAATACCCGTGTATACCCGTGCATAACAATTATAACCTAACCACGAGGAGAAATCGAAAGAGTCGTCATTGAACCAGAGTGTACCTTGCAATAGGTAAATTATTTATAAATTATTGCATCCATATTTTTGTTGATATTTAGAATCTTGGTTAGTATCATTATTTATAAGCAGGGCTCGTAAGTTCATGCAGTTATCAATCTTACTAAAATGTATTTAATTGCTAGATGACATAGAAATTAATTTCAAGGTACCATGGTTAAATATTAAAATATGTGACCTTTTATTTTCCATGGACAAAAGTTTTTTCGGCATTTGGCATATTTATGCATTTTCTACTTCTTGCTATTTAAATTTTTTTTTTTAATCCACTTATTTGTAATGTATAGTTTTAGATTTTTAGTGCTTATAAAATATAAATGCATATTTCTGAACTTTTAATAGCATATTTGAATGCATATTTCGCCAGTTTTTAGTGAATAACCGTGTGCTTATCTAATCATCTTTTAAAGCATGGACTTACAACCCCTGCTTATATGATACAATTTAAATATAAATTATTAATTTAAACTAGGTACAATTTAAAATTATAATAAGACTTGTGCCTATGCTATGTGCTTGTAATTATATACAAATACCAATTGTATTATTCATTTTAACACTTTCTTTATTTTGTAGAATTGTATCATACACCAATTCAGAAAGCATAGTCAGAAACTGAAAAATCTCCTATCTAATTTAAGAAGTTAACGAGAAAGCGACAGAAGTTGACTAAAGATTGGAAAAGTAATTTATTGAAAGAAAAGGTAAATAGTGGACTAGAGCATAGTACAAAATCTGGCAATATTATACCTGCAAAAGAAATTCGTTACAATACAATGTGTAAAGACAAATGTTCTTTTAAATGCCGTGAAAATTTTACTGATTCTCAAATTATTGATATTCATAAATCATTCTACAAACTTACTCAAAAAGACAAACTAGGATTTTTATTGAATTTTACTGATCGAATAGATTGCTCACAGTCAAAAAAACATGTGTTTATGTTTCACTACTACTTTCCTAATCAAAAAATAAGAGTGTGTAAAAATTTCTTTTTAAGTTGTTTAGCCATAAGTCAAAAACCAGTTTATAATGTACATAACAACAAAAACCCAGGATCTTTAACACCGCCTGATGAACAAATAGGTAAACAATCTTATAGTAAAATACCGACTGAAAGGAAAGAATTTGCATACAAACATATTAATTCATATCCAACAGTACAGTCCCATTATTGTAGAGCTGACACTAATAAAAAATATCTGACTTCTGATCTCAATATTTCAAAAATGTATGATCAATATGTAAGTGTTTGTTTAGCTCAAAATAAAATTGCTGTGGAAAAACATATGTTTCGAGATATTTTTAATACTAAATTTAATTTAGGTTTCTTTTCACCAAAAAAAAAACCTTTGTGAAATTTGTGTTGATTATGATACATTATTAAAAACTGGATTGATTGGCTCTGACCATTTAAAACGCTATGAAAATCATATTATAAGCAAAGATATGATGAGAATTGAAAGAGATAATGATAAAATAATTGATCCAAAAACAGCTGTGGTGTGCTTTGACTTGGAAAATGTACTAACATTACCTAAAACAAATGTAGGCTGTGCATTTTATAAAAGAAAATTAAATTGTTATAATTTGACACCTCATCTTAATTTAAATGGCCAAATATATTGTGCTATATGGAATGAAGGTTTAGTTGGCAGATCGGGTAATGACTTAGCAAGTGCTATAGTTAGTTGCTTAGATCAAATTATAGAAGATCACGGATCCATTGAAAAAATAATTACTTGGTCAGACAGCTGTGTTCCCCAAAACAGGAACTCTTTAATTTCTTGTGCAGTCGTCAACTTTATGATTAGACATCCAAATATAACGAGTGTACATATGAAATACTCTATTCCTGGCCACAGTTGCATTCAAGAAGTGGACAACGCACATTCTCAAATCGAAAAAAGTATGAAAAATTTTGAAGTTTGGTCTCCAATTGGTCTTACAAGAGTACTATTAAAGGTAAATAGAAAAAAACCCTTCAAAATACTTCAAATGAGAAAAGATCATTTTAAAAACTACTATGAAATGGCTAAGCCATTTAAGTTCAGTTTAGTTCCTTTTGCTTCAGTAGCTCAACTTTTTTTTTCAAAAACAAACCGTTCAATAGTACAATATAAAAACATGGGATTAATGAATTTATTTTAGTAGATATAAGTTCACAAACTAAATTATCACATGTTTCTGTGGAAACAAATTTAAAAAGAACAATCCCAGCACCACATTTAAAAGGAAGGAAACTTACTAAAGAAAAAATTAAAGATATAGAAACTCTATTTAAATTTATGCCAGAGCAAGATGTTCAGTATTATCAAGCTATTTTTGAAACATTTCAAAAAAATAACGATTGAGATCAATATTATTAAATTAATAAAAATATGTATTAATGTCCATCTTATCTAACTGAAAAACCTGGATTCCTCAACACAGTCATGACTTATGAAAGTGATTTTATAATATTTAATGTTATTTATTTTGTTATGAACGGTTTCAATTGTAATACTATAATAATTTATTATAACAATAATAATAATAATAATAGTATCTAGGGTTTCCAGCTACCTGCAGGCTGCAACCTGAACTTTTTTCTATTGTATGTGTTTTATCGGCGGCGACGGGTAGATATATAATAACGACTAGAGGTCGTGGTCGTGCACGGGTATTAGAATACACGGGTACGCGGGCAAAAAGTATATTAAAGCCCGTGTATACCCGTGCATAATACTCGTGTTTATCCGTGTATTTAATAATAACCGTGCATACCCGTATATTTATTTATCATTACCCGTGTACCTATATTATATGTATGAGTATTCAAGGTCACGGCTATTTAGATACACGGGTATTAAGATACACGTGTATTAAATACACGGGTATTTTTATTACACGGGCTTTAACCCCGTCGCGTCATAGGTAAAAACACGGGTACCCGTGTAGTTCATTGCACGTGTAGTCGCGACCCATTAACAACGTAGCCGACCGTAGAGCGAGAGAGACAGAAGTATATGGAAAGCGGTAAAGAGTAAGAGAGATAGCGACTAACGCTTTTATTTTCGATGGGCACGGTTTTTCTGGGCTAGGGTCCCTCCGCTCAAATCGCGCCATAAGAAACTACGTTTCATAAATAATAATTCCTATAGTTTATTATCAGATGTATACAGATAAATAATTACTAATTTATAATGTTAAGACTTTTTGTGTAAGTTCATCGACTGATTCTTAATTCGATTACTTTGCATACTTATTTCATTTAACTTAAAGTATTAACTAATTGTAGGCTGTTAAGGGACTGAGTATGAGTCCAATGGATTTTTTTAATTTTAGGTGGTATATTTTATTTTAATATGTACCTACACAATTTGGAATTTGGAGTACTGAGGTTTGAGACTGAAGGTAATAGAGTACAATTTATAAAAATTATAATGTAGTATAAATCTGCAATATAATTAAAATAATTAAATTAGGTAGGTATTAGGTACATTAAAGCACAGAACATTAAAGAAATTTAATTATTTATTTGCTCAATTTGTTAATACTAAATTATTTTGATTACTCATTAAAATAATGTAAAAACAAATGTTATTATAAATATTCATGTTGCATGTGTTGGTAACACTGACAACTGACAAGTAGTAAAAATATTGTATAGCACTACATAAAAAGAAAAAAGTTCTATGTATAACATATCATTTAGTTATGAGAATGAAAAGGTTCTATACAGAGAACTTTTTTCTTCTTATACACTTTTTTTTCTAGTTTTTTGGTTTTTATAAAATGTATGGATCTGATAATCCATAATGTATCTGACAATAATTGTATTTATTTATTCATTAAAATTATGGTTACATTCAAAAGATGACCCGAAAAAAAGATATTGGGTATTAAAGTTAAAAATCGCTCTGCTGAACAATTTGATAATCTGACATAGAACCTTTTCATTCTCAGCCCGCGATCTGTTGTCTCATCTAGTGAGACCCAGATCGGTCCGTCACCAATTTCTAGACGAATACGAGAAATAGTGTTTTCATAAATGGTAGAAACGTAATTCTTAGGTATTGTCGACTGATCGGGAACAGATTTTTCGGTATATTTCTCTAAAAAACTTTTGAACTACGGGTGGTTTAATTTCCAAAGAGGTATATCACACTCAAGCATAGCTTGGCATAAATCAAAAGCAAACGATCGTTGTTTATTTTGATTTTTAAATAAATGTTTGTTTAGATTTCTCTACTAAATTCATATGTTTTTTGTGTTTATTTGTAAAAATCACAATTATTGTACACAATAGTTTAATAAACGATGATGCGCGGACAGCTGAACGGTCTGTACTACATTACTACGTGGGATTGTGTGTAATACACTATATTTAATATACACTGTATTTAATATAAAATCTAAATAGAATAAAAAAATTTTTATTCGATGAAACAAATCTAAATCTAAATAAAAAATCATAATAAAAAATCTATATTCTGATTTTTTATTTACATTTAGATTTGTTTTAGTCAATCAATAATTTTATTGAATTTAGTTTTTTTTGGAGGGGAAGGAAGGTCGTACAAAATATTTGCATAGTTTATTTATAGATTTTTCTTTTAGGGGGAGGGACTGGCTAAACGTACGTCCTCTGAACGTGTTTTTGGTATAACTTGTAAAAAAAGAAGTTGCAAATTTTTTCAAGTAGGTTGCCTAAAGTTGCAAATAGGTTGCTAAATATTGGGACAAGTCCGAAGTCGGTAGGACAAAGTCGGGGGCTGCGTGAAGTTGCCCCCCCCCCCCAATTTTAATTTGCTTATTTTGAGTACGAAGTTATAGGTTGCACATTTTTTAATGTCGGTTGCCTAAAGTTGCTAAAAGGTTGCTAAATATTGATACTAGTTTGGAATAGAGATGTTCCGGGTAGAAAATTTGTTATTAAACCGGGTACCGAGTATTGGCCGAGTAAAATTTAAAGTACTAACCGGGTATCAAGTATTGGCCGAGTAAAATTACTAACAATACAAAACAGGAAACAATACTGAATAATGAATAATGTAATTTGTAACTAAAAAGTCAAATGTAAATACTAAATAATAAACTAATAAATACCACACAATAAACATTTATAATTTAAAATCTCTGAAATGTTTGAATTCTTTAAACAGTTTAAACATAAAAATAAAACTTAATAGTTAATAGTTTAATAAAATTTAACAAATTATTAATAAAAAACAAATTAAATTAGAATAGGTACCCTGTCAGTAATTAACAATATTATCATTTTGCAATAAAATTTAATTAAAATAAAATTTATTTATATTATGATGAATGAACAAAAGTTGTTCAGCATTTTGAGGCTGAAATCTACTTCTTTTAGCTTCATACACTAATCCTGCCTCTGAAAATGACCTCTCAGAGTAAACACTGGATGCTGGTGCTGACAAATATTACAAATATTTACTACTTATACTGTAGACTGTAGAGTGATAACTGATTATTCTACTTACAACTAAGAATATTTGTATAAGAATAATTTATATTTTAATTATTTTATAATGGGTATTTATTGCAGATTGTTATCTATAAATTTATATATAAACACAAGATTTATTTTTGTAATTCGTAGAAGAACAACATGATTTGTTTACAATAAACTGGCGATTGTAAATCGGTTCAGTTATTCCAATAAGTACTAAAATAATTTATAACCCTAGAATTTTAGGTTTTTCCCGTTATTTTAATTACTGGTATGCATATATTTATGTATAGATTATCAGCCAGTCAAGTTGAGTAAAAATGTAGTATTTCGCCGGGTACCGAGTAAGGGCCGGGTAAAAATCTAGATATTAGGCCGGATACCGAGTAAGAGCCGAGTCTTAAATATGATATCGAGTACTATCGAGTAAATGCCGGGTACCCGGAACATCTCTAGTTTGGAGTCTATGTCAAAGTCGGGGGGCCAACTTCATGTACATTAATATTTAATACCCGACAAATTAAATCTTATCTTGGATTTTATATTGACCGACATACTTTTATTAATTGTGTTTATCTTTCTCCGTCAAACTATTCAACCTTTAATCGCATACCTATTGTACCATTGGATTGTATTTATTTATTTATTTATTTTTTATTTTTTAGTAGAATATATACAATCTGTAAATTAGATTTTTACAATAAGAATATGAGCTATAAGTAATAATAAGTTGACATGAGTTTATTGATAAAAGGAGTAACCCGGCGGCTATACTTTACATGATTAAATTGTTGTTAGATATTTTTTTTTTTTTGAGATTAGGAGTTTAGGTCACAGCACCATCTTCTCTTAAGCCTTTTTTGGGGGTTCCCAGGTATTGTTTCTAAGTTAAGTGCTGAAATTAACGGGTTGGGGTGATTCTCTAGTCTTGGACGATAGCGTATATGTATAATTGATGACATTTCTGATACAGTTTTAATGTGTAGTTCTGTGTGGAGTGTGTGGTTGGAAACGTAAAAGGGGGCCTTAGTTATCATGCGTAAGGTGCTTGATTGGAATCTTTGTATTTTGTTTAAATTTGACAATTTGGCCGCACCCCATAGCTGGATGCCATATGTCCATATAGGCATGAGGAGTTGCTTATAAATGAGTAGTTTGGTATTGAGGTTGAGTTTGGAGTGCCGAGGTTTAGAGTAGGTATTGCGTTTAATTTTTATATGTTCTGCCAGGTGAGTCGCTTGTCTAGGGTTAGGCCTAGATAACGGATGTTGGAGACTGTTGGTATTGTTTGATTGTTTAGTTTAACAGGAGGTGTTTCACCCTGTCTTAAGGAAAACGTAATGTGTGATGATTTTTCATTGTTAATTTTAACTTTCCATTTAGTATACCAGGAAGATAGGATGTTTAGGTAGTTTTTTAAGTGTAATTTAGCAGTGTATGGATCATTTTGAGAAGTGTATATAATTTTGTCATCAGCGAATTCGGCTACTGAAGTATACGGGGTGGTTGGTTGGTCAGTTGTGTATAAGTTATATAGGAAAGGAGATGAAACAGCACCTTGAGGAACACCGGCTAGGATAAGGGCAACTGATGATATCTCAGAGCCTACTTTTGTCACAAAGAAGCGGTTGTTGAGGTATGATTAGAAAAATAGAAAATAAGGCGCGGGAAGAATATTGTTTTTAATTTATAAAGAAGGCCCGGGTGCCAAACCCGATCAAATGCCTGGGCAACATCTAATGAAACAGCAGAGCAATATTTTTTCGTTTCCAATGAGTACAATATTGAGTCAACTATTCGGTTGGGATTGTATTTATAAAAATAAAATTTGTGTTTGACAAAAAAACCAAGTTTTATACTTTAATCAGCAGAGCTAGAAATTAGAATTAAATACGAAATATTAATATTAAATTATAAATATTAATTACGAAATATACTATAAAACATGCATTTTTCGCATTCTTATAATCGAATTATGCAATAATATTCATTTTATTCAATATAATATGCATTAATATGCATTTTATCCAAAATATGCAAAAACATGCAAAATAAAAACACCACCATTTATCTCATCATGAGGTGGTTCGTGGACATTACTGACAAAATCAATAATTAGAAGTCGCAAAAAAAACATGCTATTGCATACAAATCCTAGCCCTGGTTATCAGTGTAGGCTTTAAAAATAGTGACAGTTTTATTTTCATCTTGATTCTTATTTTTTTTTGTTTTTATCTGGTTTCTTTCCTTTTTTATTTTGTGTGTTATAATTAAATAATAATTTTTTTACATCATGAATAATTATTGTAATCGCATATTTGCTATTTGCATGACGCATACACTATATAGTGTTATTACTATATATAGTACATATAAATAGAAAATGTTGAGGTTTTGACTTAGGTACCCAGTACCCACCTGTCTAAAAGTTTTTATAAAAAAATACATTAACTAGTAACTACCTATACAATATTCATTGTAAAAATAATAATTATAACGAAATTTAAATTAGGTATTATTTGTTTGTAATGTAGCTATTTCAGGTTTTCGAGTTTTCGCTGTTTTGAGTTTTTGGCTATCGAATTATCGCCCTAGTGGCTAGTTCATAACATATAACATAACATTCATATTTAAATATGTATCCCGACATAATTTTTTCATTTTCATTTGCTACCATTCGTTTATTAAATGTTTAAGTTTTAAAACTTTTAAAACTTTCAAAGAAGCCACGTATGTAGTGATTGTATTTTCGATGTACATTGTACAGTTTAAATGTAGAAATATAATGTCTATAATAAATATTATACAGATATTTTAAGTTCAAATTTCGACAAAATTCCATATTAAAACCACGAATAACGGTTTTAGTTATTTTTTTGTAATTTAAAAATATTATTTGTGGTTACTTGAAACTTTTAAAATATATTATTATATTTTATACACACTTATAGAGATATAATCCATATTTTTATATATTTGTTACATATATTGATTTATACAAAGTACAAACAATTTTAAATTAAATACTTATAAAAAAATAAAAAAATAGAATCAACAAAATATTTACTTTGTTTTAAGGTTTACTTTTTAACATTGCTCACAGTATTTTATTTTACTCACCTTTATTTGCAAACTTGATAGTTTATAGTGGCTTGAAAAATCTTATAATAATATGGCTCTATGCAATAAACTTTTGATGAGAGTTGATTTTTTCTTCTTTTCACTAAGGGAGATATTAAATTCTCACATAAACAACGTTTATATGTAATGCTAGGTTTGCATGTCAATTTCAAAAACTATTTTTTATTAGATTTTTATTACAAATTTCTTGCATAAGTTATTATTGTATGTAATGTATTTCTTTTGTAATATTAACTAATATTGTACTGAATGTACCTGTACTATTGGCCCTGGGCCTGTTTTATTCAACTGAATAAATGATTATTATTATTAATAATATCTAGGGCTCAGAACTTATTGAATGGAAAACTATGAAAATATGCATTAGATTATCATCAAAAATGCACAAAAATATGTAAAAAAAATGTTATATTATGCAATTAATTTTTTTATTTTAAATGTATAATAAAAATGTGTGAAAATGATTTATTCTTTTATAAAAATTTTAAAAATCTTAAAAAATTTGTATTTATACTATTAAAAGTGGTCGTCAGTTTTCTTCAAGGTTTTCCTTTAACGGCTCTGTAAAATAAAATAAATTTTCCTTTACTTACTATTTTTACTGATTATTTTATTAGTTATTTTACCTTGAAAATTGCACTGAATAATTAAAGATTTTTTGATATTTTCAGACCTGAATGAATGTCCATTGAAAGTGAGTAAATTTGTGTACATTGAGAACGAACGTTCTAAGTCAACTGATGTTGATAAACCTGGTAAAAACCTGAATTTATGAAAATTGATTTTATAAATACTATTTGTACTTCAATATTTTGATCCGAGAGTACTTTTTTGAATTTTTTATTGAAACTGCATCATTGTCATCAAAATAATTGATGATTAATTTTATTTGCTCAAAATGTTCACAGTAATAATTAGCTCCCTTAATCCAAGTACCCCTAATCTTGTCAAAATTGTTTCAGATGGTAGTGATAAAGATTTAAAATATTGAATGCTAGAAAGTGCTTTACGGAAAACCTTTTTTACATTTGCGATAAGTTTGTCAACTTTTGGATATCCTGCTCGTGCAGTTTCTGCGATCCTATGGAATGCATGGGCCAAACACATAATGTGTATAATTTTTGAATAAAATAATTTCATTGCTTCCTTGGACTATTCAATAAAAATATGCAAATTCAATAAGTCCCGAGCCCTAATAACATCATTAAATACACTTAGTTATGTAGAATGACAGAACCTAGTTATTGCTCAGAATCATTTTTCGTATAGAGAACTGTATTTAAAAATTTTGAACCCCCGGGCTCAAAATGCATGGCGCCTATTTTCAATAATTTTTTTAACACCATAGTACAGTAGTGGCTAGACTTTTTTCTTCAACAATTTGAAAATGTAACACAAGGCAATAATAGTTGTCATTTGTGCCAATTGCCGAACGTTATTTATATTGTAATTCGAAAAGCATTTATCGTAAAAACTTGAACCATGACATTTTCAAAATATTTACATTCATTTTTAAGCTATTTATTTCTTTCAGTGGTACACAGGACGGTAACTATAGGCGTTCGATTTATGGCCTGCACCTACAGACCGTCGTGAACACGGTGTACCTACTACACTCTGTGTGTGACGTAGGTAGTCGACTACCGCCACGGAATACCGAACAAATACCACGTCGGCTGTAACACGATAACAAACAATCACAATATTAACACCACCGCCGCGCCCGAGAAGACAACGCCGTCTTCTTTGGCGGTCGAGAGCGCCCGCGCGCGACCACTCGTCGTCGTGATAAGCGAGCTCCGCCGGAGTTAGGTGGTCGTCATTCGTTGATAAAGCGACGACGACGACGACGACGACGACGACTACGTTAACGACGTACGAGTGCCGCGCGTAGGTATTTTACAATAATATTATAATATAGTATAATGCGATTAGCGTTGGATCGCTATCGTGCGTCGTCGTATCGTTTTTCGATCGTTTCTGATCGGTGAGATCACAACTCCGTCCCGTCGCCCGTCGTCAAGAGGAACTCGGAAGCACGCCCGCCACGATCCGCTGCGATCCACGACCATGTCGCCGCCCAGAACCGCGTAGACGAGTTGCGTTGCCGGTGAGTTTTTGCCACACGAGCGTCCGCCGGGCGGCCGCGGATTTTCGGCCGACCGAAGCCGCCCGTCCGCCGCGGCGCGGCGGCGGCCGAGACTATTTCCGTACCGTTTTCCCACTCGCCGCTGCTCCCCGCCCGACACGGCGGTCCCACGCACGAAGAATTCCTCGCACGTTCGCGTAAACTCGAAATGCGTTTATATTTAAAACAAAAACACACCTACTGCGAGCGTCGTTAAGCCCCAGTTGGACTTGACCCGCATTGCGTCGACACATATTTTGGCGGCCCGTCACGGTAAACGTTGTTTTTTTTTTTTTTTCCGTTGCCAGGTCGGGGAACCGTGTCGTCTCTCCACGACAGACGACGCTCGCACCACGTCGTTTCATTTATATTTTAACGTTTCTTATTATTACATAATACAATAAGTTTCATCTCCACAAAATATGTCAAAAGCCGTATTGGTTTGTTTCTTTTTTTTCATCGACAACTCCTCTTAATTCAAACAAATATTAAAATCTCCGTTGAACCGCACAATTCATATTTATCCATGCAAAGAATAGAGAATATAATTTCAATCGTTTTATACTGTTGAAAGGAAACTCCAGACTTACCTACAAAAGTGAGTGTAGAATATTGCTCAGGTAGCCTAACACCTTCTTGCATTTCAAAATTTAACAACCTCTTCGAATCGGATTGGAACGAATAGGTTTGTTGTTTACTTTGTAATTTATTTGAGATTATTAGTTCATTATTGATTTTATCATTTATCAAATAATAGAAATAGAATAGAAATATTTTCAATTAAAACGTGAAAAAATATTTATTATCTCTTTAATACTCGTGCAACTTGTTTGATAAGCAATTATTGTTTTAGATACCATTTCATAATATGTAGAATGTTTTTAAATACAATAGTTGTTCATAACTCATTATCAAGGTATTTCAATTCATATAGGTACATAGTTTGCAGCAACATAAATATCTGAGTTGATTTTATATTTTTTCTATTGTTAAAATAATCTTAGTTTGTTTGAACATTTTTCATTTTTATAAAACTTAAATAATTATTAGTTTTAAAATGTAGGTAGGTAATATAAAAAAACTGCTCCAAGTACTAAACTAATTTTCAGTTTAATCCTAATTATTGTTTTTTATTTAAATTTGTCCTATCTTATTTATGTATTACACATAGTTAAAACATTTTAAAATAATTTGATCTAATATGTATCTAGTTTTTCATAAGTAACAAGAAATTTGTTGTGATCAAAATTGTAAAGTTTTAAATTAAAATTTACTGAAATTGAGTTTGTAGTTATAAATAAAAATAATAAGATCTGTTAAATGGAAAATCAATAATGGCCAAAATATTAATCTAGGTTGAACACCAGTTATATGATTTATTTATAAATAATCAAATGATACAGCATTAAGTACAGTATTTATACATTTTTTTGTCCTATATTCTAAAATAATATTTTATATGTAGATTTTTCAATTTGTTGGGCAATGATTCAATTCTGTATCTTATGTAGATGGCTATTTTTTTTGGACCAATAGGTAAAACACATTTTCGGCCGCTTGTTATTTTATTTAAATTCTATTTTTCAATAAATTATATAAAGCTATTAACTAAAAATCTATATTATTTTAATAAACCTTTTATTGTTTATATTGTTTTAAATTATATAATGAAATTGTCTTAAATATTCCTGTGAAATTAAATATAAAACAACTAACCAAAATAATCAGTTTATTATTTTAAATAGTTTGCAATTTTCTATGTTTTTAAATCAAAAAAATATTAAGTTAGTCTCTAGCTTAACTTATTATGTAGGTTTCTTTATAAAAATAAATTTACATAATCATATGGAATGTACAAATGATCAGTAACAAATGGTAATTTTATTGATTTGATTGTTTAATAGGAAAATAGTAGGTACCTGTATTTTTTTTTTTAGTTTTACTCAGTTGGTTTATATTTATTTGGCATACATAATGTACACACTGTGTTTGGTTGTAAATCCCAACATGCTATATATTATATTCATTCCTAATGTAATTGTCTTGTTAATTAAATTTATTGCAATATTTAGGTTGAATTTATAATTAATTTATTCATATTTTAATCAGTTGACTAAAGCATACACTAGATAACACATTATACAGTACAGAATACATTCATAAAAATTAATCTAGGGGAATGGGAAGTAAAAGTTACAGTTTTTAAGTAAATAATACTAATTAATTACATTTTTTTTTAATGAAATATGTGGTTAATTATCATTTATTTGTTTTTATGTATTTAGTTTAACAACAACAATAATAATAATAATGGATTACATACGTACATTCAACATATCATTTTTCTTAATTAAGTGTATCTGTTTTACCATTCCAAGGTTTCCTGTTTCACGTCAATTAACTTTGCCTTAGTTGAGGTTTTAGTTCAAACATGTAAAAATATTAATAATGTAGTTCAATACCAAACAATTAAATCATAAACTGCTCGCTATTTAATATTTTTTTTTCTATATTTTTATGTCATACTATTATGTATTTTCAACTTTATATAAAATAGGTATACATAGGTAGATTTTATAAGTTATATAAATGCCCCTAAAATTGAAACAAATTTAATGAATAAATTGTACACCTGGACATACTTAAAAATTGTTTTTATAGTTTTCACAGTTATAATTTTTTTTTAGGGACTGTTAGTAAAATTTTAGAACTTACTTGATATCATAAATCACATTTTGTTGACGACATAGCATCAAATGTAGTTAATTTTATGTTAAATGACAAATCATTTAGAAGTTTTGGAAGCTGTTTCATAATACGTTTAGGTAGTATTGTTAATTTTCAAATTAATAAAAATTAAAGAGAGTAAATAGATGATGCCTATTTAATGATTTGAACAAATTCTATGTATTTTATTGAAATCAAGTTGTAGATCCATCAAATAAATAACTATTTACACATATTATACAAAATATGTACTAAAACAGAAAGTGAAATTTACTATCTACATGTACCTATACTAAGTTGAAGATACATCTTGTTGTGATTTGAATTTATAACAGTTGAACTAGATAGACCTCCTATTTATTAATTGCTCACTAGTTACTACCCTAATCATAATAATAGTAATTCTTTTCCTAGTGTTTAAACGGTTTTGATTTAGCTTTTATACAAATAGATAAATAGTAAGCACGTTTCTATAAATATAAATGTTTCAAAAAACAGTTAAGGAGTATATTACGTTTAGTGCCATACCTCTTTGGATTCATTGTTATTTTCCTAGTCCTAATTTAAATTCAAAGATACTATAACAATTTTTTTTTTAATGTTTGGGTTTATTCTTGTGACTTGTAACAATAAATATGACATTGTCAATAGTTTTATGTTAAGATATATTATTAAAGTTAATGATTCCTTTTCAGGTTTTATGAATAAAAAAATATGAATTCAGATTATAAGTGGAGAGAGCAAACATCACAAGCATCATCAAGACTGAATGGGTCAAAAGCAAGAGATTCTATTGAAAATGGATCTCCCATTAATAACTTTGTTCGTAGACATCAACGTAATTTATCATTACCCATCAACAATGTTTTTCAGCCAACAACGGTAATACATTATTTCATATTTTAGATTACTAAATGTACTCTTAATTAATTAGCTCTTAGCTCTTAATTAATTCAATGTTTTAATTTTAGGCAAAAGCTGATACTGTATCTATAACTACAATGTCTAATTCAAGAGGTGAGTTCATATCAATAAATGTAATGATTTAATTAAAAAGATACATTTTTAAATGTTTTTATTTTGTATATAGTATTTATTTGACAATATTTAAAATTATATTATATTAAAAGTATTGAAATAAAGTAGAAAACAAATCGATTTATATACAAATTTCAATTGATTTGGTACTTGCGTTTTATTGGTTAAATTTTTTGGATATGCGTGGTATTGCTCTTGGAGATAAGTGCTATTGCCATACTCCTCTTCTCCTCTTTGGTATTACAATTTATTTATTTCAAGTTTTAATTTTTATGCCTACTTTTATTTGTTTCTTGTAAATTGAATTGTGGTATCTTAATTTATTGATTATTGAATATATTATGACTAAAAATCAAACTTCATCAATATTTTTATAACACGATTTAAGAATATTATTGTATTATACCTAATAGTCTAATTATTTAAAAGTAATTAATTTTTTGCAGTCTTTTGAGAAATATTTAAAAACATCAGTCATTTAGTATAAAGTTAACACATTAAAATATAAAAATAAATAACATTAACATAAACATTATAAACATAAAAATTGATTATTAATCTTTTTAGTCTTCTAAGAAATTAAAAAATAAAAACATAGTTATAAAATATTAATTAGTAATATAAGATAGACATAATAATATATTATTGTAAGGTATTTAACAATATAATAGTTTATCAGAAACATTTTCAATATTTTTATCATTTTGTTTTCATCACGAGCTTGATCTTTCATATTTCTTTTCATTTCATCTTATAATAATTAGTAATTACTAATGTACATGTGTCGCACATGTTTTTTCTAGGATGATAAATAAAAAAATTAGGTATGATTTACTTAACATTGGTCTAACATTTTCTCCAGCACAATGTATCATAATGTAGCACAATGTCTCCATACAAATCATAAACTTCTTGTTTTGTATCGAAAGGACCTTCTAAATTTATTCTTTTGAATCGAAGGCGGCAATAATGTGATAGCATTTTTGGTAAACTTTGAACCCGTGTCTCAAGATGTAACTTTCTTCTATTTATTGGAAAACTGATATAACTTTTACTATTTTAAATTGTTTCTTTATCATTGTTACTATCAATACTTTGCATTAATGTTAAATTTCTGTTAGGCATACCATGAATGGACTCTTTAATCCAATTATGAACCATCCACTCATTTACTCTTAAAGTGGCTATAAACATTTGATTGCATACTTGCAGACTATCACAATTTTGATATTTAAGATAGTAATTGTTTCTTTTAATACTCGGGAACAGTTAATTTCTTTATTTGTCACAACATTTGAAATATAAGTTTTCTTTTTATCCCAATTACTTTTCCAAAACAGCTGGAATATTTCTTCTTTTTGGGTCTCTGTAAAATATTGATGATGACAAAATGCACATTTTTACATACTTCAGACTTAAAAGTTACTTTTATTTCAAAGTTTATCTTAGCTTTTTTTTCCTTGTCTGCTAAGACCCAAATACTCTTGCCCAAACTATCCTTTGATTCCTTACAAGATGGCTTATTATTATTTTTTTTTTTAGGTTTAATTTTTTTTTACCAGATGTTTGATTAATACTTATGTTTTCTATATCAACTATTATCATCCATAAATAATGTCAAAAAATCAAATTTAAAAATATTTTTTTTTTTTTGTAACATTTTCAAATAAAAGTAATATATACTAAATATTTTTTTCATTTCTTTAGGTAATGGAATATCTTATTCTAGTCCAGTTCACAAACATTACCAAGAATCCAATGACTGTGATGATTCCTCTTCCAATAGTGATACTGGTAGTACAGGTACTTACATTATTGAGAGAAATGATACATCTAATGATAACAAATCTGAACAATCACCAGATTGTGATGATATTGTTGATGATTTTAAGAAATCAAATTCAATGGTCAAGGTAATTTTTTTATTTTTAATATGAAAATAATTTTTGATTTATCATTATAGACTGATTTATATTTGTAATTGTTTGTTTAGAAACTACGGTCTAGTTGGGTCAATGAATGGCATTCAAAATTGAATCAAAACAAATCATCTCTTTCAAGCCCAATGCCTTTACTTAAATTAGGTGAGTGTACTGTTTAAGTTAAATTAAATTGGTTTTAATAATAATGTTTAAAAATAATTTTTTTTTTAGACATCAAACCTAATTCACCGATTTTGATGAAACATACAAGGAAATCAAATATCCCGTTGCCAAATGCATCTAGTATAAAAGACTTAAGTGTATGGTTTATTAGAATAATTAAAATGAATACATTTAATCTTATATTAATTATATTTGCATGTCAAAATATAAGTTATTAAACAGTGACAAATAATTTTATAATATCCGGTTTTTATAGGAAAATAGTGTTAAAAGTATAAGTAGTGATGACGATACCAGATTACTTTTAAAAGATGCTGAAAATTGTGTGTCTATGCTAGAAGCTAAAGTTGAAAAGACTGGTCATACTGCTATTCAATATAACCGAACTTTTAAGTATGGATCATTTTTTTTTTTAAGTAATTAATGTTAAAATTCTAACGAAGTATTATATAATTTTAGTCTGCGCCGAGATAGATTTGCAAAGCCACAACAAGACACAAATAAAAAAAATGTAGACTCCAAGACTGCCAATGATAAATCTAACTTATACAAGCCTTCAAGCCAAAATTTAAGTTCATCTTTGTCGAGAGTTGACTGTGGGCGTTATAGTTTAAGAACATCCAGAGTGCCTCAACCAAATTCAGTATGTGGGGATATACTTATTTTAAAACATTATAAGATTAAAAAATTGTATTTTGTATTATTTCAGTCACCGTTGTTGTCTGCTCGCAAAAATTTATCATCAAAAAAAAAATGGAACTCAAGTATACTTTGCAACAAAGTTCAAACTCCAAACAAGGAAACAGAATTGGAAAATTGGAAGCGACGTAAAAACTATGATCCATTAAAAGCAGCCGCACAAGGCAAGAAAAAAGATCATCAAAAACCGTCATCATTTTCCAAGGAGTTAGTAATTTGTTTTGTAATTTATTTGAACATTTCTTAATATTAATTTTCAAATGTAGAAAAAGTGTTGAAAATTCTGGTAATCCAGTTTTGAGATCAGCATCTTTTCATGGCCGAGATGGGTTTTCTCAGGAAGATGATAGTGATGGGTGGGAACAAAAGAGTTTGCATTTTTATGATCATGTTGATGATTGGCATAAATTACCACAACCACCTGCTGTAAGCTTATTTTATTAATTTTTTTTTATCAATTTTATGTTATACTATTTGATTTAAAATGGTTGATTTTGGTTGATAATTTAGACATCCAGAGATCATTCACCTCCACCATCCAAGAACGAAAATCTTTCTTCATCAGCAAATTCATCACTGGCTATGTTGCCTACTCTGGTTAGTCAATAATATTTTGTAAAAAGATTTTTTAAAATAAAAAATCTGAAAAATATTTTATGTATTTTATGTCAATGTAGATGTCTGCACATAATGGCTCACCTACATTTTTGCACAAATCATTGTCTGCATTTAATAGCTCTACAAGCTCTTCTCTTGATGTCAGTTCAATGGTAAAGAGTAATTCAACATTCGTATAAATATTGGTGTTAACATTGAATTTAACTTTTCAGCCAGATGCTTTGTTTGACGATAAGGATACATTGGATATGGTTCAGTTATCGTATAAAGCTAAAAAACGTGGTATTGAACTTATGAAGAGAATAAGGTTTGCAATACCGCTAATAAAAAATTAATATGGTTATAACATTAAAAGTAATTGGATTATTTATTTTAGAAAAGAGTTACCAGAACATGACGATATAGTACTTACTAGGGGTATTGCAAGTATAGATATAATGGATGATTCATACCACATTCCGATGAAATCATGGGGTATGTCAGTGTCGGCAACTAATATTAACTGCGTCGATAATATATTCAGAAGTAAGAATTATACAAGTTAAATAAAAATGTAAATCTTTGCCGGAGTTAGAATATGACCAGGTGGCGGACATATTTACGTTTGTTATGTGCAGCCAGTTTGTATTACTTGAGCGAGTAGATTAAATTGTTTTGTCCCAGTCCACATGCATAATTATTAATTAGACATATTCTGATTTTAACTCAGGTATACATATTACATATTTCATTTTGTTTAGACTTACAGAATCCATTTAACATGTTGCTATATTATCTCCATCAAGTTTTGTGTTAATTATTAATACTAATATTTATTTTATTATTTTATTTCAAATTTAAAGGCTAAAATTTACATTTTCTTGAATATTAATTAGGTAGTGATATAGATTAGAGTAGATAATTAATACTAATAAAATTAATAAATTAATAATATTAAATTTAATTGTAAAAGTATTTATCTAGCTTAGTTTAGAAAAAAAATGAGCTAAGACCAAAAATGATAAAATATGCAATATATTTATTTAATTTTGTTCTAATATAAAAAAAAAAGAATCACAACATACATCCAAAAATATGCAATTATATGCTATTTGTGTATGAATGATATAAACTAATTTAATATGCTTAAATTATAAAATATTAAATTACATGAAAATAATATTCACAAATTGTAATACAAGCTTTACGAGTCAATAACTAAAGAATTCTAATGAAGAAAAATAACATGGAATTATCATCTGAGACTTATTTTTATCATTATAAGAATGCAACATTTAATTGTACAAAATCAACTAATTTTTAAAATTTTAGTTTTAAGTTATTCCTTTTTGTGTTCCAATGCTTATAAAAATTATTTGATTTTTAGTACTTGAAAACGTTTTATTCAGAGACAATGATAGCAGAGAAAATAATTCAGACAACTAATCTCCAAATATTTTCTTTAGGTTAAGTTATTGTTATTTTTACATTTTAATGTTATATTACTGCAATGCCAAATTTACCGTGTGATAAAATACAATAGTGTAATATTATATTTTAAAATATTTGATATTAGTTTTAATTTAATTGTTAAACAATATACTTATTTAAAAAAAATATAAATCATCAGTATTATTATGCTATGTATACATGCAAACGACTGGTATTTCTTGTTCTACAACTGTATTTTTAAGCATACAAATGTGCAGAGTAATTCCTATGTAATATATTATCACCTATTGTGTTGCTTAATATTTGACTTTCTCGCAGTGTGCTGGTAATGTGATACCTGGTGGTGGCTTGTACAGAGGTTTGCTAAAATGATACACATTATGATGACGGCGATATGAAATGAGTTGCTGTTCTTGTTTTGAAACAGTTTGGACTTTGGTGTATTTGTGCTTAAGCATAATTAACGATTTGTAGATAACATATATGATCTCCACCATGCTAACCAAACTGCAACCAAGAAACAGGCTTGCCATCCCACCAAATGTCACTAATAAAATGTAGAACACAAATTTAATTGATTTTCAGATAAATTATCTTAATATCTGCACACAGTACTGTAAAATATAGTTTTTATTGTGCTACACACTACTATAATTGTATAGTGTATAGTTCACATATTGATCAAATATGATATTCAGATATAATAATTAGAGATTGTAAATTAGCTTTGAATAATTTAATCAAAATGTGTATTCAATTAATCAATTTAGGTATAAGGTACAAATATATTATATAGTTAACAGTTTTACACACTGCATGACTACAGTTGCAGGTACCTACCACAACTTTTGAAACCTGTTGTGCTTACCTAATAAATCCTGTGTAGTGTACTTCATAGACCTTAGGTAACTGATTGCAAATCTTTCTTTGTAGTGAACCTCTATGTGTGTATAAGCATGTGGAAATTGTGTGTATGCCAAAAAGTCCCTAAAAGAACAATTTCACCAAAATATAATATATTTTATAAATATTATTTATATAGATATTAATATTTTATTGGTATTTTCTAATACCTACCCAAATTGAAACAAAACAAACAATTTTAATCACCAGAACAGGAATTTTAAATATTGTGCCTACATTGCCACAGCCTATATCTCGCCTAGCTTGGCATCTGGCTGTGCTTGGCTAATAATAATTGATATACCTACTTTGCGTAATTACGGATTTCCGTTGTGTATCCAACAAACGAACACGGGTGCGGGCAACTGCAGTTCATGAAATCCAGTGCACTCTGATTGGGATATCCAAGTTCTTCTGAAACCTGGATGTTACTTTGCAGCACTATAAAATGCAACCAATAGCCAAATAATATTTATAACACAATTTAAACCAGCTGCAGCTGGACTAACAAGGATATAAAAAATAATTGTTAGGCATTTGATTATTTGAAGGATATAAAAATATATTCAACATTATTAGATTTTTATTGATATTTGATTTTTTAACTTAATATTAAATGTTAGTTATATTATGTTTAACATTGTACATAAAAAAAAAAATGTGCATTTTAGCAACTTATGGATTAAGGTTTTACAATGATTTTTGTCTGTCGACTGTAAAAGTGTTTCAATAGTTTCTGGTGGCAAATTAGATCTAGTTGATACTTTAAGGGTCAAAAGTAAAAAAATCCCAGTATCTACTAACTAAATAAGTAGTAAATAATATGGAAAAACAAATAAAACTGCACCTACGAAATAGTATTCCGTGTATGAATAAAATCTCAAGTTAATTGGTTTATTTTAAATTTCAATAATATGCAGCTTACTGATGAAATTTATTTGATTTTTTTGTTTTTGTATTCATTTAGTTAATTTCTTTTTTTATTTGTCTGTTATAGGTAGATAACGTATTACCTAGGTAGGTACTTATAGTTAATAATCTTTTCAAGCTCTGATTTGAATAGTATAATTTGTGCTTAACTCGTTAATCATAAAATATCTTATAAGTAGTAGCTTACCTTTGATTTTGCTGAGACATTGTATGTGTTCAATTCCACAATGTTGCTTGCCGTCTGTATCCATAGAAATTGGATGTATAGTCCAGGTTCGTCATTGCAGTTTTTTAATTGTTGGTGCCAAAATGTGTGCATGCCATTTTAAAATTATTACCAGGCCACTTTATACTTTGGGTAGGTATATAGTTATAGCTTGGACACAGAACTTTGAATTGTATATTTTTATTTAATAGTCCAAAAAAATTGATAAGTAAGATAGAAATAATATCAATATGTTTCAAGTTGTAACAAATTTAAGAGCAATAAAAAGAAATGCACTCATGAGAACATACATTTTTTACAGTGAAAATTTGTTGTGCATATTTATTACATGTAGTAGGATTTTATGTGGAATATATTTCCTTATTTTCCATTTAGGTTTAGGTATTTATTTATTTTATCAAAATATTTTTTATTTGCTAACGACTTTAAATATCATAAATTATGGATTAAGATATTCATGATAGCATATTACAATTTACAACCACCATACAAAGACAACATTTTTTGACATGGAACTTTTGGGTTATTTTTA
Organism: Neotoxoptera formosana; assembly: GCA_022818045.1. Classification (NCBI taxonomy): domain Eukaryota; kingdom Metazoa; phylum Arthropoda; class Insecta; order Hemiptera; family Aphididae; genus Neotoxoptera; species Neotoxoptera formosana. The sequence goes on along the minus strand of CM040630.1, from coordinate 43,530,889 downwards.
AAAATAGTTTTCATCACCAAACATAGACGTACAGTTAGGTTGGTCGTGGATGGGTATTTGCACATTAGAGAGTCACACGTGAGTCTCTCGTATCTTGCAGAATTATGTTTATACTTACCTACTAATTATTTTTATTAATCAGTTAACACATTTTTTTGTATATTTAAAACGTTAAAATTTACTTTTTATTCATACATATTATTATATTTATACTTTTTTTTAAATTTTTTCAAATTTAGTTTCATATATATATACATAATATACAACTTACACTATTTTTTTCTATATATTAATTAATAAAATTAATTCTGGTTTAGAATGATACTTTAAATTATTAAAAATTATAATATTATATATATATACCTATTATATTTTGACCTAGTTTAATTATACAATTATATAAATAATAGGTATGTGACAACTGACAATAATCCAGTGGCATGGTGAACGGTAATTTCAGAGGCAATATTGCCTTTGTGATTTTTCTTAAATAGAGGGGTGGGTGGTAGCCGGTGGGTCCCCTAGTAAATGTAATATGATATATTTTATAGGTAGTCATATTGATCTGAAATATAATTAGCTATTTAACTATATTCAATTAATACATTATTATGCATTAATAAATAATAATACTTGGGATATTTGTAACTTGCCTCTGGACAATGTTTAGATCGCCACGCCACTGATCCAGTGTTTGAAAAGTAGGCATTCATTGTGTTCACGTTCATATTTATTAAACGACATAATGACAGTCGTCTCGTAAATGTCACTCACTTCTTTATTCATAAAAAATACGTGTGTAGACTAAAAGCGTGTCTAACAGGTAGACCCGGACCTAACCTGATTTTCAACCCTTAACATATCCAAAATATATATTTGTATATTATACAAATTATTTTTATAAACAGGCCTGTCCTGAATTTTAGAGTAATGTCTCTGTTGTAAACGTGAACGAAATTCATATTTTTAGTAAACTTGAACGTTTTACAGGTAGCTTAAATAAAATATATTTTTCAATGAACATGTCCTTGTAAAAAAATAATGAATATGAACGTGAACGAGTTCAGTTTTTAAGTTAACTTTCAAACACTGCAAATTGCAATAATCCATAATGTCCATAGGCGCAAATGGGAGGGGGGGCTGGATTTGGAGGGCTAAGATTTGCTATAGCCCCCCACCCCCAAAAACTAATGATTTTATTTTACTACATATAATAATACATTGGAAAGAATAATCGCTTTTCGCACATCACGAATGATTCGATAATGTGCAGCACTGATAAGGATCGGTCGGCGGACTTATTGTTCTATCGTAGAATAGACTATACAATATCCAATGTAATATTATTTATTCCTTGTTTGTACGAATTTATCTTCCATGCATTTTGGCGTTAATTCCAAATCTGGGGAATATCGTATGCACAGTCATGGTTTTAATTTGTAACATTTTTTTGTTTAATTGTTTACTGTAAAAAAATTGATGTTAAAAAACAATAATATGTTATTATATTATATTATTATGTGAATTTGATTTTTTATAGTACCTATATAATGTATATACCTACATATATGTACCTACTTATGTGTTAATGTTTATTTGTAATTCATGTCGGAGCGCAGCGAGGAAAATTTTTTTAGGGGTTTTGTGATAATTTAAAAGCACCATAAGAGTATCCAGTATCTTGACCTGAGCCCCCCCTCCCCAAATTTAAAACACTATTTGCGCCTATGATCATGTCTATAATCTATATATAATTATTCAATTATTGCAATATCATACCTTCCAAGTCAAAGTAGTACGGCGTACAATTGCACATCTTATAAGTAGCCTTCAGCCGGCACTCGCTGTAGCAGTTGTCCTCTGCGTTGCTCCTGGAAGTCGGAAAGTTCTTCGTTCTCGTCGTCCTCGTCTCGTACAGGAAACACTTGCGGTCCTTTTCGTCGAGCCGGTTTAACGATTCGTCCACCCGTATTTGACTCACGCTCACCGATATCCGCGATGATTGGTTCAGTTCGCTGTACACCTTGTAGCTGCTCGAAATGTCCGGGAAGTCTTCGGGTGTGTGTACCATTATCTGCAAGCAATCCGGTACATAAGTCGGCCGACATTACAGCCGATTCTAGTGTGACACTTGCACGGAGGATTCACTACACTTTTTTTGACGAAAAATTTCCATTGTAGTATTATAATTGTACCGATAAAACTATTAATGTTATAAGATATTTGAAAATACATTTCAATTAGTCAATATGAAGTAAGTGTACTTGAGATCGATCATCACACTATTTAAGACTTTTACTCTTGGCTCCCCTCAAATTTAATTTTAAAATGCAAAAAATTGAAGAATTTTAAACAATGATCATATGGAATTGAAAAACAAACAATCATTTAAGTGAGACGATCGACCTCAAGTAAAGTTCATAACGAATAAATATGTTTTCTTATCGCAATATTAGCTTTATTTATATGATGGACAGAAAGTAAGTAGGATGATTTTTAGCATAACATATTACTCGTCGATGGTACATGTGAGTGCGCTTACGAAAGCTCCACGGTATTTATTTTTCACTATAGTCACACACACACACACACTTCGAAGTAGAATAATAATTTAAAAAACTCGCTTCTTTCCATCTAATATTTTCTTGGCGAGTTTTCTTGTACAAAACCCTTGAGCGACGTTGTCCAACATTATATTCAGCTGCTAATCAATACCCATCACGATTTAGGTCTACAAATTATTTATAAAAACGCTGTACATTGTATCCTTTGGACCGCTTGTCATTCGGGAAGTATTCAGTGATCAAACTCTTCATAATCAACTCGAGCCCAGTCATCTTGCCAGCGACGTTATTTCTCAGTGGCATCAGGCTGCCGTTTGGTTTGGCGATTGGTGGGTTGAATTTGCTGTCACTGAAAACACCAAAACAATCATAGATACTAACTACCTATTATAGGTATAAACATAGGTGCAACTTAGTACCTTAAAGTTTTAAAATAATTCATATTTTAAAAAAACATACCATTGTAAAACCTATTCATTTATTGGAGCGCTCAGTATCAAAGTTCAAAAAGTGTAATATAAATTAATGAATATCTATGTGTACTAATCGTTGAAAAATTACATGACTATTATTTTGAGAATTTACTACGGCCCTAAGACTGCCCACCTATCACTTCGCCGAACAACTCTACGATACCCCCCATTACTCCAGAGTCAAATATCTGAGTCTTATATTAGACACAAGATTCACTTCAGACCTTCACCTCAAGGACAAAAGAAAGAATTTAGTCAATATCTTAATAATTCTAGTATAAATTGATAATATGAAGTACTATTTTGGCATCGCCATTATTAAGTGCTTGCTCGTCGTCGCTGATGCCAAAAAAAAGTATGCTCAGAGTATTTTTGGTGGCTGGATGTTGGTAAATTATTAAACTGTAGGTATGCATTTAGAGTTATTTTGTATGGAAATTCGGGAACAGTAATAGGTAGTGATCCAATAATATCATTAAAAAATACGAATTCAACTTTACACAGAGGCTAATATAGATTATAGAGCTAGTTTTGAATACTTTTTGAATATTTGCTTAATAAAATTGTTTTTATCAGTTTTTGAAAGTTTATTTATAGATTTTACATATCTATACTGTCGTATAAATTATTCATCCAGTTAATTTAAAAATTTAAAAACTAAATTCATTTCTAAAGTTTTCTACGGAAATTTTGTTTTTAATAATACTTCACAATAGTATGTTGCATACTATATTAGAAATTTAAATAAAATATTGAACTGAAAGGGATATACCGTCTATGTATAAATATTTAGTAGGTATAATAATATATAATATATAAGTATATTTATATAGCCATAAGCGCATCGATTGATTGCAATTGAAAATGAAATAAACACGAAACAAAAATATATTAAATTAGATAGATTATTATGTTATTATTAGAGTACGCATATTAAAGCAATAAAAAACTAAAAAAAAGCAATGAAGCTGTCTAAATCTTCCAAAAAAGCTTTAAAAAAAGCATTAAAAATAGGTTTTTAAAACAATATTTATCACAAAAAAGTATTAAAATTATTTATTCTAATAATCTACTATATTCAATATACTATATACGTATCTAAATTACATCGATAAACATATACATAAATCAAACATAACGAGATAGAATCGATTAAGCCAGCCATATATGATATACGATATTAAAAAACACATTATTTAATATAAAAATTAAAATTAAAATTTCAAATACGGTTATTTAGAACGAATTTTGAAAAAAATGCCTAAAAAAGTATATAAATATACAAAAAAACTCAAAAAAAGCAAAATAAAATGTCGTGCATAGTAGTAATTTGTAGTATAGTAGTATAAATCGAATTTGTAGCTGACATAGAGCTTCGTTTTAGAGCAATAGAAAAAAAGGCAAATGCCTTCAAACTCCGTACTCTAGTTATTATTTAGCATTTACTTTGCCATCCTTTCCGACGTCTTGCTATTGAACGAATAACAAAATCCTTCTTCGGTTCGTTGCAGCCGTAATATATCAGTACAATTAAAACCGGTACCTCTCCAGTAACACAAAGCGAACATCTCGTCAACTTTTGGCATTAGCTAAAACGCATCTCGACAGTGGATGATACAATTATTATAATAATAGGCGTTAAAGTCATTTTCGAACTATATAATATAAATTATAAGCATTACTTTCAACATGAGGTCGGTGATATTCTCCACTGATAAATCGATCAGATCAGGATTAGTTTCAGCGAACACATTTAGGTCTTTGTAGTACGGATACTGTAACATTTCCAAAATGTACAACGAGTTTTCGTATTTTCTTTTCAAACCCGGTTCGTTTTCGTATTTACTAAAATCAAGTCACACAATCGATACATAGTTTTTTGTTGTTTTTTTATTGTCATAAATAAGCCACAACAGCAAAGGTTATTGGCTTGTGACATTAATATGTTTTGACAAAGATAAGTGAAAATAACAAAATAAAAGAGACAAAGATTTTATATAAAATAATGAATCATGTATGAATAATAAATATGTTAGATTAGATTATATAATTTGGTTAGTTTTAGGTATTTGAATATTTTTTTCATGTTGACAGGATCTGGGCTTAGAAATGTAAATATATAATTACTATATACAGTGGCGTATTTACAAAATATTCGTTTTACAAGTTGAGGCTGATGAAATAGAACAAAAAGAATTTTGGAGAAATTATAACATTTAAAATTAATATTACAATTAAATTAAAAATAATAGTGGGCAAGTTAATGAAAATAATTAACTTAAGTTAATTTATGAAAACACAAGATCGATAAGTTAGAAGTTAACAGCTTACAAATCATAAATTCAACTCGATAAGTAAAAAGTTAATATGGAAAATAATATTAACTTAAGGCCCTCGGTGCCGTCTGTTTATTAAGGAGCAAATTATTGGCAACCTATTATACACATATTGTTTCGGCATCTCACGATCTTATGAATGTGTAATGTATTATACTGTTATAGTAAAGGGTTCTATCACACTAATAACCATTTACACTCCAACACATTCACATTTTGTAATTTCATAATATTTTATAAAAATCATTTAAATGAGGTGACAGCATCAATCATTAAAACTCAAAAGAATTGTATTTACATTATATTATATACATTTACATAATATATTACATAATATACATTTGTATGTTTGTGTACTTGTGTTTAATACATATACATAATATTATGTAGATTGTGTAATTCAAATAAAGTATATTTCAATTAATACAAAGTAGTTATATTTATACATAACATGCTCAAAATCAATATTAAGTATTAAAAGAAATATATTTTTATATTTTATTATTTAGTAAAAATGTAAATACCTAACCTACATTAGTTTTTAATATAGGTTGACATTTAAAAATCAAAAATTTATACTGATTTAATTAATAAATATTAAATACAAAGGGGAAAAAATAAAATCTTTTAAAAAATCAAGTATTTTAATATTTTGGAAAACAAAAAATTTAAAAACGTCAATAGTTTAAGAAATAATGAGTGTTTTTCGATAAAAAAAAAAAAAACCACCTGTATAAATTGTATGACATAAGCGCCAAAGGTACAAAAATTACATATCATTTGCGCCAAAATTTGTTTAAGACATAAGCGCCAATATAATATTATATACCTGTTATATCGAACATAAGCGCCAAAGGTACATATTATTATATACATTGTTTAATTTTTTCGAGTTTATAAAAACTGTCAATAATATAGGTACAATAGGTACATACAAGTAAATGCAATTTTAATAAATTGGTTGATTTTTTCGATTTTATAAAAAAAAATTTATATCTGGTATTTAATTTCTGTTAGGCCTACCTAGGATTTTGGCACTTTCGTACGATACTACTTTTTTTTTCTCATCTCATTTTGACGCTTATGTCTTCCACCGGTATAATGGAACGAGTATTAACCCATTATGTTAGAAGTTTCTGGTTATGCAAGTTAGTTAAAAGTGAGTAACGCGTGTATCCTCTACCTTTGGTACTTATATAAAATATAAATTAATTGAATTCATACCTCAAAATCAATCTTTTAGCCTTCGAATAAAGGATTTTGTTCATGGAACAAATGGTTACTGCCGGAAAGTCAATTTTGCTTAGTGGATATCGAGGATTGTCCACTACGATTTGCATGGACGAATACGAAAAAGTTTTCCACGAAGCGTACAGATGTACAAGTATAGTGACGCTAGCGACTGCCATCAAAACCGCCCATAAAAATCTATTATAAATATAACAAAAACCAGAAAAATATTGTTAATAACGTTATAAATTTATAATCATTATAATATTTTCGTTATTAATTTGTAACTCAGATTTACAATTTATAATCATAACGAATTTTCTTGACGGCTTGGAGACTACCTGGTATAAATTAATGTACGTAAAGTGAGTCGATTGCTTTATACTTAATTAGCTAGACTTAACGTTTTCGCTCATGCTTATAAAAAAAAACACAAAAGTTGTGATAGATTGTGTATAGTTTCCAGGTCTCCTATAATCTTGAGACCTGAGGACTTAGGCTGTGCAATAATTCCTCCTATAATTAGGTAGGTGTATTAATTATTATCAATACATTTTTATATAGACTGTAATACAATTGTAAACATAATAATGTTAAATCTTATTTCTGAAAACTATTACAGTTGGTTTAGATATTATAGTATTATTATTAGGCTCTATATTATAACGTCTAAAATATGCAAAATAATATAAAAATAATTTTCATATTTAAAATAGCAATGACTCAATTAGTTTTAATTCTGAACGAAATTCATTGATTTTCTAAATTACTAAGTTCACAGAATTAATTGTAATTTTATAGTGCAACAGAAACAACAGTTCAATTAAACCACCTTTTATTCCCCTCTACTTCTACCCCAGGGATGGTCAACCCGCATGCGGCCTGCCTTGGAAAGTTTTGCGGCCCGCAAGATTTATCAAACATTTACTATGATTAAATGATTACAATTACTTGTATTATTTGTATACAAATTGTAAATTTTTTCTATTTTAATAAAAAAAAAGTATGTGGCCCGCGGGATCGTAATGTATTTCCAAAGTGGCCTAAGAGATCATTTGGGTTGGCCACCCCTGGTCTACCCAATTGTGACCTGCACTACTGCTCAGATCTTAAAAATTTAAAACTGTCTTAAAAATAGTTTTTAAATTTAGTATCATAATATACAGAGCTGTTAATACAATTTAAATCCCTGTCATAAAGTTCGTAATAATCATTAAAGTAAAATAAAACATTTTCCCAACTCCAAATCTTAGTAAGTATAGATATTAGATATAAATATACAATCAATATTGATTGGTCACAATAAAGTCAGACAAACCAGTATTTTTGCAGATTTGGCATTATAAGGAGATTAGTTTTCAGTAAAAAATAAAAAATACCCTATTAAACGAAGTAAGTACCAATATACCGTGTACGATTATCATATAGGAGACTATGCTTTCTTTTCCACCCTGATAGAGTCCTTTCGCATACAGTTGGCCATTACACTATTATTAATCGATTAAAATACTATAGATAGAAGTACCTATGCCAAATCCATATCAATATATTAATAATGTGGGTGTCGGGTGTGTATCTATACGTATAAAATACCGTATCTCGTATTTGTCGACGAATAATCCGATTGGACTTACATAATTATTAGCATGAACAATTAATATTTAATATAATCGTAATTATAAAATTGCAGTTCTTACCTCTCCCAAGGAGTCGCTTCCTTGTGAACGACGTACCGGAGACCGTGCAACGAACTCTTTTCACAATAATCGCTCCAGAACGTTTTTACAGACTTCATGGCGGCAGAACGGAATAGTAAATCGTTGGTTGGAAACGGCGTCTCGATTAAGCGTATATTTTATAATAATGCGAAACCATACATTTTTTGTAGGTACTTGCAGGCGAATAAAAATTAAAAATATCACTGCTGGGCACTGCCTGTTATAATATCGGAAACAAAATAAAGACGTTCAATATGTCGGCACTAAAGCTGCAGGCCATACCCGTATATTATACATATACGTGTAAATATATTTATATATATAATTATGTTTGACATTATGAAAAGAAAATAATATAACTATAGCGATTATGATCGTTAAAATCAGCAAATATGCATGATGTGTTGAGTTATTACACCGATTCTTTCGATTACGGTCGACTCTTTACCCGATGAATTATTTGGGGCGTATACGCGAACGTTATTCAAACAAGCGCTTTTACGGCAGTCTTTGCGGTTATTTTTCTTTTGAATCTGACATGTCCATTTCCCATAGTATCATATTATATTATAATAAATCTAAATCGACGTTTATGTACGGTTGGCATTTGTTTGACATCCCGGTTAAAATATTAGTGGATACACGTATATGGTTGGTTATTGATATGTGAAAACTGTGTATGGAAAAAGACAATTTTTCACCGAGAATTAATAATTTACAACACATTTTTTTATCGATATTAAGTTTTAAAGTTTATATTATAAACCGTTCGTTGTTGGTTTTCCTGTATAATCGGTTGATACAATATTAATGTATAGATGTTGTACATATCTATATATAAACCTCTCATATATACAATTATCCACATTTATTTGTTCTATTTTATGTTTGATTTATGAAAAGTATTAAATTGTAGCAATGTGTTTAAGAGAGACGTTATATAGGAGTTATTTGATGCCTTTCGTTTGTTGTCGCGGTAGAAGGTGCGTCATGTGTGTTGGTTTAGAATTTTTGGTGGATAAAAAAAATGTACCAATAGTCAACCATATATACATCATATTAGAGATTTAATGTTTATCAGATTAAAAAATATTATTATTTAACATTACGACATTTTAATAATTGATAATTTTTTCTTTAATACCTACAAATTAAAACGGGTATAATGCGAGAATATTGTTGCTATAATGTTCAATCAAAATGATTAGGCAAAGCGAAATTCAGAATATAAATGTTTCATAAATATATCGCTATAGTTAACAAGAATTTAAATTCAAAAAATGATCATTTAAATCATTAAAATTGTCTATAAGTGTCTATAATTTTCAATAAAAAATCTGTAATATATAAATATATAATGAGCATACAATGAGAGCATACATGAGATGCAGTTGCATAGGTATACCGGTTCCGCTTGAAAATATCGAACATTTGTAAATTGTTTTGTGGTTAAAAATTCATAAAAAATGTTCTATTCATATTTTATGTTTTAAAATTTGACAGTAGATTTTAAATAGGTTTTTCTTACGACAATTATAAAAAAAAATCGATAGGAAAACAGTTAAAAAAATGTATAAGTGTTAAAAGTTAAAATTCTTACAAAATCTGTGAAAATCAAGAAAATATACATACTAATTTGTAGTGAAAAATGTATAACATTTTAAGAATTTATATCTAAAGTTTAAAAATTTAATACAAGGTTCCTCATAAGCTATTTTGTAAGTGGAAGTTAAAAAAAGTGAAGCGTAAGTCTCTAATAGTTTTTTATAAGCTTCTAAAGTTGAAATTTCGAAAAATACATAAAAATCACGACAATTTGCAGTTTTTTTTTGATTAGTAAATTCATAAGAAAATTTCTAACTTTCTAAAAAAAAATGTACCTGAAAGTCCAACTCATTTTTTATGAGCGTTTGAAATTATTAATAATGGCAACATAAATTTAATACAAAATATAATAGGCTGACAGACGGTCTCCGCTCAGAATAGTTTTTCGTATACAATGATATTCTATCATTGAATTCAAATTTAATACCATCTATTACAGTGACCCACTCGACACCTACTGTACAGCAAAGCGGTACCCACTTGCCGACCTTTTTAATTTATATGCATTTGAAGTTCAAATGTTGACAAAACTATAGTACCTTATGGCAATATGCACCACTGGATAAGTATTATATTATTATTTAAGTATCCATAGTATAACTAGAGCAGTGCAGCCTGTTGGTACCTCTTTGTGTGGAGCGTAGCCATATATAGAGTAGAGACTTGGGGCTATTCTGACAGCTGAGAAAGCCAAAATAGAAGCTTTTGAAGTATGGTGTTGTAGAAGAGCACTGGAATTTATATGGATAGAAAAGGTAAGGAATAATGAGGTTATTATTAAAATGAACACTTAGAAATCAATATGGAAATTAAGATTCAAAATAAACGTAGATTTGAGACATAGTAAGGAATAGCACTTGGGTAATCACAATAATAGTAGGGAAACTAGAAACTTAACCAGGAATGGGAAGACCAAGAATACCTTTCATGAAGCAAGTGATGGAAGATATCGGAATAAGAACATATATGGAGCTTAAAAGAATTATAAGCAAAATGGAAAAAATAGAGAGAGACATAAATGACCAATCATAGGATTGAAAAAATAAGTATATTATAAATTATAATACCTATTAGGTATATGTATTTTCTAGGTAAATCAGAAAACTAGATATAATAAATGAAATACTCTATCTCTATGTATAGGTAATTTATAATTAATAACAATTTATACTTTGTAAATTATTTTATAATATTATATTAATATGAAACCAAAATCCTAATTTTTTTTAACGAGCATAGGTATATGAAAATCTTTGGTGCATAAACGCATATTTTTAAGAACATATTATTACGTGATTTTCTAGTAGGTACACGTAATTCCAAGTACGAATTATTATTAAGATTGCTTATTATCAGTTGCATCTCGCCAAGCTGAGTTGTCGTTGAAGTTGTAGTTGTTGTAGTATTTTCGGACAAGCACCAAGAATGACTTGTAGATGACGTAAAGGATTTCCACTATACTGACCAGGCTACAACCGAGAAATAGACTGGCCACTCCGCCAAACGACACTGTCGGATATACAATTGTCTAATATTACAATTATGACATAACCGGCCTATTGACTACGACACGTTGGTCTTACATAACATATAAAAACACTTTTGGTACACAATTTAATTTTAAAGATACTAGATGTTTATGTTTATTAGGATTCCAAAAACAGTACAGGACAAACCATAAATTATGTAATCCATAATATTCTATACAAATCGAATAATTTACAGAAGAATTACTAAGTGATTTCATTATTTCAAACATAAGAGGTTGATGTTGCCGTTGACTAAGTTGAGCATAATGTATAAATAATAAATATATGAATATATGAATATTTAACCACATAGGTAACGTGTAAAAATAAAGAAAGAGTTTTTTGAATTTTTCAACTATTTATCTCTATAATCGAGTTAGGGAAATGCGTCAAACAGTTTTGAAACTTGCGATTTTTTCAGCACAAAAAAATAAAACGATAGGGTATTTAATAGCCTATACTAGGATACCTACCCAACAAATCTTGAGTGGTATATCTCATAGAACGTCGATAGCTTGTACCATACAGTTCTCTGTAATTGACTTCCAGGAATACATTGTATCTTGAGGACGCTGGTTCTTTATTAATGAATTGTCTAAAAAAATTAAGTCATATTGTTCAGATTACGTCTATATGGACAAATTTGCTTAGTGTTATGCCAGGACCACACAACGTAAAATAGTAAAAAAAAATACTAAAATTGTTCATCACAGACGTGACTATTTAAATTAACATTTTTAAAAACTCAAACATGTTTTCTATTTATTTTGTCATAAATACTATTAACTTAAGAATCTATACTACAAGGGGATGATTCCATGCCAGATTTGCTACAACGCACTTTTTTTATAGACATTTTATGAAACATTTTTTTTTTTTTAGAAAAACCTTATTAAATCTATAATATTGCTGATCGTGTTCATAAAAAATGTGTATTCATCGCATGATATAATAAATACAAACCATAATACATTGCAGCAATATACGACATTGATAGATAGTACAACTTTATAATACTTTTAAGTCTAAAGCCGAGATAATTGTCTTAAATACAATAGTTGTAATTATTGGGACAGCTTATTAGTTGCCATATATTTGAGGACTTAGAGTATGACAAAATTATTTTTTATAGCATTAAAAATCTTAAAATGTTTATTTTTTATATATTATACGTTATACATATTGTACTTCTGGTTAGGTTAAAGTAAATATACTGTTCTGAACGATGTTTATTTGAGCTTTATTTTAATTGTTTTGTTAATCTCGGTAAAAAAAAATATATATATTATATCGTACTATAGTTTAGTAGAGTACTAGAGTTAAATATTTTCGGAATTCTCGGATAATTTAATATTTAGGTACTTTATTATTTACTATAAAATAATCATTCGAAAAATATTCAACTGTCCGTACTTACACGTGTCTAACGTGTGTACATATCTATAACATAATTTATAAACATATAATCATGAAATTAAACGACATATTATTATAATGTATTTCACATTGACGTGCTTACCTAATTTCATACCGGAGTTCGGTCGTATACGAAGTAAACGAACAAGGTGGTCGGCAACTGCAATTCATGGAAAATGGTATACTCCATTTGGGAAACCCTGGTTCGTCTTCCGGTATTTTGGGGTTGCGTTGAAGTACTAAATAATGAACAATAAAACCATATAGATACTATAGTGCACCCAATATAGGTTATATTAATATTAATTGATTAATGCTTAGTAATTATTATAAGTTTTTATACTGATGTGAGTGAGATGGTGATTGATGATTATTGAATTGAATTGCAATTTGCAGTATTTTTAATTGCTATATTTTCATAGAAAATTAAAATTATAAAATAAAACTGTCAAACATATTCAATTGGAATATTGAAATTATAATGCTAAATTATTATTCAAAAATTTTAAACGATAAAATATTAAAATGTATAGGTGTAACTATAACATATTTTAAAATGCACAAATCAAATGTTTTTTTTGATTTATGAATTCTTATATAGGTGTATTGGAAATTTATTATTTAATATACATATTATATTTTATAGTTTTATTTGCAAAAATGGCTTGACTTTTTAATTAATGCCTCTTTCAATATTATATAATATAAAACGTATAATTGATGTGATTTTGCTTGATTTTGAATTAATGCTTTAATCGTTTGATTAAAATAGTTAAATAACATAGTTAAATCCATACAACTAACTACACAATATACATAGGTATAATAGTAGGTAATATCGTAAAAGCATGACCTTACTATCGTTCGAAATCAAACAAGGTATGTGTTCAATTCCGCAGTGACTTCCGAGGCCTATAAACAACATTCATTAAAATTTGAAAAATTATTTTATACAACATATAATTAAATATTATGTAAGTAACTATATACAAAAAAATATTTTCAACAATACTCTGCTTGTATAAACTTTAGTTTTCATCAAGTTTACTGCATTTGTACTATTATTTTAGATTATTATAATAATAACACGGGAATAGTCTATAATAATCTATCTCTCTTTTACCGAGGTGTCTGTAGGAGTGTGTGTGACAGTCGTAATCGACAATTGGGACATAAACAAGTGTGTTTAAATTGAATGAGGTTTCCGTGTATTAACATATTTAACTGTTAGTTAATTAGTTTGGAGTAGTTATATGTACTATGTACATTACCTTGCTAGGTATTTGTTTGAATCGGATCTGAAAACGATTATAGCTATTAGCTGGTCGTGCTATTATGATTCTGTGGCGTGTTGAACTAATTTTTGGTGAGGAGCAAAGATTTGCATAAATGCATAATGTCCATGAAGGGGGGGGGCCCTTACCATTGGGAAGGCTTTTATATAATAAGACAAAAGATTACATTTTCTATTATAATGTTTTCTTTATTAATAATAAATAATAGAAAATATTAACTATTAATTGCCGAACCCTACTAATAGTTAATTTGTACTAATAACCCTACAAAAATGTTTTTAAATAACTTAATTTGACATTAGTTATAATTTTTCAACAATTTTTCGACAACTCTATGAATTTAATTAATAATAAAAGTAATGACTTCTGCGTTAAAAAATTGTATTATGACTCGCCGCACCTTTGTACAATTTGAAAAAGTACTGTGTACAGTTGCACGCCTGGTAAATGGCCCTCATCCTACACTTGATGTAACACGTGTCCTCATTGCTGCTCTTGTGAAGAAGTGAGCTGAGGTTCTTCGCCTTTGCTTTGTACAAGTAACACTGGCTGTTCCGACTGTCGAGACGGTCGAGTGAATCGTCCGCCTCCACCTGGGCGACGCTCACCGATATCCGCGTGATGCGATCGCGTACGGCGTGCACCTTGTAGCCGGTCGCCACGTCCGGAAAGCCATCGGGAGTGTGCACCATCACCTGTGCGGAAACAAATTGCCGTTGTCTACTTCCGAAAAGTGCCTACCCCTACGTCCATAGCGTGTAATGCCGTGTATTAGTGTTTGTAGTAAACATTCATTAGTGTTAGACAATTAAAGGGAACCAACACTTTCGCACAGGCAAGCACAAGTCAAAAACGCTACCAGAATGTTAACATAATATTAGTACTATGATTTGATGTTTTTTGCTATAATTTCTATAATTTTTTTTATATAAGGTTTAATATACTTAATATTGTTAGGTATATTTAAAATGTTGTCCATTATATATTTTATATATATAAATATAAGATTTAATATGTATTTTAATAGGGAATAAATAAATGCTTCCGAGTGGCTACAACTAAAATGGATAGTTAACGGAACTAAACTATGTAGTTGAGAAAACTTTGTAGAAAAATATATTAAACATTTTGTACAGGTAAACCAACTAAAATATTAAGTAGAAACAGCTAAAATAATAGGTCTTGTACAGTTGTACCTTACTAAATTATTATGGTTGGTTTAATTACACAGTATAATTTTACCAACTAAACTATTTACACCTATACATTATACCTATATGAGTTTAGTAACTACGACTAATTGTCAAGTTATGACATGTAAAACTGTAATTTTTAGTTGAAGTAATAATTGTAAATTATTGTAATTATTTTTTGAAATCGGTTTTAAGTACTGTAATAATCTGCCATATTACTGCTATAGTGCTATCATTATTTATTAATTCACTGTCCATAAACATATAAATAATCCACACATAACAATCTGGTTCATATTTTATCTATATAATTCAGTTTTAACAATAATAATTGTCATTATTATCGAGAGGTTTTTAATATTGTCAAAACAAGGTCTGGGCTTTCATTTGAAATAAAAATTTCGATGTACGTTATTTACAATTTAAACGTTATACAATGTTTGAGTTTATCGTTATTCAGAATTTAAACCTTACACAAGTTTTGCGTTTATCATTAATTAAAAATAAAAAGTCATACAACTTTTGCGTTTATTGTTATCGTTCATCGTTAAAAAAAAATATCTAATGCGGGATACGGAATATAATAAATTCTTGGATTGGTCGCTAAGATTGATTGCTAAATCACGCGGAATAAATATTTCTACGAAACCAATATTAAAACTTTCAAATAAATAGATTTTAAATAATTTAGTTTTGCGTTTTTTTTTCAATGTTAATTAAATAAAAAAATTACGTTTTGAGTTAATATGTTTTGTTTAATGATATATTATACATTTTGTTTTATTTTGTAGTATTTAATTATTTTTGTTCACCGTTTTCCGATTTAATTACGTTTACCAATTTTAATCGTTTTTTGTCATTATTAAAATCATAACTTTACTTTAATGTTGGCGAGCCCCGAATAAGGGGCCTCTACATATATCTCATATTTTAGTAAAAACATCTTAAACACAAATGTAGTAAAAAAAATGTCATTATTTTAAGTTTTTAAAATATTTTAAATACTTATAAGTAAAATATATTTTAATAATGCGTGTGTAAAACTAAAAAAAAGGAAAAAATGCCAACGGCACGTAGTGTTCCCAAGCGGTCACCCATCCAAGTACTAACTACGCCCGACGTTGCTTAACTTCAGTGATCGGACGAGAACTGGTGTATTCAACGTGGTATGGTCGTTGGCGTAAGAATTAGCAGAAGTAATATATGATAACTATGTAATTAAGATATTTGATAGGTATATTTAAAAATTTA
This sequence comes from Neotoxoptera formosana, assembly GCA_022818045.1. Classification (NCBI taxonomy): domain Eukaryota; kingdom Metazoa; phylum Arthropoda; class Insecta; order Hemiptera; family Aphididae; genus Neotoxoptera; species Neotoxoptera formosana. The sequence goes on along the minus strand of CM040630.1, from coordinate 43,514,279 downwards.
AGATCGAATGCCGAGTCTGATTAAATTATTATATTATGTATAAATATATAATAATATTACAGTACGCTTGGTATGTCTAAATATTCAACGACCAAAGTACACAATTTAGAACTGTTAATGCTATTATATTGCCATTACCTTTTAATGGTTGAATAATTGAATATTAAATAAGTACCTACCTATGAAAAAATCCAGCGTCGTTATGTAGGTATTTCAGTATTTGAGTAAATGTAGCCAGTTGGCATTAAGTTTATTTAATTATTTGGTAAATACCCACCTATTGTTATTCAAATATTTTTTTAAATATTAGTTGGCATTAAATACCTATGTGAAACACCATTACAGTTTTTATATATTTTAATCGTACCTATATTTTATTATAATATATACATATTACATATTATATCCCAAGACACGTGTGTCATCTTTCATTCATTCTGTAATATCACGGAGCCCTACCATAGGTTATATAGGTAGGTAGGTATAGAAAATGTATAATAATAATCGTACAGCCTGCTAGGTAAACGTGTATCCTTTAAGAAATGTCACTGTCCCCTGAATTTAGTCACTTTAATTTTAATAATATTTGAATCAACCAAAAAACTTGAAAATTGAGAAAGTTAAGCATGATAATAATACTTATTTCAGATAAATTTTATCGGCCCAAGTCTTATTTACTTACATTTTATACTTACTAATTATAAAAGTAACTTCCTTATTAGTTTCTAATTTCCTATAGAGGAGAGGGGTAATAATATATAATATGATTTACATAAAGCAAAAAGGCAACACATTTTGGCTTCTTTATGGAAAAATATCTGGCTAGGTGCCTGGATACACACCGTATATTGTGATATACCAGTGATAGACATCGTTTTAATAGTTACCTAATATACCACGTGATATTAATGGTGGAGGTGCCGAATTTTTGAATTACATATATTTAGTGTCACAGACGGGAGAGCTGTGCGCGGCTAGTAAGTATACACCTACCTACCTACCTACTTACATTAAAGCCTCTCCTACGGTTGTCGGTTGGAAAGAATTCATTGCTCATGTTGCTCATGATCAATTTGAGTCCGGTCTCTTTGCCCGCGGCGTTGTTTCGAAGTGGTACGAGTATTCCATCCGGTCCGACAAACGGTGGATTAATTTTGTTTTCGTCACTATAGTTGGTATAAATAATAAAACGATAATGGTTATACAAGATAAACATGATACATAAAATAAAAAAACAAAAACTGGCATACATATAAATGCCATATTGCCGTTACTAAGGTGTATACCTATTATATTATGTTACCTATCTGATTTTTCGCGAAATTGGGACAGGTTAAAGCGAAAATTATAAAAACATTATCATAAAGTAAAAAAAAATGCTCTCGCTTCTCTCAAAATACATATTTCATCAGTTTTCATTTGAAAATATTATATACAATTCATGAATACCTACATTGTATATTATCTATAGTTTACAATCGCCCTACATTTAGTTGTAGCCTGTTAAGCTTAGGTACCTACTTTTCACTCCTCTCGGCCGTTTCGCTGTTGAACGAATAACAAAACCCTTCTTCGGTACGTTGAAACCGCAGGATGTCCTTGCATTTGTATGTTACGCTTCTCCAAAAGCATTTTATAAATATGTCTTCAATGGATGGTGCCAACTATACATACAATATTATAAATTATTTTTCAATATGTTAGAACCCACACATCCAAACGACAAAACATTAAAATCCAAAATAAGATAGGGTGAAAATGACTGTCAACACCTACAATATCTACTACTCGGAAAAAAACCTCAAAATCTATCTGAGCCAATTATTACTGGGATTTATATAAAAATCAAAGCTTTTTATTCTATGAAAGTTTTATGTTATGAGTTTATGACAGTACTATACTGGAGAGAAAACTCGTTACGCGCATGGCGTTGAACATGATAGACTTCTTATAGTAGCTTCATGTGCTGGTAATAAACAGTTTGGAGTACCAGCTCTTGATACTGGGACAGGAGCTGACCAAATAAATGCAATTTTGCAGGTAGGTACTGTTAAAAATAAGGTTGGCTGGCCGGCTACAGGGCCTGTTGTAGTGGTGTTCTATGAGCAGACCGAGCAGTACGACTTGTAAGGGTGAGAGAGTCTCATTAAATGATGTTGTGTTAATTTCGTTTATAAACTTGTTGTCAAATAAAAATTTGAGTTTGTAAGGTCGCAAAGGTTTTTCATAATTCAGAAGTGCGACTAGCAGATCCATATAACTACTATAGTGCAGTAGAAGCGAGTCAGCGAGTGAACGTATGGGTTTGATCGTAGTCATGGTTTGAACGTGACATCGAACGTTGCTCATTACGCAAATCGTTGTTACGTCGATATGGTCAGCGGTTGTGTGAAATATCGGAAAAGCGGTGCTCGTCGGGTCTACAACGGTCGTGCTCAAGGTTTAGTCCGAACACGCAGAGTAGTACAAGTTTCACGTATTGTGGGCAAAGTGTAGTGACTTTGGTAGTTTGGTCCGAGTGTCAAGCAGGGAAAGTGACGGCCAGTACGTTGATCGATACGGGCAGTCATTATTTGTTGATCAAAATCTCGATGGAAGAAAAATGTGGGATGCCGATAACTGAAGCCAACAATAGTTTGTACGGAATTGGTGACATGAGTAACCTTCAGTTTAAGTGACCACTAGTCTGAAACGGGTTCCTTCTCTCATGGCGCATTAATTACAAAGTTCATGGTTTGTCTATGGAACAACGAAAAAAATAACTGAACCTTAAGCTCTGGTTTATATACCAACTCAAATAACCATATTTCTATAGTTCTATCATAGATTATACAAAAATCTTGTCATCAATGTTGATAGAAATTTACGAAAAAATATTTGACAAATTTGTTTCTTTTTACAATTGTATAATGTATAAGTGTAGTAGAGAGACTAAACCCTTTCGGAGACTTGATAACGTTCTAGGAGAGCTTAAGCCTCCCTCCCAAGTCCCCCTCACCAATATCCACCTACGAATGTAACCCAGAGCTTTGTGTTGAAAAAATTGTGTATCCCCTATGAGGAATTCCTAAATACGCAACTGCTACTTTATAACACTGCATTTATATGTATGTACCTATTCTTTTAAGTGTTTAACCCACCGTGACTTACTTTCAACATGAGATCAGATATATCGTCCAGGGGTATATTGATAGTAGTTGTATTCTGTAGAATATAATATAGATTCGTGTTGTGTGGAAATTGCATCCTTGCAAGTGCCAGCAACGAATTCGTCCACCTAGTTCTCAAGTCAGAATCGTTGGAATATTTACTGAAAACAAATAAAATAGATAGGTAGATAACTGTAACTGTGTAATGTACCTACTTAATATGAAAAAATAATATAATAAAACACCAAGTCACCGAGCACTGAAATCACATAATTATAATTAATAGCCCACTTTATTGGTAAGCTAACTTGGTTTATGGTACTATATGAATATATGATTATAGTGTACCAACATAATATGGTGTAGATACTAGATACATTATCTCATAATAAAGGTAGATAGTTCATAGGTAGGTCGTAGGTACCTATATTTTATATAATGTATAGGAATTTTAAATGTTTAGGACTTATTTACTTTATATATTTATAAATATATTATTATAATACCTAATTAAGATGGTCGTTTTCCATTTATAATTCTTAGGATTGAGTTGCACAGCTTATTAATTTTTATTTTTATAATATAGACACTTTAAATTGGTATTACTTAACAATATTATAAGTTATAACCACACTTTATTAAATATTTAATATAGTGTGCCTTCAGTCAGAGATGAGCTTCTAAGATAAATTTATGAGTAATTGTAACTGTATATTGAATCTACTTTTTAAGAAAGTACTACTACTATTAAGTTTTACTACTTTTTTACTTTTTAATTCTACTTTTTAATCTACTTTTTACCTATTGATTTTACAATGATGTGTGTTTATTTTTTTTTTGTCTGTGTATAAGAAAAATTGTTGAAATAATGCTTTAAATTTCTTCATCAATATCTTTTCTGACCGGAAATTGTATTTAGTTGGTACTTTTGAGAGGTCATTTTTGAAAATGTCCAATAGTTTTTAAAAGCGAAAGGAAAAACAATAAAAAATTTAGGAAAAACGGTAATTTTTACACAAAACTGGTTATTGATAAAATCGATTTTGTTTTTTTGGCGTAAATAAAAAAAAAGGACTGTAGATACATGCGGCTTTTACCAAATGTTTGTATAACCATATTCTATACACAATACAATTTTCAATATATTTTGACTTTTTTTGAGCTATTTATAAGCATAATACATTTTTTCGGTTTTTTTTTTATTGTTAATAAATTTTTATTGATTTTGTCAAAAAAATTGAAATTTTAATACAAGATTCATCATAATTTGCTATAAGTGAAAATTAAAAAAAAGTTGAGTTTAAGTCTATAATGGTTTTTTAAAAGCATCTAAAGTTAAAATTTTGACAAAATACGTAAAAAACGAAAATTCGCAGTTTTTTTTTACTAGTAAATTCATAAAGATTATTCTTTTTAAATCTATGATTTGAAAATTCAACGCAGGATTCTCTACAAGTTTTTCTTATACCTACCTTTCTAAAAAAATATTTTACCGGAAAGTCAAACTAATTTTTTATGAGCGTTTGAAATTGGGCAATGGGGATATTCACCCGTAAACTACTGATTTCTCAGGGAACGATTTTCTTATTTTGTTGTAATTCAAAAACAAATAACTCTAGAGCCTAAACATTTCAAAATTTCACCTAATGTTGAGATTATCATTTTCTATACACCAAAAAATTTTGAAAAAGTTTTGACAATTTTTGAGCTAAACCTATAGTCTTAAGAATTTTTCAATTTTCTTCTTTAAATATTAATAAAAATAATTTTTTCAAGGTCAACATTTTTGATACAAGGTTCCTCATACTTTTTTATAATAGTAGATTAAAAATATTGAGATTACATTAACATAATTTTTTTTTGATAAGCATTTAAACTTAAAAAATTTTAACCAAAATGTATCATTGAACATTTGCTAATTGTTTTGTAGTTAAAAATGTATAAAAACTTCAGTTTGTATAGTTAAGGGTTGAACATTTAAAACAAAGTTTTTCATAAGTAGTATATGGTAGTGAAACCAAAAAATCTAAAACATTTATTTATATGGTTGATTTTTATAGTCATTTTAAGTTCAAATTTGAACTAAATTAGATATTTAAATGAAGAATATTACGATGTTAGATTTTTTGTTGCAGGTACTTAATTTAAAAATATTTTTCGTGGGTGCTTGAAACTTTAAAAGTATATTATTATATTTTATACACAAATTTTTTAACACATCCAAGAAAGTCTGACACCCACTGACACTTACAAAATATGTAGGTAAAAAAAATAATCAATAATAATAAAAATCAATAATGTATTGATTCTACAATGATGTGTGTATTTTTTTTATGTCTGTCAACACGATTAAGGGCAGTAAAAGAGTTCCAATTTTCTTTATCAGCATCTTTTTTGATAGGAAAGTGAATGTAGTTGGTATTTTGGGGGGGTCAAAAGTAAAAATTTCTCAATAATTTTTAAACGCATTGCATAAAACAAAAAAAAATTAATCATATTTTCGACAAAATTGATTTTTATTTTTAGTGTAACAGAAGAAATAATGACCGTAAATACATGAACATTTCACAGAATGTTCTATAAGCAATTTCTATACACAATACAATTTTCAATATGTTTTGACTTTTTTTGAGCTATTCATAGACATAAATAATTTTCGATTTTTTTTTATTATTGCCAATAAAAATTTTCTAAGTCGGTAAAAAAACTTGAAATTGTAATACAATGTGCTTCATAACTCGCTGTACTTGAAAATTAAAAAAAAAAGTTGAGTGTTTGTGTCTAATAGTTTTTTATAAGTGTCTTAAGTTAAAATTTCGACAAATTGCGTAAAAATCACGAATTTATGCGGTTTTTTTAATTAGGAAATTCATAAAAAATGTTCTATTTAAATCTAAGATTTGAAAATTCACCACAAGATTTTCTTTATGTTTTTCTACCTTTTTACAAAAGAAAAAAATTACCGGAAACTCAAACACATTTTTTATGAGCGTTTGAAATTAGACATTGGATGTTCACCAATTTTCTCCAGGAACGCTTTTCTTATTTTAATGTAATTCAAAAAGGAATTACTGTAGACATTTGAAAATTTCACCAAATGTTCAGATTACCAATTTATATACACCAAAAAAATTAAAAAATGTTTTGTTAGTTTTTGAGCTAATTATAGGCCTAAGAAAATTTTGGTTTTTCAAAATTTTTATTTCTTCAAATATCGATAAAAAAAAATGTTGTTCTGACAAATTTCTTGAAAATTTATTACAAGATTTTTTTTTTTTTTTTTTATTAAATAAAGAAATATATCTACTCCTTTAAGCCTAAGCTTGTGATGGAGTAGAGAGTTAACAAATGTAAATAGTAGTTTAAAATGCAACTTTAGAATAAAACAAAGAGATTTGGATAGGTACATCCTTTCGCAAAAAGAAAAAAAAATATATCTCAATAAGTATATAAAATAAAATTAAATATAAAATAAAAAATAAGAATACAAAATCGGTCACATTAGACTAACCAGATAAAGTTTACAATACAATACAATACAATATTATATATAAGAAAAAACAAAACAACATCATAAAATATATAAGAGAGAAAACGTGGCAAGATTTTCATTATTTAAAAACTCATGGTGAATATTAATACAATAAATAAATGAAACAGATTAAAATAAAATAAAATAAAATAAAATCCTAATGACTGGAATCACTAAAAATGGTGGACTCTATTTAAGGAGTAATTAATTCTGCAAATAACCATTTATAGACGACTTTTTTCTCATTAACTCGACCTTCATGAATATTTTTTTTGTATAGTGTTGGCATCTGATTAAAATAAGTAGAACCTAAATAGTCAACAAAAGATTGACCAAAGGATTTTTTTGTATATTTAACTGGCAAATTATAGGCTATATGTTCTCTTAAGTGTCTGTTATTGTTATTGAAATTCATTATTTTTTTAAACATAAATAAAATTGCAAACTTCTTGTATAGGTATCTTATTGGTAGAACACCTAGTTCTATGTAATTCACAGATTATTCATAAGTTGTTAAAATAATATACCAAAAATAATAAAAATACATTGGGCCAATTTTATTTATAAGCATTTAAACTTCAAATTTTGGCCGAAATTCATCATCGAACATTTGTAAATTGTTTTGTAGTTATGTATAAAATGTTCAGTTTTTATAACTAAGAATTGAAAATTTAAAACAAATGCAAATGCAAATTGTTTTGTGGTTAAAAATTCATAAACAATTTTCTATTCCTATTTAAAGTTTGAAAATTCAACACTAGATTCTAAATAAGTTTTCTTATGACAACCGTAAAAAAAATTCGATAGGAAAACACTTAAAAAAATGTATAAAGTATAAAGTTAAAATTCTTACAAAATCCGTCAAAATCAAGAAATTATAGGTACAAACTAATTTGTTTTGAAAAATGTATAACATTTTGAGAATTTATACCTAAGGTTTAAAAATTGAATACAAGGTTTCACCATTAGCTATTATGTAACTGGTAGTTAAAAAAAAGTGAAGCGTATGTCTAATAGTTTTTTATAAGCATCTAAAGTTGAAATTTCGAATAAATACGTAAAAATCACAAAATCAGTTTTTTTTGATTAGTAAATTCATAAAATTTTTCTATTTAAATCTAAGATTTTAAAATTCAACACAAGATATTCTATAAGTTTTTCTATCTTTTTAAAAAATAAATTACTGGAAAGTTCAACTTATTTTTTTGAGCGTTTGAAATCATTAATAATGGCAATATAAATATAATAAAAAATACCTATCCTAGGCTGACAGACCGTCTCCGCTCAGAATCGTTTTTCGTATACAATGATATATCATTGAATACAAATTTAACACCATCCATAACAATGACCCACTTGTAATCTACTGTACAGAAGAGCGACATCCACTTGCCACCTTTTTTTATTTTGTTGTTAAGATTTAATAGAATATAATTGATATAAATTATTTAATGAAGGTAAATCACTATACAAACATGGAATGGTCTATAATGGAATGGGATAGGTCTGGTTGTTAATTATATCCCAACAAAAACACTTTCGTCGAACTTCGTGTAAAAAATTGCTAAGTAAAAAAAACTAGTCATCTATAAGACTTCAGCATTATAAATATGTGATATCATAAATAAATGCTAAGTTATTTTAAATTTAAAAAAAAATAGTAATTTATAATACTTAAACATTATAAAGATGTGATATCAAGAATAAATGCTTAGTAAAATAAATTTTAAATTAATTGATTCTATCTCAATCATTTATTTACTTGGCTAGAATTTATTTTCTTTATAAATTAATAATTAAGACTTTTTTATAAAACAAATTTAGTAACATTTGTCATGGAAATTTGTTAAATAGCCCAGTTATGAATAGACATGTTTATTTGTCGAAATATATAAATTCTAGCCAAGTAAATAAATGATTGAGATAGAATCAATTAATTTAAAATTTAATTTACTTAGCATTTATTCTTGATATCACATCTCTATAATGTTTAAGTATTATAAATTACTATTTTTTTTTAAATTTAAGTTAACTTAGCATTTATTTATGATATCACATATTTATAATGCTGAAGTCTTATAGATGACTAGTTTTTTTTACTTAGCAATTTTTTACACGGAGTTCGACAAAGTGTTTTTGTTGGGATATCAGTAGTTTTTTTATAACATATTTTTATGTACTGGCATGTAATATGTAATGTTTTATATTTTTATTCATTTGTTTTATTGTTATGTTTTTTTATTTAATATACTCTATTTTTTTTTTAAATTCATAATTATTCTAATTTTTTTGTCCATACACACTGGGCTCACAGCCACACAAGTGGTTTTTTTTTAAAAATAATTTCTCCTTTTTCGTAAATTCTGTTTGTATGTCTTAGAAACCATTTTATAAATAAAGAATCACAAATTATAATATAAATAAATAATATAGTACGGCCTACTACAACACTGTAACAAACGAGACAACAAATAAAACGTGGTTTGCGCGGCGGCGGCGAATAAACACATCTACACCGAACGTCACCAGAAAGTAGAAACATGAATGTCGATAACAGAAATAACGAATACGATAAGCGAAGAGGCGGGCAACGGCGGGAACAGCAAGTCGCAACCGCTGCCCAGTGTATGACCGCGACGAAAACGTATACGGAATAGAGGGGGTAATACGGTCTCGTGCGCTGCTGCGTGAAACGTAATAACTAAAAACGGTCGAGCACAATATCTTTTTGCTTCAAAAATACTTGACTTTTTTGCAAATATATTCGTTATTATTCAACCAATTTTTTCGAAAACGACAAAGGTATAATCTGCAAATCATGCCCGATCTATTGATACCACAAACAGACCAATCCGTTCATTCATTAGGTCTGTAGCCCTGGCTAAAGAAAACGGGCAAATTTACACACATTCAATGGGCAAACTCTGGCTCGTGTAATATACTACGGTAGTGACCGCTTCGCTTTTACTTTACTTAGCTTCGCGCTACTACCGTCGCGCTGGATGTTTATATATTATACATATACTTAATTTATAAGTTATAATTTTAATATATTCAATAGTTTAATTTATTTTAATGTAATAATTTGGTATTGTTTATTTGTCTCTAAAATAGGTATTACCCTAAGTTTTTAACAAGTATTTAAAAATATACAGAACTGTGTAAGAAATCAGTACCTTCCTAGGCTATACCTACCTTTGTCCTTTTAACATTTAATACAATATTAATATACGATAAACATAAATTTAATAAATAATAAGAATAATGTTTAATTTGGTTCTTATTTATGTTTACATGATATAATAAATTAAAATAAACATTTCTTTAGGTATTGTCCAAGAATTACCTTCAGTTAAAAATGTCTTTTATATAATTTTGTGATTGACAGTGGTATACCTACTGATGTTTGTATAAGTAAATAAATAATATTAAAAATATAGAATAAAGAAAGGTAACCATGGCAAATTAGTAGCATACAAATCGCATATAAGGGGTGATCCATTATTTTAGAAAACAATAACATTTTTGAACAAATATTTCTTTTACATAATTTTAAGACGTTACTAAGCAACATTTTTTTCAAGTTTTTACTCTTTTGAATTACAACAAACTTTTTGAATTTTATATTCTGAAGCAGAACATTACCCTAAGTGTTTTGATGTATAAATATTAAATTTTTAGATAATATTTAGTAAATTTGTTAAAAGTATTTTAAATTTAGATGAGCAAGAGAATCTGATCTGAGAAGAATTGAACCAACATTTTACATGGTACACTTCACTCCGCTTATCTAAACTATATCTACTTATAAAGTACTTGTCCAAAATTCGATTTTCATACATTTAAGTACTCCAAAAAAATATTCTGATTTGAAATAAGGAATTAAAAATATATTTTCACCAAAAAAGTTAAAAATTAAGTTTATAATTATTATTATAACTATTTTAGACAAACGTTGATTTTTAACAGCTTAAAATTATTTTAAAAAACTAATATAGTTTAAGATATTGTGTGATTTTTGTTAATTGGACCTCCTGATTAATAGTATAGACAATAAAACAAAAAATTAATTTAATATTATTCAAATGATTTCAATAGAAAAAAAATTGGAATTTCAAAATATAATTAATATTTGTTCAGATAATTTATGTATAATTATTAAAATAATAATTTAAAGGCACATGTGTCTTTATTAAGGGGCACTATTTAAGCAATATGCAATTTCGTTACTGCCAAATGAAAAAAAATTATTGAAATTGGATCACTCTACAAGACTAGTTTTTCTTGTGAGGCATGTTTTTGTGCATAAGAACAGGCCACATGCAGGCCCCTTAATTGTATAAATAAGACAATAATTGCGTTGTATTGAATTCATAATTTGTGATGTTTACAATACATTATTATTTTGAAAAAAAGATGGGCCACAATACAGAGATTCAAATAAGTAGGCAGCCTCTAAAAAAACGATTTCGAGTCGAGCTCAGTCTATAGGTATCAATGCTGGTACTTATATTTTTCAACATTATTCTATGGTTCTTCTTCTAAACACATAATGACATTTCTGCAGAAATCAAAAACTACTTTTTTAAAATATTCAGATAATTTTACATTCTTCAAAAATACTTTCAGATACATGAAACTATAAGAGGACTCATTTTTACCAAACCAATAGGTCAGAGGTACGTTCCACTTCTAATATAAGCTATTGAAATGGTATTTGTTTTATTTTATTAGCTGATAGAAACTATTATCTAGTTCCATTTTGATTAACATTGTTTCTATTTTAAGTGTTCTCAGAACAATTTAACTAAATTATTTGTATACTTAAGCACTAAATCGAGAGCCTTTGAGTATATGATTTTGCTGATAGGACAAATGGTGACTGCAGGAAAATCAATCTTGGTGAGTGGATAACGAGGATCATCAACAGCGATTTCCATTGAAGAGTAAGAATACTTCTCCCAAGATGCCGAAACCAAAACCACTATAGCTATGCTGGCGACAATCAACAACAGTATCCACATAAATCTATATGTACAATTTTAAATAATTTTAAACCTTCAAAAATATTAGTTGTTTAGTCACATCAGAATTAACAATTGAATACCTCTTCCATGGTTTCTCGTCTTCCTGAATAATGTGCCTCAAACCATGTATTGAACCATTTTCGCAGTAGTCAACCCAAATAGATTTTAGAGTCATGATAAATACAATATTATAATATTGTTACATATACATTATTTTATTTGAATTTAAAAATGTATTACACACATTAGACACTTTACAAGTGTTAAATGTTATTGGGGTTCAAACAAAGTATAAAAGTGGAATATCAATAATTAAATATTTATGGAAGGGGTGCGAGGGGAAATTACATCATTCAATAAGGAATGAAAACAGTTTATAATTCAATGAAAAGAGCGCTATTAAAAAAAAAAATAATGACCATTATATATTGTAATATCATATTATATGTATACAAAAAGAATATGCAGACATAATTTTTAATTATACTTAGATTTCATTTACTATGAAAACCATGGCCAATAATATTGAATTTATAGTTGATACGGTACTTCAAAGAACTACTGTTGTTGCTAAACGTATGTGTGGTTGGTGACTCTACTTTCATGGTTATTTTTAGGAACACCAAAAGTGCATGAATCTATTAAATATAATATGACCTTATAGTAAAATAAAGAAGTTGGTAAATGTTGAATAAAAATTAAAAGCTTTGAGATTAAAACGAATGTGGTAGTATGAGAACAGGATACTTAGCTTTCAAATATTTCAACAACAGCTTTTGCTTTTGTATGGTAAAGCCTCATGAAGGGCTGGACCACCAACCTCACATACACTTTGCAACTTCTAACCTACTAAAGATTATTAAAAAACACCGATTAATTTAGTTTTAAAAAAGGTAATCAATTATTTTATATATCAATGTTTATGAATAAGGAAAATATTAAAATTTTTAAAGCTTATATTTTGTTAGTTTAAGGTTGAGGTTCATCATCATGATATCCATTGTGTGGTGGCGATTGTCCTTCATTTTGAGCATTCTGAAATTGCATTCGTAATCCATCTAGCAGATTGGGATTAGCTGTTTGTAGACGAGTAACTATAGTTTGTCCACTACAAAACAAAATAATAAATAACATTTAAAAAACTTAAATATAAGTTTATTTTTAATATTCAAGTTCATAGTTTCCATTTTCTTCATATTATAATGTAAATCATTTTAAACACAAATTTGAATCTTTTATATCATATAAACAACATTATCATACATTTTTTTTTTTTTAATTGTATTAATCTATAATATATATATATATTTACATATTGTCGCGTTTTGACTGTCAAACAAACAACAAGTATGTCAGAGTGTGTAAGATTGTGCAATGGGTTAATTAAATAACTTTATAAGAAAAAAATGTTTTTGCTTACAAAGCATGAGTGTCAAGTGTTCTAACACAAATTATTTAAGTTGTGGTATGTATGTGTTATGTAGGCATTTATATTTCAGTAATTATGATTATTATTATTACTTATTCACCCATGTATTATATTTATAAAGACCTCTAGTCATTTAAATAAATATACCATATAGGCAGTTTAAAAAAATAAAATATTTACACATAAATAAGCAGGAGTAGTAAGCATAAGCTTGTGATGGAGTAGAGAGTTAAAGGTAGGTGAATAAACAAGGTGATACTTAAATAAATATAGGTAACTGTAACTTCCATGTAACAAACTCTCATGGGAAACTAAAAAAATTCATAATAAAAAGGAATTTGTTACATATTTTTTTTTTTAATATGGTTGATAGAGAACTTGTTGTAATACAATATTTTTCGGCAATATCTCATTTTCAACACTTTTTATTTTAAATTTAAAATTTATCAACAATTGATAGACATTTACGTTTTTACATTTTTTTTTTTGTGCTATATAGTTTGTAAAAAATACAGTCAGTACTTTCAGAAAAAAATGCATTTAGTTATTTTACAGAGGTATGAATCACAACAATTAATGAGAACTTTTATTGTAAGCTGAATACATCTGAGAAAAGTCACTTATCAACTATTTTTTTCCTATTTAACACCTCACAAGTATTATTTTTCTTATAAACGGTTGGCATTTGATTAAAATAGTTTGGATTAAGATAATCAACAATAGTCATTCTACAATTATTTTTTAGTTTAATTCACAGGGATATCATAAGCTCTTAAATATTTTACATGAGTAAATTTAACTTTGTCAGAATTTATTAATTATGAATATTGTTGTGATTTTTTATACAATAGTGTAGCTGATAGAATGCCTAATAGCTTATAATTATTTTTTGTTGAACCTTCTAGTATTTTTTAAATTCTAAACAAATCTTAGAACAATATTTTGATTAATTTTCAGATTTAAAAAAAATTAGTTTTAGCTTCACACAGATTAAGCTGTATTGGAAAACTGACTGATAAAAAACACAAAATAAATATTTCAAGTAGTCTGAAAAAAGCACATTAATGAGTTAGATAAAATTATATAATATAGAATGTACCTTAACTACTAAGTAATTAATATAAGGATTCCACCTTAAATTGATATCAATGACTCCTAAATAATTTTTTTTTAATCTGGTGGCAATTTAGCAGATTACACTTTTGTTGTAATCTTGTAATTTATTATAATTATGAATATGTAGTGGGTAGTTATGGTCAATACATTTATAAATTGCAAATAGTAAGAACATGGTTTTATCGTAATTTAAAGTTAGCCCCACCCCGCTAAGATATTTATATATTTAATTTATTTATTTAAATAAACATACACATTTATTTCTAATAATTAAAAATATACTCACACTTGCATCAGTCTATCTAGTCCATCACTGCCAGAACCAGTAACATCTCCCAAAATATTGTTTAACCTAAAAAATATTTTTATCAATGGTTTTCAATTGTTAAATATTCATCTTCGGCTAATAATAAAAAAAAATAATCTAATAAATAAGAATTGCATACACTGATGAAACTTCTGGATTATCAGTCATAATACGTGCAGCGGTTTCCATTAAATTTGGAGTTGCTATCATAGGATCATGTGGCAATAGTGGTGGTGGCGGTGGTGGTCCAGGAATTGTTTGCAAGTTATTCAAAGTAAGCTGATAATTCCGTTGATAACCTATGTTCTCAGGATCTAATTCACATGCTTTTTTGTAACATGACACTGCTTTGTGATAATCTTTCAGGTAAGAAAAAGCTAATCTATAAAAATAGAAATACCAAAAACATATTATATAGAGATTAATTTCTTAAAAAGAAAACAATTATTAATTAACAATAATTATTATATTATATGATGGGGTATTATTACATCTAAAAAAGTACTTAATAATATAAAAAAACGTAATAGCTAGAAATCTTATAACAAAATTCCATACCATGAATATAAAATATTAACACATTAAAATAAATAATGTGCCAAGTGGAGCCCAAAACATAAGTTGAAGGTGGGTTTTGGCCAGACATCTTTTAAAAATGTAGGTTGGGGCCGCTTTATATATTTTTTTGTGGTGAGAGGGGAGTTTAACTACTATACTCCCCCCCCCCTGGAAAGCAGTAGGCCATTGGGCCAATATTTAGATATTATATCCTTTTTATTTATTTTTTAGGACTTTGGCGCCACTAAATTTACCACTTGACATATAATACGTATGAACTACGAATACAAATTTTTTTTTAGGCAAAATAGTTATTGAAATTGTATTATAAATAATAATAGTAGTTGGTGGCATATTTGCTTATACGGACTAGTGCTTTTTTTTACAATTTATCCTGGTCAATAACAAATTATACACTTTAATAACTATTTAGAATTGGTAGTTATAAAACAATGTTAGTGTCAACATTTTTTTTCTTTAGACATGCATTTAACTGTACTGTATTATGCAAAGACGAATACAGCAAAAATAAGTTTGAAGTGTCAGTTAATAAATATAACTAATAGGTTTTTATAAAACAATTGAAAAAGCGTTTTATAACTGAAAATTATAGTAAAATACTAGTAATCATTTCTTTAACTTTTCAAGTTTAATTTTGAAAATATGTTAAATACTTTTTTTAAACATAAATTACATGGTTTTTCTAGTGGATATACAAAAAAAGACACAAATTATCAATCTGTTTAATTGCCTTACTAACAACTTAACAAGTATTAGTGTTATTAATAATAAAACACATTAAACATTATAATTCAATTCAATTTGCTGTGATTTCACACATTTTATCAGAATAATTATTCAACCAAAATGAATTATTAGAAACAAGGATTATAATTACCCCAAACGACAATATGCTTTGCAATATGTCGAGTCAAGTTCAATTGCCTTTTGGCAATCCTCAATAGCATTACTGTACTTGCCAATAGCATTAAAGGCAGCCGCTCTGTTGCAATAATAAATTGGATTGACTGGATTCAATTTGATCGCTCTGAAATTGATATAATCATTGTAAAAACATTTTCAAGTAATATGAAATGAGTGTTTTAAGTAGTAGAGTTACAATAAAAGTTTTACTATGCATTATTATTATCATATAAAAGTATTAAATATAGAAATTGAATTAATTTTTTTTTTTAACTTATGTTAACTTTGTAAAAAACTATTAGTTTTGACAATTCAAATTTTACAATATACATAATTTATTTATTTAGTATAATTTTTAGAATTGGTCAGTTATGAAAATATAATTTATTTATTTAGATGGTATATTTTACTGTCAACTTAATATTAATTAATAATTTATATACTATAATAAACGTTATACTCAAAACAATATTGTATTAGGTAATATTTATGAGTGTCTATCAGATCAATAATGAATGAAAAAAATTGAAAAAGAAAAATATTAACATTTTAGTGTATTAATCATGGAGTTTAATAGTTTATATATGAACATACATAGTGTAAGCTTCAATAGCCTTATCATTATTTTGCGTTTTCATGAACTCATTGCCAAATTTCTTATGGTTTTCAGCTTCTTCTTTATGAGCTTGACTTATATCTGACTTTTGGTTTGGCTAAAGTAAAATAAAATTGTTTCAATTAACATACCGTAATAATTAAATATAAATAGTTAATATGATATAATCAATTAAATATAAATAGTTAATATGATATAATCAATTAAATATAAATAGTTAATATGATATAATCAATTAAATATAAATAGTTAATATGATATAATCAATTAAATATTTTATTTACACACACATATACTATATTATATAAATTAATTTATTTATTTATTATCAACAATACGGGCTAAGCCCAATTATTAAAAATAATAAAGTGGTAGTAAATTGAATGTAAGAAAATGTTTCATTTAGTGGGCTCTGTCAATTTCATCTTATATATAAATTTAAATAATAAATTTGTTACCTTTTGATCTTTAACTTGATAATATTCATTTACAATGTTTTCCAATTTAACGTCAACATCATCAGATTCAGTTGGATTTAAATTATATGCTGACTCGATGCACTGAACTGCTACTTCCATACTTTCCAATGATTCATCAGAGAAGCTACCATTACTTAGTTGGGTTTTCAAATGGTCTACAATAAGTAGAGCCAATTGTTTGTTGTCTTCCATCTAGTAACAATTAATATTAATAATACAAATAATAAAATAGATAAGTGTTATATTTATTAAGTACATGTAAATTATATTTGGTAACTATTACATTTTTTTATGATTTTAATATTGTGTACACTACAGTCTCAAAGAATATATAAATCTACAACAATTCATTAGAAGCTTAGCTGTAGGCAGGGGCGGCTTAAGGCGTAGGCGACGTAGGCACAAGCTTACTGTGCCATTAAGGGAGCTTGTGTTAAAGAGGCGGAATTTTTAGATATTATGATAAAAGAGGTGTCAAAATTAAGTTTTGCCTATGTATAAAAAATCACTAGGGCCGGCCCTGGCTGTAGGTATATCTTATGACTTATGTACTACAAATTTAATGTAAGTGTACAATTGTCGTTATTTGTTGCTAATTTTTTTTTTAAATGTCAAATCATAAGTTATAAATATAATTAAAAAATATGAACAAAACAAATAGTTAAATTTGAGTTTTATTTAAAACTAGTTTTTTTTAAAGATTTCACTAAAAGTTATGTTATTATTATTATGTTTAGTTATTAAGTTAAAATGTCTGTAAGGTTTATAAGTATTGCTGTCCAGTTTAGTTGAACAACGCCCTACGTAATATTATACTCTACAGTAACTTAAACACTCTTCTCTGTATCCCAGCATGCTTTTATTTTCAAAGATTTAAACTGTTAGTCATAAAAATGGTGAACAATAACAGGTCCTTTGATACGTAAATTGAATGCACACAATGTATAGGTTCTGTTAACCAGCGAAAGACGTCTATAGGACATTGGGCGTGTTAACAACACGACAGTATTACACATCACTCAGGAAGTTCACCAAAGTACAAGTTAACGCTAGATAGGACCCATCATGCAAAGACATTTGTGGGAATCTGGTGTATTTAAAATCATTTTACAACGCCCATGACTTATGACAAAAATTAAAAAATCCGAAAAATTCAAACTGTCATAGCTTCTAGACTAAGTCCAACCAACAATTTCGGAATTGTCGTTTTAAAAACACGTTTTAAGTACGAAAAAAAGTGTGGCCGGATAACCGCAATATTTCCTTAAAGTTACTGACGTGACGCAACGTCAAAGTTTACATCAACAACATATCGAGGCGTCATACGCCATTCGCACGCCATACATACGCCATTTAAAATTCAATTCAACATACCTTAATCGATGGATTACTCGCAATGTTTCTAACCGATCTAATGCAAACAACAGCGTCGTTTGACCGTTCGAATGTCGTGCGTCGTTATAATTTATCGGAATGTTGTACTGTTTGGTATTACGGTTCAATAACGCCACAAAGCATTTCGACTAGACAACAACGGCTATAGGCAGTGGGCACTGGGCACTGAGCAGCCCACAAATCCGGAATAAAGGTAATACAATTACAATATATTATAAGGAACAACTCTATGCTTTTGATTGATAACGAGTTGGGTATTTGGTATATAATGCACAGTGACGTATTTCATTGGACGTGATAATAATAATAATAATAATAATAATAATAATAATAATAATTTTGTGGTAGTCGACAGACGCAGTTGCACCACGTAACCGCGACCGGTGTCGGTGCGCGTCGGTCGCGGCCGGGGTTACGACGAGTGCTTATCAGACGGTTCTCACGGCGAACAACTACTACAACCAAACGACAGAACGTCACAAAACACGCCGTGGCACTTCGATCGTGGTTTACACTCAATAGCCGTATCCACATGGTCTGCACTGTTGATTCGCGAGAAAACAAATTTACGCTTTAGTTTCGTCGCTCACTGGATCGAACTTTCGCGCACAAAACTCCACCCGGCGCTTCGGTTGTCCGGTAAGTACCGTTGGTTAGTCGATGTACAATAGTTTTTAATTTTCACCGACTACGAGTTTTGTAACGTCGTACTTGTAAATACTACTTACGGTCACGATACAGGCACGATCTGACCATCGGGAGGACATGGTGAGTTTGTGGAAGCCACTCTACTCACCGTTTTCGGGCTCTGTTAGGAATATTTTTTTGGATTCAGTTTCGCATTCTACATGACGGCTCACACAGCAGGGTCGATCGTACGTTTAATATTGAGCTACTCCGATCTATGTGCTGTTGCTGTTTGACTCTTTTGTTTAACACGTTCACGGGCAAGTTGTACACTTGGGAGGTCTTTAAATAAACCTTCTCATAAAATTGCTCTTAATTAAAACATGAAATCTCTATGACTTGGTAATTTTTTAATTCCCATAAGTATATTTATTCCCAAAAATTGTTTCATCTCATTAAAGAATGCTGGTTTTGTGTTAATTCCATTTGTTTGCATTACATATAAATTTGTTTGGTATACTAAATGATCGATTAATGTATCTGGAAATATTTGTTGAAACGCACTAATTGGATCTAATAACTTTTCATTTATGTCTTCAGTTGGTCCGGTTGCTTCGACAAATAAATCATCTCTTTCATAATGCCTAAATTCATTGTTCCAAATCAACCCATCTCTGTGAATCCTAGCAGTCAAAGTTTCTTCATCGTCAGTCATATCATAATTATCTACATCTATTGTTTTATTACTAATCTCATTCACATTATCAGTCTCATAATTTTCAAAATTTAAAATAAGATTATCATCAAATACTATAGGTAAAGAGTTTATATCTAAAGTCTCAAAAATATTATTAGAATTTATAGAAATTTCGTCGCTTGGTAAATGTGTAGGATCAAACTCAAAATCGTCGCTATCAGATTCGTCAGATATTATTGATTCTCCGTCACTCGGAATTTCTTCCAACTCATTTAATAGCTCATTAATTCTTTTTACTTCATCATCATCCATATTAATATTATATGAATATTACCTACACAACCATACAAAAAAAAAAATTTATCAAAAACTCGTATATTTCTATGAAAAAATAATATAAAAATTTGAATCATTGCACTACAAGAAGTAAATGCGATAAAATATAGAATCCGTTATTATATTGAATTATTACTGCTACATTTACATAGTGGTTTCATATTATAACCACCAATAATATGGTAAATAATTTTTACACGAATAGACTAAAACAACAATTATATCTTTACTTACGTTTATTAGAGTATTTGACACAATGTTGTACAGGTTTTATAGCGATTCCAGCGTTTTACAACCGATAAGCACACATCCAGGAACAGAAATGAATGTATGTTGGTTTTTTCGCCGAACCCGACGATAAATCGTATTTACAAATTTTAAAAATAGAATATTATCAAACAAAATATATACATCTAATAGATCGTATTCTGGTGATTAGATTGAATGGTGGTTTCGAATTAAAACCACTATGCTTCTACTAGAAAAAATATGAAACATAGGTGGTTTCATGGCGTAACCACTATGCTCCAAAGGGTTAAATTATGAATATCCAGTTGATTGAGCAATTTCACCTGTTGAATGGCTCTTTTCCAAGATCACCAGGTTTAACACAGAGTGACTTTAGAGTCATTTGAAAACAGTTGTCTATTAAACTCTTATCAACAACACGGAAATGCGGAAACCAAAAAGTATTTTATGAATGCTGTAAATTAACAGTTAACATATAAGAATTTTCAAAATATTTGCCACAAATTTCAAAACTATAAGCTAATAAAATTGTTCTATTAAATCAAGAATACTCCAAATTGTGGACATATCTAACAACCAATTAATTTGGACTAAAGAAAAAAAATACGCAAAATTCATGTCAATCCTAGCCCTATATAATATTATTTAAAAACAGCTCACGGATACATGCAGAGTACGATAACAGAATCTGATGGCTGACAGATCCTATAAACATATTATCTTATTGCATACAGTTTAGTGATAAGATCGGCAATAGGTGGCCAAAATTATTTTACTTTTTGCTAATTTTTTTTTTCATTATTTAACTCTGTGTAGACTCAGAATAACTTGCTAAAAGGTTGTCTGGACCTCAACAATTTTTTTCCAAACCTTCTTAAAACTAATTGCTGCCCTCCCACCCCCCCCCCCATTTTAGCATATAAATACAAAATGAGAAATAAGATGTCTAATCTAATTATTTAATTCACATTTTTAGTATAAATCATTTGTATAAAAAATAAATAGCATTTTTATATCCTAACAAAATCTATATTTAATAGTTATTTTTCTACTGTTTTAGAAAAACATGCATTAAAGTTATTATGAACTAGTTTGAGTCACTTATATATACAATATAGCTAGTATTCATGTTTAATATACTCCCATAGGGCGGCGTTAACACAATTTGTTTTACATTTTATATATAAATCAGTTTCCTCGACAATTTATTAATAAATAATAACAATATATTGAGTGACAAACAATATTAAAAATTGAAACAGTTTTCAATAATTTTTTATTTATAATTTAAAAATTTTTAATAGATAATGTTAAATGATATTCTTGGTTTACTGTAAATTATTGTATAGATAATAGTGATGTACCCATATTTATGTTACTATTATTATTAATTAAGTGTTAATAAAAAATGAAAATAAATAAAGTATTCGTTGCTAGTATTGTAGTTCTATTATAGTAGTATTAGTGTTATTGGCATTATCTGCAGTTGTACTCTGTATTATAATTTTTAGTTTATTGTTTCTAAGTAAGGAATAGATTTTATTATAAATACATATTTTTATATTTATTTTATTATAATAAAAATGTGCACAAAAAAGATTATTCTAATTGCAATATTAGACTAATTTATATAACTGGAGTTGTACTTAAACTGAAGAAACTGAAGAAGGTTCTCATTCATTACTTATTTTGACTTAACAAATTTTTGTTATGGTTATTTTCAATTAAGGTCAAATTATTCTGTTACATTGGAAAATAAATAAAATAAAGTTATACCCCTTTGGCATAAATCAACACCAAGGATATGATAGATTCTTTAACTTCAATTTTAATTTCTTAATTTTTATACTGCAATTGTATAGATGAATATAAATAATCAATTCATAATATAAACTAAAAAATCAGTTTATAAAGTGTTATTAAGTACTTGCCAGTCAGTTGCCACAATCGGTTACATCTTATTGAACATTAACATAAATAATAGCTATCCAAGATTTCCATGCACCTTTTTTTTTTAATTAACTAACTTATTAATTAAAGTTATGTTAACATAATTATTGTGTTCAAAATGTTTATCAACTTAATTGAAAACAAAATAGAAAACTTAACTTTACTGAGTTAAAAAAATGTCATTAACTTGCCCAATTTTGCTTTTTGTACACATTTTAACATAAGCTTATTTTTAGCTTTTTACTAAAATAAAATAAAATCTGTTCCTTACTTATATGTTAATATGTTATATTATTTAAATATAAAATTGTAAAAAAATAAAATAATTATTAACTTATAAGGTTTAATTAATTAAAATTTTATTATTTTTCAGTCTTTTGTGTTTTATTTAAAAAAAAATGACAATGAAACGAACTTCGTCTACTAAAAATAGTATTAAAAAAAAACAAAAAATACTCAATACTGAAGATTCAATCGACTACACTAAATCATTAACATCCGAAGATGCTGATACAATTGAATCTGGATTCCAAGAATTAGATAATGCAGACATCCCTGAAAAAATAAAATCCGAAAAAAAAACTCAAGCCATTAAGAAAACAGTACCAAAAACTGATAAAGAGAATAAATCATCTAAGAAAACTAAAGGAAAATCCAATACTACAAATGGTGGGCATATTATTTTTTATTAGAACTTAATTAATATTATTTTTTAATTTTATATGTATCATTATTATATTTTACAGATGAGAAGCCTACTGAAAAACCTAATTGGAAAGAGTATAAAAAAGAAAAACAAGAGCTTCGGCTTAAACGTAAAACACAGAAATGCCCATTTTATGAAGCTGTTGTAAAAGCTAAAAAACTTTGGGAAAGTGTGCGTCGTGATGATTGTCCTAAAGAAAAAAAAGAAACCTTATTGAAAGAACTTTTTAAATTCTCTAAATCACATTTAGAAACAGTAAGATTAATTTGTTTTAAATTTGTGTATCAGATTTATAAAAAAATAATATTTCATTCTATAGATGGTTTTTTCACATGACACTGCTCGTATAGTTCAATGGATGTTGAAACTAGGAACACCAGAAATTCGTTCACAAGTCATAAATGAGCTAATAAAGCATGTTCCAAAAATGTTACTTTCCAAGTACGCATGTCTATGTGTAAAAAATATGCTAAAACAAGGTGATGCAGAACAGCGTAAAATCATAATTAATTCCCTCAAGGGAAAAGTTTATACATTTACATTACACACAGTAAGTATACATGTAACAAATAAATGGTGATAATGATAAACATATTTTAATTTTGAACATTTCAATTATTTAGAACTCTGCTAAAATCATGGATTTGATTTATACAACTTATGCGACACAAGAACAGCAAAATACAATGATGCACGAGTTATATGGTGCATCTAGTATTTTATGTGAATCGCCTAATATATTATCATTTGCTGAGGTACTGAAGAATTCGCCAAACACAAAAGACATTATACTTGCAAAGACCAAAGATCACATTAGGAAATTTGTTCTAAAGTAATTATCAAACAATAACAAAATTATCTTACAAAATGCTTGTCAAGTATCAACCTTTTTAAATTTGTATTATATTTCTATTGGAAACACTGGAGATTACTTAAATTAGAATTAGTTTTGAAATTACTTAAGGATATGTGAACAAGTAAAACATTTCTTGTTATAAAAACTTAAATCTTTAAAAATAATTTTATTAATTAATCTGTACAGTTTAGGTTAAAATTTGGAAATTTATCTTTAAAATAAACTTCTTACTTCTAATTAAATTTATTAACTCGTTGATGTTCAGCCTTGGACTTATATTTCTACATCGATTACATGTATAGCGTTAATCTACTAATTTTAACCAACATACTTGGGGAGTTCTTACATAATTTTATATTAATATATTTTGTTTAATTTAAGGCAAAAGACTTCTATGCAGACAACATTAGTTCATAATTTAATATATGAATACATTTTATATACTGGTGGAAAGGACTGTGATGAACTATTCACTTCACTTAAAGAATTCCCAATAGAACTATTTTATACATCCAAAAGTGGTTGTCATCTTGCTATGTACATTATATGGTCTGCGAACTCTAAGGTAATATACATTTAAAAAATATTTATATTAGGTTATTAATTGCAATATTATATTTAGGAAAAAAAAGCTATATTGAAACAAATCAAGACTACTGCTTCTACTCGTGATTTGGCCACATCAGAATATGGATATTTAATTTTACTAGCGCTTTTTGACTCAGTAGATGATACGGTTCTTGTAAAAAAGGTAAAAACAGATATTTCTGACAATCTTAAAAAAATATTAATTGAAGAATAGAATAATATTAATGTTATGTAAAATTACTATATGATTTCAGACAATTATTCCTGAAATTTTAAATAATATGGATACAATTGCAACTGATGAATATGGTCGTAGAGTTATATTATCGTTAGTAGCTTGGAGAGATTCCTCATATTTCCATCCACGAGATATTGAACTATTAAAAAAAGGAGAATCAATTAAAGAATGGTAATATTAAATTAATAATTAATATAATTTATGATTATAACTTGGTTTACATGTTGTATTATTTCCTTGGGAAAAAATTATAAGCAGTATTCAGCTAAACTGTACTAGCATAT
The DNA here is from genome assembly GCA_022818045.1 of Neotoxoptera formosana. Lineage (NCBI taxonomy): Eukaryota > Metazoa > Arthropoda > Insecta > Hemiptera > Aphididae > Neotoxoptera > Neotoxoptera formosana. The sequence continues at coordinate 43,489,216 of CM040630.1, read as the reverse complement.
TCATATTTCTTGCTACAATGTATCTTTGAATTGCCGTTTGGCGTTAAATAAATAAATAAATTCTTAACTTAAATATCAACAAAATTGAACTATGATTTTTAGATTCTGAGCAGAGTTAAAAATGTATTAATTTTACAATGATGTGTGTTTTTAAATTTTTTTTTCTGTTACTACCTTTTAGAACAGTAAAAATGCTTCAGTTTTTTATAAAAGCATTTTTTTGGTAAGAAAGTGAATCTAGTTGGTACTTTGAGGGGTCCAAAGAAAAAAATGATCAGTTATTTTTAAAATCGTAAGGAAATACAGAAATGTATACGTTAAACTAGTTTTTAGTCAAAATTGATTTTGTTTTTTGGTATAACTCAAAAAAAAACCTGTAGAAACTTTAAATTTTTTCTATACCATTGTCCATACATAATAATTTTTCAAAATATTTTGACAGATAATTCTTTATATTACTTCATAATATTTTTTAAAAATTAACTGATTTATAAGTTACCTATTTACCTATTTTACTAATTTTGTTCTATTTTTATTATTAACAGCAAAAAAGATGACGATGTGCGAGTAAAAGAACTCTTAAGTGCAGTTTCTAATCGATTTTTACAGCACATACAAGAGAATCCAAGTTTCTGGTTAAGTAGCGGATCAATTGCAATGGTGTTACTAGGAATCCTAAAATCAGGCAGTGGTAATTAATTAGCTCATGTGTTCAAGTGAAATAAATTTAAATTGAACACAGAGTACAGATATGCAATGTGCATATTATATATATTTGTAGGATATTTAAAACATTAATTTATATCAAATTACCATAAAGTATGATTTGTTAACTTAAATAAGTGTGGCTAAATGGCTAATTATGAATAATTTTCAATAGCTTAAGATTCTGAGCTATAATGATGTGTTCTTTTTGCATACCTGGAAAGTAGTAAAAAAAAAATGCTTAGATTTTCAATTTGAGGGTGGTTTCTGATAAATTTGATGTAGTTGGTACTTTTGAGAGGTCAAAATTAAAAATTCCATGTACTTTTCTTATTAACCGAGAAAAATAAAGAAAAACAAACATTTTTAGACAAAACCAGTTTTTGTCGAAATTGATTTTGTTTTTTTAGTTTTAACTCAAAAACAAATAACTGTACTTAATAATATAAATCAATTTTTAACCAACAATTTTATAAGAATTTTCTGTACTATTGTACTTGATAACATTTTGGATTTTAGAGATATTTACTGATCCAAGTTTTTTCTATTGGTACACATGAATGTATATTAGTAGATTAATACAATTTAATATTATTTTTGGTTAAATTTTAAAATTAAGCAGGTTCCTTGTGGTACTCTCTAAACTAAAATTTGAATGATGATAATTATTTTTAAATAAAATGCTTTTATTTCTGTCACCTCTTATAAATATACAAAATACAATTTAACATACAATTTGATTCTATGTCATCCAAAACAAATTCATAACTTTATCTTCAATGTGCACGACTAATAGAAAACATGTAAAAAACATAAACATCCTTACTCTACTTATAAGTATAAAGTCGTTTTCATCTATGATTGAGAATTAATATTATTATTTTTTAAATTTAATTATTTATATAAAAATTTTGTTTGTTTTTTAGGAGAAAAATTGAAGGAAGCTATGACATCAGTAGCTAACTATCTAATTGACCCTAACAATAAAGTAGATGATAAAAATGTTAAAGTTCCTGTGTATGAACACTCCGGTCTTCATATGGTATTGAGGAAGATAATTGGTCATGATAAGATTCTATTGAAAAATAATGAAAGTAGGACACATTTAATAGTTAACCTTTTTTGTTTATAAATAATAATAAATGGTTGTATTTTTTTATTTCTTTAGCTACATTTTCTGAAATATTGTCGTCTATTATTACCACAGATACATTAAAATCATGGGTTCAATGTAACCGTGCCTGTTTTTTGTTTGTTGCGTGAGTAATAACATGCTAAATTAACAATATTGTAATTTATATTTATTATAAATTAAATTATTTCAGAATGATTGAATCAGAAGTCAAGTCGGCTGTAGAAAATGTAAAATCATTAATTTCACCTACAATTATGAACTTGTTGAAGAAACAAAAAAATTCTGGTGCTAAAGTTTTAGTAACCAAGTTAACCTTACAGCTTCAGTCAACAAATAATGATAACTTTTTCAAAAATGTCTAAATTTTAGACATTTAGCAAATATAAAAGCGTATATAATATTAATAAGAAAAAGAGATATTTATTTTTATAGATGTATCAATTAATATTCTCTTTTTTGTATTATCTTCAGTGTTTATTGTTGCGTTTTTATTTTGTTATTTTAAAATGTTTTTTTTTTTTAATAATACTATACAAGTGTCAAATAACTTTTGAACAATTAAATTTTGAAATTAAGTATTACAATTTTTTTTTTTTAAATATTTTTTTATTTTCGATGCGGGCTGTACAATATTTCCCTTTCATTCAGTTAAGGCCAATGTCATTTTGTCTTCAAAAACACACTTTACAGGAATAATGATCCTGACTCGTAAAATTAATCCAATTTGATTTTATTTTTTTTTAACTGATAGAAGGAAATATTCTACAGCCCGCATTGATCTTAGTTTTATAATATTTTAATCTCAAACTTTTAAATAAGTCTATAAAAAAAGACAATTTTAAGGTTTTTTTACAAATTATTTTATACCATTATTTAAAATCAAATACAAAATCTAAGTTCAATGCGGGCTGTAGAATATTGTTGCTTATCAATTAAAAAATAAATTATCTGAAAATATTCAATTGACAATGAGTTATCCATATTCCCGTGAAGTCATTAACGTCTGTCGAAATGGGCAACTTATAATTCGTTATTTGTTAATTTTATGACATGTACCTGCGAGTGCGTTCGTATCGTTCATATACGAGTAGTAGAGGGTTCTCTCACACTTTTGGTTCATATAAATTGGTAATCTGAACAAATTTTTAAATGTCTACGGTAATTCCTTTTTGAATTACATTAAAATAAAAAAATCGTTCCCGGAAAAAACTGGTGAACATCCAATTTCAAATGCTCATAAAAAATTGGCTTGTTTCCGGTAAATTTTTTCTTTTTTAGAAAGGTAGAAAAACATATAGAGAATCTTGTGTTGAATTTTCAAATAAAAAAAAATTGCATAATTTCGTGATTTTTACATATTGTGTCGAAATTTTAACTCTAGACGCTTATATAAAAACTATTATAGACATACTCTCAACTTTTTTTTAATTTTCACGTACAGCAAGTTATGAAGAACATTGTATTACATTTTCAATTTTTTTGACTGTCTAAATAATATAATACAATACAATAACAAAAAAAAAAAAAATCGAAAATTAATTATGTTTATAAATAGCTCAAAAAAGTCAAAACATATTGAATATTTTATTGTGTATAAAAATTGCTCATATAAACATTTTGTGAAATTTTCATGTATTTACGGTCATTATTTCTTGTGTTTCACCAAAAATAAAAATCAATTTTGTTAAAAATTGGCTTCGCGTAAAAATTTTCGTTTTTCCTTAATTTTGTTTTTGTTTTCCCCGACACGATTAAAAACTATTGAGAAATTTTTACTTTTGAATGTAACCCCTCAAAGTACCAATTACATCCACTTTCCTATCAGAAAAGATGCTGATGAAGAACATTGGAACACTTTTACTGACAGATACAAAAAAAAAATTAAAAATTTCATATAAAAAATACAAAATTGTGATAAACAGTGTAGCCAAATAACACATTAATAGTATAGACATTTTTTTTTGCTATATGGGAAAACTGTCGAGTCCTTTCAATATGGCGGACTAAAATTTGGGCGGCGAGAGTTTCCATTCTGATTTAATCTATTCTGTGGTTATACCATCATATACCAACGACCCATCATCAATGACGTCAAACTTGAAATTATTTACAGTGATGCCCACGTGGCCACTCGCTCCCTGCGCTGAGCTCGGAAAAAAAACGAAAATATCCCTCGACTTGCTATGCAACACTACCTTAAGTTGGTCACAGTACCCTGTAATACCACAGTATAACCACTTTTTTCAGACAACTACTAGCCACCGGTCTATCTACAACCGTGGTTATTGGAGCAATTTGTTATCAACAATAATGAAGTTAGAAAATTGATGATTTTATTACCAGCTGATATAATATTAAATTAAATTAAAATAATGAATCGGCATTCCGCACAATGTTTGTCTATAATTAAATTTAACAATCGTGTAATTAAAAATCTGTTTAATCACAGATATATAAAACAACTAGATTCAGCTAGGTCTTTTCATTGAAGCACGGCCGCCATATAAGAAGCTGGCAATGTTTACAGAAAATATTCATACCGTATTTGATAATAGTTAATAACCACAAACATTTCAAAATTGCATTATGTTTTTACTTGTGACTTGAAATTTTGAAACCGTCATTTCGAGTACACAAATATTTTAATCCAATTACTACCTACTTTTATATTTATTCAAATATGGTAGCATCGTGTTCTGCGCATGGCTGTGTAAACAGACAATCAAAAGGCACTAAAAATCATTTTTTTAAGTAAGTACTTCTTATATTATAATAAATTACGTTGTCCCAACTATTCATCACAGACAATTGCTTTTTTACAGATTTCCATTACGCAATCTTGAGCGCAATGCCAAGTCGATAAAAGCTGTTGGACGAAAAGGCTTTATTCCAACCAAAAATTCAAGATTGTGTAATAATCATTTTTTGAAAAGTGATTTTAAAACTCCAGTTGGTGGTAGCTATAAATCGTTATTGTGTGATGATGCTGTACCATCAATATTTAGCACTACTATTAAGCAAACACCAACAAAAATATATCGCTCAGAATTTGATAAACCGTCTACAAGCCAATTAAATATAAATCAACAATCTAATATTTCTACAAATGTGTCAAATTATTCTGATATTACCTACATCGGTTCAAGATGAAACATTATTTCTTACCTTAAACAGACATGTGGGTTGTAAAAGTGCTGAAAAAGAAACCCCATTAGTCATCACTCCTTCTAAATATAAAATGAATATATCACCTCATAAAAAAACAACTCCTTCAACATCTGAACTTAAATATAAATTAAAAACACAAGCTAATACAATTAAATTGTTAAAGCAACAAATCCGACGTAAAGATATTAAGATTATTACATTAGCGGGTCTTTTAAAGTTACTTAAAGACAAACAAGTGTTACATACGGAATCTGAAGAACTTATTTAAAAGCAAATTTGGCGGACTCTCTCAAGAAATATTTAACAACATCCAAAAAAATCAAAATATTAACCCAAAAGGTAGACATTATAGTAAGACTATCTAAGGATTTTCGCTTATATTAAATTACTACTCTCCTGAAGCTTATGAGTATGCACGGTTAGTTTAGTTCTTATTAGTTCTTTTTATAATTAATTTACTATAAATATTATAGTATGAATTAGTACTAATAAGTATGTTATTTATTATGTTTACAGGTCAATATTAATGCTTCCTCATGCAAAATCTATAAGGAACTAGACTGCTGTCATAAGCAAAAACGCCATAAGTCACCGGAGAACGATTTTGAGAAAAACGCGTTTTTGTGTTTTGTATTTTCATAAAATCAAAACACATTGTACATACTAATTGTTTAAATATGATAAATGTTTTCCTATGTAATTTTACTCAACGGATGCAATGAAGCAATAATAAATATAATATCTACAAACATTAGATGCAAATGACAAGCATTGTACTATAGCATTTGATGCCATGTCTATCAGAAAACAGATCATATGGAATGATAAAAATAATACATTTCTTGTGTGATTTCGGAAATAATTTAGATATTGAAGGTAACCCCTGCTACAGAAGTGTTAGTTTTTATGGCTGTTAGTATTAATGGCAAATAGAAATTACCTATTGGTTATTTTTTCCAAAATAAAATATCTGCTGTTAGTCAAGCTAAATTAGTTAAAACTGCCCTAACTCTTACACACAATGCCGGTCTTAAAGTTTGGGGTGTAGTTTGTGATGGAGCATATACCAACTTATCTACAATGAAACATTTAGGATGTGTGGTGGATGGTGGTTACGAAGAATTAAAATGCTGGTTTTCTCACCCAGTAAATTATCAAAAAGTATACTATATACCAGATACCTGTCACAATTTAAAATTAGCTAGAAATACATTGGGAAATTGTAAATTAATTGAGTCAAATAGGGAAAATGTGAAATGGGCACATACTTTACATTTATACAATGTACAAAATGAAATAAATTTTAAATTTACTAATAAAATTATTGCAGCTCATGTTCATTGGTATAGTAATAAAATAAAAGTCAAATACGCTGCTCAAACTTTAAGTTCCTCTACTGCTGATTCTTAAGAATATTTAAACAAAATTAATATGACTGGGTTTCCTAATGTTGAAGCAACTGTTGAGTACTGTAGAGTTGTTGACAGAATTTTTGATTTTCTCAACTCAAAAAGTTCATTTTTGAAAGGTTTAATCTCCAATTTTTAAAAATAATATTAGCTCTCTTAAAACTATTATAATTCCCTTAATTAATTATCTGTACTCTTTAAAATTTAATAATACTCCATTACACAAATCAAATAAAAAAACAATTTAATAATAGGATTTGCTGTTGCTGTTAAATCAGTTTTCAGTATAGCAGAGACAATATTTTTAGAACATTATTTATCATTAAATATGAATTATATTTTAACTTATAAGTTTTCCCAGGATCGAGTTATTATTTGAGCAAATTAGTCAATGGTATGGATCAAATAACAACCCTAATGTGGTACAATTTAAAACAGCTTTAAAACAAATTTTATTTAAAAATTATATAAAGTAAAAATCTACTGGAAACTGTAATGTATTTGATGACAATATTTCAGGAGGGATTTTTGAATTTAAATGGTACAGAAAGAAAAAAAATATTATTAATGACATAACATATATTGAAGAATTTGATGAGGACATTTGTAACAGATTAGTTCTACTAAATACTTTAAATACAACATTAGTAGAAGCCAAAAATAATATTTTATATTATATACTAGGATATATCATCAGAGGAATTGTAAATAATTTGGACTGTGATTCATGTATTACATGTTTATTTCAAAAAATATCCAATCATAGTTATAGTCATTCATCTGTTTCTCAATTTAAAAATGTAAGGAACAAAGAAGGTAATAATTAAAGGTAATTCTGAATATAAGTGTTCTAAAGAAGGTAAATTATGAATTCATTCAATAGAGTTTCTTAAATTTAATTTAAAAATTGTTGTTTTTTTAAAAAAAATTCTATTTCAAATTGAATAAATTAGAATAATAATTCTAAATGTTGAAATTATTAACCCAATTCATAAAATTATATTTCATAAAATAAAATTATTTGGGTAATCTGTGAATCGTCGAGGTATTCCATTTAAACCTAAAAATGTTGTGGGAAAAAGGTTAAATTTACTCCAATAAATATTAAAATAAATTGAATTTGTTAAAATAAAATTATTTATAGTAAATCCTGTAAAAATAGGGAATCAACGAATTAAACTACCAATAATTGCAAATACAATTCCTATAGATAATACATAATGGAAATGAGCTACAGGATCTGAAGATGCATTTAAAATTTTTGTAGAGACTGAAAAATTATTTTTATATTATACTCACAATTTAAAAAGATTAAATTTTCCCAACTTAAATATTATAATATTACATCAAATTATTAATACATTTTCTTTAAATCAGGAAATTTTTCAAGCATTAAATTGTGAAAATATTTCCATATTAGAAAGACCTCATAAAATTGTACTTATTACTTTAATAACAAACAGATTTTTAAGTATCCGTCTCAAATCGTATGGAAAAATGTTTTCTTCTAAAATCTTAAATCCACATAGCAGCATCACAAACTAACTGAACAAATATTATTTTCACATCAATGATGTACACTAATTCTTTGGCTCTATGTTTATACTTAATAATTACTTATTGTTTTTTTTATACTTATTGTTTTATGTTTTATAGTTAAATGTTGTGTATGTTAATTTTTTTAAAATTTTGTTTATATATATTTTTTTTAGTACCTATTTTATTGTTAAGTTAGTATTTTATCATTATATACCTAGCTATATTATATTATAGTATGATATAGCCTTAAGCCTAACACAGATTAAATGTTTCACATATTTTTTTTATTATATTTATGTACAAATTAGCAAAACATGCCAACAGCCAACATATGTTTTAATAAAATTGATAATTTTGAAACGTACATAATATCATAATAATATATTATAATATGAATGTATACTAACAAACTAAATACTTGAATAAGTTGTTTTAATTACAATTATTTAACAGGAGTAATGTTTTTCAAATTAACTAAAAAAACTATGCATAACCTATTAACCTTACAAAATTACAATCTCTTCTTATCAGGATAATTATATAATCTCAATAATTAATTTTAAAAATGTGGAGTATTAAAAAGTATATTATAATCTACATTTGTGTTAAATGTAATGAACAGTAGTAAAAAGTAATGTTTTTCAAATTAAAAAAAAAAAACCATGGAGCATGTATATAAACTATATGTATCTAATAATGTATCTAATATTATCTTAGTGCGTCGTTGTAACTATAATGTAATTATATAAATAGTCCGTGATAGTCGATAAACATTCGATCATAGTTGATAGTCTACAATCTACAGACCATAATAAACCAATAACTGCATTAACTGCAAACATCCTTTCCCAGAATAGTACATAGCGGGCACGGGATATGGCATGCGATAATGGGAAATAACAACTAATAATTATTAATTACACAATCGTCATTTCATATATTTTGTACCTACATACTATTTAAAAATGTCATTATTTATAAACCATAAACTTTGTTTGAGAATCTGAATAAAAATTTAAAAATGCGTTTGTACAATTTCGCGATTTTTATCAATAAAAAAGCTATATCTAGATGAATTCATTTAGATTAGTAAAAAAAATATCTAAGATGAACGTTTAGATACCTTGTAACTATTTATCTAGATAAAATAAAAGATGAACAATTAATTATCTAGATATTCATCTGTATAAATTTATCTAGATAAGTCCGAACACTGCCTGTAACGCATATGGCTGCCGTGTTTCGTGCCCTCTCGCAATGTTGTATAGGAAGTCGGCTATCTATAGTTGTTTTATATATCTGTGGTTTAATGGAAAAAGAAAGTTATGTATTTAATTCAATTCCATTCCCTGTCATAGAAAAAAAGGCACTATGGCCTAGTTCAGGACGTTTTGTAAAAATTGTGGAAATAGTACGTTTCGCCGACCACCAGATAGCGATACAATATACGTAACAATATAAATAATAATTTAAAATATAATATACTTGTCAAGACATCTAAATTACAATAAGCCAACCCATTCTCGTAATCATAACTAACAGTTAATATACACGTCATGTAACAAACCACAATAGTATGGGTACCTAATTGAATACACAAAAAACAATCAGAAAACACTATCTGCAACTCCAAACATTCAAACCAAGGATTGATAGTTAAATACTTCCGTCATTTATGTCAAAAACCAATGTTGAGTAAAAATTCCTGTTTTTCTTTAATTAATTTTTTTGTTTTTGCCAACGCTTTTAAAAACTATTAGGAATATTCAAAAGTTACATCTCTAAAGTATCAACTAGAATCACTTCCCTACCAGAAAAGATACTGATGAGAAAATCGATGTAATATATCAAAATCTTAGGTGAAAAATTTAAGTATCTACGATTATTTGTTTTTAAATTATAACAAAATAATAAAATCATTTCATAATAAATTGCGTCAGTTTACTGGTGAATATACAATGTCTCATTTCAAACGCTCTAAGAAAAAAATAATTTTACTTTCCGTTAAACTTTTTTTTATGAAAGGTACCTAGTAAAACTTATTGTGAATCGGTTTTAAGACATTAGTTAAATACCTATATATACTATAACTGCTTCAAATTGTTTTCAGACATCAGGTTTTATCATATTCTCAATAGAATTGAATTTAAATACTTGACATTTGTTTGGTTCTCGTTCGGGTCTTAACTACAACCACGAAAAACCTACAGTTATATCATTCTTCTTACTAGGTTTAAATTCTCTGACCATAATATTTAAATCAAGATCTGGTTGAATTTTAAAAACATGACCCAATTTATAAACAAGTTCCTTCTATTTAATTATCTTATATTGTATTTTAAATACTACGAAACGGACGATATTGATAAAATATGGTTCCCAACCATAACTTTTAAGAAATATAACACTAAATACTAAAATTTAAAACGTAAATAAATTTACAATAATACTTTCGAAAATAGAAATCTATAAACATTGTTTGGATCCAGTTACAAAAACTGATAAGCGTCGATAACGGATGTGACGTCATGGAACTAATGCTATCTTATATATATGTACATATTTATATAAAAATTCGATTAATTGGAATTAATATCATTAAAAAATACGTAGAGACCATATACCTTATACTCATAGATGTAGCGTGGTGGTAGTTCCCGCGCTGAACGTTGGTAGCGCTGATCGTGTGTTCAGCACTTTTGCACAATATGTCCGTACACCACACCGGCACACCAGGTTGTGCATAGTTAACGGAGTAAATACCAAGGGTTTTTATGGCATTTATTACTAAATTCCGATTTTTTGGGGGTTTTTAGGGTATTACATTCCCATTTCCCAGCCTTAATTATAATATAATAAAAGGTCTATAGTAAATGGTTGAAATATTGTAGAACAATATTTTGTGGAGTAAAAAATGTGTATGAACAATTATTTATGCTACTTGTGATGGCGACACTGATTTGTTGTCACCGCACCACCCAACCCCGCCGGCCAGGATGCTCCGTCTATTAGTATAAGGTCTATGGTAGAGACTGCTTTTTTAATTGTTACTGTAGTTATTATTATATTGCATTTTTGCATTTTGTTTGCTAATAACTTGTAACTTATTAGTACCTTATTTACGATTCTGAAGGAAATTCGATTTATTTCTATTACGGTTGTAACCAGACAAACCGACCACTAGATAGCGCGACAATATACGTAACAATACAAATAATAATTTAAATAATTCTATGTTCTGACTCACTCAGTGCCTTAGCCAACCTAAAATCCAAAATACTAACAGAGCCATTGGATATAAAAATTAGTAACCTTCTTTCTCAATCAAACAAAGATATTAGATTCATATGGACCCCAGGACATTGCAACATAAAGGGCAACGAAAAGGCAGATAAAGCAGCTAGAAATGCAATTAATAATCCTGATAGTGAAATAATTCCCTTTTCATCACTTGTAGACATCAAAAGAAATATAAACAAAAACTGCATTAATTTATGGAATATAAAATGGAATAATAGAAAATAAATTAAGTGAAGTCAAGCACACTGTTGAACTCTAGCCTAAATACACTGATTTAAACAGAAAAAATAAGGTAATTCTCAATCGTTTAAGAATTGGCCACACGAAACTTGCCCACGGACACCTTATTTCTAAAACAGATCCACCCATATACCCAATATACAACACCAACTACTCCATCAAGCACATCCTCGTCCACTGTCCAAACTTCATTGAAGCTAGAAAAGAATTCAACATCCTAGGTAACCTGTATGAAGCAATATTGGTCCATTTTCAAATTCTACAACATAATTTTATACCTCAAAACAATTGAATTGTACAATACCATATAAATAAATGTAAAAATGTATTATTGTTATTTTTTTAATAACCTAAATGTAGTTGATGCTTAACCATTAATAAAAAAAAAAAAAAAAATTTTAAATGTATTTCCTTGTCAAGCCATATAAATTACAATGAGTCAACTAATATTCTCATAATCACAATTGACATTTAATACACATTTCCTGTAACAATCCACTATATAAGTACCTCACTAAATACACAAAAAAAAAACGTTTATGTCAAAAATCAATATTGAGTAAAAATTCCCGTTTTTCTTTAATTTATTTTTTGTTTTGGCCGACGCTTTTAAAAACTATTCGGAATATTCAAAAGTAACCTGTCTAAAGTACCAAATAGATTAACTTTCCCGCCAGGAAAGATACTGATGAAGAAAATCAGATCATTATTTCGGCCACAAATCTTGTATACAGCCCAAAAAAAATCACATCGTTGTAAAATCAATACATTCATCATTCTTCTAAAATCTAAAAATTTCAAAATATTTTTAAAATTAAATATAATACATAATATTATAATGTATATCAAAATCGTATATAAATATTTAGTGAAAAATTCAAGTATCTGCGGATGTTCGTTTTTAAATTATAACAAAATAATAAAATCGTTTCATAATAAATAGCGCCAGTTTAAGGGTGAATATCCAATGTCTCATTTCGAAAACTTATTGACATTTATTTGACATAAAAATAAAAAAAACAATTTGGAAATGTATATGAGATAAGGTTTTTTAAATAATATTATAAATTTCATTTATCGTGTATAGAATATTTTGTAATGATTACTATTTAGGTACTATTAGACCTTACTCGAAAACATAAAAAACAATGATTATGCATAAATGCGTTTTGTCTATATTAAGTTAGTGCCGAAGAGAGAATGAACATCCTCATAGTTATTTATTTAATAATTATACTTTTGTAATTATTATGGAAAAATGTGTACACTTTTAAATTGTCTGTCTAGTATAAATTATTTTAAAATTTTGATTATTTTAAATAAAATTGAATTTGGACAAAAATGTTGACAAATGATTAGAGAATGATTGTAATATTAAATTATATACCTAATTATATACCTACTCGTACATGATCTCTATCTGAGAAACATATGTGATGAATTTAGAGAATTATTCTAGTGAAAAAAATCACATACTATCTTCATACTTATTATGTTATTAAAGTTTTAAATTTAATAACTCTAAAATGTTTTTATCTCTTCATTTAATTATTTGGTGTTAAGATGCTGTATCGAAAATTGTGTTAATAAAAACGAGTACCTATAGAAGTTATAATAATTGAATACATACATATAAATCATTGTATACGAAAAACGATTCTGAGCGAAAACGGTCTGTCAGCCTGCATAACTAAGTGTATTTTAAGAATATAATATATTATTGCTATTAAAATAATTAATATTTTACTATTAATAATACAGTAGGCTTAATTATTGATTTGTGCAGAAAACATTGCATTTTAAAATTCAATTGAGTGTATAAAATATAATAATGTACTTTAAAAGTTTCAAGTACCCGCAAAAAATATTTTTTAATTAAAACGAAACAACTAACATCGTTATTCTACATTTTAATAACTAATTTTGTCCAAATTTGAACTTCAAATGTCTTTAAAAGTCAACCATGTAAATATACGATTAATTTATCGTATTTTTATGATTTTTTGGTTACATTATTAAATATTAACGAAGAACCTTGTTTTCAATTTTCAATCCTTAGCTATAAAAACGAATCATTTTATACATTTTTAACTACTAAATAATTTACAAACATTCGAGATTTTGATGAATTTAGTCAACATTTTAACTTTAAATGCTTATAAAAAAAACCGTGCATTTGTATCTTAAATATATTTAAAACTGAATTTAGAACAACTTACGAAAAACCTTGTTTTGAATTGTCAATCCTTAGTTATAAAAACTGACCATTTTATACATTTTTTAATTTTTAACCAGAAAATAATTTGAAAATGTTCGATATTTTGATGTCCAAATTTTAACTTAAAATGTCTAAAAAAAATTATTTTTTTAATATATATTAAACTTTTTTAGTTACAGTACAAATTACTTACAAAAAACCTTGTTTTAAATTTTCAATCCTTAGCTACAAAAATTGAATATTCTATAAGTTTTTAACTACAAAACAATTTGCAAATGTTCCATGATGAATTTTGGTAAAAAATTGATGTTTAAAAGCTTATAAAAAAAAATTGCTTTTGTATTTTTAATTTTTTTGATCTGATATTTAAACAACTTATGAGAAATCTTGTATTACATTTTTAAGCAATTTTACCCAACAACATTTTTTTTATCGATATTTATAGAAAAAACAATTTTAAAAAACAGAACCCTTCCCCCCTTTTTGCGCACGCCACTGAATATATGTCTAATGACCAATGAGACATTGTAAATATATTAAAAATAATTATCGACATTTTATACTAGGGAAACAAGAAATTAACAGTTTTTATTATTTCCATTAAGACATATTGTAATGTAGTGACATGGTGAGTGATATTTTTAGTAGTATATTGTATACGTCTTATAATCATGTCACTTTATCAGTAAAAACATAGACGAGAAAAATTGAACACGTCTACAATTATGTTTGAACGATTGTAAAATGTTGAACAGGTAAATTGTAATATTTGGTGTTTGTGCCATACAACTTTTAGCGTCTTATATCGATATTTGACTCAATAAATATTATAAATGGCTGAAGGATAGGATCATAGGATCATCAAGTTGAGGGCTTCGAGTTTTGAAATCAGCACCCTCATAACAAATATTATATATGCCACGTCAGCAGTAGTTCTAATTTTGTACCAATAAAATAATAAGTATACGGTATATAAAGCCATTATTATGTTTGTTGAACGGTATGTGTGGGGGGGAAAGTTGCTCATTGTGCGATCAATGATCATACGACTAATCGAAGAAACCGGGAGGGCTTCAGCACATTTTTCATTGAAATTGCGCCCCCGGCCTGCGAGTACTGGAAACAGCAGCATCCCCGGCATCCGCGGTCCAAACAGGTGGTTGTTTGGCGCCCGCGATAGGGTTCGAGGAACACAATAATATACGTTATTATAATATATTATGGGTAGAGGTGAATGTATATAGTCGTATAGGAAACCAAACCATCCCTTATACGGTTCGAACACTTTCGCACGGCCGGAAACCGCGAGGGTCTGCGTCTAGTATATAATAATGGATATTGCATTTAGAAGGATGTACTACAGGTACATAATGTTATGGTATATATAGAATCGACGGGTAGGTATACCTGCACAGTGCACCTATACCTATAAACCGATATGGTACTCGCACATGTGCAGCCCCAGCCAACCCGAACACATATTGTTGTATGAATATTATTTATATTCCGGAGCAACCGAGCATACAGCACCCATGCATGTACCTCTTCCGCGGTCTTAGATATATATTTTGACGACGAGTACCGGAGTGTGAGATGGGCAGCTGTCGTGTGTGTCTGGTGATAAACCCGCCCGTGGAATTATAGATTCAAGTTCAAAAATATCGATTTTTTCTTTGATCGTTTGGGGTTGGGGGGGGGGAGGGGAGGTAAAATCCTCCTTATCTTCTTTTCAAGAAATTTACATTTTGCTATAGAAGGTTTTATATTTCTTAATTTGCTTGTGAGTGGTACTTTATGTCTATTTATTCTAATTATTTGTCTGCCACGTTTCCTTTGTTTTGTGGTTATAGTTCAAGAGATTCTATATAATACATTTATATTGTCGTATGTAGACCGCAGGCACCTAACCTACAGCGACTTTTATTTATTTATAATTTTATCTTTCTAATCTTTTTCTTATTTTTCTTCTTCAGTATGTTACCTATAAGATCTTACTGTCGGACACATTTCCTGCCACCTCTCTGTCTTCTCTCTGCTCATTGCCAAATCTTGTCAATTCTCAATATTCTCCTCTGAGTCCCCCCGCAGGCTTAACCTTTTCATATACAACCTATTATATAATATGTTAGTCCAGTGACTGATCGAGGTTCTACTGTATATATATATTATATATATTTTAATCGGTACAGTATAATAATAATGTATGTATTGTACACACACTATATACAAATGGTGCATAAGGCTAATAGTCGTGCGGATAACAAGTATATAATATCTAATGAGTCAGTCTGTACGGTGGCTGTCTAGTCTCTAGTGTCAATATAATACCTAATATGTACGATGTACCTACACAATATATAATAATAATAATCTGCAGATATATCATAATACATCGAATGTAATTATTATTTTAAGTAGGTAGGTACTTAATACTTATATATATATATATATGTATTATAATCTCGTGTTTAATATTTATATATTGTATTATGTAGGTATTATACAAGTACTTTTGAGACGTTTTATTGACGTCGAGTGTTTCCCAGTCGATCGATTACATTGTCTGTCTCATTTGTACGTATAATATATAAAATAAAACCGTTTTTCTAGTCTTAATGATGACGTGCGGGTACGCTCGTATCGCACAGCTACTATCACTTAAGCGCGTACCTTCTATAATAAATATTATATTTAATATTAATATACCGCAATGGCGTATACGGTGCAAGGACACGGCGGGTAAATTATTGTTATAAAATATTTACCTAGACAAACACCGAACAGACGTCATGATCGGGCTCGTGATATTGCTACAGGCGTCGGAAACGATAGTGTATGGGAAATCAATCAAAATCTATCATATATTATACCTAATAAACTTATATTCATAGGCGTCATTTGGGATAAAATCATGGGACCATAGCAACCATCGCAACCCAGAGGAAGAAATCTAATGAGCTTTAGCCAATGAATCCCATCATTAACTCAATTTACAATATTTGAGTAATATTTTAAATACATTTCTAAAAAATATATTATAGGTAACAGTATTTGAGATTCTTTTAAAGTGTTTTAATGAACAATTTAATGAAATCGTAAACAAATATAATTTTCCGCTAGGATTAAAAATGTTAAACATAGTTTAACCGATATTTACCATTGTTTTCTGTAGTAGAACTAGATTTTTTGAAATAGTGAATTATTGGCGTTATTGCTTGACGTTTCATCCCAGTTAAACTGTTTAAATAATAGTACAAATTATAAAATATAAATAAAACAATATATTGCAATAACTGAATAAATGTAACATAATAATATGAAGATATTAAATGAATAAGTATTACTTATACGTCTTTAGTACAGCATAATATAGTAAGCAAATAATAAAAAAGAATAAGTAAATAATTTTTATAAATTTGCTACTCCAATAAAAATTGTGCCTATGCTTATATTAATACGTCATGGAAGTATAATATTTAAAACGACAACTGCTTTTACGGCTGCGGTTGATCTCGCATCGGCGATTTTATTTTCAAAAACGGATGACTGGATATTTTTATGATGGGTTGTAAAAACAAAATATGAATAGAACACAATCACACATTAACGGACACAACACAATATTATTATATATACCTATCGATAATAGTAACGCAGTTTCGTCTGTGCAACCGACCTTATACATTGTATAAATTGCATGTACGTTTACGATAATGTATATATAGCATCATATATGCACATAAATTATACATAATATTATTCGTAATAGGTACTAGAAATAAATTATAAACAAAATGCAATTCCAACAACACGTCGAACCATATAATAAACAGCTGTTTATTTGCTGCACAATAACAGCTATATATGATGCATAATATACCTATAACCTTTACTCGCGAATCGACCGCTAAATGATAATAATATTGCTATCGAAAAAACAAAGACTACATCATTTACAACTATATTTCGTGAGGAGCGGAAGAAATCGTCAGACTTCAGTATATTGTTGATGATTGTGTCAGTTTTTGCCGTATACCTCGTATCAACGATATTTTGTTATTGCTTATTTGAAATTTGTTAAGATATCGTTTATGATATTGATACAATTTGTTTTTGTTTAATAACGTATAAGCCACAATTCCACCCACCGGCTCCGCGGGCCTGCTACAACGAGGACGACTCAGTCGACAAGTGCCGTACAGATAAAAACTTTGTGCTTCCACCATATTCCTTCCTCGGATGTCTTCACTAGCTCGCGGCCACATACGGCGGCGGTAAAACTCGCTTAATACGCTCCCGCTTAAGACGGGTTTCCGTTTAAGACGCGCTTTTAAGAGCTGCAGGCCCCTCGAAGAGCTCCTCAAGCGAGTTTTACTGTAACACAGAGGAAAAATATTAATAAATTATTGCTCTTTCGTACACTCATACCTCCAATGGCTAATACGACATTATTTCGGAGTTTATACATATTATTATAATATAATACCACTTATAAACTATATGTAAGTGCGCCTACCTACTTTGGACATTATATTTGTAAGTACTATAGGCACAGTAGGAAACATTACAATATATTGTGTTCGGTTTGTCGCTTTTCGAATGTAATGCACTCGAAAGCTGAACAATAATTCTTCTTATTATTATTTCACCATTTCCTGTCGTCGAACTCGAACATATTTTGTGCACTCAAACAAAATATATTATATAATACACCGCAAACTAAAATTGAAAAGAATTGAAAATCAGTCATCACCACTGTTCCTATATAATATTATATAATAATAATATATTGTAGCAGTCGTTGTAAATTATTACTCGCGCGCCTACGCGCTTTGAAGGAAACTCAACTCATTGTGCTCTACAGACTGCATCGCGTAGAAGGAACCTACCTATACCTGTATGGATGCACATAAATAAATTGTATATATTATAAAATATGTACGGCTACGAGGAGCTTATATTATATAGGTAATGTGTATATAGTCATTGCTGCACACAGAACGTTATAGGTACTTATACTAAGTTTATAGGAGGTAAATCTGCGTACCTGCACAACTTATATTGTATATAATAAATGAATTACATATTATTTTGTTACATATATTATACTGTTGGGGTTAGGATGTTTATGGTTTTGCGCGTTTTTTTATAGACTGTCCTATTGCATGTATTCTTGGACAGAAATGTGTTTCTTGATGTCTATAGATTCAAATATCAAAATTCTATTTCACATATTATATTTGCATAATTTTCGAAATTTAGAACACGAGTGCATATTTTAGATTTTCACTGGTTTTAATCACTTATTTTATGATTTTCGATACAAAATATCAAAAAAAAAAAAAAAAAACGACGCAAACACCTAACCGAAACCAATTGAACTTACCATAAATTTGAATATCTGTATTAAATGATGGCTTATTTACTGTCTGGAATTCAATACCTAATAACATATTCGGAGATGTACAATGTATATTATATATTTATATGTCATATTATATTATAATGTTCGATAGAGCTTGTAATATTTAAATATAAATATTTTTCAAACGAATTCTTTAATTTTAATCAAACAGTTAAAACACAACAAATGTTTGATGCATATTTTTAAATTTTTTCATGCATATTTCACTATTTTTTGTACATATGATTGCATCGTTGATATTTATTCACTTTATTTTGATAAAAAGTAATAAGTGCTATTATGCGGTGTTCATTGAAAAAAAAAAAATAGTTACATTTTTCAACATTTGATTTTCAAAAAGTAAAAACTTTTTTCTGCGTGCGATTATTTATTTATTTAAAACATTATTATAGGTACCTATGTATTATAGGCACATAAGAGTAGGTTTATCACGCCAAATACACCGTTAATGCGACGTCACTCATTTAAATTACATTTAATTATACTTATCTATTATTAATGGTGGAGTATGGCGATCCTGCAGTGCCGCGGATATTGAACTCTGAGAATCCCAATGCGAAATACAATTTTCGGGACTTTAAAAATAAATTTGTTATTAATCACAACGTACCTACAACATCTTAAATAAATCTTTAGCTAATCAATCAAAAACCACTATATTTGTGTAATGGTTAGTAAAGGTCAGGTCATACACCTTTTTATCTATGTGGTTAAAATTATCATTTTGCAGTGCACCTACTTACTTATTAGTCATTATATATAGGTACCTATATCGCATGCAGCACGGTTAGATTTTGAATTGTATTCCATGTTTACGTTTTTTGAAAACTTTTGTTGATTTTAACCCTATAGCAGTGTTAACAGGTCAAAAATATATATCGTTTTATTAAAACAGGTCAAATCGAAGCACAACCGTATAATTTATTATACATGTAGATTATGCGTGTTTATGTAATTATATAAATTATGTACCTATATCATATTGTTATTATTTTTACTTATTCGTGTTAACAAAAAAATACCGCAGTAAAATTACGGTATTAAAACGTTATGGCGTATTTATAATTCATCGCGAAATTAATAATCAAAAAAATGTCTTAGTTAAATAGTACATAACATTTAACATTTTTTTATTGACATAAAACTATATATCATACTTTCAAATTCTATATATAACGAGTATAGTGTTTAACTTGGTTTTACCAAGATCATATTATCTAACCGATAATCGGTTTCTTCGTTATCGAGTTCTCACGCGGTGCTTTAATAATAATTGTTAAGAGTCGTGATTATTATTGTTAAACATTGCCGTTCGGACAAATTACCAAAGGCTGGTTTATGGTATATTTATCATGATTGTATGCTGGACACTTTCAGTGGTGTCGTTCCCTCATTTCGACACGATAAATATTGTTTTATTATATTTGATTTAAAATCTGTTAGCCACATTTTAATCGTATTAGAAAAATAGAAAACAAGTAAATAGACGAACATATAGTAATAGCGAGCGACTTATTGGTAACGTCTTTGTGCTGTTTTTCGTGAATTTATTTTTTATTCTATACATAATTTATAGAAAATCGAAAACATTGCGTGTAGGTATGCATACATATACATAATAAAACTGCCTTCTTATAATTCATTTTTTTTAATCGAAACATATACCCGTGAATGGCTTGGTTTATGAGATAATCATAAATTTAAACTAGATTTCAAATATTATATTCTACTTTTGTAGAAGATTTGGTGAAACATTTTTGGATGTTCTGGAGAATTGCAAAAACATTGAATATAAGAATATTTTGACGCAGTAGTATTCAAGATTGAAATCGTCAGAAAATCCATTGTCAGAAAATTCAAATGACGAATTGTATTTTCTTTATTTCGCGTGCTAGGATATATTTAAAATATAACCATGAGAGTGAATTTTGCATTAAAAACCTAATGTATTCCAAATCTAAAAAATCACAATAAATGTCCTTGAAACGTTTGCACAATAAGACTAATGCGTGTTAAAAAAAAAAAATGAAACGGAACAAAACGATAGAATAAAATGCAAAAATACGAAAGAGTTTGAAAAAATGAAGCTTTTCTAAATGTATATAGGTACTTACGACACAGTAATATATAATAGAATGATCAGAATGAAAAATCATATTATATATGTATCGTTGGTAAAGACGTAGGTAGGTAATATTTATTTTACAGACGAGTATTATGACTATAAGAGTTAACACAATATTTTAGATGGAAATGAGAATATTTCAGCGTTCAGCCTGTATACTACGACAAATTATTATTCCCGTAGGGATTTATTCCTAGATGGACCGATAAGATTATATAGATTGTCCAATTGCAATCGTTTTTATTCAACTAATAATCATACCGAGCGAGAAATAAACAGTAGGAATATTATTACCGTCTATAATAATTCACGAAAAAGTATTTTATTGTGACATCAAAACATGGCGCGTGATAAACACGCACAAGTCGACTTATCGTCTAGTACCTACTCTAGTGTGAAATATTAAAATTTTAAACGGTAATGACGTTCATTTTGTCATGAACAATTTTAATATTCCAATATTATAATATTATTATTTTACATATTTAGAGACGACGTAATATGGTATTAAACAGTAGTGTTTGTGTTGGAGAAAACCATTCCCAAATGGCTAAATCATAATTATTGAACGAATTAAGTTGTTGTTTAATTTTTTTGAAAATGAACATTTGTTGTCCCAAATAGATAGGTACCGCTATTGAGTTTGTATTCTAGCACAAATGTTTTATATTTATAATATTCCATACACAACCATGAACCATTAACATTATTATTAAATTTCCTTTCACCGCGGTCGCCAATAGGTAACCAATTTATTTAAAGGTATTAAATATGAAATTCTGTCGTATGAGTTGTTGTCAATACAATTAATGTATTCCTCAATTATTCCTGTTTAAATGTCAAAAAAATGGAAAATTAAAATAAATACAGATAAATCTGTGCAAGTTACCACCACGCAGACTTAAGCGTAAATGGTGTAGAGACTTGTTAAATTAGTAAAGGAGGTGTTACCATTGGGTTTCTTCCTCAACACGATATTCATGTTACTTAATTCTGTTTTTTATTTTTATCTTATTTGCTTATTGTAATTATTGTGTATACAGATTGTAAATTGTCTTTCTTAATAAAAAAAAAAAAAAAAAAAAAAAAAATGTCAATAAATAGCGCCAGTATATTATCCGCTTTTTATGGGGGGACAATATCGGTACTGGCAAATTGAATGAAAATTAATATTTTAATTTTGGTGCCTACCCTGTGTGCAATAAATTGGAATATATTATAATTCTAATATTGTAAACACCATTAATGGTTCACGGTTGTGTATATAATATTTTAAAAATAAAACATTTTTTTTTTTGTTCTAGAATTTAAACTTAATAGTGTTGTATCTATTCGGGACAACAAATTTTCATTAAAAAACAGCCCCCCCACCCCCATAAAAAGTGGATAATATGCTGGTGCTATTTATTGAAATGTAAACAGGAATAATTGAGTAATACATTAGTTGTATTAACAACAATTCATACAACAGAATTTCATATTTAATACCTTCACATAAATTGGTTACCTATTGACAACCGTGGTAAAAGGAAATTTAATAATAATGTTTATCGCACAGTATGTAAACAGATACCTAGGTATTACACATGTAATTTAGTATGAGATAAAGAGTTTAGTGAAAGAGGGGAGTGATGAGTATAAATCATAAAAAATTACCTGTGGACGGCTTTGCCCTCCAGGTCCGTATTAAATTATCCTACTAATTTTAAAATTTAATATAATTATCATTTCTTTTGCCATATTATATAAAAGAACAATTAATATCAACAAAATTATTATAGTTATTGCAAATGGTACACAATTTCACAGTATATTTTTGCGTTTCGTGTTTAATTTATACGACCTATATTAACGATGGATTGAAATAGTCGTTTGGGGGGGGGGGGGGCCCAGTAACGGCTATTTATTAAGTAGCAAATTATTGGCAACCTTATTCGCATATTTTTTTGGAGTGGGACGATCTTGTGAATGGGTTGGAGTGTAAATTAGGTAAATTAGGTGTAAGAGAACCCTCCACTACCCGTATATGAACCATGAACTATAAGATACTATAGTATCTTAGTTCGTGATATGAACGCGTCGACCGCACTCGCAGGTGTCATCGTACAAGTCACAGAACTAATTGACGAATGACGAATTATTAGTTGCCCGTTTCGGCAGACGTACACGACGCCAAGGAAATATATAGATAACTCATTGTCGATTGAATATTTTCAGATAATTTCTTTTTTAATTGATAAACAACGATATTCTACAGCCCGCATTAAACTCAGATTTTTTATTTGTTTTTAAACAATAATATAAAATAATTTGTAAAAAAAGCTTAAAATTGTCTTTTTTTTAAGACGTGTTTAAAAGTTTGATATTAAAATGTTATAAAACTAAGACCGATGCGGGCTGTACAATATTTCCCTCTCATTCAGTTAAGGCCCTCGATGCCGATGTCAGTTTGTCTTCAAAATCACACTTTACGGGAATAATGATCCTGACTCGTAAAATAAATCTAATTTGATTTTTTTTTTTTTAACTGATAGAAGGAAATATTCTACAGCTCGCATCGATCTTAGTCTTATAATATTTGAATCTCAAACTTTTAAATAAGTCTTTAAAAAAAGGTAATTTTAAGTTTTTACCAAGTTTTTTTATATCATCATTTAAAACAAAATAAAAAATCAGGATCACTATTACCGTAAAGTGTGTTTTTGAATACATTTGGCATTGGCACCAGGTGCCTTAAGACATTGTTAAACCATCACCACATGGCGATACACCTTGATTTAGACAAAAAGGGATTTGCAAATAGCGTTGTATAATATGTTCAAATTTCTTTAATGATAGTATTATAATTAAAACTATTACAATACACAATAATTATGTATTCAATAAAATGATTAGTTAATTATAATTTAAAAACATTTATTTATTCAAAATCGCTGTTAATATTGGTCAGGTGATATTAAAAGGCATTTTCTTTTCGAAAATAGTACTAATTAAATCCCGTAATTCGTTGTTTTTCTGTTGCTCGGCTTGGAGCCGTTTTTCCAACGATACTTTCTGAACGTTTTCAGAATCGTAGCTGCTCAATATGTTCAACAAGTCTTTCTTCTCCTTCTGGAGTTGTGCAATACTGTTTTCAGCAACCTTCATGAGCCTCTTATTTTCGGCCAGCTCCATTTTGAGCGCATTCATCTTGCTATCGTGGTTCGATGGTGGGGTTTTCTTTGATTTTTCATTTATTTTACTGTCCAACACGATGCCGAACTTTTCCATATACTCCTTAGAGGAGACGAGCAGTTCCGATCTGATTAATTCACAGTCGTCGCCAGCTATTAGTAACGCCGATTCGACATGAACCCTCACGTCCTCGAGATTTTTGAATTTACGACCGTCCATAATTTGTATCAAACATTGGTAGTAAGTATTGTTGACGGTGACCACGGAAACAATATTTTGCCAAAAACGTTTGCCCATGGCGATCAAAATTGCATCTAACTCGGGCGTTCCAGTTTTGAAATCAAGATTTTCGGATCTTAACACGTGTTTTTCTACATCCAGTGGTTTCTGACAATTTGCTATAACGTTGTCATTAAAAACTTCATACACATGATTTTTCACCTAAAAAATGTCAAATTGAGAAAATAGTTTTAGAAACAATATTCAAAATAATAATAGTTATTTTTATATTGTTAAAAATAGATATATTTATTGTAAATTTAAAATACACATAATGTAGGTACGTAGGTAATAATATATTGCTCGAAATATACCATACTATAATGTGTATTTTGCTTTAAAAGTATGTGTAACGTTCATTTAAATATTATATTTATAAATAATTTTAAAAATAAAGCCAGTTAACAATGTTAATTTATTTAAGGATTTAAATGATTTAATTGATCAAATGTCGATATTATAATATATTTTTAATATGCTAAATTAAATATTACTACGCACGTGCTGTATTATGCGTTATCCGTTAAATATCTATATTTAAATTATATCAAATGAAAATCTCACGAAATTTTCGACGTCTTCCGCCTGTCTCGTGTCGCCCTCCATTCTTATACAATCGTTGTACGACGCACACAGATCTTTGCAAGCATTGGCGAACGATTTCTTCTTGGCGTTGAAGTCGTTTACCTTAACATTGAGCAATTTGTCCTGAAACGACCTGTGTTTGTCGATCAGAGCCTTCACGTTTGGACGTCTGCAGCCGCCGGTGGGTTTCTTCTGGGTTTCCCGCTCGCCGTGGACCGCGGCGCAACTCTTGTACGACCCCAACGAGTGGTCGGACGCGGCGACCAATATGGGAGACGTCAAACCAATGCAAGGCATCGACTTCGTACCTTCGATTGTCGTCGTCGTCGTATTCGGTCCCGACATGGCCGCACAATATAGTATAAGACAGACAGACAGACGGTTGTTCAACGGGGTTCGTCAATAATGTATTTATGTAAATCGTACTGACATTGATTATAATATTATAAAAACCGAGCGATATAAAAATATGTCCATAATTCGATTCACCGCCTTGCAATAAAACACACTGTGGTTATAGTGATTTATTAATACTATATTACTAGGTATATATATACGGCGCCGTTGTACATAGTTATTATTATTACTGTTAAGTTTGTTTTATCAACAAACACGCGATTCACTCGCGTACTTACGGCCCGAATTATTATCAACAACCTGGCCAGCAGCTGTTTGTACGACATTTCCGGTAGGTAGGTATAACTTCCAATATTCACGATAATTATTATTGTAATACACCGAAAATATATTTTGTGGCGTACTTATTGCTAAAGACCGTTGTACAAATATTATATCACGTTAACTAATAATCACGTGCAGAGGTCAGATACTGTGCGTTAAGAAACAATACGGAGGTAAACATAATATACATATATCGAACAGCTAATTATAATTAATTAAATTTACTTTTTTTTCTTCGGATAAACCACTTTTAGCAAACCAAACACTGCACATGTGCGGCCCATCGTATACCAGATTGTACCGAGATTTTTAGATACCTTCAATACCTTAGTGCCTATACGGGGCTATACGTCCCGGGGCAAATTATTGCGGTCTATCTGGAAATTGGGAATCTTCCCGATGGGCCAGTCGTTGTGTGGGCCGCTTTATTATTAAACGTTTATAAGCAATATAAATATTTTTCATAAAATTGAAAAATATTATAACAATTTTTTGGAGATCGATCTAAGTCTATCCATTTGACCATATAAATAAATATAATGGTTTACGCAGTAATATAGGCACTGCAGCAAGTGATATTAGCTAGAATGATATAAAATCATATAGGCATAGCCTATATACGTACGTAGGTATATAGTTTGTTAATTAATTGAAAAGCCGGGAGCTCATTTGAAATATGATGTAGATATTGTGTAGTGCGGTTTTAACTAATAAGTTATGAGTAATAACCTTCCTATATGATCTAAAAGAAATATTTCAAAAAACTATCCAATTCATGATTGCTGATAGAATTGTGTTTTTATACAGTAAATACAAGAGATATAATAAAATGTATTCCTATAAAAGGTTTGGAAAATATAATAAACTAAAACTTTTAAATACTAAACAAAATTTTTTAAGGATATTTTCTGAAAGTATAGAAAAATGTATGTTCAAATTTCAATTCGAAGCGTCAGAGCGGGTTAACCTCAATCGTCCAACCCAAGGCTATACGTAATTATAGCTATAATTATAGTTATTAAATATTTTACTGACTTAGGGTGGAGACCAAACAAGTTTTGAAATTTAAAATTAAAGAACACCTATTATCGTTTGTATCAAAATGCAAAGTAATGCGTTTTTTGGGTAGTAGAAAAAAGTTACAATTGTGGACCACCGCTGGCCGGTTTGATTCATATTTTCATATTTTTATAAAAGAAATTGTCAACCCGCCACCCCCACTACGTCCTGAATAATATATACTTAACCGTGTAACACGATTATTGTTTTGGGAGACTCTTAGAAGTGAGTGATATATTGTATCCTCTGATCGCACCCGAAACGTACTGCAATATTTATTATTTACCCCGCGTGTATGGGGGGTGTGGGAATATCCGGAACGGGTTGTTAGGTACATATTATTATTATTATTATTATTATATAGGTTCGCAGTTTCGTTTTTCGCACACCCACACCACCGGAGATATACAATATATTATGTATGACAATGCACCGGGTCCCCGGTATGTGCGCAGTGCCCGTCGTTCTCATATCGGCGACACAGATTTCGAAAAACGGCGTTGTTGACAATAACAAAAAAAAAAAAAAAAAACTCTCAAAACCCAACCGAACCGCACCGAAACCGTCACAGAACGAGAGAAACGATACACTATATACATACCTATATATAATATATATTTTATCGTAACACATTATACATTTTATTCTCACGGAAATCGTCCGTTCGAGAAAAGGTTAAAATCCTGTGCAAACCACCGTTTTTGTGCGTGTGCGGAGGGCGTGGGAACGTCGAAAACGCGGCTGCACATATCACATTATATATTATTATTATTATTATTATTGTTATTATGAGCGGTATTATTATTGAGCGATCGATATTATTGAAATGTATAATATATTATTATTATTATTATTATTATTATTATCGTTGTACGTACGTATGCGTTTCAGTCGTGATGCTCGCCCACCTAAATTGTATATTTTTATTTTGTTATTATATTATTAAATATTATATTTGTCAGAGCGTCGTCTTGATCGTCGCGATTAACGGCCGATGCACATAATAACAAATATGCGCACCGATCCGCGTAAACTGTTTTATTCGCGGGTTTCTTTTCGGTACCTATGTAGAGTTTCCGCGATAATTTATTATTATTTCCGATATTACGGGAAAGTATTTTGTATACCGCAGTGTGTCCCAAAAGTCCCGTATCACCCACAGTATCTCCGTGGAAAATCAATACCTACATTTAAATGCGGCGTTTTTTACAGTAATAAGTATAGAAATTCGAATTGAATGGCATTTCTGTTCAAAAAAAAAGTTATTAAAATTGAGCGAAATTTGACCAAGTTAAGGCAAGGTAAGTTTTTGGTTTTATAAGAATAAGTCATAAAAAATCATTGTTCTAATTTGATATTGATTGAAGCATACGATTCGTGTTGTGCTAACATAACTATTATTCTTAACATACCGAAAACTTAATTTGCTTGGTCAATTTTCGCTCAATTTTAGTAATTTTTTTTTTCGAACTGTTTTAAAAAATATTACTAAAAAAATCGCCATACCAAAAATGTAAAAAACTTAACTGTATAAAAATATTTTGTAAAATGTTTGAATTTTTGAAAAAAAAATTGAAATTGATGCCATTCAATTGGAATTTCTATACTATTATTAGTGCAAAAAAATCTGCATTTAAATAAATAAATTTTTCACGCAGATACCATAATGGGTGGTATACGGGACTTCTGCAGGGACACGCTGCATAATAATATGATACACGCGAAAAATAATCGATTCCGACAAAAGTAAAAGTCATCTCGCGTTGTTCGTTTCGAGACTGCATAAACAGTTTAAATATAAAGACGATGCTAACGACGATTTTTATACTCTTTAGGCACACGCAGTCACCGCACCGATCAATATATAATAATAAAATATATATTTATTTTATTATTATTATGTGTGTGTATATTATACGTATATATAGGCGCACGGCGATATAATGGATTTTCGTTACGTTTATTACACGCGATAAAAATCTGACCCTTGTGGTGTATATACATTTTTCAACCCCAAAAAACGATACATATAGAATATAATACATAGGTATGGCAATGATTTATTGAGTTTTTATACTCGTGTATAGGTACTTTTTAATCGAATTTTTTTTTTTCATCTCTTTTTATTAATAAGGTTTTACAGTCAAACTACGTAATCGAACAAAGATAATATATATAATATAGCTATAGGTAGCTGGCATACCTCCCGTGTATATAATATAATATACCGAACACACATAGTATTATTATTTTTTTTTCTGGTGAAAACGGCGGGTACAACACGCGTATACCGTTCGTCCGAACTGAATACAGTAAAACCTCGCTTAGACGGAACTTCGGTAAGACGGAAAATTTTTTTGGTCCCGTTTCAAATTTCATATAATTTTATCCCGCCAAGACGGAACCTCGCCAAGCCGGAAACGGACACTTTTTTGTGATAAAAGTCGATGAAAACCCTCGCCAAGACGGAAATATAACATGATTTTCGTGTAATAAATGTATTTTCCACTTGTCGATACCATAATCATAGCGGATAATCGATATACGAGCGCGTATACGATGACATTAAAAACTAATAAAATTGATATGTGTATATACCTACACCATACAACATTATTATCTGAGCTTTCCCTCCCAGTGTCCAATATAGTGAGATTTTGGATTTGACTTCGAGAGCCTGCAAGGAGTGTGTTTAACGCGACGCCTTACGAAATAAAAATCAAATATCAATAACCGATTTTATTCAAAAAATATAATTATGTATTATTAATGTATACTGCAGGCTAAAAATTAATATGTAATAAATAAATAAGTATAAATATAAAATTAAGTTAAAAATATAAATTGTATGTATGTATTATATATTGTATAAACTGGTTTAAGATAAATATGTCATTTTTAATTTAATTCAATTTAATATTTTTGAACCCCGTCAAGACGGAAACCCCGTTAACACGGAGAAATTTCATGGTCCCATGCGATTCCGTCTTATCGAGGTTTTACTGTATTATGAAATTGAACGGCTTTCGAATAATATATTAATAATTATTGTTAATCGTTTCATTTTCCATTGCACAATCAGCAGCCAGGTACCTATATAATTATGCTCAACAACAGTTTTGACTATTAGCTATAATATTAACAAAGGTATACAGGGTGATTCAAAATCTGATTTGTGGAATTTTCAAATATTCTAAGACAATATTTTCAAATAACGCTTGTAATTTTTGGTCCCACTTGACGAAGAACCGTCTTGTGGAGATACAAACTTTTGTTTTTTTTTTTCAAATGAGAATTCCTTTTTTCTACTGTAAATTATTCGGCGGATAATATAATACGTTGACGTATCAAAATTAAATTTCTTACGAGTAGTCTTAGAATATTTAACTTTGTGTGCTTACGCTAAGGTCAATGGGTTCAGAAGATATTATCTTTTGTGGGGTCTGGTAATTGAAAAATGTTATATTGTATAATAATAATATAATTGTTCCAACATTTTATTTTGGTAAGCCATTTTTAAGGACTATTCATATAGTCTTTTGTATAAACATTTCAGTAACTGATAGGAACTACTCGTTTAATTTTTGAAAAATATTAAATCATCGACTAAACAATAATTCACATTGAAAAAGGGAGCTTCTAATTTGAAAAACAGAAATCTGAATCACCTCTATAAATAATGCAAAACAATCTAAAATATCGTCTTTAAGTATATTTGAAAATTCCTGCAGAATTTATTATTAAAGGATAAAATGAAGGCTGAGCTATTATTGCTCGGCAAATCACCCTGTATATATTATGATACTATGTAGGTGCCTATATACCAGTAGAACGTAAAAAAGTGTGTGGACATTGAAATTTGTACAAGATAATAATAATATAAAAACGTGTAATATGACGTGTGAAGTGTACACCTAAACAGACGGTTTTCTTCCATTCGTATTACTGCTACTGCATTTTTATAGGTATATTATTGTTTTGTTCGACGATTTTAATTACCGTTCGAGTCCTCGGGCTTAGATAAGGTCACGTACGTGTACGTCAAACACAAATAATATTATAATGTAACGCAATTCGAGCAATAATAATAATAATAATAATAATAATATAGATAGGTGAGCACTCGAGTGTATACGAGTGTCATAATAGGTACCTAAACTAAATATTTATATAATATATTATAATATGAAAGACTACACAAAATAAAAATATTTATTTTATTTTAACAATATCAATTTAGCAACACAAAAAACGAAAATATTATAAAAACAATTAGTAACAGATTCTCTCTGTATTATAATAAATGAACAAATCAGTCATTAAAAAAAAACCTTAAGGAACATCAAATAATATCTTTGTAATATAAATAATATAAATTTAGCAAAACAAATTATATTTATATTTATATAATAACAGAAAAAAAAAACACAATAAAATTACAAACTATAAAGTCATGCTACATCCATAACCCAAACATTTGATGATAAAAGTGATGTTAAAACTCACATCTTAAATCTATGAAGCTATCGTAAGTCAAAGGCAAATCCAATGTATTAGGTAGTACAAGTATGAGCAGCTGCTGCAGTTCGAGAAAAACCATCTTTTATAGAATTAAAGTTGATATTAATGCTAGAAGTTATAATATCTGCTCCAGTTATGAAGCGAAGTAACTTTGTGCAAAGCCTTTGATCAGCTTCACGAATACATTTTTTCAAAAACCCAAAGATTTTACGATTTAATTCATTGGCATCTTTTTCCGGACAATATAGATTTTTTAATACATTTGTTGACGTTGGTATCTTATTTTAATATTCTTCTTCCAAAATATTTTTTGTTAAATAATTTTGCATTTTAACTCTTCGGACCATATATCAATATAATATACTTTGGACGCTGAATTAACTCTTTATGTGCAATTTCGGAAATAACATAATTTATATTGTGTTCCTGCTCTATTAATCGACTATTAATCACTATTAGTCGACGGCACAGCAATAAAATAAATAATAATAATATATATATATAGATGGATAGTAAAGTATCTATATATATATACATTATCTATATATTATCTATCTATATATATATTATTATGGTCAAATATTATTATTTATTTTATTGCTGTGCCGTCGACAATAACCATTACCGCTGTAATCTGCTCGAGTGGCTTGTTAGTTATTACATACATATATTATTATTATGCTTAACAGTAATTATAATATATTGTTGTTTCGATAATTTTTCGGTTGAACAGCTAGCGCAGTCATTAGTGATTTAAACGGTTTTTTTTTTTTT
This sequence comes from Neotoxoptera formosana, assembly GCA_022818045.1. Taxonomy (NCBI): domain Eukaryota; kingdom Metazoa; phylum Arthropoda; class Insecta; order Hemiptera; family Aphididae; genus Neotoxoptera; species Neotoxoptera formosana. Next base: position 43,456,879 of record CM040630.1, on the reverse strand, counting down.
TTACACCTAGTCGTTGTTTTGACAATATATTGACTTCATATACCCACAGTCGCAGTGTAATTTTAATCCGCGATAACGACGAACACATAATATTTTAAATACCTACTGAATTATAATTTTGATTCGACGATTCAAAGTGTCGATCACATGTCGAAAAAGTGACTTTTTTCAATAACGACATGCCGATTAGCTGCTATAATAACCGAATGTAATAATATAGGAAGGGCTCGTATTGCGCATATTGATAATATTACAGTGTTGCAGCGTGCGCACGATTACGTTACCAGTTTTTTAATTTACTATTTCAATACATTTTTTGATAAGGTACAAGACGACTGCTAGATCACCCACTATATATGCGCTGAAAAATATCGCGAAAAGACACATCCTCGAATGATTGTGTGTCGGTAATAAAAAGGAAAAGAAACGACGACCGCGGATTGGCTCCACGATATAGCATACCCAGCGCAAGGGTAGAGATTACCGATACAACAACAATTATTTAAAACAATTAAAATTATAAATAAACCAATAAAGAAAATTATATTTCTGTACGAAATACAAATAAAACAATCGATCATATTTTGTATACGTATATTATAGTATTATATTTGATGAGTATAGGTATCTATTATAGCTATAGCTTATTGTGAGCTAGAGCCGTTGCCGATAAGATAAAAAAAAAAAGTAGCTGGTAAGTATTAGTTTTGAATTCCGTCTCGAGAAATAATCATAATACAAAATAATAATACAATAAATAATGAAATATTATATTATGTTGTATATTGTAACGATTTCGCTTTTCCGAGTACCTTCTGCTGTCCCTCGGTGAATTGTTATACACATAAAATATACTTTATCGGACAATGACGGTCAGTCGGAACGCAAACGTTTCTTTAAAACACCATCTGGCATTTAGCCGCTGAACAATATCATATATAATAATAATTATTGTTATTTCACATTTGGGTCTTCGCCGCTACTAGAGGAGTCCGTAGAAACCGAAATTAATATTATATAATTTGACCATCCGTATCGAAAATGTATTGAAATTTCATACCACTGGCTTGTAAATAAGAATATTATATAACAACGATTCATCACTAGGCACATAGGAGTAAAGTGGTCCAGCGTATTATACTATAATATTAAAACGAATAATAATATATTGTTGTTTTTAAACTTATTGAAATAATCGTAATAGGCTAAATTGGTATAATTATAATCATTGTCCGTCTCGATGTATTGACAATATACGTTATACTAGGTAAGTAATAAAACGATTTGAAAAAATTCGAAATGAGAATTACTTGTCTTAAAATTTGTGTGTATAAGAATACCTAAATAAATACACAACTCAAAATGATATGCCGTGTAATCGTACCCGAGTAATGAAACCTACGAATTAATGACAAGATATAGAGCAGGTAGGTAGTCACATTTGGCGACGCGGTGGACTATTATTAACATAACGTTTTAATAATATGATATGGTGCGACGATTCTCCTCAAAAACTAAATAATCTTTGGCCAGGGCGTAAATAATTATGTTTAGAGTGAGTGTAGTGTGACACACTTTCTGTGTAATATAATATGATTACGGAAAACGAAAAATTCTTGATGTGTATAGTTAAAAATCAAAATGTGTGCAGTCACCTGCTACCTGCAAGTGACCGTATTATAAAAATTCGTTATTTTTAAATTTGCATATTATCCTGTTCACACGTTTTATAATCTTATAATAATTGTGAAAACAAAAACATAAATCAGTACACGTCGATATACCTATACTTACGATTTGAAGTAAAATAATCATTAGATGTTGACCGTGAACCAATATATCCCCATGAACACCCACCCTTTCCGATTTATTACTATATAGGTACTCCTTTGTAACATAATATTTTATTTAGTTACATACCGTGTCGAATGGAAAAGACTTGCCAGTTGCCAAGTGATATAGAAAATGATAAATTTGTTTTTTTTTTTTTATAATAATTAAATTTAATATTTATTAATTACTGTTTGAATTGTGGGTGTCTATACACAAGGTGAAAAGTTGTGATACTCACACTCCACCCACTTTTCGTAACTTCAACTATTCAGAACTCCGAAACAAAACTAAGCCATAATTATTTTTATGAGCGTTCGAAGTTTGACAAAATTGTATAATATTCGTATGCATAAAATAATACATTTTCTCCTTAAACGATAATATTTGTTATTTTGATTAATTCAAATAATATTGACCGTAGAAACTCGAAATATTCCACAATTGGGTACTCAAATAATTTGAACTGTTTGTACTCGATGCAATCTTCAAAATATTTAAACCAATTTTAAGCTCTTTATAAATGTATACAACAAACCTATTCACACCGGACTACGGAAAGCGGCGTATTGACTTATTATGAGTCTTATAATAATTTAGGTAATATAAGCTATCATAATATTAATACTTTAAAATATATAATAGGTATATACCTACCATATCTTTTAGTGCATACAATAAACGTCTTAACCCTGGTAATAACTTTTAAATGTTATAATAATTAATTATCACGCAGTCGGGGATTTTTGGTGGAAATGACGTGTTCAACCTGTCTAGCAACTACTATAATAGCACTATAAATAAATTATAAAACGTCCTTAAAAAGTAGAGGCTGCTGCCCCCTTGAGTAGGTATCACACGCAGGATCGTCTTTCATAGAAGCAGTACTGTTGCCCTGCCCAGCAAAAGTGCCGTAAAAAAAACCAATATATTAGTTTTGATAAAAGTGCTGCGGGTTTGTAATTTTCATTTTATTATATGAAACGTCGTTATTACTTGGGTAGAACATGGAAATGTCAGGCGGAAACGACATATCTATAAACATATATTTACTGCGTCTATATGCTTGGTAAATGCAAGATTCGGCGTTCTTACAACCTTACTCGGTACTTTTATTCTGTTTTTTGGTTACTTGCGGCGTTTTCAAAGAATGATGATTGTGCTTAAATTAAATGAAAGCTTAGAGGTATTTTTCTTCAAAAAATGTATAAAATTGATATTATCCTATCTGATGTCGTGTCCGACTCATTTTTAAAATTTTTTTCGAGTTACTGAACTTTTGCTCAGCAGAACCCGCAGTATGTATATTGTATAACAATGTGCAATGTTTTATTATTGAATACTCTAATATTGAACAAATCCATTATGAGATATACAGTGACACGATGACGATATAGCAGGTACACTCGAAACGTACTATGTCTGTACAGCGACGAGACTTACCAGATTATGTGCTTATTATATTATCTTATGCGTTAATGACGTGGGAATAGTGAAAACTTAACACGACTGATAGGGTGAGTGGGTGCGGGGAAGAGCCCTCGACTGAAACACGTGTAATCACATGACCTAACGAGCAATTACATACGTGAAACTAAATACTTAAACGTCTGCAGAATTTGGCGCCCATCACGTGCAAACTGCAATCGTCATCGATACAATATTATAATAATAATATTATGATCGCAAATGTGGATTGAATTCGGTTTATCTGCAGTGTACGCATAATATTATTATTATATTATTATGGTTGTATAGACGAGCTGCAACAGGTATTGAAAGCATTACGTTGGTGCACGCTGCAGCTGTTTTATGCACTTGTATAGCATCACTATATAGCTGCCAAATCTGCTTAAAACCAGGAAAATAACTTGAAACATAATTTTCGGGCAGCAGATGGACCGTCGTTATGTGCAATGTCCATTACACGAATCGAGTAGTATCGAGTAATATAATATATATTATTTTTAGTCATAAATCCGTGCGGACACGACTGCAGGTAAAAGTATATTCATCTCCGTGTCGACCGTATATACCACGGCGTGCATACCGCTGTATAATCGTACAATATATTGTTATACTTAACAGGGTGATTCGTGCCCATCCCCTGTTTTCTTCTTCAATAATGCAGTTATCCAAAGTATGATTTTTGGGAAATACCTATATTATACTTAAATACTGTATTTTCACTTGTTATTGAGATTTTTTCGTACTACCCAAGAGTGTCCGCCGTGCTGTATTTTGAATAATGCCACGTGTTTTTGATTGAAACAGGAAGGTACGTGTGCATCGTGTGCAGTATTAGCAAAATTATTACTCGAGTAGTCACAATATAAGTGTAATATTTTCATAACGATTGAGGAGTATACCTAGTACTTATATAGTTAATTTTGGTTCTAGAGTTGAATAATATTATCGTGTTCGTGGTAGTCTAAACTAGTCGAAACCTTTATTTTTTCGATTTACCTAACATATTATATTACCTATATATACGATTTCATATAATATATTATAACGTTGGGAAGAAAACACTGTTAGGTTTTTGTATACAGGGTGATTCACCGAGCATGATGCGCCCTTCACCGTTCTTCTTCAATAATGCCGCAGTTATTCGAATCGTGATTTTTGGAATTTTCAAATACCTACACTATATTATAGAGACCGTATTTTCAAATCGTTGAGATTTTTTTTTGCATTACTTCGAGGTGAATCACCCTGTATATATATTTTATTGTCGTCGTGCGTCGGACACAATATATTGTCGACGACGACGACGACGACGACTTTCTCCCGATCCCCGGACTGTATGTCTGTATTATTATTATTATATTATTCGTGTGTGCACTATACAATAACGTAATGGTAATTTCGGATTTGTACGTTTTAAGTGTTTTTATTTATAATATACAAAACCATTAACCGTTGGCCGTGTCACGTGTGCCAGCGCAGAGCTTATGTACGTCGTCGCCGGGACTACTATTATAATATATAGGAACGGACGACAATTACATTTTTAAATGACATCATCGTAACACGTATTTGGGCTTAAGCGCATTGCGTATTATGTGTATTATTGTTGTTTATCACATATTTTGTCTATCGTGTTTTTTTTTTTTTTGTTTTCTGAGGTCGTTTGCTCGTGTCGGATTCCGGTACAGCGCACACGCACTGCACACGTCAAATATAATTGAATATAATATAGGTATAGGTAAAACTGTATAGAATAGATAGTTATAATTGTTTGACAGTGGATTTCTAGGTTTTTATACATAATAATGACTTTATGCAGCTCGACGAGGGTGCTAAAATATGTCGACCACCTGTTCGTTGTACAGACATCGTAGACAAATATAAATTTTGCATATTAAACAAGGTCTATTAAAGAATATTAATCGATAATAGTTATTTGATATTTTGAGAATATTCAACACATATTTCATATTATTTAAGAATATAATATTGTATTATTGTTTATTATAAAAAAATCATTGTTCATATCACCTCGAGTTGTAATTATTTCGTAGCAGAAAAAAATGTTTTTAATTTACGAACTATATTGAAATCGTTTTTCAACAACTTGTTTGTTATATTACACTGAAAATTATTTGATTTGTTTCAAATACGATTTAATTTAAATAATTTACCTAAGAAAATAAGGCGTGTAATACTAATGAATAAAAATAATTATTATTATATAGGTACACTTGTTTATAAAGTTGAATGTAAACATATACTATTGAACATATATATATTTTTTTTATTTGAAAACAAATGCCTCGGCGACTATATATTATGCGACATAATTTTAACGTTGAAGGAGGGTTGTTATTTTAAATATAAACTTATAAGTAATAACTAAGGTAATGCCAATAATACAATAAATAAATATGGGCTGTATATAAAATTGATTGTAATACATTATAGGTGGGTATATTATACTTATAATATAATATATATTATTAGGATATATTTTTTATTACATTTTTTTTTTTGAAGTTCTGTATCCCTGAGGAATTTTAGAATATTAGTTGTATCGATGTTGAGGTGTTCAGCAAGATGGTGGGTTATATTGCAGAACTTCTGACGTTGTAATTGGTACATATTTTGTTTCTTACTGTAATTTGTGTATAGATTTTTAAAGTCTTTGAAGTAGGATAGGTTATAGGTTGTCGGTAGGTAATATAAAGGAGGTCGTATAATTTATTTTTAATATAAGTACCTACATAATATGATAAATTATCAAAAATCATTGAAATGTGTATGTTCAAAATCCTCAAATCAAATGAATACATGAGAATGATATTTTCAGAATCTTAAACCTCAGCTTCTAGAGTGTAAATTAGGAAATTGCATTTGAAATCAAAATTTCTTTACGTTATTTACAATTTACGTAGACAATTTTTGTGTTTATGATATTCTATAAATTACGTTTTGCGTTATATGTTTTGTTTAATAACATATTATACATTTTGTTAATCGTTATGTTTGATTTTGTGGTATTTAATTATTTTTATTTTCCGTTTTGAATAGTAGTTATAACAAATTTCAATCGTTGTTTGTCATATGTACCTAACGTTTCCGAGCCTTGGTTTAAATAAAGTCTATTAAGTTTAAAGACTTTTATCTACGTTGGCTATATATATGTACCACCAAGGAACACAGAAAATACTTATGACAATTTAAACATTTTTAAAATGACAGACCTACGTGACATTATGGAAACTAAAATTTCAAAATAAAATAAAACCGTCCAGTTCTGTATTATATTTATTGAGTCTTAGCGAGCGTTTATAAGCGTTCACATAATTATTATCAATAAACCGTACCTAAACAATTATTGAATAGGTAGTAACTTTTTTTTAACTTAAACTTTTTTTTCAATAAACCGTACCTAAACAATTATTGGATAGTAACTTTTTTTATTCACTATACCTCCGCTCTAAAACGATATTTCGTGTGGACATTTCTGCGCGGCATATTTTTTCTTCAATTAGTAGGTGGGTACTCGGACATTATTTCTTTGAGAAAAAGTTGATGCAATCCACTAAAACGTAATACACAATAATATATCACATGTCTATAACGACGTTTATCGCGCAGGTATATTATATACATATATATATATATATATAGTATAGAACACGCCGTGCTCATACCGTTCAAAACCGACACGAGCCGCTGTGCTACGACGTCCTCGAAAATGTCATTCGAGTTGGTATTTATTTTTTATGGCTGCTTTTTGAAGCACTCAATATTCGTATTATTATATTATAATCGCAGACGCGCGAGCCCGCCAGTCATGATCGTTTTACGACCACCGATCTGATCGTGTTTTCGCCCTGCACGTGTCCGCCGACTGAAGACTGAGATAATAATATTACTTTAGAAACATTAGCGTGCCATCTCAATACGTAACAATGTAATAATTATTTATAACGATACGTGCGCCATATAGGTACTAAATATACAAATTATGTGGACGATATTATATTGTATACAGGGTGATTCACTCCCCATTTTTTCATTTAATAACGAATTTATTCAAACTCTGATTTTCAGATATTCTGAAATTCTGATACCTAAAGACTATAATGTTTTCAGATTCTTGAGATTTTTCGTACTACTTAAGGAGTGTGCTTTAGTGGCGATACAAACTTCTGTTTTCCAAATGAGAACCACTATTTTTTATTAAAATGTATTCAGTGTATAATTTTTTTGACATTTGTAATGTATATTTTATAATTCAAAATTCGAACGAGTAGTTTTTTAGTTGTTAAAATGTTTACATTAAGGATAATAGTCATTAAAAAAATGGAAGGTATTACAAAAATATCAAATATGTAATATTATTGGATATAGTATTTATTATACATTTAGAACATTTTTAATAATTATAAATACTAATTACTAAAATGTTCAAATTTCCATATGGCCCCCATATCTTCTAAAACCCATTTTAATTGACCTATTATTTCTTAGTTCACAGTTTCACACTGTTAAATAACTCAAAATATATTCATTCGAATTACAATTTTGATACCTACGTCAAAGTTTTTAGAAAAATTATCCTCTTAATAATTTACAGTAGAAAGTGTTGAAGGGATTTCATTTGAAAAACAGAAGTTTGCTCCTCCACAAGCACCACTTAAGTTGTACATAGAATCTTAAGATTTTATAAATATTGTCTTCAAATATATTTAAAACTTCCAACAATCAAAATTTGAAAAAAATGACAATTAAATGAAATTATGGGGAGTGAGCATGCTTTGTGAATCACCCTGTATATATGGTTTTAGTATGGAAAAATATATTATAACTTACCTCAGTTTAAAAAAAGGTTATCTACTTTTTTTAATAAATTAGTATGTGGTTCACACAATAACGATGATTGTGGGCTTTCTAATTTCTTAGATTATCGTAGTCGACCATTTTAATGAACTTTTATTATAACGCACACTGCATTCTGCAACGCATATTATATCCTACCTATATATTAATTCATATGATTATTAAATTATGTACTCCTCAAATAATAATAATTAATGTATAAATCCGTTAAAACCAAACGTTTCAAAAACATTTTTTATTTTTGCTGGATGTATTGTTTTTAAATTAGCTGAAAAAAACCGAAGTTGTTTTAACGGCAAATTAAACCAGTCGAGTTCTTTAGTTAATTTTAAATTAAACTAACAAGTTAGGTTAAAATGTTTGAAAAATTAACTCGAACTTTTTAACGAGTTGACGCCCATTGTTGTATTGTATTATTATGTAAAAAATATCATTTTAAAAGCAGACATTCTTTGCGTCGTGTTATCGTGACGCACATATTATAATTATGTTATTTTGAGTTGCTACTATATTATTATTATTATTATCATTGTCGCGTTATTCGAAAGATAATCCCGAAGGACGATTCTATAGTTGTTGGTTTCGAGAAATCTATACTCAGGTATGTACGTTGTTTTTCGAGCCACGAAGACGTATTGTTAATTCACGGAAACTGGAAAGGTGCATATTATAATATTTCAGAGTTATGGAATTATTATGATATATATTTTAATATTATTATTGAGAATGTGGTGAGGTATTTATCTCGGACGAAAATTACAATAGTCGTCGTAAACACGCGATATTACAATACCCACACACGTTTTACGGGGGGAAAAAATTCCACTCTCGTTTTCGAGCATTTCGATGCATTTTACCTACACCTTAAACGAAAACGTCTGGTCGACGACTTTTGGAAATATTATATTAAACTCACGCCATGCCAGTTTTTATAAGCCTCACAATTTATATCATGCGAGTACTCGTGTTTAATTAATATATATGTATAATATATAGGAGCCGTCTGCTTGAATAGTATAATAAATAATAAGTATCTGAAATAAATTTGAAACGAAATACCGTTTTTCGGTAGATACTCCGTGGTTTTTATCTTCGCGGTTTTTCGAAATAAATATAGAATTTACTTTAATGTAGAAGTTGTTATGATGGTACGCGTGGAAGTCCGCCTGAATCATCTATCTCGTTTTGATGAATTATTCATTGGGGAAAAATTAAACTGCACTTGCAAAATGTAGGTACAAATTGGTCAAAGTTTACAAGTATGTAAGTGGAGCAATAATATATAGTCAGGAAAGCCCACTCTCCGACCATGCATGCAGCTAATACTTTCTGGATTTATTTTAATACAAAGCAATAAACTATAATTTTATACAATTTGAAGAGGTTCTGGTGGAACTTGGTAAATTTAGTCGGGGCGACTCAAGCTCTAGACGACTTCCTCACGAAAACAATTATTGTTTATAACTTTTAGTAATTAGTTTCGAATCATCTCGTTAATGTTTTGTTTGGAATATTTGACAAATTTCAATAAATATTTCATAAAAATCCGCCAGCTTCCGGCGTGTGCAGCTTATAATATTTCCATACAAATATGAACGAATAAACTAAAATGTATGAATGTATTCCATGCTATTACAATATTGCTACAAATACAAACAAAAAAAACTGATGCAGAAGAAATAACGAACTGTTTTATTAAATAATATTATAAATTGTATTTGAAATGTCCGTAGAGTGTATAAAACTGTAGTAAAAATAAAAAGTTTACATAAATGTTTTTTCAAATAATGTCCTTTAAGCAGGACTTGAAACAGAAAAAAAAATTCCTATTTCAATTTCGATTTCGGTTACCAGTATTTATTTTTTCCGATTCCGGTTTCGGTTTCGGATACCGGTATTCATTTTTTTGATTTTGATTTCAATATTGATAACCGGTATTATTTTTTTTTGATTTTGTTTTCAATTTTGAATACCGGTATTGTATTTTTGAGGTTTCGATTTTGATTTCGATATCGGTTTTATAACGGTTTTAACCGGTATTCAAAACCGATTTCGAAACCGGTTTCAAGCCCTGCGGCTTTAAGTAGTATTATATTTGTAAATAATGATACGAAACTGTATATATGTTCATAACTATACGGTATTCATTTAGGGGGGCTAATCGAAAACTCGAGAGGGCGTAGCCCCTAATCCCTCCCCCAGCTCAACCTATATGGGATCTAGTAACCTTTATATTTTGGTGTCTGATTTTTTAGTTTTGGTTAGTGTTTGGATAATTTACTAGGCAATAGAACCGTTATAAAATCCTATTATACAAACAATCGTAACTATATGCAATGATAATAACTAACTGACACGGCGCGCGGCGGGAATATAATAATAATAATATGTTCTAATCTATTTTAGTGCGTTTAAAAACCGCTAAAACAAACATATTTTTTTATTATCGATTTATCGATTTTAATAGTTTTGTATTTATGACGTATAGTCGTTTTGCGGGGCGTGCTGACGCGTATAATATTCAATAATATATTATTATATTATTATATTATATTACGCATAAATGTGTTACGCGACTAAAAAAGTTTAAAAAGCTGTAAGCAGCTTTAATGCAGAAAATAGATAACACAGACCTATATTTCTATATCAGATTTTGAAAATCGTTTTGACTAAATACGTCTAAATATTATATGAAAAAAACTGACCACGTGCTCGTGCGCTTTCGTGACACCGATACATAGGTACAGGCCACAGGGCGATTCAAAATGTTAATTTTGATTCCATTTTATCACATAAATATTCAAAATACAGACAAATACAAAAGTTTTTTTATTTAGAAACATCTAAAATGATGTTATACATTCATAATGTTTCTAAATCAAGAAACTATCGTATCGTACATTTTTCTCTATTTCGAATCAACAAAAAAGTGGTCTCTACAAACATTTTGAATCACTCTGTATAGCTGTACTTTCAGTAGTACTCTCGTCAACTGTAGTTCTGCAAAATAAATAGACTAAATCAGATTATATAACGCGATCGTCGGTCGTGTATAATAAACATTATAAGCTAATACTATTTTAGGTTTTTTTTTTATTGCAGTGGCCGCGATGACCTAGGCAGTTGTGCGGATAACCGTGGTCGCGGTCAAGGCGATGCTTCGATGCTTGTTGTTACGACCTATGCCGCGGAACGTACTTACAGCAAATTATGTTGAGCTTGACTTTTTTATAATAATTTATTCAAAAATCGATACTACCCTACATATATAATGGGTTTAGTCTATATCATTATAACGGATTGAACTTGCAGATTGCATTTACAACTTTTTTAGCATTATATGAATAAATGCTCTATGTAAGTTATGCGATATATTAAATGATAAGTCAATATTATGTGGCTTTAAGTATACAATAAGTCGATAGTGATTTTGCAGTTTTCTGGTTATTTTTTTTATCTCAAGTGCAAATTCACAAAGTTTTTACAAATGCTAATAAATTGAACCTTTTGTGCTAGTGATAGTTGACAAAAAAGATGCATTTTACGATCAGACATATTGAGAATGTATACATATAGGTTGAGGTGATTAAAATATTGTCAGTACTGGTATATTATATGCATTAGGTTTTAATAAACTCCGTCTGAATAATAGTGCTGGACAACTCTAATTTATCATTCATATCGACATTAATTTATAGTTAATTACGCGAAACAAAAAAAAAAGTCTTGTTAAACGTCTGGATAATATACCTGCTGTAATAGTGGATTCGGGATTGGCGACAGATAGTGCCACAAGTCGAGTCTACCGAAGGTACCTATATATTATATAAAAATGAAATATAAAAGTATTAACACTCGATTTAATCATAATATTATTACGTTTTTCTGCCGCGCACACGCTGTTGTTGTTTTTGTACACCACGATTTATCGTTTTTTTTTTTTCGCGTTCCCGATATAATATTATATAGTAATAGTAATAACATAATATATCATATAATCTTTTTTTTTCTCTTTAACGACGTTATAATCGTTTCCCGATGGGTAACGCGCATTATACCTGAGCGTAAATGTTTTTACGTCGTCGTCGTCGTCGTCGGCGATCCCTTTTTTTCCCCCGTTCGGCACACATAATATTCTTTAAAACGGCCCCCTCACCGCCGCCGCGGCAAACATATTATATTATATTATATTGTATCGAGTAACGCGGCGAAACCGTATTATATATACATAATAATATTATTATCGTCGTCGTCGTACGCCGACGGGGGTGAGGTGCCCGCGCGGGGGGTGGGATGCGAAAAAAAAAAATCAGGTCGCCGCGGAGGCTGGGTCGCACCCCGTCACATCACCCACCAACGTGTAATATTAAATATTGTATTTTATATTCGCACCGGGTCTTCCCCGAGTGCAGAGCATCATGGGAACCGGCTACCTGACTCTCGGAGGACCAGTTCTCATCGCTGTAATATCGTCGTCGCCCCCACACATCATGCCCGCGGTTTCATAACAAACACACAATAACACTATATTATATACGTGTATGCGCGCGACGACGTTACAATATAAAAAATATGTACCAGGTATATATAGGTGGGTAGAGTGCGTTTCAATCTGCCGAGTTATATTATCCGGGGCCCCTATAATATATCGACGAAAGAGAACGGAGACCGAATACCTGCCTATATATTATATCGGTAGACCGGTGATTCGAAAAAAATACCACAATAGGTGAGTTGATTCCCGAGACCTTTCTCGTGTATTAGTCGATTCCCGGGTCATTAAGAGGTACGTACGAGTTGATTCCCGGGTCATTATATATTTTATTCAATATTTAGTAAAATATTCAGCCTATTAGCATAACCCAAGAAACACCACGAGGAGGTTGGCTGACAAGTTTCTCAAAAATGTTGTTTTTTTTTTAGTTTTTTCATATTTTGAAAATCATTCAATTTTTATTTATTAATTATTTATTGGATTATATTATATTTATTATTATTAAAAACATTTAGTAGTAATTAGGTAAAAAAATATAAAAAAAATTTAGTAATTTGGTAAAAATTTGTAACACGTTGTTTTTATAAATTGGTATCTGGTAATGAGATTACCAGTATACCGTGACATCACTTCTCTTAAAAAAAATTGTTTTTCTTGTTGTTTTTTAGATTTCTTAGTTCCATTACTCCTGCATTTAATATACGTTTCTGATTGTACTTCTAACTCTTTATACGGTCGTAAACTCTTTACTCGTGCAATCTATTGATAATTGATATGCAACAATAGGGAATCAACTCGTACGTACCCTCTAATGACCCGGGAATCAACTCAACGGTGTCGGTGAAGGTAAACAGGTACCCGGGAATCAACTCGTATACGCAGCCAAAAATACACGCACAGTGGCACAACAAGTGTGGTGTGGCTCTTCTGAGGTATTATGAAATCCACCTTCAGCTTTTTTTTTTGGGGGGGGGGGTTATACAACAGTTAAGAGGTAGGAGCTTAGCCTCACTTGGACCCCCCTCTCATCTTTGACAATCGCGGATCTCCACAATCCAAAGAAAAAAAATACATATCATTTGCTCCAAAATTAATATATTTTATGTATTTAAAAATATTTAAGATCATAATTATATGATGTATAATCGTTTATACGTTTTTGTTCTTTAATTGTTGTATATTGGTAATTGTTTTTGTAAAATGCATTGTCACTATATACGGTTTAATAACACAATACGCGAGACCACGTGAGGTTACAATATATAATATTATTATATTATGTATAAAGGTTTTTACTCACAATCTGCTGAGTTATATTATCCGGCCCCTATCGACGAAAAAGAACTGAATATATATGCCTATATATTATATCGGTAGACCGGTGATTCGAAAAAAATACGCGCACAGTGGCACAACGAGTGTGGTGAGGCTCTTCTGGGGTATTATGAAATCAGCCTTCAGCTTTTTTGGGGGTTATGCAACAATTAAGGGGTTAGCCTCTCTTAGCCCCCCCCCCACTCACATCTTTGAAAACCACGGATTTCCAATGCAAAGAAGAAACAAAAAGCTGATCTGTCGTGACTTTCTCTAAAGTTTCAATCGATAATTTATATTGAAATTGAACGAATGGTACCTACAACGATTATGTATTTATAAGGAGCTCGTGACAGGGATCTCCATCACTGGTCTCCGCAAGAAGTCCCTGCAACTTTTTTTTTCTATGAAGTGTGTCAAAGGGTTGTATTTATGACAAGAGCGCCAAAAATATATTTATAATTAATATTTTATGACTATGATATAATATTATTATAGTCGTTTATACATTTTCGTCCATTAAATATAAAACCCCTGTACATTGGTAATAATTGTTTTCGTCAAATTTATTGCCACTACGGTTTAGCCAAATGCGAATGCTTACTAACACAGATTACAACAATATAGAAAAAATTATAGTCTGTGGTATTACAGTAGGTATATTATAATAATATAACACAAAAACTTTGACACTCGATTTTATTCAGATAGTAAATAATTTCTCGATTAAGATTGTACCTACGTGGATACGTTTGCGTTTTTGATTGATAATATAGGTAGGAAGTTGTAAATTTAATATCTGGAATGAAGCACATATCACGGCAGGTATCTGGAATTTTAGTGCTTTTGTACGATACGATTTTTATTTTTATAATCTGGTTTCGGTTCTCGCATTTTTTTAAAAAAAAAAATACATGTGTATAATGGTTGACACATAAAACTAGAAAAAATGCAATTATTTAATCTGCGCAATCTCGTACCGACAAAAATTGTAATTTGAGCAACTTTTAAATATAATTATTAAACATTTTTTTAGAAACTTATTATTATGTGTTTTATTCAAAAATCAATTCGATTTTAATAGACACCTATACGTTTTAAGAAATTTACATAAAATAAAATAGAAAAATAAGCTCATCGTAATTGCACGTGTCTAATCTATATATACGTACTTGGTGTATAAATTAGTAATATTTCAGTAAATAATAAAATTTATAAAAATCGGGAATATTCATACAGTCCAACCGTTCGTTTTATTATTAATAGTCCGATTTATTTACTCACATTTTGTGTGCTATAATACAGACGTGTGATCGGTAAACGTATAGGTAATATGATAACGACGAGGTTCCAATAATATTGAAAGTGTGGCGCAGATTATATACCATTTCTTTTTCATACCTTTTTCTATCGCGTTACTTATATTGGAGGTGCCTCGAATTACGAGTACCTATTAAAATCGGCACGATATACCATCGCCACCGAGTTAAATATACCATTTTCGACCACCTATACCGCAGCTGACATCTAAAAATTAAAAGCACGACTAAAACTGCTATTTTAACTATACCAGAGATGGTATGCTGCAGAGAGTGTAGGCGTGGAAAGAATTTGACCATCGATGTCACTCGACAGCAGTGCAGTCTCAATAAGAGCGGTAACGCGTAGTCATGCGAACACGCGTCTTCTGTAGTTGAAAATAACTACTCTTTTGCAGTATTCTTTTCACCCCAAAACCCATACTTTCAATAATTAATACAGACTTTCAAAGATGCGTGCTGGTATCTGCCTTAATCGCTCTGTATACGTACTTGGTGTATAAATTAGAAATATTTCAGTAAATAATATAAAATATAATATACAAATCGGAAATATTATAATTCATAGTCCGACCGTTCATTTTATATTATTAATAGTCCGTGTTATTTACTCATATTTTGTGTGCTATAATACAATCTGTGAGCTCGGTAAATGTATAATATGATAATGTGGTTCCAATAATTGAAAGTCATATATATAAGCAGATATATACCATTTCTTTTTCTATCGCGTAACCTATATCGGAGGTGCCTCGAATTACGAGTACCTACTAAAATCGGCATGATGTACCATCGCCACCGAGTTAAATATACCATTTTCGACCACCTATACCGCAGCTGACATCGAAAAATTAAAAGTACGACTAAAACTGCTATTCTAACTATACCAGAGAGATGGTATGCTGCAGAGAGTGTAGGCGTGGAAAGAATTTGACCATCGATGTCGCTCGACAGCAGTGAGACTGCACTAAGGGTATCACGTCACGTGAACACTCGTCTTCTGCAGTTGAAAATAACTACTACTCTTTTGCAGTATTCTTTTCACCCTGCAAAAACCCATCCTTTCGATAATTAATAGAGATTTTCAAAGATGCGTGCTGGCATCTGCCTTAATCGCTCTGTACACGCGTTATTATTATATGTACACAGCGCACCGGCATCGCCGGAGAGAGAGAGAGTGAAAAGGGTTTTCGGGTGTTGAGGGTTGGTCCCGCACGCACACACACACACACATAACGTTATTATGTAGAATACGATACGTCTGAGAGGCGAGACCCAAAAGGCGGATGGGTGGGCGGGCGAGCGGGTGGGTACAGCACTGGCTGCCTGCGATTTATACGCCGCTCGTCCTGTTCGCAGACACACGCGAAATCCTTGCCGCCGCCGCCGCCGCCGATTGTTGTTGTTGCGGTGCACGCCGACATATGGTTATCGCGCAGAATCGTTGGCCTTTATTTTCGGCGTTATTATTAAATAAACTGCAGCGGTACCCTTGTGTATATATATATAATACGGTCGAGGTAAACTCCTTCGGCACGCATTATCGAAAGTGACGACGACGACTATGACGATGATGATGATGATCGAAGAAAGGGATAATATTATATTATTATTACTATTATATTGTCCTTAATGATGCGATGCGTTGCAGAAAGTGTAGAGGCGTTTTTCGGCGTTCGTCCGACAGACGTTTTTCTTACGGCCATAATAATATTATAGGCGGGTATGGGTATACATTGTATATAATTTTTTTTTTTTTTTTTGTTTAACTGCGCACACACGTCTGTCTGTCGAATGGGTTCGTGGTGCAAAAAAAAGGATTGCAGCCCGTTAAAAAGAAAAAAAAAACTGCCACCTGGTTTTCGACTCGAATTACTACCTACCTACCTATAGTCTACACCCAAACCTGCAGTGCTGCTATCGCGGCGGGTGGAAATCTTATTAGTTTTGTTATTTTCGTCGTCCAACGAAGTGATTTGTATCGTACACGGGACGTTAAAACGAATTATTTTATATTTTCATATAATAAAGACGCTTATTATTATATAAAAGCCACTGGAATTAATGACGCCTCGGTTATTATAATAATAATATTACTATTATACTCGCCTCTATTGAACGCACGCCATATTTAACACTCGTCTGCATTAGGACGAATTCAATACAAATAACGATTAGCCGGTAACAATATTTATACGGACACGCGATAATAATGCATTATAATTGTGTATAATATAATATATAACTAGCTGTCCCTTCCAGCGTTGCCTGAATCATATGCGATATGCCCGTGCATTATGTTAAGATTAACCTCGAGTGATTTACATACATCTAAGCCACCTAGGTAAGCAATCCACTGCATCGGATCGTGGATAATATATGCGAGCAGTAGTAAATTATCAGGTAGGCATGATTGCGGACCCCATGAGAGGCGCAAGTAACTGAAATCAGAATTAGGTACATAAAAAAAAAAAAAAACAACAACCAAGTTAGTAGGTTGTAACCAATGGCAAACATTTATAAACAAATATTTCCATCGTAAATCTCAAAATCCCCGTGTGAGCACCACTCGGGGCTAGACCTCTACCTTTTTTAATCTGCCTATCTTCTTTCCAGTGCAGGTCTAATCTATGTCTGTCCCAAATTTAATCGAAATCGGTTGTATGGTTTGGGAATGCACAAAGGACAGCCAGACAGACATTCATTTTTATATAGGTATATTATATAGATTTCTACTAATTATATAATATAGTAATATATAATCTATAACCAGTGGAAACCATTTAAATAAATACAAAAAACTACTGTGTGATTAATATTGCGCACTTAAGAGGCCATAAGTCCGGAACCACTTATCGCACAGCATACAAACTTAGATAGTAGCCGATTCTCAGACCTATCGAATATGCATATAAAATGTCATAAAAATCGGTTAAACCGTTTCGGAGGAGTATGGTAACTAACATTGTGACACGAGAATTTTATATATAAGATATAACTATAAAAAACGTTTAAATCTCTTTGGGTTTGAATTTTTATAATATTCAAGAACGGGTAGTCATGAAATTATACGTTTTTTGCCTTTATTATATTGTATACAATATACATTATATTATTATTTTATAATATTATTATATTCGGTTACATAACACGCCGGATTTACGGATATTTTTATCGTATATACACTATAGCCTATATTATAGGTAGCCAAAATATGAGTTCTTATGCATTAATTAAGCTTTAATAAAATCTAATTGCGATTCTGTATTTTAAACGTTTTTTTATTGCACCTGCCACCTGATGAATATTATATTTCTATAATATATTATCATATTATTGATGATTCAATATTTTTTTATATTCGATAAATATATTAAATCCCTATTTTTCACAACAGCACTACAACAGAAATAAATAGAAATACTTATGGTGGTGGTTTGGTCAACTATTATTTGTTTTAATACAATAATCATCATCAATACTTTAAGTCAGCGGTTCCCAAACTGTGCACCGCGGTGCCCTAGGGGCACCGAGAGCACTTTCTAGGGGCACCGCGGTCTACGGTTCATAACAAATAATTTAAAATGCATAGATGTTTTTCGTTATTGATAACCTACAGCAGGGCACCGTGGCTAACTTGGGGCCCCTAAAAGGGCACCGCAGAAAAAAAAGTTTGGGAACCGCTGCTTTAAGTGGAAACAAGTTATGATTATATTATTAAAATAAATGTGTATACATGTGTATGTAAACGATGTGTATGGTTATCAATATAGTAATTATTTATAAGTGCATATTGGTATACGTTCAGTCAAGACCAAATCAAGTATAGGTACATAAACAGCTACACGTGTTGTTACTCGTTAGTGAATTTTGTCATAGATTAAATATACTAGTATATTTAATCTATGATTTTGTTTAGTAATAATTCAAACTTTTTAGTTTTTACATCTAATCTACTAATGTTTCTCGAAGAAAGAATTCTTGACTTATAATATAAAACTATAACGACGAGACATAAAAATTAGAATGACCTCCGTGACATAATATAACGTGATTTATAATAAATACAGGTAGAACGATTTTTATTCGTGAAAAATCTATTATTTTTTTCTTATAATACCTATATTATATGTTTTAAAATACAGTAAATTATCATTACGTCGAAATCTCATACTTTTTTCGGTTTTCTTTGAGCTTCGACACGAGCGTTTAGTGTAATATATTACAATATGGCATTACTACAACTAATTTTATGTACAACGAATTTGATTCAAAATATTATTATATATTACAATAAATAATATACAGCATGATTCAAAACGTACCTATGTTACAGCCATTTTATCAAATGAATATTCAAAATACAGAAAATTGTACGATACGAAATCGTTTTGATTTAGAAACTCAAATATGGAATCAAATCTATATATTTTTTTTTTTTTACAAACATAATATGAAGACATTTTTTTAATACATTTTAGTGCTCGAACCACACACACGCTCGAGAGATATATAAAGTTTTTATAAATGTCTAAAATCGACAGCCCAAATCCATCCTAAAACATTTGCAAAAAAAATTTAAAAACGTACAATAACCTAACCTATCGTCCGGTATTATACACCTATTACTATAGAAAAGGAGTTTAACAAATCAGAACAATATAGTTGTATTCGATTCGTATCGCGAAATTCATAAAAAGTACCAACGTACCCCGTCCGCGTGAAGTAATTCGACAGTTGACGACCAGGTGACAGCAGCGCAGTGTCATTTTATTTTTTGCAGTACCCATATATAGCAGTAGGAGGTGTCTACGTTATATTATATTATTCTGTTTTCTGTGAACATAATCTGAACCCGTTCGACTGAGGCGTGCCAGTGCCCCATTATATTATAATATGCCATCGAAAAAATAAAACTACGTGTCTGGCGAACACTCGATAATATCATCTATACAATAATATAATGCTTCCATCGTTATATATTGACGCGTCGTCGCCGCCGCTTTTATTATTTGTTATCATCACGATCCGCTCGTTCCACAATCAATGGTTGATAACAATATGGTATAAGTGTATTATTATTTTATGCGTCTACATAGGAGGATATACACCTCCACGCACCATACCCACCCATAGCCGCGTGGCTGCGAAGTCATCAATTCGGTTGACATTTCGAGACGACCGTCTCTGCTGTTTGTTCGATGCGATTCCGATAACGGTCCGCGGTCAACGTACATAAAATAATAAAATATATTATTATTATTGTTATGTCGTTGGGACGTCGTTTGTGCGACGTGCCATATTTTGCAGTTCGCGTCTGCGGCAGAACAAACGTTTTCATGCGATTTCCTATGTAAATTGTATGCGAGTAATATACAGGGTGTCCCAGGTCTATTTGACTGGTGCAATAACTTTTACAGCAGTAACAGTGATTAGCAAGAAATAATTTTGAATTTTAACACACTTTGAAAATTGTTTAAAAATTAACGACTTAACCAAATTAAAAGTTTTAAACGCCAAAATGGTTTTTAAATACTTATTTATGAAATAGCTATCTTGGATTATTAGAAAAATATTAAATACAAAATTTAAATTATTTATTTTTGTTGTAAATAAATAAAATAAAATATAAGATAGGTATACAAATTATAGCGCAGAGCTCTACAAATCATTACAAAAGAAAAAAAACTTAAAAATATTGAATAGAAAAAAAGTTATTGCATTAGTCAAATAGACCTGGGACACCCTGTCACCCTGTATATGGTTATATTATATTGAAGCTTACTATATTATAATATTATAGTTAATATTATGTCAATATTCTTTTCGAAACACGTCAACTGACCTAACTTATTTGGTAATATTTTTCCTCTTTAATTATTACCTTTAGAGAGTTAAGAGTATAATGTTTTATAAATATTTTTTTTTTTTATAAACTAAACCCTTGTATATTATCTTTTGTTTAAAATGTAAAATTGATTATGTTCTGTTTCACGACTAATGACCTCGTTGTTGAAGCCGTAATAAAGATTTAAAAAAAAAAAAAAAAATTATTATTATCTTAAAACATTATGTTATTGTGATGTTGGCTTTATTTATAATTAATTCTAGTTAATTTTTACTATAAAATTGGCCACTTTTTACTTGACTATAAGTAAAAACATCTAAGTGGAGCTGGATGCCCGGGATCTTGATACAGCGTAATTTTGTTTCAGGTGTTTTAAAACATGGCTCCGTCAGTGAAAAGTGTGTTTTAGACAATTATAATTATTTTTAATTTTTCGACAAATAAATGAGTTTCCAACAAGTTATTAGAACATTTTTTGTAAATAAATTATTTTGAATGAAACTTAAAATATAGTAAACAATATAAAAAATCCAGCACAGCCGTTATTGATAGAGGCACAGAGTATAGTTAGATAGTGTCAAACGTGTTTATCTTATAAGTACTAGATATATGCAACAGGTACTCGTCAACCACTGTTTTTATAATTAGTTTAGAACATCTTTCGTAAATAAATTATATTTTGAATCAAACGTAAAACATAGTAAACAATGTATTCTTATTGTATTGCTGTAAGCATAATATTGGTAGAGGCACGGAGTATATAGTTAGATAGTGTCAAACATGTGTACTTACTAGATATGTGCAACAGGTAGTCGTCAACTACTAGCTGTTTTTATATTTAGTTTAGAACATCTTTCGTAAATAAATTATATTTTGAATCAAACGTAAAACATAGTAAACAATGTATTGCTGTAAGCATAATATTGGTAGAGGCACAGAGTATATATAGTTAGATAGTGTCAAACGTGTGTACTTACTAGATATGTACAACAGGTGGTAGTCGTCAACCACTGTTTTTATATTTACAGACGCCTAGTTAAATACGGTCGCGATAAGCTTACTTATATTTTAGTTTATTTTAATGTATCTTCTGAAAAAATTGTCACTTTTGTTCGTCGCGTTTTTGCCGTAAGACATTTTTCTCGGGGCGTTAAACTCCCCAGCCCAGCATAATATTAATATATAAAAGTATATTAAGTCACGTTTAAACACACATAAAAATATTTACGTTCCTACTACAGATATATTATATTTTATAGTCGATACCTAACCTACACGATGAACCCATAATATAATATATTTCGGCATTGGTCGGCACTCTTCCGGCCCTGCAACGGTTGACCTACACCGGCAGTTTTATACGTTATATTATTGTGATCTAATAACGTGTGACCGACAACAACAGCCATGGGCTTAGATTTTATCATCGCACGTAATAAAATAATACGATAATATTATACAATCGGCGTTGTAGGTACCATACATATAAATTCAGGTATAGGCAGACGGGTAAAATATCGCGCGAAAAACGCACCGTACGGAGGCCAATTATGTGTATAAAATGTTCGGTTTGGACGTGCCGGAACGACGATCCACGCTGGTAACGGCGTCTATCTATATAATATTATTATACATTATTATATTTTAGGGTCTTTACAATTAAGTCGTATAATATTCTTACCCATGTATTATACATTATCGACCCGCAGTTAAGGTAAATAATATATTAATATTATTATTATATTAGATACGCTTTTCAAAAGATAATAATATGCTCGTATTATTTGTACAGTTTAACCTGCGTAGGTAGGTACATAATAATAATAATGGTTAGGACGGTTAGGTGGGTACATTAAACGATATGCATTAAGGGCTTCATTACGACGTATATTATGATATATAAATTTATATATTTTTTATGCTAAATGTAATCCTAACCGATTGGTAATAAACAAAAAAAAATGTATAGGTATTTATAATTTGCCCTTAAAGTATTATATGTTCCAGTACGTCACCCATTGGATCAATGCTCTTTATTGCTTAATTAATTAGTGTATATATATAGGTCCTATACGCTTGAACACAATAGTGTTTCGTTTTTCGCGTTGAGAAAACATCTCGTTTCCACGGAAGTCAAAATATGTATTATACAGTAGTAGACGTATAATATACGTGCAATTAATTTTAATATTAAACATTAAAAATCCAAACGCATCTCATTAATTATACGACTCCGGTGCAACGGGCTCATTATAAGAGTGTACGATTAATTGTATTTTGAACGCAGCCAAGTCGCTTCGAATAAAACGCATTTTTCGCATACCTATACAGACGTTTTTGTAAAATTTCTTCTTAAAAGTGCACCGTTCTCATATTTATAGTCGAGGAGTAGGCAGAACACCCGAGTAGGTGAGCACTATCAATATTCTATTGCACGGTTTAATTGGATGGTCTATTATAATATTATAAACTCGTTAAAATTCGTATTGTTTCAAATAATATATTAATATTGCGCATTGTGAAATAATAACAATCGAATATAAACCTGCACGTCTTGTCTATGCGGGCCCGCCTACAATATTACTGTGCACGGCGACGTATTTCGACATATTATTTTCTTTTTCCTTCAGAGATATAGCTGGGCGCAGTGTTTACCTGTACCTATAACATTGTATATTATATTATGCATTTATGCTGTTGGCCTGTTCAAATAAAGACTCGTGTTTGTCGAAGATGTGCGTAGAATCACAGTAAAGAATGCTTGGTGCTCCACCGTCACACGCCGACTGTGCTCAAACATAAACAACGAAAAATAAATAAATATACCCTAAAGGTCAGAATATACAATATACTGTGTGCGTGTATTACGTATAGCAATATGCGACTACTATATACTCCACTAAAATAATAATATTGAAAACACTATATGCGCAGAAGCAGAGCCAATCAAAACAACGCGTATTGTTAGTTATAGGTACCTACTAATGAATTAATAATAATATATAAAATGTTCCGTACATATCCGTTATTGTCGTACAGGATGTTTTGCCAAGCGTGTCCATCCCCGTTTTTTTGTTTCATTTCAATAACGAATATATCTTATTCAAATTCTGATCTTGGGAATTTTGAAATGATACACTTTTTAGGCCACGATATTATCAGATCGTTGAGATTTTTTCGCACCTACTACTTTAAAGACGTGTCCTGCTGTGGCGATTCCGACATCTGTTTTTCAAACAAGAACCTCCCTTTTCTACTGTAAATTATTTAGAGAATATTTTTTCTGAACATGTTTTTTTTCTATTCGAACGTGTAGTGTTGCACTATACAATGAGGATAACAAATATAACTATAAATTTTAATAATTTATAATTACGAAAACTGTCAAGTCACCATAGCTGCATTCTATATCTTCAACATTTTCGGAAAAAATATCCACTAAATAATTTACAGTACACGACGAGGTTCTCGTTTGAAAAATAGAAATTTGTATTTCTACAGGACGCTCTTCGAGTGTATTACAGAAAGTCTCAAGAATTCGAAAATATGGTCTTAAAGTAGGTACATATTATTGTATATATTTGAAAATTCCCAAAGTCAGATTTATAATAAATGCATTATTGAATAAAAAACAGGGGAGGGAAGTGAGCATGCTTGTTGAACCTGCATATACCTAACCAAAATGATATGCCTATATGCCGATATGCCTTTGCTTTATTTTTTGATTTAAACAATAAACTATAAAGTCAATACGAATCCGTTTTCTGAATAGCGTAAGCTATGTATTTTTATAAAATTGTATAGTTATGATTATAATCTACGTATAATATGTCGACATCTGGTGTACGGCTGCAACCCACTCGGCGTGATTTTCGAGTCATTATTTTAGTTTTGTTTTTACAGGGTTATTTAAAGAATATTAAGTCAAATGAGCGTCGAGAAGTTATTATTATTTAAGCACTCGCGACCAACACTCGACAGCTATTATAATAGGTGCGATTGTTGTATTATTATTATTTTTTTTATCAACCACGATCTCCATTATATCATGTACTGTACAGATATTAAACTACAATAAATTGTTACATCATCGAGTCAGAATATTATACCGAAATTAACACTCAACCGATTTTCTTATGATATATTAAG
This sequence comes from Neotoxoptera formosana, assembly GCA_022818045.1. Lineage (NCBI taxonomy): Eukaryota > Metazoa > Arthropoda > Insecta > Hemiptera > Aphididae > Neotoxoptera > Neotoxoptera formosana. The sequence goes on along the minus strand of CM040630.1, from coordinate 43,431,576 downwards.
ACGTAGAAACTAGAAACGTTAACTGCTGCAATAGTGCGAGGCATTCGTTTAAGAGTGACAAATATTAATAAAAGTTACATTCAAATATTTTTTTTTCCCAAATAACCGTTTTATTATAAAATTATTTATATAAATGAAATATCTTTTCATTAATTAATTATTAATTTATGACTACATCAATATTGGTAGTTGGAACCATATGTATAATATATACAGTAGAAATCACTATAACGAGCATCGCTTAGTACGAGATACTGCTTACAACAAGCAAAACGTTAGGTCCCGACATGAGGCCATATGATTGTATGTTAAAATATACGTCTATAACGAGTATGGTTATTACGAGTTATCGGCTATAACGAATAAAATAAAACGAACCTGACTAACGATCTTCCGGTTACTACGAACAGGTACCTGCAAAATAAGAACTTTTGGCTATTATTTAGGCCGATTGACATAGATTATCTTTATGTGCGGTTAGAAAATGGCGAGAAAAACAGCTATATCGCAAAAGAATTTGGCATATATATACTTACTAGCTATATAAAATAAAATATATTATATACATATTATAGTTATAAAATATAATATATTATTTACATATTATAGTTATAAAATATAATAATATATTATATACATATTATAGTTATAAAATATAATATAGATAATATAGTTAACTATTCTATGCGCCGTTCTGAAGGTGTAATTATTATTACCTACGTAATATATTATATTCACGAGTTCTGCAATCATGAGCAAAAAAATAAAACTTCCACAATAATAATAATAATAATAAGCTAGGTATACAATATTTATGCGTAGGTTAGAAAATTAATAAAAATAATTACCTAACTTGAGTGGATATAAATCACAAGGTTGTTAAGTTAGAAGTTAATATAGTTAACAAATAATATAGAAAATAATATTAACTGAGTACAAAAAAAAGTAAATCTACTCGAATGATAGTGTTTTTCTAATTTCCTAAATTATAATAAATAATGTTAATTTTAATTTTGTATGTATATTGAATTATAAACATCTCAATTTATTGTTACACAAATATACATTTTTTATATTAAATTCCAATTCAAATCAATGAAAAATAAAATATTGAATTTAATATTAAAATAATATAATTTGTAATTAAATATTTTTGTAAACAAAACCTTAACGAGTAAATCTTTTTTTTTTAAATTTTGAAATTTAAAAATTTCGTATTTAAATATATATATTCATTTTTTGTAAAATATCGTTAAAATTGTCTATACTAAAACGCCGTCGAAACACACTCTGAATTTAGGTTTTGTGTTTAAGTTTAGTTAATAATTTACAATTGTGCTTCACAATACTCAAATACTCGACGATAATACCCAAGCACAATGTATTATAATACTTATATTTGTTCTTATAAATTGTATTTTATTTTTATAATTGTATGATTTTTGTATTCAGAAATACAATTTAATACCTTGTAAGACCTCGCCACTTCGGTTATAACACTCAAATTTCGTAAGAAAAATCGTAGCAAATGAACTTTTGAGTTGGTTATTACGGGTTTCTAACCGTGACATAAAGTATATAAGCTATGGATGTACAACAAATTTTATCGCATTTCAAATTTAAAAAAGTTGAAAATCTATGGAAGTTAATATGTATTTAATTAATAATGTAAATGTATGTATTATATTTATTTAATAACATCTAATATGTAATACATAGTAAAAGTATAAAAATAAAGTGAATAATCAATTAAAATGTTTGTTTATTTTTTTTCCACTTTGCCTAAGATTCAATCGTCTGTAAGACTCACTGTGTGCTGGTCTCTGTGCAATGTGAGTCTTAGTATGAGTCTTATTAATCGGCGTCTACTGCAGTATTAAATTATATTTTGTCGATTAAACGCATCGAAATATATTCATAATAATGCCTGGCTATCATGGTAAAACGAGTGTAATATATCTTACGATGAAAAATTATTTTGCCACTCGCTGACCATAAAAAATAATTTGTTCCGCGCGATATAAACGTGTTGATGCGGATACTCGGTAAAAATAATAATTATAAAACCAACATCGATGATATTATATTATATGGTTTCTTCGGTAAGTACCTACCTTTCATAGAAGTAATAAGTTTATATAATATTATGTATATGCGTATAGCTATAGCGTTCCAGGTACGTACATATAGGTACCTATGCGTAATGCGCATATACAATTATAACGGTCGACGACCGGTCATGGCGAGAAAGACATACGCAGACGCACAGATATGATATTATTTTTTTTTTATCGCGTATATATAAGTGCCTACATATACTTTGAAAAATAATGACAATTTTGTGATGATTCCGTCGGTTGTCGACCGCACGAGGTCGCTTATTAATAATAATTATATACGATCATATATTATAGCAGGTGCAGGGTAACTGCGATAATAATTGATATCTAACATATTATTATAAAAATCTCGTGTCACGACGGATAAATGTTTGTTACCAAACTCCTCCGAAACGGCTGGACCGATTTTCATGAAATTTTGTGTGTATATTACGTAGGTCTCGGAGAGTGATGTAAACTATTTTTCGTACCCCTAGGTTGCGCAGAAATTGAAAAATTTGAATATTATACTGTGTCTTGCTGGTGGCAATATTAAATAACGAAATTCAATAGAGTTTTAATCATATAAAAGGTGACGATTTTGACGCGCAACAAACACTTCTCAAAAATTTCAAGAAACTAAAAAATTTGGACGTGTTTTCGGTTCATATAAATTAAAATCGTTAAAGAGATTCAATCAGGGCAATCAGAACCTCTGCGGAGACGCGATGATTCTACTGACTGGAGATTTTCGCCAAACGCTGCCAGCGTCATTCCCAGATCAACAGGTAAAAATGAAATAAAAAGTGCACGGGATCGGCTAGAAAAATATAATATGCAAGACGTGGCGTGTTACAAAATGACAACTCTGTAACGTTTTTCACCTACCTAATTCTGTTTTCATTCAATTGCTCACCTAATGTGGTCCGCAATCCACCGCAGGTTAGGCCTACCCGATAATCGCATATTGTCCGTGATATAATGTAGTGGATTGCCCACCTAGGTGGTTTAAATGCATGTAAGTGCATGAAGTTTATCTTGACTTGATATTTGTCAACGCTGGGCGGGACAGCTAGTAGAATATAAAAGACAATAATTCTATTACAACATTATGAGGTATAGTTGTGGTTTTAAGTCTGCTGCAGTCTCCTCCACCGATCGGCAAAACTACTGCACCCATTTTTCTGAATTTTCGAACAGTTATTTCCTATGATAATCCCCCGAATGTTTTCGTCGATTTTGGCCTTCGATACCGCCCTCTCTAAACAAGTCTGTAGGTAAAAACAAACAATAATAATTTTGTTGATTTACATATTATTATAACATCGATAACAAGGCTAAATAATAATTATTTTGTTGATTTAAAATAATTGCTAAATAAACAAAAGAGACAATATATGTTTTTCGCTGTCAGTGCGTTGGAGTATTATTATATAGATCTAAGGGGGCAGGGGGTTTTTCGAACAGACAATATTATTTAGGTAGGATTATCTCGAACCTTAATGATCGAATAATTTTGATTCCTGCAGCAGCTGGTGAGAAAGCTAAAAATATAATTTATTCGGAAGTTTTATAAACTACACTTTGTCATCATCCTTTCGTGTTTAAAAATTATGAACGAATATTATTGTTGATTTTTTAAAGTTTTTTTTTACTTTTTCGTGCAATACTATGTTCAACCTCTGTTCGATCTGTCTATATATAGGTTGATGTAGGGTATCGCTCACACATGAATTTATTTTTGGCTGTCGTAAATCCAATATTTTATTGTTTATTTAAATATGCTGGTTTCTTTTGGTTACAGATTATATTACTATTATATGATTGGTATAGAAATATGACACATACAGTATTTAAAAACGTTTATTTAAAAATAACTAAATTCATACGGACACTATAATTAGATACAATGATTACTATTATGATTTGCAACTTATTGACTCCAGACATAGTTTGGATGAAAACACATAAAGATACAATAATACCTAACCTAACTGATCCAAATGATATTGGATTTAAGTCGGCTTTTGAGCATTCGCTGAATCAGTTTGTATTTTTTTTTGTGTCAACTTAAAAAAATATGTCCAGAATAAAACGATAGAAAGATGGATACATTTTAACCCGGGAAAAGTCGGGTAATACTGCAGCTAGTGTTTTAATAATACGCTAAGTTTTTTTTTATTATAATACCCAAAGGCCTATATATAGGAGGTACATTTTATTATTATATATTTCTATTAATCGAACAAAACAAAACGTTTGCATTTTTCGTTCATCGATCATTTCGTTTATTGCCATTTGCCGATTTCGTCACATTTATTGACTGTTGTAAGGTTTACGACTAGTATATTTTGTTTATGAAGAAATACACGTACGTAACGTATGGTTTATATTAGTCACAATAGTATTATAACCCAAACAGAGAAATAATATTCTAAAAATAATGTTATTTTGTGCGATTTGTGCGATTTGAATAATTCAGAGTAGTCTTTCAGTTATTTAAGTGTTTATTCTAAGGATACAATTTCTTAAAAATGGTTTTACAAAATTATAAAATTGGTGTAATTAAATGTTGGAATTAGTGTTTATTATACACAGACAATTTTTGACAGTTAAAATGTCGATAGATTAATATGAATTACTAAAATTACCAAAACCATAAAAATAGCAATCCGAATAAAAGTATATTAGTTTATTTAATTGACTTTAACATAACAATAAAGTTAAAATTTTAAACATTGATTTTGACCGATCTAATAAAAAGGGACGTCTGTGATATTTCGCACTAAAATTTTGAATAAATTCTCCTTCAGTTATTTCTTCAGATTTGAAATTGGGATTTTAACCCTTCAGTTGTTTTTTTTATTATCTTTCAACTGTTTATTGAATCTAGTTTGCAATTGTAGAATTTAATATTAAAGAATTCTTAAAAATTCCAAAAATCTGATTTTAAATTTCTGCATTATTGAAGAAGATCATGTTTGGCGAATCTCTTGGTGAAACTTTTCACTGTTTTCTCGACAACGTAGGAAATACGTATTCAATTATATAGGTAAAACATTAGATTGAAACAATTGTTTATTAATACAGATTTTAGTAGTTTTTTACTAGTTTAGAATAACAGGAACACAATTGAACCTTAGACTCGAGTGTAACTTCCAACTACTGCTCCTCAATTATTATGAAAATATTACACTTATGTGATTTGAGTAATTTTGCGTAAGAAAGATTTACTTATTTTAATCAGAGCAACGGGGAATCGTTTAAAATCCAAAAACCAAATTTCAATCACTTTAACTGAGGTGAAATTCTTTAATTCTTGTTCGTATAATATAACGGTTGATCCACTTCTATGTCTACAGTTCTACACTCATTGTTTCGATAAGTTGTAACTCTTTTAAAAACATATTTTTTGTACATAATAATATGCCGGCATTGTAAAACGACATTTTTGAAAAAAAACAATTGCTATCGTCATATTTTTTAAGTTTTTACTTTTTGGAATGACAACATACATTTTAAAGTTCATATAAGTAGAATATTTTTCGAAATAGGTACTTTGATTTTATTATGACGTGTTGTCTTTCAACAAAAGAGTAAAAACCTATAGACGAAATTTACTTTCAAAACAAGTTGATTTGCAACGATACCAATAATACAATATACCTTTGATTACCTATTAACAAAAAATATTTTCCAAAAAATTAAAACTCTTCGAAATAATGAGTGTAAGCACTTACCTAATTGGATCTTCTGTAGTACAGGTATATTATTCTTCGGGTTTATTATTTTTATCATAGGAATTGAAGACATTATACCTACCGTATTATTTTATTATACAGTTGTAGGTGTATATTATAATGTTTTATTCATTTTCCGCCTAGAAACACCTCTATTACTATGCGGCACGAGACAGCTTAATTAGCCCGCAGAAACGGGCAACGGAGTAAATACTCGCGAGGATAAGAGTTTCCTGTTTCTAACGACCGTAATCTTATGAGTATAAAACGAAATATTATTATGCATATATATTATTGCATACCAAATCGTTTATATTTTATAATAATTATTATTATATTATTATGTCATAAGCATTGCCCACAATCGAATCGATTGAACTCGAAACTATTACATTGTATTACGTCGTCGTAAAACGGCAATCACATGTAAACCACACGTGACGATTTACTGCGGCTGAGATGTGAAATGTATTTAATGCGACACACCTAAATTATGAACGTTTCAGAATATTTCAATCGAAAAAAAGTCTGCTGAAACAGCGACAGTGGATTTTTATCAGGGCTGTTGTGTGTGTAATGCACTAAAAAACTGTTTAATAAGCACGCGCATTATGAGTGCCAGAAGTCGGTCAAATATGATCTAAAAATTTATAAACAAGAGTATAATTTGACAAAGACATTAAAAACTAGAATAGGGAACTCTCTCTGCCGTATAGTAGATTTTGAGTGAGTCACTGCAATGGAAGTGTTAAATATTTGAAAAACACATGACAAATTCCTAAAAATCTTAAAAATATACAACCATGGTTTTTTAATTTTTGTAATAGACATTTGAAGTTTTGACTTACAATGACATAACTGTTAAAATTGAAAAATGTTGATGAAATCAGATGTTTAAATAAAAAATAGCAATTTAAGTTATTTTGTAGAATTCCAATAAGGTATTATTCTTAAAGTATCAAGAATAAGTATTATGTTTTAATGAACGCCCAATGAAATTTTCAAAATATTAAAATTAATTGTATACCTATGCCTATAGCTTATAAAATGAACCTATTGACACCGTTTTGGTGTACCGACTAAAAAGTTATCATCATTAATACAATATGATGTAAAATATTAACATAATAATGAATAATATAATAAAATATATATATGCTAATATTCGTTAAAAATTAATTCAATCTACCGTATTATTATAGTATAAAATAAATGACTAAAAAATTATAAATATGCGGTAAAAAGGGTGACGACAGTCTCCGCTCAGAATAGTTTTTCGTACCCAATTATTCATCATTAAATTCAAATTTAACACAATATCAAATATGTGTGACTTACTGTCAATAATGAGGTACAATCGACACCCAACACTAAAGAGCAGAGCTACTTGCCTTTTTTTTTTATCAACAATATTATGAGATACTCCTTTGGTTGTCACGACTACAATATTGTTGGCGACAGTTGTCGCGGCTCGCGATACTTCGATTCTAATATTATTAATAATAATAATAATAATACCTAAATAATATTATGTATTAATAATACCTATGATATGATAATTAATATAATTGGTCAACTGTTAAGGTAAGTATATATATATATATATATATAGGTTCTAAATCAACGGTCCTGCAGCCTAGAATTTTGGAAATGGCCAAGTATAATTTTGAAAATTACTTGCTTACATTTTTGTTTAAAAGACATACACGATGATAATAATCAATTAAAAAAAAATTATACAATTTTTCAAATAATTTAAAAAAAAAAAACATTGCGTGTAGTTATTGTAATATAAATAAGAACAATTATTATTATTGTATTTATTTATAGTTAGGTTATTTGATCTGATGTCGATAGACGGGACATCTCTGCTGTTGTTCTTACGTTTTGAAATATAATAGAAGCCAATAAATTCGATTTGTATTTTTTTTCACACACTTTTTCACTCGATTCAATTCTGGTGTGGGCTGCACCAAATTTGTATGAATTGGGCCGCTTAATGAGATACAATAATGTGTATATAGTGTAAGGAAAAGGAAAACCCAAGTGGTGGGTCACTACCATATAGGGACACGCCGGGAACACCAAATTTTGGCGGAAATTGGTGATTCCACCACCCGGGGGGTTTTTTTTTTTAATCAAACTCTTTATTTGAATTTTGCACTGTTACAAAGTACCTATATATTATTATTATCATCGAGACGAATAACAAATTTAACAATTCTATTATTGAGAGCGTTTCACCTCGCATGCAGTCGTGCCGCGTACAATGCTCAGACGCCTACTCGCCATTCAATATTATACGTAATATATAATGTATACGCCTACAAACGAATACACCTCAAGACTTCTGACATAACAATAATATTCGAAACGGTAGTTGACATTTTATTAATCATCGTTAATAATTGTTTGATGTTCAAATTAAATAACTTCTATATTATTAGAAGTGCGCAAAGTATTCACTGCTGTTTGTAATATTATAATGTCTCGTTATTAAATGACAGAAAATTGCCGAATTACTGTGCACGTCTATGCTAAATCAATTAGTCCTTTTTACGAAGATTTCGTAGGTAAATGGTTTTAATTTTGTATGGTCAATGTCGTGAAATTAACCTCCAAAACTAAATGTTTGATTGCGAGACGAACGTGCTATAGTTGAAAGTGATAAAATGTTGTCATAAATTTACACAAAGGTGGGCATTAACTAGTTAAAAAGTTAAAGTTAAGTTAAAAAGTTAATTTTTTTTTTAACTTTTTAACTTATCTAGTTAGTTTGTTTTATAATCAACTTATGGACTTAACTAGTTTAATTTACAGTTGAAATAACTTAGCTTCTCTCAGTTGATTTTAAAAAAAAAACCAATAAGTTAAAAACATTTTGAAATTTTTCGTTTATACGTAAATATTACTATTATAGTAATATTATCTGATATTATCAGTATAAAAATAAAAATAAAACTTAAATTGGAAAGAAAATTCTAAAAATAACTTGAATACTAAATTATCGTTTAAAGTATATAATTATAGTTGTGTATAATATATACATGATAATATTATGCCGGTCCATACTTGTAGACAATATTATGAATTATAGTGCGCTTGCATCGACCAGTCCCTTACGTTGTTTGTAAATCGTAATCGTACTTTATCATAATCGTCATTCGTTTACCTACCGTGTGCGATATTTATTTAGTCCATTCGTTATATTGACATATTGTAAATTATTGTTATAATATTATATGGTAGACATTTTATATTTCAGATTTCTTAATATTATTTATTACATTATTACTTAAAATAATTAAAAATGTCATTAAGTACGGTAACGAGTAGTGAACGCATAGTTTAAATTAATAAATAATAGAAAAGTACCCTTTTGGGTATACAGTGTACATTATGATAAAAGTTCAATCAAATTGTTTTTATAATTTATAAATTAGAAAACAGGAAGACACATTCACTCTTTATTTGATTAACATAATAATTTTAAAAAAATAGATCAACTTTTTTTCAAACTGAGTTAAGTTAATTTTTTTTTCTATATTAACCTTTAACTTATCGAGTTAAATTTATAATTTGTTAACTGTTAACTTTTAACTTATCGATCTTATGTCCTCTTAACTTAACTTAACTTGAGTTAATTATTTTCATTAACTTACCCACCTTTGAATTTACAGGAACTTTAACTACCCGTAGTTGAGTTTACAAGTTGCGATTAGATAATTTAATAATTAGTTAAATTTATAAGTTAAAAAAAAAAAAGGTTATACTTTTTAACCGTTTATGCTACCGACCGTTGTTGGATAATATTATAAGTTATACAAACACACAATGGACACAAACGAATATGAATGTGAATAATTAATATGCGCAATTTTATATTGTTTTTGGATTCTTCCATTATGTATTGTAACAATTATTTTTTTTTGTTTTTAAAAATAATATACAAAGGTATGTTGTAGGTATTCGTAATTACATACGAGTACTTACCTATACAATATAATATCGTGTTCAATAGTCTTCACAAGTTCACAACACATGTTTGTTTTTAATTATGTCTGTCCGGACTTAAGGAATATTATTGTTTTTCCCACAGAAAGTACACGTTCATCGTTGCTACAATTATATTTGCGAATACTGCAGCGACGACGACCAGTCGCAGGTATTCATATTGTTATTAACGAGTAATAATATACGGAAACGAGTTAAAGTTAAATTGTAAGATATAATATATTGTAACTTGTAATAATAATATTATATAAAATTTAATTTTAATTTAAACAAGAATTTCGTTTCTACTTAATACAATATACCGCTATAGCTTTATAATATAATAATTATAATATATCGTCTGTAAATATTGTAAGACTTACTACAATCTGATGAGCGTAATAACACAATAAACAATATTTAATAATAATATTGTATATTATAATATACCTACTATGATAATATATTACACTACTAATATGGTTACTATATAATATTATTATGCAAAATACCTATATTATGTTTATTATTCTATGACGTGTTGAAGGCGATGTGTGTATTGTATAAGGTGGGTATAATAATAGTATATTATTATTATTGCAGTGAGCCCATGAGTTTTGATTTATGGATTTGGTTCAAGCACCACGCGAATGCCATATAGGTCTGTCGAATACCTAAAAAGGTTCCCATACGTGTACAGCAATAGAATATTAAAAAAAAAAATTATATATATGTATTAATAATAGTCAAATACAATATTAACTTCAATTATTATAGGTATACCGTGTGTCCCAAAAGTCCCGTATCACCCTCAGTATTATCTCCGTATCATATAAAAATAAGTTTATTTTTTTTTTTTACAGCTTTGAGTATGGAAATTTCAATTGAAAGGCATGAGATTAAATTTTTTTTCAACAATTCAAGAATTTCTAAGTACAATTTTTTATACAAGTGAATTTTTTTAATTTTTAAGATATTTTTTAAACCCGTTTAAAAATATTAAAATTTACCTATGAAAAGCAAATTAAGAAATTGCTTGTATTGCTTGCATGCTCGCATCAATCTTCAACGAATAATCCACCATAGAAAAGTTCCAAATCTTATAGTAAGTCATAACATGCATGTATAATATCTATATCATGTGGTTTTACGTTGGTAAAATTGTCTGAGAATGTTTCATTCGCATCAATCATTGGAATTTTCAAATTTTATTTAAAAAAATCTCAATGTGATAAGGGGTCAGAGTCTAAGTCCAAGTCCTATAGTCGTGTTTTGTACATAATATATATTATAACGAATCAAGCCGCCGATCATACACTTGACCACTCTCGTGGTAAAATGAATCGAGATTTACAACTCTAAATATTACAAAATTGAATTGCATGACATAAACTACACAGTACAAATGATTGGAATTATTCCGCAAAAGGTGTATTGTATACTATGGCGAGCGTTCAATATTACCCTTGTCGCTAAAATGTAAGTTCAACAATCGAAGCTCAATCGCGAAGATATCGTCACCGAAACAATCTTATCAAAAGTTGAGATTACGACCGCCAACAGAACTTTAGAGAGTCATTTTTCGGATATTCAAGTCCGTTTATCAGTTCAAACCCTGCTGAATCTGTTCAAGTGAGGCGGATCGGTTTATGACAATTATGAGTCTCTAAGTCTCTTCCTCGACGGCGACGTTGCAGTCGACGACCGACCATGCGAATATTATTGTTGAAATTCGAGTATCAACAGGTGCATTTCCGCCCCTCACAGAGCCGTTTTGATGTTCGTGCAATATTGTGCTATACAAATTGAGGTAAACGGCAAAACAGCTTTACTCAATACGTACAATTCGTAAATTCTTAGTTTTCGATTCATAACGGTCCGAAGCTCTAAGAAATTTTCGAAAAATCATACAAAGTTCGTCTGAATGAAATTCCCACCATTCTTGGTACAAATTAAAATTCGGGTTTGAAATCAACCGGTAGCATTGAATTTGTGCATCCTCTTCGTATGCCTCTTGCAATAATTTATCATTATAATATGCCTATTATAATTGTACCACACATTATGATTGTTTTGCTTATTATATATCGGTAAAGTTCATCAGACAAGCGTACATGTCGTAATTATGTATCTTATTTTTTGCACTACTTACAGAGTATCCTGCACTGTGGACACACAAACTTCTGTTTTTCAAAAAAAATTCTAAAAATCAAATTTTGAATAAAAAATGTTGATTTAGAAAAAAGGGGTGAGCTTGGTGAGTCGCCCTGTATATTATGTATATTGTGGTTACTGTTGGCGCGTAGTTTGTATAATATGAAGCGGTGTTGGCCTGTAAGAACATAATATAATCACTATCAATGTCAATCAATAAAGATAATAATATCGTAGGGCAAAATATATTATAAACGTAATAGAGACCGTCGAGCATGCGACGCGCTGACGTCATCGAAAAGTCGGCATTGACGCATATTATAATACTTAACGGGCAAAGTCCATATCGAATATCAAATAATAATAATAATAATAATAAAGTATAAATAATAGCAGCAGTATTACAGGTGTATATAAGTACTGAAAGTTTGACCTATACCTCTGACCTCTCTATACATACCCTTTTCACGTTCCACCGAACGAGTTAACGACTAAACGTTAATCAGTTATCCGATTTTCCGTACGAACAAAAACTTTACACCCAGTCCCGAGTGTATATAATGACAGCTCTCCGGGAAGGTGTGTGAGGGAGAAGGAGAAAGAGAGAGAGAGAGAGAAGGGTTGCAGGGAGACGACTAAATTATTCCTTTCGAAAGTATCGCGATCATCTATATAATATATTTATATTGTTACAATATTATTGAAGTACTTCATTTCGGTTTACACTATGGAGTATGGATAACACGCTGTGTGTGCGAATTATTAATATATTTTGAATTTCATTTGATTAAAACAATGTAAATTTTGAAATCCTTATACGTAATTTACTGCTGCTAAATAAAAACCGCAGGAAGGAACATTTTTTCGAGATATTTTGTTGTCTGCATAGTTTATAAAATCCATATATTTACACATAGGTACGTCTTGGAATGCGTATTTAATGTACACGTCTCAGTTATATATTTTGAGATACTCTCAAATAACAAAATATTACGCCTACAAATACTGTCGACCGAAAATTCGCCAACGGTCGAAATAGAGAAAAGCAGCTGCAGGTACTTAACTATACACAATTTACTCGATTTTGGCTGTAAATTATGTTTCTTCTGACTATTATATGTATATCTCGATGATGGACTTGGATTTTGTACGCGACGATGCTCATCGCGACTCTTATATTATATCTCTAAATTACGAGACACTCCGCAGAGCTATATATAGTGGTATTATTGGTATATACCTATAAGTATTAGGTACTAACCTAACGAATAATAATATAATTTACCGAGCCGTATTTCGCGAATAGTCGCAAACATTTTTCACATAATATCATTATATTATTTTTCTGTGTGAGACACGCCGTCTCGTCCGCCGACCGAATGGGACACGACTCGATTCCGCCGCCGCCGCTGCTGACCAAGGACTTTTGAAGTGTTATCAGTTATCACGATTATATTGTCGTAGGTACCTGCGTCAGTAGCTATTGAGTGGTAGGTGGTTAAGATAAGACATTTATATTGAAATAGACGCGTAGGTATATGATACGCGAACAGTCGACTGCGTACATATTAAGGCGAGAAACAGTACTTTAAACAGTAAAGCATGGCCTTCGTTACCGTCGACGGTGAAAAAAAAACCACCCATATAATATTATGTTTCTTCTGCTATTTAAGACATCGAGTGAAATCAAAGTCAATAATGTTAAGTCGTAATAATATAATCAATAATAAAGTTTAAAAAAAAACAACGTATTCAATTGAAAAAGTTTAAATAAATCGATAAGGAGGAGAATATTGATCTACTGACTCGGTTAAAAAGAAGTGTATTACTAGGTATTAATAAATATAACAACGGAATAAAACTGATTTAAAACCTAACCTTTTTTTACAACTAACTTGCGCACAATTTTCGAACAATAGAAACCTTTTTTTCAGAGAAAAAATATCACGTATGGGGGGTGTACATAACCTGCGTACCTCTTCAAATTTTCAAATTGGTCATTACTGATGGTGAAAAATTATTATACTAAAACAACATTTTGCTTCCTTAGGACTTTCTGTCTAATTATATTCTGGTGTCATAGACTGGCGGGTTTAAAATGTCGTTTAAGCTATTTAATTTGGCATAACTGCCTTAACAAGCCATTCATTACGATTTTGTCGATTAAAAAAAAAAAATGTTTACAATCAAGTCATTATTACAATAAAAGTATAGAAATAAAATAAATAATTAAGTCATTCAAATAATTTAAGCTCCTATATATTATTATTATTATTGATTGGTATAAATTGGTATTTGTACATCGAAAATTGAAATTGCCATTTTTTAATTGCCTATATTCTCGAAATTTATAGTCATTTAGTATTAAACAACGTCTTTCTCTACGTGTTAAAAAAATAGAGTCCACGTCCATTGTCGAGATGCCGCAATCGGAAACTAAACTAAAGTGTGTAAGAGATTTGTTTGTAAGGTTCGCTGGAAACGTTTAATAAAAATAGCGTAAGAAATATAGCAATAAAGATTAAAGCTTGTCCCACATTCTCGAGCGGCTCATGTGTACTCGGCAAGCACGTTAATCGCGATTATAACATTACTGATGGATTAAAAACTGATTGGAAACCACGATTAAAAAATAAACGTTTTACTTTAAGAGTAAGAAATTTATAAAATTTAATTTTAAATCCAAAATTGTACCTACAAGCTGATTTTCATTGTTCGCAATTTTTTGCGCAAACGTTAAAGTCACCTTAAATTAAAAAAAAATATATTATTATGTGCGCAAACGAGTCTCAGCCTATAATTGAATAGCGTTAATCGTTACAAAGTCTGAAAAAATTAACTTTTTAACTATTGTTATTCGTCGATGCTTACCTGGCACCTTTGTACTTGACATCGTGTTTGTGCATATACTTCGCTAGCGAGAGTTTGTTTTTCGTTTTTAAATAATCTATTAAGTGGGTACATCGTTTGACAGTTTGCTCATATTATGGGACACGACGACGGCATTAGAGTAATTATTATCCTCCACGTTAAAATGTAATAATTATAATGATTATGGAAAACTTTGAAGGTGACGCCAGCCGCGACGAATCCGTTAATCCGAATCGTTTTAAAACTATTTGCATAAAAATAGTTGCGATCGGCAATATGAAAATACGTTACAGCAGTTATAATAATTAATAATATATTACAGTAACGCCATGGCCGTTTACATAATACAATAATCGCGTATCTCATAGGCGTAGTGTTGACTGCAGCAGATTATAATATAGAGACCTTAAACTTGTTACTTATTATTTGTTTCTCGACAAATCAATTGGATATCGATTTACGGTGGCTCATTTATTACTGCACCGAGCACGAAAGTTTCATCGGGGAAAAAAAATATTGGCTGTGCAGCCCATTATAATATATTATATGGAATTACAATATTAAGTAATTCGACTTAAAATTAGGGAATTGTACGGATAATTTGATGGATAATATGTTTTTTTTTGTTTGATACGACATTGGCCTACTTACGCGATCACAATGAATAAAGTGATGAACATTTTTGCATTTTGTAAAGCGTAAACGGTCGAGCGAGTGTAAAAAACGGCATTTTTTAATTTACCTACATTTTATTTACTGAGAATTCTATAGTCTACATTTTTTTCAACCCGTCAAAATCGATTAGTCAAAACGAAAGAAATTTGATGTTGGCGTTATACGATCGAACAACACTAAATAAAGTTACAGCGTTAATGGCGTGCGATTAATTTTCGGTTAGGCGTTTCCATAATATTTTAAAATATTAAATTTGTCGACAAATAATGGTATCATAAGGTGTTTATAAAAACGAAAAAAAGAGTATCTAAAGAAATTATATTTAAATTTTGAATGTATTAATATTTTAACTATATTAAACATAGGTACTAACTTTAATGTGATAATTTCTCAACATATTGCAACAAATGCATTTTTTTCACATCGTCATTTGTAAGACGAACTTTTATTTGTAATAACATATAATGTATAGTTTGTATATTATATTTCTTAATGTATCCACCAATGGCTTCGTAATGCATATTCAGATTTGAAATTTTCATTTTGTTTTTAACGTAGTTTTCTTTAATTCGGTTTTACATTTTTTACAAATTTTACTTTATTTATATAATTGGACGCACAACAACAATTTTAATTGTATTATAATGCATCTACTTAAAAACCTTAACATACCTACATTATTACATTATTATAGTGTAAGTATACATTGAAAACCACACGATACGCACACACTAATGATCTGCAGCAGTTATGCACCTCTATAAAAGAGAATAGTATTAAAAATAAAACTTAAGTTACTATAACTGTATAAAATATATAATAATTATATTTTTTTTTTTATAAGTTCGTTTTTTAATATTTAGATATCTTTAAACGATTTTATAGTGCATTAAACATATTTAAGCTTTGCAGAATATAGTCAAAATATTATCCACTAAATACCTCAACATTTGGTGGGTTTAGTTTTTGTGTTATAAGAACTTATAAGTATTGTAAGAATAGCATAATATTAGGGTGACGGTGGTGAACAAACTCCCTCCCCCACCGTTGATGGTGTTATTTACTTTTTAGATTTGAGGCATAAGCCGACAGATAATTATTATAAATTAATATCAACGCATATTACATCGAACATATTATTTAGAGTGTTATGACTTATTTCAATATTAGTAACTGTTCTCCCTTGTAATCACATTTTCCTTAAAAATAAAAAGTAATTGGTACATAAATATTTTGTTAAGACACTTTAAAAAAGTACTTAAAGATGCACGCACTTATTTGATTAACCCCTAGCCACCTCAAAAGGGTGCAGGCCGTCGTGTAGGTAATGCTCAATATAAAATTATTTAAATAAAGGTAAACAAAAAGTGTATTAAATTACCGAGTTAGTTAATCTATTCCGCGGTGTTTAAGGATATCAGCTATTTATTTATCACAGCATTTTATTGACATTCATTAAATATTTATAAAATAATGTCATAAAGATTATAATAATTTATGTATTTCTATACCTTAAATTGATCTCTAAATCATTTAATCAAAATAATTGATTTGAGGGATTATAATATAATATATAAAAGTTAATTAATGTTTTGAAAATAATATATTAGTTTTCATTGTTTTTAATTTCTTTTTTTCTTTTGGCGTTATTCTTAACAACTTATAACAGTTATACATATAAATCAACACCATTGAATGCCAACATTAACTAATAATAGAAAAACTCGTCGATCACACCTATCTGACTTACATTATACTCGGAAGTTACGCGATGGTCAGATAAGATACGATCGACTTTTTCCGTTATAATAATAATAATAAAGCTATCGAACGTGTGATCGAACATGCTCGTGAATTGATGTCAATATTTAGCTCCACATACTTATGTGAGCAGACATTTTCAAAAATGAAATATGTCAAATCTAAGCAGTACGGAACTCACTTAAGTGACGAACATTAATTACAATCGACGCTACTAATATTGGAACCACAAAGTTTGATGCAAACTATCAAGACATTTTAAAAAACAAGCAGTTTCAAACGTCTCACTAAGTAACTTACTCGTATCATAATAAAACAAATTATGAGTTATAAAAAAAAAAATTATTTATAAATAAACATACATTTTTCGAAATAAATCCTATCTATTCTTATCTATTCCTCGATTTCATAACCCAACCATTTCTCGAAAAATGTTGGCCCGCGATGCCAAATCGTGTCTCAAATTTGGCCCGCTGTGAAAAAAGGTTGGACACTCCTGATAATATATATGTATCAGCATGGAGGATAAAAAAAAACTATTCGTGTGCCGTTAAGAAATAAAAAATCGGCTGGAATCAATGCGATTGCTGCTGCGCCTCGCCCGAAACTCTACGACGACGTGTGCACATCATATTATTATAATTATTAAACGAAATTCGTAAAACGATAATATAAAATATTTTAACATTATTGTGGCGGGCGGGCACACAGCATCCGTGTCATTACGTAAACCGTCGCCGTCGTCGTCGTCGTCGTTATATTTTCACGTGTATCGAAACGCTGTTAAAACGGTATATACACCACAATATATATTATATAGGTATCACATTATAGTATTATACTCGCAACAAAATTATTCGAATAATAATAATAATAATAATACCGATGCTGCGTCAGACGCTGCTGCAGATGAAATGATTTCGCGGTGAAACGGAAAAAGGACGGGTTAGGGGGGTGAATAAAAAAAAAAACTTATTCCGCGCGCACACGTGATCGCGACGTGGTTTCCAGTGTTACATAACGACATTGCGGTAAACGGTATATAGGTAAACGTTTATCGACGTACAACACACAATATATTAATATATTATTATTATTATTATTTAAATTGCTGCTGCACATTATCTCGCACCGACGGTCGGGTGCACGGGGCACGAGCAAATATGATCACCCCCTCCCTCCGCACCTTTTCCATTTCGGCTAACGATTATATAACGATTATTATAGCGAAATTATTTATTGGGAAATATCAAAATCGAAATTTCAACGAGTAGTTTTTAAATCGTATGTAACCCCGCGTACTTACTAAGAAAAATAGGTCCGCGGTAATGGGTTTGGAAGATATTATCTGGATTATCGACGCGATTTGAAATCGTTAGTTGTTTATTAATTAATATTACCTAATATCTATCGATATTTATAATATAATTTGTAAAAATGTTCCAATTGTACGTATAATAGTATACCAGATCTATACATTTACATATATTTTATATTTTTGTACAGACATCATAATAAACGTTGCATTTTAATGACTGAAAAACTACTCGTCTGAATTTTTAATTAGGTGTATTAAAAGAAAATTATCTGTTAACAACCCCGCCGGTGCCGACTATTAAGGAGCAAATTATTGGCAACCTTATTCACATAATATTGTTTTGGCGTCGCACGATCTTGTATTACATGATTGGTAAAACATACTTTTCCGTTGTCGGCTGCCACGATTTTTCATAATGTAAACTACGAATGAAATTTGTAAACATAATTAAAACAAAAATGATTAAATACCACAGAACAAAACATACGACAATTAACAAAACGTAAAATATATCATTAAAAAAAAACATTATAATATGTATAGGCGAGTATCATTAAAAAAAAAAAATTGCGCAAAACTAAATAATTTTAAATCCGTTTACTTCGAAGTTATAATATTATATTGGTTGTGTAGAAATGATTATATCTCGCCATTTACTTTTTTTTATCTTAGCAATCAACCCATGAATTTATTATACGCCGCATTAGATATTATTTTTAATTATAAACGATAAACGTACAATTTGTATAAAGGTTTTAATTCTAAATAACTATAAACCCAAACATATCGTTTAAAGTTTGGATTGTAAATAACGTAAAACGAATTTTTTTTTTCAAATTTAAGCCCCGATTATAAGATGTTAATATTAAAACATAATACCTATTATTTCTTTATAGAAGAAGATTATTGAGTTTGGACATAAAACTGTTAAATATTGATTTACTACATAAATAATTAAATGTATTCTAAACGTGAAACCCTATACAGGGTGATTTTTTAAGCATACTCACTCTATTTGTATGAATAAATTATGCATATATATTTAAAATTCTGATTTTTGGAATTTTTAAATACACTCGAAGACCATATTTTTGAGTTTTTAAGTTTTTTTGAACCACTTAATGATGAATGATGATCCCGTTCCCGTGACAATACAAACATCTGTTTATCAAATAGGAACCTCCCTTTTCGTTTTAAATTATTCAGCAAATATTTCTTTAAATATTTCTCTATATTTCTTTTGTGCATTTTTGGGCAAACGAGTTGTTTTTAAGTTATATAACTTTGTGTACTATAAGGATAATATGCGAATATGTGAATATTAAGTAGACTTGGGGCTTAGATGATTTTTAAATATTAGTGATTTCCATTAATCGATATAAATAATTTGTAAAAATGGTCCAAATATAATAAATACTACACCTAATATTACATACAGTTTATATGTTTGTAAAACCATTTTTAACGATTATTATCCTTAGTACAAACATTTTAATAACTCAGAAATTCCTCATAAGAATTTTGATTTAGGAACACCAAAATTATCAAAAAATTAATACACTTAATAATTTTTAGTAAAAAAAATGGTGGTTTTATTTTAAAAATAGAAGTTTGTACCACCACATGGCACTCCTTAGAAGTAGGACAAAAAAAATCAGAAATTTGAAAATATGGTCTCTTTGAAAAATTCTAAAAATCAGAATTTGAATAAGTATACTACCGATTAAAGAGGAAAATGGGGGGATGAGCATGCTTAAATAATCACCCTGTATATACCTACTGCACAACTGTCAATAAAAAAAAGGTAATCACACTAATCAATGTTTTTCGGTTATTTATAGTTAATTAACGTATATGTTTTACAAGTAGCTGCTGCTGATTAAATATAAGTTGTCAATAATTCGTCGTAATATTATACTTAGCGATGAAATCACGTGTTTGTTGATAAAATAAACACATACAAATATATATAGAACTTATAAATTGCTATACCTACCTATAATAGTGTGTTATAATATAGCACGGTAAATTGCAGGACATTTATTTACTCGATTTTTTCGTATTGTACGCATTCGAATTTACGCCAAAACAAAATATAGGTAGTCCTTCGAGACTAATAATTTCGTTTTTCGAAAAAACACGTTTCACATACATTAGTCATGGCTGACCCCAACACGGCGATCGACGGTACGAAATCGATGCCTTGCATCGAATTGGCGCCTCCCATATTGGACGCTTCGTCCGACCATTCGTTCGCGTCCTACAAGAGTTTCAACACGGTCCACGAGCGGGAAAACCAGAAACCCGCCGAAATGCGTTCGAACGTAAAAGCCCTGATCGACAAGCACAGGTCGTTCCAGGAAAACTCGATGGATTCCAAAGTAAACGTCGACTGCGGTGGCCAGAAATCGTTGGGCAACGTCTGTGAAAAATCGAGTGCGCCGACCGACGGTTGCGTACAAATGAAAGGCGACACGAAACAGGTGGAAGACGTCGAAAACGTTGTGAGATGATAATAAATATAATTCGCGTAATTTACTACAATATTTAATAATACGCGTACACGCACAATAAAGAGTGAAAAAAATAATATTTAATCATATCAATTAAATAATATAATAGGCATCGAGTCGTTGTATTGAAACTATATAATATTCACCTTTATCGGTGTTAACTTCATTCCTGTTATATTCAAACGAACGTTAACTATTATTATAATAATTTCAAAGTAAAACGTATATTACGGCGGTAGCCTATTTGCAATTTACAATAAATATATAAATAGTTAATATTGTTGTAATAGTAAGTATATTGCTTTTAAAACTATATTTCCTTAAATCACAATTGTTTTAGGTGAATAATCATGTGTTTGAAACTTGTATTCATGACCATCACACGGTAAATAATCCAAAACCGCAAGAGGAGGTAGAGAAGCATCTCGTGTCGAACTCTGAAAATCTTGATTTAAAAACGGGAAAGCCCGAGTTAGATGAAATCAAAATAAATAAAACAATACAATTATTATTATTATTTTATTTTTTTTTTGTATATGGGCAGACGTTTTTGGCAAAATATTGTATTCGCCGTCCGCATCAACAACGCTTACCATCAATGTCTGAAACAGATTACAGACGGACGGACATTTAAAAATCTCGAGGACGTAATGGTCTGTGCCAATTTGGCGTTAAAAGAAGCTGGCGACGAATCCGAACAAATCGCGTCGGAACTCATCGCCTCGTCCAAACCGTATTTGGAAAAGTTCGGCATCGCGTTGGACAGTAAACTAAACGAAAAATTAAAGAAAACGCATACGCCGTCAGATAACGATAGGACGATAAGTGCACTCAGACTGGACTTGGCCGAAAACAAGAGGCGCGCGAAGGTCGCTGAAAACTGTATCGCACAACTGCAGAAGGAGAAGAAAGACTTGTTGAATATATTGACCAGCTACGATTCCGAAGACATTAACAAAGTGTCGTTGGAAAAACGTCTCGAAGCCGAGCAACGGAAAAACAATGAGTTACGGGATTTAATTAGTAATATTTTCAAAAAGAAAATGCCTTTTATATCACCTAACATCCAATAGACGGAGCGATTTTAAAAAGAATAAATTGTTTTTAAATTATAACCGATTAATAATTGTTTTATTACCTACTTTATTATCATTATTATTAGGTTGGTATCGCGTAATAGTTTTAATTATTATTATCATTTTAACATTTGAACACAGAAGATGTTATTGCTCACCCCTTCCTGTCTGAATCGATGCCAAGTCAAATACCACATAATATGGTTACGAAAATGGTTGGAAGAAAAATGGTACAATTTGTTTGTAATCTAAAATATACGTAACTCATTCAGTATATTATAGGTAACCTATTTTATTATAAACGTTGAAGGTATAATCGGTATTTAAAATATAAGGATTGTTCATAACGATAGCAACAAGTAGTAATATAGTTATTAGGATTTTTAGTCAAAATCATTTGATGAAAGGCGATAAGCCTATATTTAAAAAACATTTTCCAAGTATACCTTCGTTACTAGACAGGAATCAACAGGTGTGTTTATAATATTAAAATCTATAGATAAAATATTGTTTACGCGCACAATATAATAATAATATTGATATTGTGCTCTTATCCCGAAAAACCATCGAGTCGGATAATAATAATATGACTTAGAGGATTCAAAAATACAATAGGAGACGGTTAATTTCGAATAAAACTCAAATATTTTCAAAGCGAAACTTAGATATTTATCATGATGATGCAAAATTAAGGTCTTATATCCCCAGTACCCTCAAATCGATTTTTCCAGTTATTTTCTTTAGCTCTCGTTTCCTGATTTTTTTGTACTACTTAAGGAGTACGTCATGTAGTGATACAAACTTCTATTTTTCAAATGAGAATCCCCATTTTGTACTGCAAATTATTACGATTTTCGTGAAAATGTTGGTATAACTAAATCGAAATTCTAACGAGTGGTTTCTGAGTTATTAAAATGCTTAAACTAAGAATAATAATCCTTAAAAATGGTTTTACAAAAGCATAACCTATAATATGCAATATGTATTTATTTATTTATTGACAAATCAACTTATAATAATACATATTAAATAATATTTACATTCAATTTACAATAATTTCACGTTTATATACCTACTCCTTATAAGCAAAGCTGCTCGTGGCGAGAGTAGGAAGTCTATTACATTTTAAACACGTATTCAAACCTAAGTAGAATATTATTATTTTATTAAACAGTAACAACAATAATGACTACAACGATAACAAAAAACAATCATACTATTATAAATATAACATATTATTAGATGTAGTATTTATTATACTTGTGCTATATTTACAAATAGTTTTTATTGATAGATTAATAGTAAATAGCAATTAGTAATTATGAACATTTTTAAATCACATAAGCTCCCAAATCTACTTAATCCATTACCATAGACATTAGACATAATATAATATTATCCTTAGTGTGTACACAAAGTTATACAACTCAAAAACTACTAGTTCAAATTTAGATTTAGAAACATCAAAATTCTCAAGAAAAAAAAGTCTTTCGAATAGTTTTAAGTGGAAAAGGAGAGTTAGTATTTGAAAAACAGAAGTTTGTATTGTCCCGTGATCATGCATAAGTGGTACAAAAAATCTCTCGTGTATTCGAAAATAGTCTTCGAGCGTATTTAAAAATTCCAAAAATCAGAATTTAAATATGCATAATTAAATCATAAAAACAGAGCGAGCGTGCTTAAGAAATCACCTTGTACATAATAATATTATTATCGTCTGATTGGGCGTTTAATACTCTGAAGTTATATAACAGCAGTTCATTTGCGGTTTTTTCCCAAACCACCGACCACGTATAAATCCTCGCGATGGGGATCGTTACGTCGTTTAAAAATGTAAATTTATATTATATTTTACTTGACGAATATTCTCTCTATCTCGCGGCGGCAGCTATGCTCAATATAATATTTATGCAGTTATATCGAAACCCGTACATATAACGGACAGCCGTGCGGGACCATCAAAAGTGTCCGTTACACGCAGGCTTAAGTATTTAAGTATTTTTTTTTTTTTAGTCAAACTGGCAAACCTACTAAAATATAAAAACGCAGAAAAAAAAACCGATAGTGAATAATACTAATATTTGTATACGTATTATACATAATTATATCATACGCGTCATACTTATAATATTATAAATATTATATACGCAATTAAAGTTATCGTAATCGGCAAAATAAGAGTACCAATGTACTTATAATGGTCGTAATCCGTCCCTCGACGTGTATAATCACGTGCATCGTCGTTGCGACCGGCGAGCGCGATGCCGTGGAATAGTATGCAAAATAATTATGATTTTTTTTTAAGTCGATTTGACTCATAATACTTGGCTCTAAGTTCAAAATTGAATAAATGACAGCCATTATTCAATTTTGAAAAAGGATGTTTAATTTACCTTTGTATAATTTATTTATTTTTGGCTCATATTATGTATGTAATTTTATTTTTTTTCATTAAATGTTATATAATTTCTATGCAAAAATGTTCTCTTATTTTAGGATGACAACTATGTTTTTAATTTTTATAGTTTATTTCCGGATATCAAATTATGAATAAAAATGTATTAAAAGTATTGAGTGTACAAAATTATTTCCATTTATTTATTTTCCCATATTTTTTTTTTTTTTTTATATAATTGCCACTTTTGTAGAGTTGGAAAGATGGCCGCCCTTGGCTAGCATACGTGTCTTACGAATTAAGTAAATCGTAAAATCTTAATTGGAATTGCATCTTTTTTAAGCGTCATTGGACTTGAAGTCGATTTGTCACTTGGGTACCTTATTATTATTATTATTATTTTTAATCAATAATCACTCTGCCGTGTAATCGGCGTCGTATTGTTGTGGCTCTGAAAGAGAAGATGAGTTCATATACACATCATAGAGCAGGGTTCTTCTCGTGAAATTTTTCTCTCTCAAATCATTGACGATTAAACAAAAATAATTGAACTGTTCGACTACGCATTATTATATTATACTGTGCCATCATTTTGCTCTCCAACTGTTATATTTTCTCGTCGAACACCTGCGGATCGTCTGAAAACGTATAATGGTCGTATATATATTGTTATACCTATGTTGTCTGTATTTTTCGTTATTATATTTTGTAGGAAAACAATTTTTTATGACATCCGATCCGTGTGAGCAATCACATTATCATCGTCGTCATATATTTATGTTGTTATAATATTATTTCTGAAAGTTTGTCAACTGACGTAAACTTTAATTGAAATTACCTACCCTATTAGGCAGCACCTATTCTGGAAATGAATATACGTTCAATTTCTATAATGCGCTGAAGTTTTAATCCCATTAAAACTTTTATTTATCGTGTCAAAACTCGAACGTCACTTTATACGCCAAAGTCTCATAATAAACGAGACAAAAAAAATAATAAACTAATATTTCAATTATAAAATTACTTTTACGTTAAATTCTTTGTAACGCTCAAATGTTGTTTACTATTACTTCGGTTACAGTAATATAATATATATTATCAACTGTAAATATGATACATTTCTGTGTAAAAATTCTGCGATTTGTGAGCCATAAAAACAAAAATAATAATAAACAAAATTAACGACAAAGTAATTATTTTTCAATTTTAATCGGTAGGTACACGCGTCATATGAGAATAATTATATTTTAAATAAGGTTCGTTTTTGAAATTTTCGCAGTTCACTCAGGCATGTTTCAATTTTTTCAATCAAATAAAAATGAGTTTTGAACTTGCCATAGGTAACTGTATAATACAATACTATTATCAAAATTAAACGGATAAACGCTCTTTTATTTCTATAGCCAATGAGTTTTAAAATATTATCTCGTACGACGCTTACACATATACCACTAGTGAATATAATCAATATACGGTCGTGGTATTCAGATTTTAAAATAGTAAATTATATTTTTTGATCTGCATAAAACATAAAACAGTGAAACCTCCCCTAACGGCACCTCTAAATAGAAGCGTATATACGCCTCCAAATAGCTGACGTTCTTTCGGGGACAAACTACACATTTTCTACAAACCGAACCCTCTGAACACCTCCAATAATCGAGGACACGATTTCAGTGACCGAGTGTGTCCGATATTTAGAGGTTATTCACTGCACTATATATGTTGTATATACCTCCAACCGGGTGTGTTCGGTATGCCGATTCCGGTGTTCTCTGCAGCAGCACAGATATTGCGTTATTGTATTGTGGTGCTTATAATATTACCTATATCCGATCGGCCGCGGTGCCCGCGAGAGGAGGGTACCTATTGACGTAAAAAAAACACACACACACACACACAAAAAAAAAATATACTACCCGCGAGGTCTTGTAATATTATGTTTTTGCGAATCCCTTATTATTATTATTATTATTATTATTATTACAGGCCCGAACATATGGTGTTTTTAGTGAAATCGAACACGAACCGAGCGGGCCGTATATACCCACTGCAGGGTCCCGCCCCGCATCCATTGATTTCGCTTTCAATCGAATCGAAAAACCTTAAAAGAGATGTACTCTGCCGTTTATATATTGTGCGCTAAAAAACGTTTGCGCTCCCTCTCGGCGGCTTTCGGTTTCCGAGTATCGCCGCACTATATATCGTTTCGCTCGCCCCGGACATCCTTTTCAATTACACGAAATTCCGAAATATCGTATTTCGCGCAAAACTATACACACACACACACACACAGGTAAACACAATATATTATACGTATTGTATTCGCCCGATTTCAAATAATAATAACAATTGTTGTTCGACGTTAATATTATTATCGTTTGAACTAATTATTATTATTATTATTTATTAAAGGTTTGCGACGAAATGGATTTACAGCGGTTACAGGAACTACGCTAAACAAAGAAGCCGTCTAAGCTATATATTGTATGTTATAATATAATAATCGCGCGTGTTTCTTCTTCGAAGCCAATATGCTTTTTACGACCCACTGCACCGCCTAATCTAACATTTCCAAATAAGTTTTGTATTATAATACGTCATATTATATTATGAATTTAATTAAGTTTTCATACGCATGCGATCATATATATATTATAGCGATGGATGTACTTTATGTTTTCGACAGCCAATAAGTTTCGTAATAATAGTAATAATATTATTACGAGTTCAGAATTATTATAACTACTATATAATTGTTGAAATATATTATGCATATTCGAGTTTTAACTCTATATAGTATTAAAATAAAAAGTCTCATTTTTTTACTGTGCGACTTTGCAGGAATTGAGTCTTCTCTCGTCCGAGTGATATTTTAATACTGTATATGCTATTATGAGGGCTGCAATGGTTTTTTTACTAAACAAAAATGAATAAAAATGTTTTCAACTTTATTAGTATTGGCGAGACATATTTTATTTGTCGACGTATAAATATTATTGGTACAAAGCTATTTGCCCTATAGTTATAACCATAGACCTTATACTCAGAGTATAAGGTCTATGGTTATAACCATTGATGTACAGATATAAAAAACACGCGTTTTTTGCACAATATTTTTGAATAAACTGTATACAATATAATATGTATAATGTGATATTTCGTCTCTCAATTACCTACGCATTACGATTTTTCGTATATTTTTAGATTAACTGTCACGAGTATAGGAGCAATAGGATTTATTTAAATAAAATAATATTTTATAATTTATAATTATTGTAATATTCTGCAAGTGTACAACAACATGCTGCAGTGTTCTTATGTTAGTAGCTTATATATAGACTCAAAAACTACTAGACCGATTTTGACGTTAGTTTCAAAGATTATTTTTTAGTGATATCGAAAAAGTTTAGAAAGTATTTTGATTAACCGCATTTGAAAATAAACCATCTGCAAACCTGGGATAAACAACAGTTTTCATGTGAGGTCGTATTTTGTACACATTATGAACCCACACGACCATCCAACACACGGCCGGTTATCTTCAAAAGAAATAAAAGAAATAAAATGATAAGATAATTTGTTGAGCTCTATTTTATGTATAAAGTGAGTCCAGAATTATTGTTTGTCTAGGATTTTTTTTGTTTTCATGGCTATTATAATATTTGAAATTATATTATATTATTAGAGTTTACCTGATTTGTATATAATGATGATGTCTTGTTTTTATTTTTTTGGCGTGCCAATCGTTTGTAATGAAAAAATATAATATAATAATATTGTACACCTACGTGTCAAATATTGATCGAAACAATTTTAATAATTTAGTTTTATTCATTATAAAAAGTAACAACTATATGTAGACAGATACTCGCGTATAGGTAATTTAAATAATTCACGACTATAAGGAAAAATAATTCAAAATAATATTATTTATGAGCAACTATTGAATCATACTGATAACCATAATGAGATGCAATATCGTTTAATGTGTAAAACAACTTTTCTTATCACGTTTCGGCCTTCCGTACTTTTAAAAGTTAAATATTGTTAGTTTTATAGATCGTTAGGTCATAATTAACAAAGAAACGGTAAACGGGTAAAAGGAAAAAGAGTCAAAATTCTATATTTTATTTATAAGTCTTATTCTCTTTTACCCGCACATTATTATAAAATATAATGATCACTATTGATCACTATGATTTGTTTCATTTTTCACAGTCCATTTACGATAATAAATGATTCAACAATATTTTAATTTTTGAAATAAAAACGACGTAGATATATTTTTCTCCTGCGGAAAAATCGAAAATTCGCGATTACCATAAACAATAATAATATTATAATTTTTCATCGGCGTGTGCGCATTATACGAGTAGATAGGTAGGTATTGGATATTTGAACAGTCTTTGAATGTAAAATCAAGAATATAATTTAATTTCTATAATCACTTGTACAATCAACAACTATAGATAAAGGGACTTAGGGTGCCTGTGTAGTATTGCCTAATATATGTAATATAACATAACATGGTGTCCCAGGTCTATTTGACTAATGCAATAACTTTTTTTCTATTCAATATTTTTAAGTTTTTTTTTTTTTGTAATGATTTGTAGAGCTCGGCGCTATAATTTGTACATCTTATAAATATTTTTTTTTTTTTACAACAAAAATAAATAATTTAAATTTTGTATTTAATATTTTTCTAATAATCCAAGATAGCTATTTCATAAATAAGTAGGTATTTAAAAACCATTTTGGCGTTTAAAACTTTTAATTTGGTTAAGTCGTTAATTTTTAAACAATTTTCAAAATGTGTTAAAATTCAAAATTATTTCTTGCTAATCACTACAACTACTACTGCTGTAAAAGTCATTGCATTAGTCAAATAGACCTGGGACACCCTATATAATATTATGTCACGGTGGACCTGGAACCCGCGATTCTGCCATATTTAAAAATTTAAATCGTCCACTCGTTGCTTTATAACTTGCGCGCGATTACCATAAACAATATAATAATATTAAAATCTTTCATCGGCGGCTTGTGTGCATAATTATATAGATAGGTAGCAGCAGGTATTGCGTGTACGAAATGTAAAAAGGGGAAATATCGTTATGATGTGTACACAATATTATATTAATTAGATTTGCGCTTAAATCATATTACCTATGTCGTGTGTGCATATTACGCATGGACAGGTGGTTACACAGTGCACACACAGTCATCGTTACGATTATTTTCGGTCCGATGGTTGTTTTCGTCGGTTCGTTTGTTCGTATATTATTATTATTATTATTATTATTATTATGCGAATATCGTGGAAAACGAGCTCGCCGCAAAGTATATTATGCGCTCTCCCAAGGGTAATGCTCTTGAATGGAATAATAATAATAATTGTGTTTGAATTTTATATAATAATAATTGATGTATACAGGATGATTCAAAATGTAAGCTACGGTCACTTTAATGATTTGAAATAGAGAAAAACGCAAGACACGAAAGTCTTTCGATTTAGAAACATTTAAAACGATTTGTATACATTTTATAATTTTTTACGATGTATTATAGGAGGGTTTTGTGAGGTCGACTTTAGAAACTCAAATGGGGGCCTATACTTTTTTTGCAAACATAATATTTGAAGACATTTTTTTTTTAATGCATTTCAGTGCTTAGAACAACTCTACGCTTGCCTATTTAAAGTTTTAATACATCTCTAAAGCTGACCTACCAAAATCCCCCTAAAATATTGTAAAAAATCAGAAAATGTACAAATTATTTTAAATGTTTATAAATCAAAATACTGTCGTATCACACATTTTTCTCTTTTTTGAATTAATAGAATGACCTTATCACAAATTTTTGAATATACATTAATTAATATTGTTCAAGCACTAAAATGTAACATTAGAAAAAAATGTCTTCATATTATCTTTGCAAAAAATGTATAGGTTCCCGTTTGAGTTTCTAAAGTTGACCCCCCAAAACCCCCCCTAATTTATTGTATACAATTATAAAATGTACGAATCGTTTTAGAAGTTTCTAAATCAAAAAACTTTCGTATCATACATTTTTCTGTATTTCGAATATTTATATGATAAAATGGCTGTAACATAAATTTCCGAATCACCCTGTATATATTATATTCTACTAATGAACCGCAGCTAAAACGTACAACCACAACATCATTTGCTTGGTGCCACGATTGTTTTTAGTACTTCATAATATTATTGTTCTATAATAATAATTACATATACATTACTAGATGAGTTCAGATGTCAAAGCTCTATAAAAACATTTTTTTTTTAAAATGAAGTATTAAAATTATATGTTTCTCGTATTCCTTAACTAAATCCTATCAGGCGCGGATCTAGAACATATTTACGGGGGGGGGGACCATCTAAAATAAAATTTCAGCCTATAAGTCTGATAAAAACATTGTTCATAATATTTAATTCCAGTTTATCAGTACAATAATTAGATAAGATTTATAAATGGTTTAATTAATAATGATACGTAGTTAATATAAAATAAATAATAATTAATAATAAAATATGACAAATATTAAAAAATAATCACAGAACAAAATCGTTTCGTCTTTTAGATTTGCAAATTCGTCAATTACTTCTTCATAGTCAACACTAATATTTCTATGACAATTAAGTAATGCAAGTCCATTTAAGCGCTCTTCGGATATTCTTGATCGCATTCAAGTTTTTAATCGGCGAAGAGAAGAAAAATTTCGTTCCGCAGTTGCTGAAGTGGCCGGTAATGTTAAGAGTATAAGAAAAAAATTATAAATAATTGGAAAGGTTTCGGAATTACATCTTTCAAAAGCTTCTAATGATGTTTTTGGAATTTCTTTTTCATTTGTCCAATATGTATGCCATAATTGAATCTCTCCTTCAAAATATTTTTTCACAAGGTCTTCCGATAAGTTCAAATTTATAGATATTAATTCACAAAATTGTGCCATCATGTTGTTAATTTTATTTTGGATTTCTTTTTGGTTATTAAAAACTTCTTTATTATGAATAAAAGTTGGTAAAATTATATCTAAATCAAGCACTGACACTGATTTTTCATCAAATCTGTACTCAAGGTCGGTAATTAAGTCATCTAAAAATGGAATAAACAAAACGATACGAAAATAATCTTCTGGGTTTTTAGTTGGTGGATTAGCTCTTTTAGTCATTTGTTTTGTTATTCTTGGGATTTTAATATCGTCAACAATTCCTATTTTTTCCAAGCATTGTATACTATTATTAAAAATTAAATTAAAATTTTCAGCACTGTTTTTCCGTTTTTCTTTTAAAACAATAAGTACATTATTTATTAATTTAGAAGCCGAAAATTTATCTAGACTTTTTGATTGCAAAATTCTACTTATTGGTGCAGTTATTGAAAATATATCGGACATAAGATTTAATGTTAAAATAAATTCCGCACTTGAAAATGATTTTATTAGAATCGACTCTTTTGAGGACGTTTCAAAATCGTCCCATTCAGATATTTTATCTAATGCTTCAATAATTAAAACCAAATTCGAAGAAAACTGCAAAATGGAATCATGTTTTTCGACCCATCTAGTTTCACATAAAGACTTTAATGAACTATTTAAAATATTTTTTAAAACAAAATTTTTTTTTGCTGAAGTATTGAAAAAACTTACTACTTCTTTAATCATTCCAAATGCATTTCTAACAAATGTTTGTTTACAACCTTTCATTATTGACAAATTTAGGACATGACTAAAACATGAACATTTTATAGCAAATTTCATTTGAGATTGTAATAATTTAATTGCACCGCATTTTTCAGATTGCATCACAGAACACCCATCTGTAGTTATTCCTACACAATTATTCATAGGTAATCCTAAATTTTCTAAAATATGTATTACAGTTTTTCCTATTATTTCTCCAGTCATTTTTGGTTCAGTATTGACACTAGATTGATCGTAGTTATTTTTATGACAGTCTATAAATCTAATAAAGTCTTCATTTATAGTTTTGTCGTATACGTATCGTAAAACTATAACCAGTTGTCCTATACCTAAAACCTCGAGGGATAAGACATTTTTCAGCAATAAAATGCACAATAATCAATTAGCAGGGCGAAAGTTAATGATTTTTTTATCTAACTCGGTTATGTTTAAGTTATAATAATTAATATATGCAATAATGAGAAAAAGTAAAAGGTAAATTTAATAGTTCTAGATTAGCTTGGTCAAGTTAAAAGTTAACGCACAATTTTTATACTTTTTACTAGAGTACATTTTAAATTCAAATTTTTAAACACTTGTTAATTTTATTATTTTTACCGACTAAAAACTAAATGATGCTTACACTCAAAACGACTGAATATTTGTAAACCATTACTACAAGTATGTGGCATGTGATTTCTTATCCGTACCTTTCATAAAAGGTATCGACAAATTAAACGTCACAAGACAACATTAATTTGGTTCATTCTCGCGGACAATATAGGTATATACTTATGACTAGAGCAAGGACTTTCATGCATTTGCATATTTTTTCTGGTTAAGTTAAACGTATGCAGAGTAAGTACACAATACCTTACCCCACGTTTGTGACCCAAAGCTCAAAGTTTTTAGTGCATATTTTTGCATATTTGGACATTTTTTGGTTTAAGGGGCATATTTTTGATTATAAGAGCATATTTTAAGCTTTTAGTGCATATTTTGATGTTTTATCGAAAATCAAGCGCTTTGGTGAATATTTTCCATGAATCAAGGTCAATAATTTGTTATAAATTTATAAAGACGATATATTTAAATTTTATCTTGAAATAATAATAATGGACAGTATTTATTATGTCTATTCTTGTATTTTTATTTAACGAATAGTAGGTACGTGGTATAAAAATGATAGTATCATGTATCTATAGTCAGTGGGTAGAACTTACTGTTGGTTACAACTTATAATAGCAACTAATAATAAAATTCATTTTTTTAAGGGCATATTTAACCGCATATTTTTAATTTTTCGACGCATAAGTGCATATTTTTAAATGCATATTTGGTGATTTTTTAGTGCATGAAAGTCCTTGCTCTACTTATGACTATGGAATAAAAATAAATATTATTCACCCAAAGATGATATTGTATCCTCCTTAAATTCCTCAAAGAGACGAACCCGTCCCAAAAAATATAATGTTCACTCTTAGTTGTATATTTTCTTTTATCTTCTATTCTATTTTGTGTCACATATAATTAAATCTGTGCTTGTAAAAACGCCAATAATCGCAGCCGTTGAGGCTTATAAGCAAATAAATAAATATTAACATTTCAAATGCTTCAAATACGCAGATACTACACATAATTGGCAACTTTATTTTTTATTAAAATATGTGAGATTGAATAAAAATACTTTAAGTACCGATAAAATGTCGCCAACAAATGTGCCAATCCGCCTTCATCCCTGTCGTCATATATAGACTATTGAACGACGACAGGTATAATTAGATAATGTACAGAGAACCTCCCTCAAATCAAACAAAACTCTATCTAATTTCATTAAATTCTTAATAGATAAACGTGACCGGTATATTTCACCGGTAAGCACGTATTTTATTTATACGGCCGAGTATTGATTGTAGAAATGAAAGCGTCCTAAATTATTTTGTGCGTCAGACCGTCGGGGTTATTTTTCGTTGTTATTTTTTACTTCGAGTCATTGTTTAGCGATGCTCCATATTATTATAGTTTGTTTCATTTCGTTTATTGACATTTCCCCTGTAACACCATATCCTCGCAGGAGAGGAAGCAGGATTTCGTGGAACTCTGTTGAATTCATTACGAATACGAGCTATACAGAATGATTCACCGAGCACGCTAACACCCCATTTTTTCCTGGCAAAAAAAATGATAGACATTTCTGTTTTTCAAATGAAAACCCACCTACTCCTTTTTTTACTGTACATTTTTAAGTGGATCATTTTTCCAATAATGTTCGTGCTCCTTATTCGAAATAAGGTTAATTATTGCTATTAAGGATAAAAGTCATTAAAAAAGTTTAACAAAAATAAAAGATGTGTTTATATTTTTGGATCCATAGTATATTTATTATACTTGGACCGTTTTAACAAAATATTATAAAATATTTTGATTAGTTAGTATTTATTTTACTACCGACGTTTTCAAAATATACTATAGTCCACGGCGTACTATCTTCTAAACCCAATATCGTGGATCTATATTAACCTATAACAAGGGGTTCTCATTTGAAAAACGGGAGTTTGGATCTCCACAGGTCACTCCTTATAATAATATATGAGTAGCACACAAAATCTCAATAAATTGAAAATATATGGCCTTTAAGTCGGTTTATTGAATAATTCCAAAACTCAAATTATTGGAATGACTTCATTGCCGGAGAAAAACTAAAGGGATGAGTATATGCTTGGCCAAATAACCTCGTATAGTTTATTAATATGCCGCTTCGTAAGTTATATTTTATACGATAAGTAAAAAACCAAATATTATTATAATACCTTTTACGAACTGTTGCAGTAAATACTGAACTGTGCACTGATAATAGTGTCTGAAAAATACGCATATCGAAGAGAACAAACGACAATGAACCTCAGTCAAGATCACTGGGTGAACTGCGCTCAAATAACAATAACAATAATAATATTTTACACAATCGTTACAATAATAATCGTATTATTCTAAAATGCAAATATTACGACCATATACTATTATATTGTATAATATGCGAGATAGACGATCGCTCGACGAACCGATGTGACCCGCGTTGACGTCATCACACCTCCATATTTCCCATTGCCGTTTGCCATTATAATATTATATATATTGTTGTAGTCTCGTCGTACATTGAATAATATATACGTTTTAAACTATTGAATTTTTTTTCGTTTTTTCGCTATATATAAATACTATTTTGAGAAACCGTACAGTAAAAATATATAGACTTTAAATCATTGTGTTCAGACGCATGGATAGTAATATAAGATATACAGGACGATTCGCACCTCACCGTGCACGCTATACTGACCTCCGATTTTTCATTTAATAATTTATTTATTCTAATTATTCTGATAATTGGGATTTTATAATTTATGGGTAACCAGCTATAGTAGAAGGACAATATTGTCAAATTGTTGACATATTTTATTCTATTATATGCGGAGTGGACACCACTCCCGTGACAATACTTTACATTTTCGATACACTTTTTTTAATAGTTTTTTAGTTATTTAGTTACTAAGAATAATAGTCCTTTAAAACGGTTTTACAATAATATAAAATAGATTTAATATTGGATATAGTGTTTTTATTATACTTGTACAATTTTTACAAATAATTATATAAACGTTCAATATTGATTATAGAATTTTAAAACACGGGATTTAAACATATTTAAAAATTCCAAGAATCAGATTTTCAATAACAGAATTATTGGAGAAAAAGGGGTGAGCCTGCTCGTTGAATCACTCTGTATGTTATTATGTATTAGTGCTCCTAATATGGTTATGTTTCGCGATGTGCATCCTATATACATAAATAGTGGGTACATATAAATATATCATCAATATGACGTATATACGATGTTCACAGAGCACATCATCATCGTTGTTGTGGGTAAACGGATATAAAAGTCTGACACTTTAAAGACGGCGTTTGGAAATAATATAATATAATATAGGTACACGTACTTGAAATAATATAATTTTCTAAAATGACGTCTGGATTTTTGAAATAGCCGCTCAAAAGACGTGTAAAATACAAATCATTTTAATTTATTATTAGTTTCGATATCAATCACACGACGATATTCAGAAAAAAACACTAACATTTTGTGTACAGAAACCATCAAATATGAGACGACAAGAATTATTTTTAAACTGTAGTCATTGTGTTACACGATACGAAATGTATTATAATCATTTTTTATTTATCGATTTTAATTTTTTGTATAGTTTTATATAATTTATTGACAACAACAAAAGAATTTGGTTTCTACTATGTGCAAATAGCAAGTTTAGACTTAAAACATATTATATTTTATACATAACTTTAATTATTTACTAACTCGAACTCGAACTTATGGGTAGGTACAATAAATATAAATAATAATCTGTACGATGATTATTATTTGTATTTTACCACCTTTTGGTGTGGTTTTCGGAAAAGACGTTTTATTCGACCGTTTTCGAAATGTCGACTTAAATTTATATCGTTGCAGTATTATATGTTAAATAGCATGATAATAACTAGAGCCGGAATTTTATGCATTTGCATAATATTTTTATTTATTTAATTAAAAAGTAGCTATATAGGTAAGACACAAATTTGAATCTTAACCTAATGTGTTGGTATGCACAATAATTCAGTGTTGCGTATTTTTGCATATTTGGAACGTTTTAAATTATTATGCATATCTTAGCATTTTTCTAAAATACAATGCATATTTACGAAAAAAAATTGTATTAAGTTATTTACTTTACGCGCTATGTCCTACGTAAATCCCGCGAATGTAGAAAGGAAAAAAATCGAGTAATAATATATGTAACAACTATTACAGTTTACAACAATACAGGATGATTCTTTTATCAAGAATCAGTCAATATCTCGGTAAGTATTAGGAATTTTAAGAACATTTTTTTTTTAAATTTTCTAGGTTTTACTGTTTTACAATATGTTATAATTTTGATAATTTCAACTGCCTCCTTTATTTAATAAAACACCATAAGCTTTCGATTTTTAAATGGCAATACCTATTTTCGATAACGAACATTTTATATATTTATATATATTTTTATAAATTTTATATATTTTTCATATTTTTCATATTAAATAAAATAATTTTAAAGTTTACAGAATTTAGTTTGAGCAACCCTAATGTGTTATTGGTATGCAAAATTCAATGTTGCATATTTCTGCATACTCGGAACATTTTAAATCATTATGCATATCTTAGCATTTTTCCAAAACATAATGCATATTTTTACCAAAAAAAATGTATTAAGTTATTAATACTTAATATACTTAAGGCTCCCGGTGCCGGCTATTTATTAAGGAGCAAATTATTGGCAACCACCTTAATCACATATTGTTTAGGCGTCGCACGAACTTGTCAATGTATTGGATCGTAAATGGTTATTAGTGTGAGAGGACCCTCTACTGACCGCATATCAAAGACGCGAACGCACTCGCAGTCACGTGTCATAGAATTAACAAATGACGAATTATTAGTTGCCCATTTCGACTGACGTAAATGACTTTACGGGAATATGGATAACTCATTGTCAATTGAATATTTTCAGATAATTTTTTTTTTTTAATTGATACACAACAGTATTCTTAAGCCCGCATCGAGCTCAGATTTTTTACTTTATTTTAAATAATAATAAAAACAAATTTGTAAAAAAAGCTTAAAATTGTCTCTTTTTTTAAAGTTTGAGATTAAAATATTATAAAACTAAGATCGATGCGAGCTGTAGAATATTTTCCTCTATCATTTCAAAAAAAAATCAAATTTGATCGATTTTACGAGTCAGGATCATTATTCCCGTAAAGTGTGTTTTTGAAGACAAAATGGCATTGGCACCGGGCTCCTTAACGTTATGTCCTACGTAAATCCCGCGAATGCGGAAAGAAAAAAAAATCGTGTAATAATATATGTAACAACTATTACAGTTTACAATAATATAATTACACGTCGTCGTATATCCGCTATAACTCGTTATAATTAGATAAAGTTGGCTTTAGGTATTGATTTTCGTTTATGACTTTTTATTTAGACGAGTGAATATTCAAAACGCAACATATACAGTTGAATACTTCATAGAAAACAGTAAATACGGTTAAATTATTTCAACTAGATAAATATTACATTTTTTGTTCCATATTAATTATTTAATGAATTATAACATATACATTTTTAAACTAAATAAATTTAATAAAAATGCATTTTTGTTTGCATATTTTTGCATATTTTAAGCGCATGTTTGAATAAAAATCAGTGTTTAAATGCATGTATATTTCGTACATTTTTTAGTGCATATAATATATAACTCCGGGCCCAAGACTAATAACTGATACGTACGCGCGACGAGGAAATGAAAAAAGCCAAATCCCGCAATGAACGAATGGTCAATTTTTCCGGTCGGCAGTTCCGATTTCTCGGAATTTGAATTTCGATCGTATCCTGAATGTATAGTCAGATGTTCGCAAATAGCATTTTCGACCATATAATAATATAACCTACCTATCTATATATTGTAATAAACTGGAGAATACCACACGTCCGGGTTGCAGTGTGAACCTATTCACGCCGATCGCCTTACACATTATAATTCTATTGGATTTTATTTTTTAAAACGTGAAATCGAAAGCAGGTGGTTTCGAATCCCCCCGACGACGACCTGCGTGCAGCGGCGAACGTTTTTATAACATTATGTGTACCGCGTCCGTCGGCCGGTCTGATTTTTTTACTTCCATTTATTTAAATAACCACCGGTGGTGCCTTTGCAAATAAGCAACCTATAAATAATATAATATACTTCCTGATGTCCCACAATAATAATATACAATGATAATATATCGCAGGGCGGGTACTATATGCGGCTAAACACATGGTTCCCGAAAACTGGGCAAAAAAAAAAAAAATCATCCATATTGTTCTTTCCGCGTTTTTTTCCCTCGTTTACACTATCTTTTTTTACTCTAAACAGACAACAATGGCTTTCGTCTGAACACCGCTCGTCGAACGCGCGTATATCGTGTTACCGCGAGTGCGGATACAATAATA
Source organism: Neotoxoptera formosana (assembly GCA_022818045.1). Classification (NCBI taxonomy): domain Eukaryota; kingdom Metazoa; phylum Arthropoda; class Insecta; order Hemiptera; family Aphididae; genus Neotoxoptera; species Neotoxoptera formosana. The sequence continues at coordinate 43,392,180 of CM040630.1, read as the reverse complement.
TTATGTATATATCGATCGTTTTCCCTTTTTTCACTTTTTTTTTTTTTTTACCTTCATCCTTATATTATTTTATCGGTACCCATAACTCAGATGGTCAGAGCGAGCATGGGAAAAAAGTTTTTTTCGGTATTTTTTTGTGTTTCCCCGTCAATATTATATTATGATATTTTTCCAGCGAGTCTCTCCTCCGACACTTTTTCTGTTTACGCGTTTCCGGCGACGACGGGGGTGGTGGGTGTATGTTCCCATTTTTTTCCTGTACATTTTTTTTCCGATTTTTAGTACCGCGCTCTGCAGCAGTATATTATATAGTGATAATAATAATAGAATATATAATGCGGACCCTTTATTTGAATTCGAGACTTCGTACATATATTATAATATACCTGCGCAGACTGCACTGCGAGCAGACGTAGACATTTTTTTAGTATAATTTAGTTTAGACGATAACAATATTGTAAACATCGCATGTGTTGTCCTAAGCCGTCGTATAAGGGTAGGTATTTGGTGTGTCGTGTTTTTTTTTTTTTTTATGGTTCTGTAAGCTGCTCGCATAATGGCTTTATTACGACGGTGCACTCGGCTACACAGCATAATATAATATTATCGTAATAACTTATACACTATGCCGGAAGACGGACTATATATTATATGTGTAGTGAAAAAAGCGAATGTGTACACGCAGAGTAAATATGAATCAAAATCCTCCCAAAACATCCTGTAGATTTATGTATACAGCATGTGTGCATCTAAACAGTGAATTGCTTTTTGGTACTATTATTCGGTATAATCGTATAGGGTAGGTATTTCGCTGCCCGCAATCGTCAGTATACATAATATAATTCGGACATTATTCATTTGAATTCGAGACTGAGTATAATCAGATAGAATTTTTTTTAGTATAAAATTCAGACGAAAACAATATTGTAATATATCACGCACGCACGTGTTGTCCTAAGGGTAGGTATTTGGGTACATTCAGTTTTTCTTTTATTGAAACGCTTTTTCAGAACTGCTTACATAAGGGAATGGAAAATTCTTCTGTTAAAGATTGCATTTTTTTTTTTAGCGTACCATTAAGTTATGAAAAATTGTGTGTAAATATATTTTAGAAAAAATGTGTTATTTTAAACGTTGGTATTTATATAAGAAATGTAATACAATTTTCCATAAAAGACGTCGTCAATACGATAGTAAAAAAATACTAACATTGTACTTGATGCTGTTCGTCGTTGTTTATTATTGAAAATAAAATAAAATATAAATATAATTGATGTAGGTATAAATTATTTTTATTTTTCGCTTGCCCACAATTTTTTTTTTGCGTGTCACGGATTTGCCATAATATCTGGCCTATATTATTATGGACTACGGTGTGCAGCATAATATTATCGTAAGTGAGTGGCTTATATTATTATGGAAAGTGAGTGACTTATATATTATGCCGGAAGACTACGGCGACTATATTATATATGTAGTGAACAAAGCGAATTTGCGTTCATACGGTGTAAATATGAATCAAAATCCTTCCAAAACATCCTGTAAATATATATGTGTGCACGTGTTACCCTAAACCGTGAATTGCCGTTTTGGTGTACTATTCGGTGTAATCGTATACGTAGGTATCTCGCTGCCAGCAATCGGCAGTATACATAATTCTGAGTATAATCAGACATAGATATTTTTTGAGCATAAAATTCAGACGAAAACAATACTGTAATATTATATCACACGCACGTGTTGTCCCGAGGTGGTAGGTATTTGGGTATGTTGGGTTTTTCTTTTGTGAAAACGCATGTTTTTATAGTTCTGTAAGCTATTGTAATGCTTATTTCTGCAGGGACGGACAATTTTAAACTAAAAATTGCATATTTTTTTTAGCGCGCCATTAAGTTATAAATAATTGTACGTATACATAATATATATATTTTATAAAAAATGTGTTATTTTAAACGTATTTATATAAAAAATGCACTACAAATACTGAATACAAAATTAGTAAAAAAAAATACGAACATTGTACGTGATGTTGTTTGTCGTTGTTTATTATTGAAAATAGAATAAAATATAAATATAATTGATGTATAAATTTCTGGCCTATATTATTTTTGACTATGGTGTGCAGCATAATATTATCGTAAGTGAGTAACTTATATTGTGCCGGAAGACTACGAACTATATATTATATGTAATGAAAAAAGCTAATTTGCGTCCATTTACAGAGTATATATCGTTTAAATATGAATGAAAATCCTCCCGAAACATCCCGTAAATATATATATATGTATAGCTGCATGTGTGCATCTGAACTGTATAGTGATTAACTGGCTTTTTGGTACTATTCGGTAATCGCAGGTAGGTAGTCTGCTGGCCTGCAATCGGCTACACGTAATATAATAATGCGGACCCTTTGTTCGAATTGCAGACTGCGTATAACCTCTGAACATAGACATTTTTGTAGTTTATATATTATAATTCAGATGCGTAAACAATATTATTGTAAATACCAAACGCGCTGCACGTGTTGTCCTAAACCGTCGTGTATAAGGGTAGGTATTTGGTTTTTATGTAAATACGTGGTTTTATAGTCCTGCAGATAACGTACGCTGCAATCTTAAAATGACTATATCATCATGGTGCACTCGGTTACAGCATAATATAATATTATTATCATAACTATTCATAAGCAATAACTTACAATATTATGCCGGAAGGCTACACGGACTCTATTTAGTGGAAAAAAACGAATGTGTACAGGGTGCATCGAGTAAATACGAGTTAAATTCCTCCCAAAACACTCTGTAAATATTATATTATATAAAGCTGCAAGCCTGCGTGTGCATGTGCAGCAGTGATGCGAGTTGCTAAATAAAATTGTGGTAATACGTATTTTCTAATACGTATAGTGAAAAAAAAAAGTTTCTCTTAGCCTTATTATGAAAATCGAGTACGAGCACTATGCTATGTTCTTAAAGAAAGCCAACTTTGGATATTTCTTTATAAGTGCTTTTTCTCCTCCAAAAAAATAGTCATGAAAATTGTGGGCACGTTATCCTTTTACGGATGCGTTTAAAAAGACCAATTTGAATTACCCGCGTGTCGTCGTAAATTACGTGACCAGGTGCCGTACATCAGGGCTTGACATTTGGAATCGAAATTTTGTTTTACGTTATTTACAATCTAAGCGTTTTACAATTTTGCGTTTGTCGTTATTTAGAAGTAAAACGTTGTATACGTTTTGAGTTTATCGTTATTCAAAATTGAATCGTTACACAACTTTTGCGTTAACTGTTTATCGTCTAATTTGTGGAATTGCCCGGATACGGAATATAATAACTTCTTGGATTGATAGCTAAGATCGGTTGCTAAATCACGTGGATCAAATATTTCTACCAATATTATAACTTTTAAGTACTTAAATGGATTTAAAATGTTTTCAAATTTACAAATTTCAACCGTTTTTTGTCAAATATTTATAGTTATCATCATAACGTTTATTGCAAGCCCTGCCATATATATAGATAGGTATATGTTATAATTAAAAACAAATGAAGAAAAGTGAGTATAGCCCTCGCTACACCCCCCCCCCCCCATATTTCTTTCTTTGGAAACCGTATGTCATAATATAAATGTACTATATTATTATTATTGTCTAACAACATTATTCATCGGTTGTACCTATACAGACTTATTGCAATATGTATAGCATGTTTGTCGAATAATGTATTATACGTATAGGTTACCAATAAAACATGGATATACGACGGCGTGCATTCAAATATGAAAAGTCCTTGGATTCGAAATAATTTGAAATGTTCGCAAATAATAAGGGAACAGTAGGTACGTTGTTTGGGTACTCGAGTGAATTTTAAAACCCGGCGGAACATATTTTTATTTTTACACCGTCTGCGCACAAGTCTGTTGTACAAGCGTATATATTAAATAGGTATACAAGCACACACACACACACACACACACACACACACACACACACACACACACACACGAGCCACGAGCTACACCACTTTAATATTATGTCAGCTACACAATGTGATGATGATGATGATGATGATGATGATTATAGAAAACAGTCGCCGAGACGTATAATAATAATATTATAACAGCGATAGACCGCGTACATTAGTTGAGTAAATAATATTGTGAAAAAAATTATTGTAATTATTTTTCAATAATATTATATGCTCCGTTCATATTATACTGCAATAATAATATTATCGTTGAACAATTAATGTCTTCAAATAGTAATAATAGCAGCAATGTATGTGACCGATTTTCAAATGTACATATTTATATAATAAATTAATAACTACACAAGTACCGGTACAAATTAAACTATAGCGGTTTTATTGATAATATATTATATTGTATGACTTATGTATAGAGATAACTCTAAAATCCAATTTTATTTAGATATATATAACGAAAACAACGAAGACCGTTTTTATAGAAAACAATCGCCGAGACGTATATTAGAATATAACAGCAATGGACCTCGTACGCATATTAGTCGAGTAAATAATATTGTGGAAAAAATTATTGCAATTATTTTTCAATAATATTATGCTCCGTCTATTAAAAAATAATATTATCGCCGCACAAATCTCTTTAGAATCTATAACCTCGATAATTACTATATATTATTTTTCACCCGTTTAAATAATAGGTATCTATCATTCTATAACGATAAATACACGGAGCATAATATGCTTGTATTATAATCTTACAAATAATAGTAAGGGCGAACATTTCAAAGTAAATTTTTAGCATCAGATAATTTAAATTGGTCTGTTAAATGCAAGCGCGCAGAAAGGATGACGTGCCTACAATATGTTCATGATTATTTTTTGGAGAGAATTTACCTATGAAATCTTATCATAGGTACGTCATTAACAAGAATATTATTTGAAAATCAAAATTCAAAATATTAAAATACGATAATATATTGTTCATATTGAAATACAACGGTAAAGCGAAAAAAGTATTTTAGAATATGCTATTAATACGAAAAATAAGTATTTAGACATAATAATATACATAACTATAATATCTATATCATTAATTACTTAATCTAACTTTAAAATACAAGTATTCGAATATACGAAGACTGTAGTGCTTTAATAGATATTACCTGCAATAGGATAATATTGCATGTATAATATATTATTAATGTGTACCAATTATATTAATGGTTTTCAATCATCCCACGCTACTTGGCAACAACACGAGTGGACATCAAAGTCAATACAATATAGCTTGAAAATATTATTAGATACCTATTTTAAATAAATTAGTAGGAGCGATTGCAGTAAATAATAAACGAACGCAGGAAAACTGTAAAAGTATACACTCGAAAATATAATATTATTATCAGTCCTCTCGCCCTCATTCAATCAAATCGATTCGCTCTAAAGTACAAGCTGCAAGTTGTGGGTGCAAAATTAAATAAATATCGACAAATTATGACAATAATTATTTTTGCTTTAGAGCCGCAGAAAACAACTGATGACGGGACTGCGTATAGGATGGCCATGTTCACAAGTGTAATAATATTATAATAATATTATTGCTGTAAAATTGTAAACGATCAACAGGTATACTCGTCTGTGATATAGTCTTTTTGCGAGTGATCTCGTATTTTATTGTTCGAGGTAGGATTTTTATGATTTTACATAATATTTGTTTCTAGTGTATGCAGTTAAATGATAGTAAGGGTATTAAAAAAACGTAGAATTCGTAGGAAAAAATGTATTTTGTATAAAAAAACATAATATTTTAGTGGTTAGAAAATATTTGAGAATATTTAATAAATATTTTTATCGAAGAAAACAATTAATAATTATTATATTACTTATATTATTTGTCTGTACATCCATGATCCATGCACGTATAATACTCGCATATCGGCATTTCGATAAAATTGATCAACAATTAATACAATAATATTCACTATGCGAGTTATTTTGAATAATAAAATAATAAAATTTAATAAATAATAAATTTAAACAGTACCTAATTTTAATATTTTTTTTTTTTTTACAGAATATCGAAAGAATATTTGCATTTTTAAGGATATAAAACATCAAATATCTTGAAAAGAATATTAAGAGAATATATCGACTATTTTAAACGAAATGCAAAACATCATATTTTAAAGATTTTAACAGAATCGGACCTCTACGTAATATCTTTCTTGCTTTTGTTGAATAATAATAATAATAATAACCACGCGATATCAACATATTAATCTTATATATAAAATTCTCGTGTCACAATGTTAGTTAACATACTCCTCCGAAACGGTTTGACCGATTTTTATGAAATTTGATATGCATATTCAGTAGGTCTGAGAATCGGCTACTATCTAAATTTGTATGCTGTGCGATAAGTGGTTCAGGAGTTATGGCGAGTTTAAGTTATTTTGAGATTTACGATGGAAATATTTGTTTATAAATGGTTGCTATTGGTAACCATGGTTGCTATGTATTTGTTTATTTGTAACCAGGAACAACCCTATAAATAAATAGTACATAGAAACCACGGTTACCAATAGCAACCATTTATATAAACAAATATTTCCATACTTTCGATTGATTTCGACTAACTAACCTAAGGGGCCATAACTCCGGAACCACATATCGCACAGCGTACAAACTCACAGAAATCATCTACATATCAATCTTAATATGCCCTAAAATTTTTATCGAAATCGGTTCGGTGGATCTTGAGCTATAAAATACTTAAAATACTATACTATACTTAAAATTATAAAGAGGAAAGACTTGATTGTTTGTTTGTATTGAATAGGCTCCGAAACTACTGAACCGATTTAAATGAAATTTGGTACATAGATAGTTTAGACACTGGGAAGGATATAGCCATATAGGCTACTTTTTAATACTAAAAAAGGCTGTAAGGGGTTGAAATAGGGATTGGTATGTATTTTGGCCTCAACGTAACACCATTATTAATTTTTTTAATGGGCAACGAAGTGCACTTGATCAGCTAAATCGACCGCAGGTGGATTGCCTACCTGATAATTTACTACTGCTCGCATATATTATCCACGTTTCGATGCAGTGGATTGCCTACCTAGGTGGCTTATAGATGTATGTAAATCACTTGAGGTTAATCTTAACATAATATATGGGCATATGATTCAGGCAACGCTGGAAGGGACAGCTAGGATAGGGCAGCTATTATAGCTGACTGCACTTCGTGTCACGAAGTGCACGGGATCAGCTAGTATTGTATAAAATAATAATGATGGTTCGCACGAGCGGGGAAGCCGAGCTGCGTTGTACACAGTAATAATAATAATATACATTTAACAATAATTAGTGTAAATTAATAATAATTATATTATGTTAAAAAATGTAATATTTGATCACACCGCCAATAATTTGGATTATTATATTATAATTTATTATTATATAGTGGTATACGCACAATAATAATGTCGAGCGCCCGAGCCGAAGGCAATCGGAAATTCGTTTACATAACTGCAACCATAATATATTTTAATGAATTATTTGTACGTCCAAGGCTAATGCCATTGTCGCCTCGCCGATGGTTATATTATTATTATTATTATTATGCTTTCACCGAGTTCGGCGTCGTGTGATAATATGTAATAATTATTATTATTGTATATATACCACTGCAGCAGGAACGTCTCGTCAGTGGTCGTGTGCATAATATTATTATTATACAGGGTGATCGGAATAAATTACGAACTATTGTGTCACAGCGCCGATTTTCGCATAACATTATTATGGCGAACACTGTGCACGTCATATATACTATGCGACAAAGGTTTAGTCTCAAATATTCGATAAGTTTTTTTTTAATACACTTTTAAGGGCGGTTGTGATGGTAAACTTTTGAAAAATCGAACGAAAACGTCTATTTTTTATGCAATAATAATATCTGCACGTAAAGATATTTTTCAACGGATTTCGTTTGTGATCTAAAAACCTATATTTTAATGCAAACATACCATTATATATTATTGTCTGATATAATAATAACTTAAAGTTTTTAAAAATTGTATTTCGAAACGGCGAAATTCATACAATTCTATAATGATCTTATAATTATTAGCAATTTGGAGGCGAGTCCAAGAATTCTCCCCAAGGAGGGGGTGCACTTTTTGTGGACATACAATCATATTATTGATCTTTCGATTTTTCGTCAAATTGTCCATCTAAGACCAAACATTTATGACTTGTGTAAAATTGAAAAGTTCTATTACAGGTTAATAATATGTGTGACTTGTGAACGGACTTATGAACGGACTTATGCTCTTTGTAAACTTTCAACCCGCGAGTTTTTAATGTGGTTTTGAATTTCGAGATTTTTTGTGTGGGGCTGCATTATTAGGTAACTTAACTTATTATGATACAGTGAAACCTCTAAATATCGGACACTCTCGGTCACCGAAATTGTGTCCGCTATTTAGAGGTGTCCGTTAGGGGAGGTTTCACTGTATAATATAGTGATATTGTTACCTCACCGAGGTCAACGAAGATTATCCCGTGTACATTATATATTGTTTCGCATCAGAATTTTGAGTTTATGATTCTCAAAAGGTTAGGCGTACAGCAGTGGAACCTCCCCTAACGGACTCCTCTAAATAGCGGACACCTGCAAATAGCGGACGTGTTTTTTGGGAACAAACTACACATTTTCTACAAACTGAACCCTCTGAATAGCGGACACGATTTCAGTGACTGAGAGTGTCCGGTATATAGAGGTTTCACTGTATTATTATGTATAAAACGTGTTAATAACAAAAATATATTATATATCAGGGCTCGTAAATTCATGCCCTAAAAAATGCTTAAATAAGCATGCATTTATGCACTCAAAATTGACAAAATATGCATTGAAATATACCTTAAAAAGTTAAAAAAATATGCATTTAAATGCACTAAATAGTAAATATCTAAAATTATACACTAAAAAAAATCATAAACAATTTTCGAAATAACATGAATAATTATCTATTAATTGTTTTATAATTATATTTTATTTTTTTTATGCCACAATTAAAAAAAATCGATTTTAATTACTATTCTCGAGCCTTCGTGAACTGCGTATAATGTACGAATGACCGAATTACCAAACATTTCATATAAATATATAATATATATTAATATTATAATGAAAAATTATAAACGATAGCGTTTTTTCTTTCTTTCTTTCGTAGTGTTTCCATAAAAATATCCATATTGATATAGGCAATAATATGAATATGAATCACGTCAAATTCACGTATAATATGCCCGATAAAATAGAATTAATATGCATAAATATGCCGAATAGGCGAAAAACCTCTAAATATGCGAAAGCTGCAAGCAAAATAATACTTCACATATTATTTAACCGCCGCGGTACCCTGAAATAGATTTCTGTGTCATCTTCTAGCTTTAAGTACAACTTGGCGAGATTGATATATGATATATGCAAATGCATATGAACTTACGAGCCCCGATTACAACAATATATGCATTCCGGACACTTTCTACTCGCGAGACTCGACTACACGACGTGTGTGACGACGACGACGTACAGACGCTTCCTGTCAGTCGTATCGTAATACATCACAATATATAATATATATTATTATTAGTATTATTATATATTATCCTTTGGCACTTTGCGCAGCGCACCAAATCATAAATTATACAATATTATTATGTGCGCCTATTTCTTACTGCAGCAGAGTGCTGCACATTATTATAATAAAGGACTACGCGTATGGTCACCCGGTCGTAAACTTCTTGGTTTATGGTAGTCGAGACGGCGCTGCAGCATGTCATATGTGTGCACGAATCGAGAGGACGAAATTCGACAGAAAAAAAAAAAAAAAACTATGCACAGCACCACTGCACGAGTGTGGTGTACCCGCGGCTCACGTGTTCGAGTCGGACAGAACTAAACGACAATGCTGTAATATTATCATCATTATTATTATTATTATTACTATTTTATAGTATACATTCCATTTCCTGGCTGGTTAGCTGGATGGCTGCAGTACGGTACGACTTGCAGCAGACCACTATATTATAATATATGGTTGACATTTACGCGTTCAAACAGTTTTCCTAAAATATATATAACGAATAAAAGAAAGTACTTAAAACATTTTTTTTTATCTATACAATTATAATATAATACGTACATCAGTAGTATAGATTTCTATGTTCTGAGTTTTACGTTTTTTCCCCGCGATAATCACTCGATTTTAAAGGGGGAATGTCTGCCACGGAGGACACCGAAAATGTCCAATGGCACATTACAGGGAGATTTTAAAATCTTTGTCCACGATTATCCCTCTTGAGTAAAAAAATTACCGTATTTTTAAATTACAGGGGAATTAGACTCTGGTGACTTTTAATCTCCATGTAATGTGCCATAAGACATTTTCGGTGTCCTCCAATGGAGACATTCCTCCTTAAAATTGAGTAATTACCTCGGGAAAAAAAACGTAAAACTCAGAACATACAAATCTATACTACTTGCATCCAAACTAGAACTTTTAATGCCCGTGGACAAATAATCAAGAAGGCCCTTAGTCTTACAAATTTCCAGGAGCGGGGGTACGAGGGGCATGCACTCGCAAACAAAATGTCTTTCTATTCTGGTTAGCAATTGTTTTTATGGTCACTTATTTTTGTTAAACATTTTTTTTCAGTTTAAATAATATAAACGAGTCAATAACGAAATTTAAAAATAATGTCCGGTCAATTCATTAAAATGTCATCTTTTTTGTTATTGCTTCAGCAAACTTACAAATTATTTTCACGAAGTTAACCTTTCGAGCTGTTTCCCTGTGTTCGATTTAAAGCTGCAATGCTGAATTGACTTATTTTGACCAGAACATTTTTGAAGATATATTATTTATAAAATTTTACATTGAAAAACTTAGGTGAAAATTAAGTTGAATTTCAATTTGATTTTTAATCCCTACAGCTTGATTTTGCACATCTAGTTTTTAAAAAGTAATATATTATTAATATCGCCGACGTCGATGAGTTAACACTACTAACAGGTAAATATTGATATTCTATAAACTATCAGAGTGTATCAGTCATATTATTATTCTAAATAGTAAATTTATTTTATTTCGATTTAATTTTACATGAAAATAATTTTTCAGACCATACAATTTTTACATTTTGTATTAATAATTATTTTTTTGTTTACTAGAGACATTTTTTTTTGATGGACCTTCGGGGGTCATGAGCCCTTGATTTATTGTCCGTCGAGCAACCCTATCGGTGGGTGTACATCTGTTTTAATATTATAAGTAGCTAAAGAGTCTATGTATTATATTATATTATTCGAACTCGCTAATCTCATACGATCTACGCCAGTTCGATTTCAATAGAAGTCGTGTACCAATATTATATTCAATAGACTTCTCAAGACTATCTCAGAGGGTGTTTTTAATTTCTATAGGTGGCTAGGGTGGATGGCACTCAACAATAGTGGAGAGAATTCATATTTTATCAAGCCATAATCGCTTTGTGTAAAAGTGAGAGTGATCATATCAATGATTCCAGACTTATAGAGTCATAATAATATTACTTTATAATTTACGAATAATTTATGTACTTCTATGAATATTGGGGTTGCAGGGGTCAGCCCGCCACATTGACAAGGAAAAAATGGTTTTTTTTTATCATATATTTGTATAGGTACTTATACTTATTTTAAATATTGGCTTCGAAGAAAAAGTTCACGCCACTATGATGTGAAATTAATTTCGTTTTGGCTTTCGAAAATCAAAGCCGACCCTATGGCATTTTCTTTAAAATAAAATAAAATAATATTAAATTATTATTCAGTTTATTGTGGGACTAGCGTTTTGAAATAAAAACAAAAATCTGTATACATAAAACGGCGATTTCTCGAATCAAATTTCCATCACAGATATTTTGAGTTCATAATGAAATTCGTCGTCGAAATCGATAAATTCAAAGCCTTCTAGGTATAAGGCTATACATAATATAGTACCAAATACCAATTTATGACAATGTTCTCATTTACAAAAATGTAATAAACAAGTTTTTAATTAAAAGATAAAAATATGATAATATGATGTGTCTAGCGAGGCATTCGAAACAGTATTATTTAAAAAGTATCAAATAATATTTATTTATTTCGTCGGTTTTAAAACCGTACCTATATGTTTTTAAATCTCATATTTTAACAATAATATGTTCTTAATTAGGTCAGGTCTATTGTAAATCGCATTTTAATTACCTATATATTATCTATTCGACCGATCGTCCAGACAATAAGTAACATAGCAACAATTGGCTATTCACATCAGGTGCTCTGCGAATTTCAATTTCAAATTTCCATGTGGTTTCCGTTGCCGGCCGGAAACGGTTTGTATATTATTATATAGGTAGTGATGAAAACAATGCGAATGCGTTTAATTTAAAACCAATATAGGCACCAGTTTTTGACACTATAAATAGGTAGGTCTGCGTGGCGGGTATTTGTTTTGCACTTTTGGAACAGACGCGTCCCTCACACAGACGACGAAACTCGATAGAGATTTTTTTTTAAATTACAATAGGCGTGTGAGATATAAAAGTCGTCGATTTTGAACCTGCAAAAACAATAAATATCGGGTTTTTTTTACTTTTCGGTAAGGTTTCGGAAAGTTGTATACGAAACGATTTGCTCGAAAAAGTATTATCGTTTATAATATGGAAATATATTAGCGGTTAATTAGTTTGTTCTTTCAGTAATTAATTATTATACTATTATAAGTTATTTATACTTATAAGTATTTGAAATATTGCGTGTTTCAAGTGTGCAGAGGAGTGTATCAACATGTTGCGCGGTATGCGCACCAATGCCTCTCCACTCCGTTTAACACGTTAAATATACAATAAAAAGTTATTAATTATTATAAATAATCGTTCAAAACTTGACTTTTGTACTTCAAAAATCTCAGATAATATTCGAATATGAAATCAAAAATGTATGATATTGCCATTCAAAGAAAAAAATCTTAGAACGAAATAACGATACCGGGCCAGTTTGATACATATTTTCTGGGCCGAAAAAAATTGTCAATCCGTCCCTGCACAGGGCACATACACAAAATCACTGTTAAATCAACAGGTACATTAAATGTTATGTTTAAAAGGTGGGAATTTACTTAAGTTTAACTATTTACGAGTAAAACCGGCTTATGCTCGACATTGCGGTAAATGTCTTATCTAAAACAATAAAACGTTGGGCTTACAGGACAAAAATCAGCTGTAAATTATAAAAATATGTCGTTCATGGGATGGACCACAAAATATATTATGCTCCTGTGACTAATATATTCTGTTACTTTTTTGATGGTTTCGACTTTTGAACTTGTAAACGTATTATAGTTTGTAGTACAGTACGTGTTGCCAACTGTATAATATTATGCTAATACCACAGACTTTATGGAATTTCATATTTTATTATTTTAATTTTATTTTTTATGAAATTTCATATAGCGTGTGTTAATACTATAAGTGAATTGTACAATTGAAAAACGATGAATATTCAGTCGATATATAAACTGTGTAAAGATATGAAAAAAATACTTTTCAGAATAATATATACTAAAATTAAATCATAACACGCGGCGCTGTCTTTAGGAATGTATTGCTCTGTGGACGTTAAACAGCTAGAGAATCAAGATGATGATGACACAAGTTAAAATAGGACAACTGGTTTCTTAAAATACACATAAAATTCTTTTGACGATGTTTTTTAGATCTTCTTTTATTCTATAATTAATAATACAGGTTTGGTGTTTTTAACTGGCGTCTTATTAAAAAAATATTTACTTCTTAGTTAATGATATGCATGCCTATTGTAATTGTTAAAAAAATGTTATGTGTAGTTTAACGGTACATAATAATATTATGATCATAGTTATTTCCGGGTTTCTAAAAATAGTTTTATATATTATTAGAATATTAATTTCTAAAACTTTTGAGCATAATATCACATTATGACATTATATTTACTATTCAAGTAAACTTATATTACTTATCATTCTATATATTATTATCTTCTATAGCAAAATTTTTATCTCGAATCGTTTAAATCTAAAAATACATATTCTTCTGAAGCAAAAATCTTCAAATAAAATATAATACATATCAAATTATAATATTATGATTGATTATTTAATACATTATAATATTATATATTGGTATGACACACGTTACAAATTAGTTTGTATTTTATAATTGTTTTACCTGTTGCATAGTTTTAAATAGTGCGACTTGTTGCAGGGCAAGGTGTGCATTCCCAATTATTTTTTTAGTAAATCGACTAAATAAGGGACTTTTAAAAATTAAAACGAAGCGTTTATTTCTCTAGATTTGAAAGTCTAATGTCACTGCAAGACCAATATATTCATGGCATCACTTAGAATTGAAAAATCAAGGAAACCTCTTTTTTAGTAATTTTTATAGGCACATAATATTGTAATATTGTCATTAAACATTTACAATACTATTATATGAACAATAAAAAGTATTATGTAAAAATGTAACTTTTATTACGTTGTTTACCGTTTTGTATTTTAATCATTTAATCTGAGACAAAAACAGTGATGGGATAGATAATATTTAAAATAAGAAAATTGCATATTGCATATTATAATACCTAGGCTGGAGAGGAATCTAGATATTTAATTTACACACAAAAAATCCACTAAAAATGTATTTCGCACTAAACCTATAGAAAATAGTCTCGAAAATTAAATTTATTTTCAAATCTAAAATTGGACCACCGGAAGTGCCTGCAGCCCAGTGTAGCAGGTGTCTACCTTTCCTTGCACTTTAGGCATATTTTATTGTTGGTCTAAAATCTAAAAAATCAAAAAATCAACGGCAAAACATGAAAACCAAACTACTCTCGACGGGCTTACCACTATCGAATGAAAATCGGACTTTGTGGACTGCAAAATATAATCAGCATCATCATCGTCATCATCGTCATCATCGTCATCATCATCATCATCACTATCATCACCACAATATGGAGGTACAAAAACCACGCTAATTATTTTAAGTGCGGTTGATGCTATAAAACACAGCTTCGGATATTATATTTCTCGGAAAGACCATTAATAATAGTCCGCGTGTAGTGCCGTTTAAAATGATCAATTTTTTTTTTTTTGCCGAGTCACCTCTGAGCGTTTTTGTCTTTGGCGGTAAGGGACGTGGTGCGTATTGTGTACGCTTTACACCAACCCTATAACAGTGGTGCACAACCTGTGGGTCGCGAAATTTTAATATAAATAATTTAACACATATTATAAACAGGTGGTACTATATAGTATATGCCGATATGCTTCATCGAAATAAATTAATTTTGGCTGATCAAAAAATGTTGCGAATCGCTGCCCTATATAATATACGCAACAGGTTCGACTGCAGATTTGTATGTACATGCGTACCTTCTACAATTTAATACTCAGCTTGTAGGACTATGGCGGATATAAGGTTATCAGTCGCTTAGACTCAAAATTATTTGGAACGGTCCGGACGTATCCAAATCCATTAAAACAAAGACTCAAATTTCGTGAGAAAATAATCGTAGGAAATAAACTTTTAGTTGGTAATTATTACTATTATTACTGGTTTCTAATCATGCCATATTATAATATATTATACTTTGTATGTACAACACATTTTGTCGTATTTCAAATTTATAAGAGTTTAATCTACGGAAGCCAATATAATTTATATATGTATGTATGTATGTACTATTTTATATTTATAATGAATTAATAATATCTAATAATATGTAGGTGATAACAGGAAAAGCTGGTAGCAAAATAAAGTTAATAATGTATAATCATTACTAGGGTGCGGATTTGTATGTATTTACATAATTGTAGTGAATGATAATATTCGAATGATTCGCCTTTACAGAAATATGTTACAGGATTATCTGATTATTTTAAGCTATGGTTGATATTACATATTTTTACATATTTTACTGATATTACATATTTTTGTTAAATATTGAGCTATTTGCAGAATTAGTAATGTATCGCCGTTTTATATTATGAGTTGTTGTCTTCTCCAGTCCGTGCGTGTGCAAATTATAATCGCGAGATGCGACTATTAGCCATTAGTCCATAGTCCACACATTATCATATATAAAGACAATTGAAGCTATTGCAAACATTCATAACGGCAGCGATACGCAAACTTCTTTTCAATTTAGTCTTGCTGAATTGGGGGCTTTTAAATTTTAGGCTCCTATAACTTCCGTCGATGTGGAAATATCCTTTAGCCGCTAAAAAAACATATTGCGTCCTAATCGACGTCGATTTACTTTTGACAATCTAAAAAAGTATATGAATTGTTTTGTTGACGACGAAGTAGATTTCAATGAATGAATACTTGTAATTTTTAATTTTTAATTTAATTTGTGTTCCTAATTAATATTAATAAAATAATAATATAATGTAGTGCGCTGTATAATTTATGTTTACGTACCTACCTACTTATTTAGTATTATACTCATTTTATAATTTTTTCGTCAAGAATAAAAACATTTTTTTTTTTACATATATTGTATTTTTAATTACATATTTGGATAAAATTAAATACATATAATATATGTACATATTTTTGAATTTTTAATACATACGAATCCGCACCCTAATCATTACAATTTTTTTTCCCACTTCGCCCATATAATATAATATATAGATTCGATGGGTCGCAAGACTCATGACTTTGTGCTATGCGAGTCTTACACAAGCGGCGGCGTCTACTTTTTTACCTGCGGAGAGTGGCTTCGACTATAATACGTATGCAATGCACCGCCGCCGTCAGTTCGCCGGCTCGTCGTCGTCGTCCGTCGCGTCTATTATCGTACCGTCCATAACAATCTTTGTACAGCAAACATATTAAACGCGTATATATATAAACACTCGGTGCGGGTATTGTAATACTTTGTGTGTGTATGTGTGTGTGTGTGTGCAGAGAAACCCGAGTTCGGTCGTCGGAGAATATAATATATAATATCGTAAACAAACGAGGACGCTTTATCTTATGATTCATCTGCTGCTGCTGCTGCTGCTGCTGCTGGATCAGTGGTTGTTAAGGACAAAATGCCTGCCGCTGCAGATGTGCTCGCAGGGCTCTCGGACGTCTTCTCGCGCGCCTATTTATACACAATAATATATATATATATATATATATTTTATATTGGAATAATAATTGTATATGTATATATTGTAATATTATAGTGGGCATATATATATATGCACAGTGACGGTCTGCCGGTCTCGTTATTATTATTATTATTATAATTAAGTATTTCTCTGTCCGCGTATACACAATAATGATATATATTATTATATAATATACGATGCGCCGAGTCCTATTTGCTCATCCTCACCCTGCAGTTCTGGCAATCATATTACAATATTATGCGTCTCGCAAAATGAAAATATACTAATTGCACGCATGTACCTCGGCCAGTGGCTCCCGAGACGTATTTTTCGGGGGGAGTGCGGCATAATTTACCCCCCTCCTCTCCCACCATCAAAAACCAAAATTTGATTTCCCCCCCCCCCCCATTAATTGTGCTGGTGTTTTGGTTAATATACATACATTAATGTACCAAGGTATATAGGCGTATCATCAGGGCTGTTGATGCGGATAAAGCTATTTAAAAAGTTACCAAGTGACTGAATTATTAATCATAAAAGCGTGCAGACCTTTAACAATATATAAGTATGTTTCCAAACAATACCTATACTTGCAATTATTAAATATTTTGATTATTCTTCTCCGCTTATTTTTAATGAATTGCTACACCTATATAGTCATTAGGGCTGGGCTCCACTTCTCTATCTATGGGCTATAATATTATATAAATTGTTATGTCTATACCTCTACCTTAGTGCGCATATATATTCAACGATTATGTGTTTAACTATTATTTTTTTGTTTTCGATGATAACGATCGACTGATATTAGTTTCGTTAACCCAGACAGCTTATAAGCCTTATTATATAGTACAATATCTAACAATAGATACCTAATGGCCAGTCTTGACGTCTTGTATAAATTAATTGAGTAAATGTTTATTAATTATAATATACTATCTAGAACGTATTTGTATTTGAAAATCAAATAATTTTATGTAAACACTTTTCGAAATGCAAACGAAATTATTTACATTTTTTAATTGTTATTACGAAATTGTCGTCACATTTCAGGTTATTTTTTGATATTTTTTATATTATTTTATTCATATATCTTTTATGAACTGCGTCAGAGTTTATGATACGCACAAGAGAGTAGAGACTATAAAAAATATTACATAATAATATATGATTTTATGTACATCCATTTATTAAGGACCAAAATATGCGCTAAGTGCATTAAATTTAATAACTCGGAAACTATAGAAATTCTAGTTTAGACGCATCAACAAAAAAAAAACATCTGTTTAACAATTTAAAGTAGAATAAACAGCATGATTGAAAAAAAAGTTTGTAAGACTACGTCCACGTGATACTCGTCGCGGGTGTATATGCAAACAGTTAAGTATTTGAAACGGACAAACATCATATTATGGTTTTTATGAGTAGGTATCCTGGAAAATTCCCGAAATGAAAAAATTCATTTTTAAAAGACGAAAGGGGGTTGAACGCGCGTTTCCGTGTGTGTGTGTGGGTTTTGTCTCCCACGTATTAGGCAACGAGAAAAAAAATATCGATTTGTCATGGTTTGGTCGTTCGGTATAATAATATAGTTCTCAGAAAAACATATTATCTTACGTAATAAAACTTATGTGTATAAAATAATATTTAAAAAAAAATATAGTCAATTTAATGTAACGTACCCCTCGGCGATGCGCGCATTATCCTTTTTACTCCTAATTTTTTTTTTCCGCTCGAAACGTCCCTTATTCAGTGTTAATGTTATATTATGTCGGTTCGAAAAAAGTGACAAAAAAAAACGCGGAAAGGAAAGTAAAATCTCACGAGGACCAGAGCAAAAAATGTGTCTCGTCTATTATTGCAGCAGCAGCAGCAGCAGCAGCATAGTGTCCGTGATTTTTTGTTATTGTTGTTTTATTGACCATAAACCGCAATGATATACGAGCTCGGTATTGTTTTTTTTTTCGTCTTAACCGCTTCGAAAACGAAATTTGAATTATTTATATCCGTACCGGGCGAGTGTAACATAATACAATATATTACTTATACATACTATTTTTGTATTAGGTATATTATATATTGTGTCGACCGTAACGAAATGCCGGGCCTTCATATAATAGCGCCAAAAAGATAACCATTTTAGGTACAATATATATGTGTGCACAATAGGAATATACGCACCCAAGGCTGGGCGAGTTAACGATTTTTTTCCACTCGATAATAGTTAATATAATTATTGTATAAGATCAGTTGGTTAAGTTAATTTTAAATATGTTAATTTATCATTTTTTTTTTAAAACTTAGTCAAGTTAAAATAGAATAGAATATAAAAAAAATTATTTTATTACATTGCAATAACTTTCAAATCGGTAAGAAAAAAGATAACCTTCAAAATTATGATGAATTTAGAAATTATTCAAACTCGTAGTACGTCATATAGTTTTGTGCACGTGTATGAGATATATATAATATCTCTATTTACCTATACAGGTGATGTTAAGATGACCGCAGTTAACTATTTGCCCAACTTTTCCCCCAATATTTGATAAATCTGTAGACATTTATCTAAACTCTGTTCAGCGAGAGAACACGCCAATAATTCAGCTTATTCTCCTCATATCCCTGTCATCGACACACACGTTCCTCTCAACCGATTTTCGTCAGTGTTCTATGGCTGAACAGAGTATATAGGTATCTAGTAGACTAACAGCTATATTTTTTAATATAGGGATTAGCTATCTACAAAATACTTGTATGTGGGTTGTGTGTAGGGATCAAAATTTCGGAAAATAAACCGGGTTTCTTCGGAAAAATTGGGGAAATTTGGTTTTATTTAACATTTTTTGAAAAATTGATAAATTAAATTAATGGTTAATATTTACAATTTTACTAAATGGCTGTATAATATCAATTTGAAGTTATAACCCGTTAAATATGTTAAAAATGTAACTATTATTAAGTTAAAAATTAGTTTCTAAAAAAAAGTAACGATTTACTTTATTAATTAATTAATATTATAACTTAACGTTTCGACTTTATTTTAATTTGTAACTATCGTTAATGCCCAACTTCGCATATACCGACTATAAATATATATTATTAATATTATATGATGTACGTATTTTTTTTTTAACGAAATCTCGTAATAATAAAAAGTATTAATGTGCACCATAATGTTAATATACGTCGCACGATAAATAGTGTCAAAATATTACAACCGACCTAATATATTTTACGGATTATCGAAGTATAAAATATTACGGTATATAGCGTGCTCACTCCGTTTTTATTCTTCTGCAGTATAATATAATATGCAATGCAGCTATTCAAAACCTGATTTTTGGAATTTTTAGATACGAGACAATATTTTCAAATTCTTGAGATTTTTTGTACTACTTAAGCAGTGTCATGCAAAGATATAAACTGGTGTTTTTCAAACGACAAACTCCATTGTTGACTGTACATTTTTTAGCTGATTATTTTTCTGAAAATGTTGACGTATAGGTATCAAAATCAAAATTCGAACAACTGGTTTTTGAATTATTTGACTTTGTGTCCTACAAGGATTATAATATTATATGGGTCCTCGTGATTAATGGGGCTTATAAGATATGAAGGCTATTTGAATATTCGAGTGATTAAAATATTAATCCATCAAAATTAATAATTTGTAAAAATGATCGTATACAAGTATGATAACTTTTAGATTCAAAACTATATAATATATTTTCATATTTTAGTAAATTCATTTGTAATGAATACTTTACTCGATATAATCATTTTAATAGCTGAAAAACTACTAGCTCACATTTTTTATTATAGTTACGTCAACATTTTTTTTATACTCATCAAGTAATTCGCAGAGAGAAAAAAGGTGTTCTCGGTTGAAAAACAGAAGTTTGTATCGCTACGGGCCCAGTAGGGCTTGCAAACGTTATATTACCGTTATGATTAGGACGTTATAATATATGACAAAAAAACGATTGAAATGTGTAAACGTAATTAAAACGGAAAACAGTAAACAAAAATAATTAAATATCACAAAACAAATCATACAACGTTTAACAAAATATAAAATGTACATAAAAAATAACACGAAACGAAATAATTTAAAATCCGTTTAACTACCTACTAAAAAGTTATGATATTGGTTTCGTAGAAATATTTATTCCAAGAGATTGATTTGTATTTTGCAATCAAACCAAGAATTTGTTATACTCCCGAAGTCCCGATACGGGGCCGTTTGGAGCATTACATAATATTATTTTTAACGATAAAACGATAAACGAAATTACGCAAAAGTTTTACAATACGCTTAGATTGTAAATAATGTAAAACGAATTTTTTTTTCAAACCCAAGCCCTGTACGGGACACTATTCTTAAGTATTGTACAAAAAATCTCAGTATACACGGTGTAACATATTGACCTGACAAACAAAAATAGAAAATTGATAAAAATTTAACGTATGAAAAAAATTTGAAAATTATATGGATAGTAAATAATTTAATGTTTACTCGTGTTTGAAAATTCTCAAAAATAATATTTTGAAAAAAGTAATTACGGTTCAAAAAATAGTATTCCAAAAAATATTGATATCTTAAAAAATTGTATAAAATAAACCACTCAACTTAGAAAAATGTTTTTACCCCCGACATTTTTTTTTTACTAACGGTTTTACAAAATAAAAATTGTTATACTTCACATATAGAGCAAGTGTCTATACATTATATATTATATAAAAAAAAATTTTAAATATTGATTACAACAAAAGTTATTGCATTAGTCAGTTCTTTCTGTTACATCCTGTATAAGCAGTGGCGTCATTTTTGGAATGCAAATGCATCCCATGATTTTTTTTTAACACACTTTTTGTGTAGATTATTTTTTCATAAAATTATAGTATAAAACAAATAACAATAATTTTGTATTTTTTTTTTGATTAGACACGATTTTTTGTGGATCACCAATACAACTATAGTTCATCAAAACGTCGAATGATCGAAATGAAGTTGGAACTGATTGTTAAAAACCACGGTTAGCTCATAGATATTAAAGAATTACTGTGTTGAAAACGTTACTAACTTATTATATTACCTATTTTACCTATTATATTATATTTAAATATACATTACTTATTAATTATATTATTTGGTTTATAGAAATTTTTGTATGAAGCTGTGGTGATCCATATAATATTGTATTAAAACAAGCTAAAAATCATTTTTGTAAACAAATTTATTATTATTTGTTTTTTTATAATTTTTATAAAACTATCTACATTCACACTAAGTGTGTTGAAAAAAATTCATTGGAAGACTCGAGCGACTGGTATTACTTTAGATTTTCAATATTGGTTTTGCATCCCATGAACAAATGTCAAATGACGCCCCTGTGTATAAGATGTGTATTTAAAAATTCCAAAATTCCCTATTCGAATACATAATTAGTTCATAATTAAATGACAAAATCGGGGGTGAGCCCGCGATGTGCTCTGCCAGGCGAATCACTCTGTAGTATTATTTTTCCAACACGCACGCACAATATTATATTATATTATTATTTCGTAACAATGACGAGACGGCCGGCTACGATGAATAACAATGCGCGTACCTTATGTCTATAAAGTACAATATAATATTATGTTGACCTGTATTAGATTTCGTCGGACGAACAATGGACAAAATATAATATGGTATATAAGTCGTATATTTTACGGTAACGTTATGGTTATCGTCGTATATTATGATGAGTATAATATAGTTTTCGATTAAATAAGAGACCTGCAGCACTCTTGCAGTACGCCCGCACGGCGACCGCTCGGGTATTCCTTTTAATCTCTTGTGATTTCGATCGCTGCTGTTATTATTATAATATGCGCCTACCTATCGCGTACAGACGGATCGCATTCGTATCCAATTATAATCACCAGGTCGAGACGACGATAATAATATAAAATAATATAATATATTATACAGTCGACTCTCGACAATTCAAAGTTGACGGGACTGTTGAAAAACTTCGAAAAACTTCGAGTAAATTATTAACAAAAATATTATAAGAATATTTACAGATAAAGTGCATATTTTGGTGAATAAACTTCGAATTGCCGAGCGTTGAACGAGTGATACTTCGAATATTGTCCCGTGCAGTTAGCGGCCAGTTTTCCCAAAATTTGATTTCGAATTACCGGGTGTACTTATTAAACGCATTGTTTTTGTTCGAATTACCACGTGATTTTCAAGGGACCGAGTATATTTACTTCGAATTACCGAAGGTTTCTAATTGTTGAAGGTTTGAGAGTCGACTGTATATTATGCATGGGATGCGGCAGCAGTTGGGATAGTCACTATATAATATATTATATTATTATTTACTAGATAATATAGATTATCGCGGCGGCGGCGGCGACGACGACCCGATGGGTATTCCTTTTAATCTCTTGTGATTTCCGTCGCTGCTGTTATCATATTATGCGCCTATCGCGTGCAGACGGATGCGAATTCGTATCTAATTATAATCACCAGGTCGAGATAATATAATATATTTATAATATTATATTATAGCATGTCCCAGAAGTCCAGTATCACCCATATAATTATAGTATCTCATGTGGAAAATCAATGTATATTTAAATACGGTTTTTTTACAGTAATATGGATTCCAATTGAATGGCATGAATTTCAATTTTTTTTCTTCAAAATTTCAAAAATTTTCAAAAAATATTTTTTACATTTTTGAGATAGCCATATTTTTAATCATATTTTTTAAGATTGTGAAATTGTTCAAAAAAAAAAAATTTTAATATATTGATCGAAAATTGACCAAGTTAAAGCAAATAAAGTTTTTGGTTTTTTAGAATAAGTCATAAAAAATCATTGTTCTAATCGATATTGATTAAAGCATACGATTCGTGGTGTTGTGCTAACGTCATAACTATTATTCTTAAAAAACCAAAAACTTAATTTGCATTGACTTGGTCAATTTTCGCTCAATTTTAATAATTTTTTTTTTGAACAGTTTTAAAAAATATGATTAGAAAAATGGCTATTTCAAAAATTTAAAAAACCTGACTGTATAAAAAATATTTTTTAAAATATTAAATTGAAATTTATGCCATTCAATTGGAATTTCCATACTTATTACTGTAAAAAAATCCTCATTTAAATATATTAATTTTCCACGGAGATACTATATACGGGCGATTAGGGACTTCTGGAACACACTGTATAATGCGGCAGCAGTTGGGACAGTCAGTATTATTTACTATAATATAATATAGATTATCTCGGCGGCGACTCGATGGGTATCCGGACACTGGCTGCTTTAGTAGTAGGTATAGTATTGTATATTATAATGTCCATCAATCAGCAGAAGTAATTTTATCTCCGAGGAATGCATCAATTAATCGACGATATTAAGTTCGAAATGAGTCGAAGAAAAAAAACTCGAAAGTCTGGTTTACGTCGTCGCAGTTTCATTAAATTGACAATTATTATTATTATTATTATTATTATTACAAGCGGCAACTATTCGACGATAATTACGCCGGTTATCCTTCCGTCGGAAACCATCCCGAGCGCATAATAATAATAATAATAATATAATACGCCTACTGAGCTGGTCGGGCCGAGCAGAGTTCGAACGCATTCGCGGGATTTTTATCCACTGACGAGACGGTATTGTATTTCATAATGCGTTTTTCCACTTTTATATATAAATAGGTATCGTAAGCCTGCGCACATGGAATTACTCAGAAAATCGAAAAACTATCTACTCAAGACTACGTCAGGCCGATTAATGATGATAGTAATATAATCGTAAGCGCGTCGCAGTGGAGTACACATGGGGGGGGGAGGGGGAGACTTGGGGGTCAGATCCCCTCCCGTTGGCTCTTTTTTTGATATCGATAAGATCTATCGAGCTATTGAATTTTGACAATTTTGTCAGTACTGAATGTACCGTTATAATTTTATCTTCGTTTTATTTGTGGCAAAGTAATGCGTTTGATTGGTCGAAAATCCAAACGATAGATGACCACTATAATATTATACTTAATTATAGCTCATCTTATTATTTATAGAGACATAATGTTATATAATATTATGTATGGCTCGACTAAATTATTGCACATTTGCACCTATTGCGGAGTACAAATAATGCGTCAAATCGAAAACGATTTAATCACATAACTTCTACGGCATGCGATTGATGTGAATTTTGAATCGATTCAAATACTATGTTCATTGTTCCTTATTGTTAAATATTTTACGACCCGAGTGAAAAGTTTTGAGAGGGTGGGGGATTATCCAACTTTACCCTCCCATTTAGCCATGTCGTTTTTTTTTTTTGATCCCCCCCCTTTCAGAAATCATGTCTACTCCACTGAGCGTGTGCCTCCCCCGGTGGACTGTGCCTTATGTGTATTACTGTCTCAAAAAATCATGTCTGGATAAAAACAAAAAGGCCGATCACTACAGATTTTGATTGTTTTTGTTTTATTGCTGACCGCAAATGACAAAACATTTTATTGTTATTTGCGAGTTTTACGAAATTAGTTTATTTATTGGTAAACATTTTTGATCATCAATTTTTTTTTAACAACATTATATAAGATCATAACACACCGCTGGTTAGATGGTATTTTTATGGGATGTGACCGTTGACCAGGTCTTGAATGTCATAGAATCTATGATAACCGGAATTTAAAACAATTTCTTATTTACCAGAATACTAGATTATGTAAAACGTGTTTTTATTGTGGTTTTAAATGTATTTTGTATTGTTTTGATAATAGTTAAACTTTTCAGTTATAATTAAAAAATTGTCATATTACTGCAAGTTTTTTAAAAATGTATGTCTAGCAAAATAGGATTTAAATTCTTTTTATGACCCCTCGGCGTCCAAAGTCTGAACACACCTATGAATATAACAATAATAATAATAATATTTAATTTATATTTATTCCAATTAACAAATATATAATAATGATAATACATATTGTGTAATGTGTTACAAATAAAATAAAAATATACATTTTAGAAACATAATTAATACAATTTAATAATTAGGTACTAATTAAAAAATAACTATTCAACCTATCCAGGGTTATACAAACAGGTCCAAGTTATTAAAAGAGTTTCCGTTTGATATTAATGCATTAGAAGGATAGTAAGACATATTATATTTAGTATTGATATCAGATAAATAAAAAGGATATTTACTCCTAGAATTGGTAGAATCTATTTCGAAGTTAATTCGTTCCAAAATCTGGAGGAAATTATAAGTAAATTAGTCTAAAAAGAAATTTCACATTCAGCATTTTAAATCTATTGTTTAAAGAAACTATATGTTTAAAAGCTACTTATTTTAATATATCCCAAGCGAGGACATAATTACACTTAAAAGACAAATATTAATATTTTGGACGCTATAGATAGACTCTGGTTTTGATAAATACTCGCTCTGAATGCCAAATCAAAGAGGCATAATCAATACGGGAACGTACTAAGGAATAATAAAACAATTTTAGAGCTAAACTATATCATTAAAATCACTACACTTAATAATCTAAGCTTCATAAAAGATTTATGTCTATCGACTAAATAATAAACGCTTATACCTGCCCAAGTCGGCAGCTATAGATTAAAATGTCTATTGAGGTGCTACGCTGTACACGAAAGCGGTTTAAAAAAAAATTACAAATCTATATAAGTCCATAGTGAAACCATTCCTCTTAGCTTGGCTAAGAACCAAACAGCGGTCATGTGTTACATAACAGTCATAATATCTAAAACGAGATAATATACTATATAGAGAACTTGCTGTAAACGACTTGTTGTACGTATTTTATACCATTCTCGACCGCGATCGATTTATAATATATTTTTATTTTCTATGGTTTTTTCGGTTGCTGTTGGTAAATACACTAAACACGTTATAAATTTACATAAATAATAATATAACAAAACCATATCATAACCGTAGTAAAGGCGCGAATCTAAAATCAACACGACTGCGGTCATTATAGTTAATTACCTAGGTACATTTTTCGGTACTTTTTCCATTCAAAAAAGGCAACACGATTGCGCTCCAAAATAATATTATATAGATATATTTGTCCCGTATATGTTATATATATTATATATATATATACTCTAACAATTTTCTAGTACACCATTTAAAAATAATTTTCCTTTCCAATTTTACAGGGTTAGGACTGACAACAAAATTAAATTTTTTGCTTGGTTAAAAATTCCGAATTACATTTTTTTTTTTTAATAATAATAATTAGAAATAATTTCTAATTGTAAGCCAAAATTTTAACCAAGCCATAAATTAACTTTTGTTGTCAGTCCTAACCCTGTAAAATTGGAAAGGAAAATTATTTTTAAATAGTGTACTAGAAAATTGTTAGAGTACCTATATATATATAACATATGGGACAAATATATCTATATAATATATTGGAGCGCAATCGTGTTGCATTTTAAGCAGGTAATAAAGGTAAGACTAATTATAAATAATTATAACTATATAAAGGCATAGTGCTAATTGGTCGAGCGCAATCGTGTTGCCTTTTTTTTATGGAAAAAGGTAAGCCGGGCGCAATCGTGTTGCACCGCTTTTTTCGTCATCCTTGACGTGCGTTAGGCGTTTTTCACGTGTGTTTGCGTGTTATAAATCGAAACTCACAACAGTGTTGAGTAAAATACTTACAAGTCCCATTTCTCCGATAATTATTATTATTTATCATACTAATCAGCCAGTATGGGCGATCACTAATCGAGTATTATCGTATATTATAATATAACGCAATTATACTACTCTACATATTATAATATTTTCAGATTTAAATCGAAATTAAAATATTATATACGACCGAAATGGTAATTATTTTTAGATGCGGATTATGATATAAATATCTATATAGGTGCGTATGAGATTATAATAATATATACTCGCAGACACATATATTTTGAGATATTGTAATACCGTCGTCGAGACCGTGAAGATTAAAACGAGTTTTAAATATTTATATTGTCGTTGTACAGTCGCGGGACATAACATAATAATATTATTAAATACATTTTATACCTACGCATGTTTATGGACATTTGAAAAACCGGACGAAAACGCCGAACACACGGCATCGCCTAGGAAATACGCGTTATTTCCGAATATTATTTGTAGTAGAAGCATAATTTATAATCGTTTGAATATTTCATCTATAGCAGTGCCGACCGTACGACAATAATAATTATTTACAGTTACATAAGACATTGCATTTCGTGAAGACGCGTCCCGCGAGCAAACAATAATATTATTATTGTCAACAGAAAAACAAATCTTCACGTTTGCATAATATATTATTATACGCGAGCTAATCCGATTACCACCGATTGTGAGCGTTTAAACTGTTGTTCCGACAAGACTGAAATTACTGAAATATAATATAATCCCTATAATACTGGACGAAAAAAATTCTGCATTTATATATGCAAAAATTTGAGTTTTCGAATATTATTAAATAAATATATTTTAATAATAAAATCTAGATTTAATCTAGATTTTTATTAATATTCAGAAAATCCGGATTTGTAACCCAACCGCGACCTGCGACGTACAACATATTATAAATTATAATATTAATATTATTACGTCGCGTACATATTATATTATTTTATATTATAACTGAAACGTGTACAATGATAATCTCGCTAAGAGGTCACCTCCGCCGGTGCTGTCGATTCCGCCTTTCTAGCTATTTAGGAAAAAAAACTGTCTTTAAGTATAGGAATGAAAATATTCAAAAAGCAGACGAAATAATAGGTAGATAATATTTTACCAGTTTAAAATTATTTGTAATAGGTACCTAATATATAACTCGAGAACCCACTTTATAGTTTGTTAAATTTATATAAAAACCGAGTAAAAGTCTTAAAATACAATTACAAGTTCAAATTTTTGAATCAAAAACACCAAAAATGGCCAAAAAATCCTATAATTCCCTAACGATCGAAAAAAATTACATTCAAATCGTCAAAAAATGCAAAATAAAAACTTCTGATTCAAAAGTACACGAAACATAATATTATATGTTATAAAACGAGCGTCGTCTCTTAAAACCTGCTTCGGAAAACAATGAAAAATGCATCGAAATATCAGCCTTATATATAGTTACCTAACAAGTAACAACCCTTATTAGATATAACGTTTGCAAGCCCTGTGCGATGACGGTGAAACGATCGAGTGAGTGATAAAAGATGCATCAGAAAGTTAGGGGCAATATTAGTTAATATTTATAATAATATTATTGCGCGTTATCCGACGATATACTTATCTAAACCGATATGCGCAAACGGTGGGTGGCAGTTGTCCGAAAATTGATAAGAGTGTTTATACGGTGCAGGTTACCCTGTGACCAACTTGAGGTGGTGTTGCACAGCAAGTCGAGGGTGCATATTTTCGATTTTTTTGTCCGAGCGAGCGAGACCACAAAGTGTGCACCACTGCGCGTGCATATGGCTGTAAATAATTTCAAGTTTGACTTCACTGATGGACCGTTGGTATATGACGGTATAATTCGTGGTATAAACTTCCTTATCATCTTTCGGACAACTGCCCCCGACCCATCCGGAAAGTATAATACTATTATTGCGATCTACTACTTGGCCGATAATTTTTGATAACGCACGGCGTTAAAATACCTTTATTGCGTCATAAGTCATAATGAGCTCTCTATAGTATATAGGTAGCCTCACCTACTTATATGCGTATATAACCAATGACCAGTGTTTTTATACCCATGACCGCCGCTGCAGTATGGTGTTCGCGATGTTTGCAGGCTACACGACCGTGTAATTTATGTGTAAATCTAATCAATTACCGACACGCAAAAACAGGTGCGCATATCCTGCTGCAGGATAATTGCATATTATATTTTGAATGTTATGGTTATTACAGAAATATAATATAGAGGTATAGCAGGCACACGAAATAAGACTATTTTTTCCTCGGAAATCGTATAACGAATTACGAATATACACAAATGTCTTGTACGATCGTATATAGGTACAGAGGAATAATTAATGAGCAATAAATCGTATCCTCCGAGACATGACGTTTTGAAAAATCCCCCCTCTTTTGTCCAACCCTCGTTGCGACTGCAGTGTATATGGTTCCCGAATATTACTTTGTGTTTTCGTTTTTGCGTTTTCCACTAACAATATATATAATTATATTATTATTATTAAAGTATTGGAAAATATTTTTAAACACGGTGCACGGCGCTGTACATAGCCGCAGAATATTATTAATTACCTCCGTCCACAACTACTTTGAGTTTAGGTAAAAAAAATTAATGATAATAATAATTGTGTGCATTTCCAGTCGTATTGCATATTACTTAATGCCCCCATCGTACTCGCACGTTTCATACTACCATAATATTTTTAAAAATTAAAGCAGTATTAATATGGGCGAATTAGGGGAATGCAAGGAAGTGCATTTGACCCCCTTTGATTTAAAAAAAAAATTGAAATATTTGACTTCCCAGATCCTGTGGCAATATTGAAGGCGTCAAACTGCACGGCGAAACACTCTGTATACAAAGTGTAACAGCTGAATAACTTTTTAAAATTTTATATATTTTTTATATATTTTAAATTCAAAACAGCTAATTTGTAAATCTAATTTAAAAAAAAATTTTAATGGCAAAAACGTGTTTTCAAGTCAAGTAGGTACCTACCTATTTTGTTTTTTCAATTTTTTTAAAATATCAATATTTTTTTATAATATTTACGTAATAACTTTTTTCAAAATATTCTTTCTGGGCATTTTTAGACACGAGTAAAACATAAATTACTTATTATCCAGATAATTTTTTTCATACTTTTTACTATATATAGTATCAATTTTTCATTTTTTATTTATCAGGTCTTCTAAGACGGCCGTAGCCATTTTCCTCCAAAAACGAGATACCGTTTTCCTCCACTGTCATGTTTTCCTCCTCCTCCAAAAAAAAATAATTTTGACCAGTTTCCTCCACTTTCCATTTTCCTCCAATAAATAAAATAATAAAATCGTCATTCGTTATCAGAATGTTAAATTAAAAAAAAGAACAAATCAAATATTTAAATTTTAAAGTATAATTATAATATAATAATACACCGTACGCGCTGAACTATTGGCAGGTGGCTAAAAAGAGAATTAATATAATAAAAAAGTACTCACGTCGATAAAAATGCATCAATTAATAAATAAAAAAATAATACAAAATTAGTTAATAATAAGGGATTGGTGATAACGCAACCAGTCATTATGTAAAATAATAAAATATGGTAAAAAGATAATGAATATAATAAAAAAGTATGCACGTCAATAAAAATACATCAATCTATTAATAATATAATATGTAAAATAAAAGATATAAAATATAGTAAAATCACTGCAGTAAATAATATTAAATTTTTTTATAGTTGTAAGACATCTCAGCAGATAAATCAACAGATACGCGCAAAATGTGATCCTAGCCATACTCTATTTTTGTAATACGAAACGCAACACTACAAGTGTCTACAACACTGACTAAAATATTGGAGGAAAATAGACATAATTTTAGTCAAAAATAATGTGGAGGAAAATGGAAACCAACCTTTTTTGTTTTTGGCGGAAAATGGACAGTGGAGGAAAACGGTATCTCGTTTTTGGAGGAAAATGGTCCCGCCCTCTAAGACGTAGTTACACCCTGTATAACGGTACATCCCGGGTCGTCATTCGCTTCTACTCTGAAACACGCGGGCATCCATCGCGTTCTGCTACATAACACACATTTTACATATTATTATATTATATTAATTTACTATTATACCTAATATTATTTACTACGGTCATCGTAATGATTGTATCTGCTCAGTTTCATAAACGCGATGCACTATAATCTATATAAAATTATACCGATGAATCTGTAGTAACGATGAACGACGTGCGGCCATGCGGTATGCATATATGAAACGATTCAGAGAAAATCGATTAAACACATTCGAGCAAGGACAAAATAATGGACGTCTGTCTTGCACCCACGCGGCCGAGGGAACCGACGCTGGCCGACATTGCAGACGTCGTCGTATTCGTATAATAGGTAAAAAAGAAATGTATCATTCCGTAATAAGATTGGAAATCCTCTTGTATGGTCGTAGGTATTAATATGATTGTGGACTGTGCATTACGAAAATTAAAACGAAACAATAACGAACGTAAAATGTGAAAATGAATTTAATCCCTCTTCTTTTTAGAAAATATATTTTATGCGTGCCCTTTGTAATTATATTCTACTCGATAAGACATTTAAATAATCAGGTGCGTCCATTTTTTTTAAACTTTTGCATCCTCTTTGTAAGTTTTTCCCAATTCAAGCACCGCAAACACAACAATCACTTTAACCAATTAAAACGTATAAGATATTATACCTATGTAAATAACATATTTTTAACGATGCCAGTAACTATATTATAATAATAAATTGTTCTATAGTAAACGACTATTTTTATTTCTATTAAAATAATAAAAAATATATTACGGGCCAAAAAAACGCGATGCCTTAGAAATCCTTTGAATAGAAAGCGATGCCACCGCTAGTGTCTGTTGGAGATTTTGATGAAGTCATAGATGTGTTTGCTGAACAAATGGCTAGAAAAAAATGTTTCTATAATATTATACCTATATTGTTATTATTATAACAATATGGTCTTTGAATCAGGATTTGAAAAAAATCTCTGTTAAAGAGAAAAATGACGTGGGTGAGCGTACTTGGCGAATCAGCCTGTAATACAGACCGCTTCAATAATTATTAAGACCCGGTTAGGTTTATTATTAGGCGAGTTTAAATCGTGTTGAATTTTTGTTTCAATAAACGGGTCATGATGTCTAATCTTTTGTTATTATATATATATTTCATTTATTTTATACTTCTCTTTCTTATCTTCTTATTTGATTTAATGTCTAGCGGATGTCTCGCTCGATGGATTGCTTTGGGGATCCAGTATTCGGATGTCGTGATATTTTTAAATCAGCCTCTGAACTCGTATATTTAATATCTCATAGTATATCTATATTATATAATACGATTCGTACGTCATAATAATATTATTATGTAGGTTGTAGGCGGCGTATAGATATAGTCAAATATATATGACACGCACGGCGTATGTGTGAGAGTGTAGGTTTTTCGACACGTCCGAGTTCTACGAACCTTAGCGGAAAGTGATGGCGATGTCAATGTCATTATCGCATTACCTCATGTATGTATATAATAATAATAATAATATAATATAATATAATATGCGAACGTTCTGTTTGGCTGGTGCCGCGTATAGTATACCTATTATAGCCTCGCCGCTCCATTGTTGTTACGAGTTAGGCGTTGCTATATATAATCCGTCGTCGCACGCAACACGCTAATAATTATGCTCATCAACGTGTTATTATGACGTAGGTAGTGCCAAATCGTTTTGGTTTTGCCGTTTTATTTCCCTAGACATCAAATAGTAAAATACGTATTTTCACATGTACATAACGCATAGCAGCTATTTTATAGATAGCTTAGTAGGTAGTTTTAAAAATTTGATTTCGTGAGTTCGCGTATTCGGAATTGAATCCGTCAAGTATGTAGAGGATAAAAGCTTGAACATTTTTTTTTCATTGACATTTTCGACTTTTTTTGAAAATTTGAGTAAGTTTGTTGGGCGTTGCTATATAATCCGTCGTCGCACGCAACACGCTAATAATTATGCTCATCAACGTGTTATTATGACGTAGGTAGTGCCAAATCGTTTTGGTTTTGCCGTTTTATTTCCCTAGTTTTAGACATCAAATAGTAAAATACGTATTTCACATGTACATAACGCATAGCAGCTATTTTATAGATAGTTTAGTAGGTAGTTTTAAAAATTTGATTTCGTGAGTTCGCGTATTCGGAATTGAATCCGTCAAGTATGTAGAGGATAAAAGCTTGAACATTTTTTTTTCATTGACATTTTCGACTTTTTTTGAAAATTTGAGGAAATTTGAGGAAATTCGTTGGGCGTCGCTATATAATCCGTCGTCGCACGCAACACGCTAATAATTATGCTCATCAACGTGTTATTATGACGTAGGTAGTGCCAAATCGTTTTGGTTTTGCCGTTTTATTTCCCTAGACATCAAATAGTAAAATACGTATTTTCACATGTACCTACATATAACGCATAGCAGCTATTTTATAGATAGCTTAGTAGGTAGTTTTAAAAATTTGATTTCGTGAGTTCGCATATTCGGAATTGAATCCGTCAAGTATGTAGAGATAAAAGCTTGAACATTTTTTTTTTCATTGACATTTTCGACTTTTTTTGAAAATTTGAGGAAATTCGTTGGGCGTTGCTATATAATCCGTCGTCGCACGCAACACGCTAATAATTATGCTCATCAACGTGTTATTATGACGTAGCTGTATGTGCAGTGCCAAACCGTTTTGGTTTTACCGTTTTATCAGTAGGAAGTTATAAAAATTGGATTTCGCGAGTTCGCGTGTTTGGAATTTAATCCGTTGTACATATATAGGTACTAACTAGCCGCGTGTGTCCCAAGAAACAGGATACACTTTATCACTCATTCTGTTTCATGTGTTATTTTATTCTTTAAATCATCAACGTTGATTGGAGGGTCAGTATACACAACATTTTTTAAGTGAACATTGCACAAGATTTTGAACATAACTATAACGGGGGGTGATAACGATCTGAATATTGCTGGGCGTAGGTACACTCTTGTTGCTTGTCTTGCGTTTCTGTTACACTTTACGTATAAGTAGATCAACAGTAACTGAAATTTATCATGATTATTCATGATTAAATTTGCATTCTAACGAAACGTATACCATAACTTTATACTGCCTATTGACAGTAACAAACAGAAACATCGAACTACTAAGACCGCAATGACACATGACTCTGATAATGAGTCTCGTAATATCGAATTTTTTATGGGGACACTTAAAAAATGTTAACTTAAAACTGACCCTCCAATCAACGTTGATGATATAAAGAATAAAATAACACATGCGTGTTTTCTGTAAAGTAAATTGTAAATAAAAATGTATAGTATTGTTAAAAAAAAAACTTTAATACTAATAATTTTGATTGCATTACGGTGTTAAGAAAGAAATAATATGTAGGTACAATTAAAAAATATTCAAATTCAATAAGATTTTTGTTTTAATTATACCTATAAGAGTAAGCTCTAATTTAGCCAATTTTGAGTTTACAACACAAGTTGATACATCAAAATTACTTGAAAAAAATCGATCAATCCGAAATTATATTTAAAATAGGCGTTGGCTTTTAAAAAAAATGAAGTTTTGTTGTGCGTGGGCAAAATACATGAGTTAAAAAAAATGTCAAGTCATAAGAATTTATAATCTATTAGTCTAGTTTAATGTCCCGCAAATAGAATTGAAAAATATTTACAGGGCAATGAGTGATAAAGTGCATCCTGTTTCTTGGGACATACGGTAGGTATAGAGATGAAAGCTTGAACACTTTTTTCATTAACATTTTCAACTTTTTTTGAAAATTTGAGGAAATTTTAGGAAATTTGTTAGGCGTTGGTATATATTATTCCGTCGTCGCACGCAACACGCTAATTATGCTCATCAACGTGGTATTAGCGTGTGAGCTTGAACATTTTTTTTTTCATTGACATTTTGAAAATTGTATTTTTTTTGGCATTATTAATTTTTGAGGTTGCACGGTTGGTAGGTACAACAATACGGCTGGTTTACACTGTAACAAGTACCTATAACTTAGAACAAAACACTTATAATAGATTTAAAAAAAATATAATACCTACCTAATTATTTTTCAAAATTTGTATGAAGTTAAGCTATTAATTTCCCATCTAATTGAGAATCAAATGACTGTGAATATAAACTAAAATTAAAATGTTATATACCTACACGTTAAATAATAAAACATATCATCATTATAATTCATCAATGATCATGCTATAAATATAGTAGTGACTTATGGTAATATACTTGTAGATTATTTTGTACCATTTTAAAATAATAATAAACCAAAATTACGTTTGGATTGAAGTAGGTATGTAATATCTAAAATAATAATTATATTGCATTTATACTTGCGTATTATATGAGTACATAATATTACCATATCGTCGTATAGGAATTTAAATTTAAATCGCAGTCGGAATATTATTCAAAAACAATTTTTTACCATAATTTTATTTTACGCGCACAAACGGTTCGCCGCACTAAAATTGTCGGTTTCTGTGCAGCTGTCCTTCGAGTAAAACGAGCGGCGCAAACTCGCAGTGACCTTTATAAAAAAAAAAACACGTACGCAAACAGTCTCTATATTTGCAAATCACCGACAAAAATATTATCCAAAATGTGCGCAATCGGTTGACGCAGCCATATACTATATTAAATAAAATTTATATTTAAATCGCACGATGCGGTTTCGGCAGAATTATTACATTCTTATTATTATTATTATTACTACTATTATTCTGCGGAAAAAAGCGTTAGACGAAACCGGCAGAATCGCCTTGAACGAGACTGCGGTACCGTAATAATAATAATAATATTAATATGTAATAACATTATGTACGACCGCGACCGCGACGACGGCGACGAAGGCGGAGAGGACGATTTTATTATTTATTACGATATCGTTGTGTCGATTTTGACCTTTACCGAGGCTGAGCTAGTTGACTGGTTTTTTTATTAGTCTTGAAAAATTTGCTAATAAATCGAATCTAAATAAAATACAAACCTTCCAAAATATAGCCCTCGGGAAACTACTATCAATGCTCCACCTTACGTCTCGAACAGCACTATCCATACTGACTTAAAAATGAAAACAGTCCACGAATGAAGGCAAAAGCACATCATAAACGCTTTCATAACCGTCTGTCTTCCAACAG
This sequence comes from Neotoxoptera formosana, assembly GCA_022818045.1. Lineage (NCBI taxonomy): Eukaryota > Metazoa > Arthropoda > Insecta > Hemiptera > Aphididae > Neotoxoptera > Neotoxoptera formosana. The sequence goes on along the minus strand of CM040630.1, from coordinate 43,354,965 downwards.
CAATCTATTAATATACGCAATCTCGCAGTCCCGACCATTCCCGGCAATCCACCTAGACGCCTCAAACGTAGCTGGTGCCGTGACCTTCTTGATCCTCCAATAAAAATATAAATTTAAAAAAAAAGAAATCTAAAGAAAACTAAAAAAAATAGTTAATTAGTGAGTGCCATTAGTGGATGGCTTCTCACATCTCGCGTGTCATGTAAATATTCAATATGTTTATGTAAGTTTTCTATTTTTTTGTAGATATCTTAATTCATAATATTATGTATATGTATTTTCTATCCTGTACCACATATACTTATTGTGCCTCTATTAGGTATAGATTGTATATTACAAATAAAAAATTTTAAAAAAGTCGTGAAAAATGTATACTATTTAATTTAAAGTCAACTTTTCATTTTTTTTCAACTTAGAAAAGTCACAAGTAAAATAGCAACAAAAAAAAACTCGACTTCATTAAAAATCAGTTCATTTTTTTCCAACCGAATATTTATAAACGCAATTCCTACCTATATAATATGCCAAAGAGCAACAATAAAATTGTGATAATTGTATTTCAACAGGTAGGTAAAAATAATGCATAATATAAGATGCGAATAATTGACAGAAAACATAACTGAAAGTGAGCTGGCCATCCAATTTTGGAAAAGTAAATATTGTTACCTACGTAACTTAGATAAAAGTCAACTTACTATTTAATTCGTTAATGTCCAGCCTCGAGTCCTCGACCTTTACTACATTACCTATGTTAAATTATCCATCAATTAATAAAAGTCAATGTTCGTTGTTTTTGTGTGTAAACGTTTCACAGCCAAATCTATCACACTCATCACTGAGACTAGGAAATTCTATGTCCTAGTTCTGCAGGATGTGCACCTGCGGGAAGCCAATTTTTAAAACTTTTCAATTTAATAGGAGGTTTACTCGGGGATTTTTCGAGAAAACGAATATTTTTTGGTTCGTTTTGCCATTGCTGCGGGGAAATAAAATAGTTTTTAGCATTTGTATACACAGTTTATATTATACGCCTGTATCAACCTCCCGGTAATGGCTGCTCGTTAAAAATTACCTTTAACTGAGCTCAAGACACGTTTACAGGTGCAAATACACCGCGACATTAAATTTTGATTTGTCACGGACAACGATCAGCCATAATAATATTGTATTTTTATATAATAATATATATAGGTACGCGCGATTGACTGTGCTTACAAAAACGGTTCGCGAAGTCCACGCCGGGTCTGCACGTGTATTATTTTTAATCATTATTATTATTGTAGGTATTATATATTATTATTATAACGAAGCGAGTCGACGCGTATGTTATTGTTGCCATTAAAATATTATAAAATATAATACATAAATATATTGTTCTGCGGCGCAATTACGGGCCGATTGTTGTCCCCATCGTCCCGCGCGCGCAGTTTACGCCGACCACTTGTTTGCACGCCGTCTTATAATTGCGTTTTCGGCACGGTAGAAACGTACTCTTTTAATAATAATTACGCGTTTCGATCGAAAAGGCGAAAGAAAACACAATAAAATGATAATATATTGTTATAAGCTACGCGGGTATTATATATATTTTATTATAATTTATAATAAACTACCGATTTACCTGCAGCACACCGCGGCGCAAATCGACCCACCACCCACATGACTATACTATTATAATAAGAGTCAGAGTATAATATTATAATAGTAATATAATAGAGGCCTAAACGACGACTCGTCGAGAGGGCGCAATAGTAGGTAACAATATTATATATGATGACAGTCGACCGTGAAAAAAATGCTTACGTAGTTTCCACAACGGTTCTCAGGGCTCGTGTATAATATAAACATATGATTTTTGTATCAAAATAAAGTATAGCGAAAATTTCCACTGAGATTGAACTTTTGGAACTCCGTTTTTTAAACCGACTTTAACATAATGTTATTTGAGTTTGAATTTTATACAAAAATTGTCATTATATTAAAAAAAAAACAATACATATAGGTATAAATGGCGAAATTATTGAGGTGTAGAAAAAATGTGCCGATAAATGATGTTACCAATAATACGACCGCATATCTATGTAGTCCCCGGAAAAAATTTTCAGAAAAAAAGTTTCGGTAAGAAAGTCTCCCGTTGCATAATATATAACAATATATATAAAATATAAAATTATAATAAATAAATTAAAAATTAAAAAAAATATATCGTATAATAATATTATTTAAAAATATAAAAATGTTCAGTTGTAAAAGATCTCTTTCTGATATTTTGACCGATTTCTTTTAAAAATTAGGAATATCCGCATATTTGTCTTCATCAAAACGTTGACATAAAATGTTAAAATATAAAATGATAATTAATTAATTAAAAATTTAAAAAAATATATATTATATAATAATATTATTTAAAAATAAATTGTCATCTATATACTATCTACAGATGAAATTTGTCAACCCAATTTATTTTATAAATAACAAGTATAGTGGAAATATCGTTTTATTTATACTGCAACGAGAGACTTTTTTTCCGTTGCTGCCTGCAGTGGTTAGATTTATTACTCAATTATTAATATTATGAATCAATTTTGAACAAAAATCGGTTGAAAATCCAATATTTTATGAACGATTTACGGGGATTTGTTTTTGAATTATTTGAAATATACACGTAGAACTACCTTACAAGGACGGTTTGGAGTGTAAAATGTCACTAGTTGAAGTGACACTTTCGTCTACAAAGTTTTGCTATGATATATAGAATAGTCGTGACTCCATTTTCTTGTAGGCTGCACAGTCCTATAGCTAAAGCTGGGCAACTCAATTAAGTTAACGTTCATAAAATAATAAGAAAAAAATTAAAGTTAATTTGATTTTTGTTTACCTACTCGGCTTAGTGAAGTCAATAATGTTACTACACAATTTTTTTTGTTTTTTTATAACATATAAGCTTACTTAATTTTTCTACCAACTCAAAATTATATAATATAATATTATACTAGTGCTCACACTGCAGTATTTATATTGAGTACTTCATTAAAGTCACTAAAAAAAAAAAACAATTCACAACACTATACGCATAACGGCATTACCCGAAATATCTTTTGACGTGAAGCGACGAAATGAAAATAAATTATGTGTCACAGAGTGATTTTGATGTTGTTCTCGTATTTTACTTCTTGTCGCTTATTTTTCTGGTGTCACTCAATATTATCGCGTAAATATAATATTTATCACGTTTTTCACTTAACCAGGTATATATATAATTGTATTATTATTGTCGAGCAGTGCAGTGGTTAAACATTTTATAGACTTCCACCCCTTGTCCGGACAACGAGATTTGTCATTTCCGTCGTGCTATTAAATAACAGCCAAACGACAGACGCGATTACTTATTTTATTATTATTGCTACATTATTACCATCACGTTTTCCGAATGGTTTTTTATTTAAATCATTCGGAACCACAGAATATAATTCGCCACAACGACCGATTATAACGGTTGACCGTTGACGACGACGGTGCGGAACATAATGTATATAATTTATTATAAATAATATAATATAGGGTGATTGTTATTTGTTAATATTTAAGTTACGGCCATTTTATCACGACGTGAATATTCAAAATACAGAAAAATGTATGAAAGGTTTTTCGATTTAGAATCGTCTAAAATGATTTGTACGTTTTATAATAATTTTTAACAATATATTTTATAGGGGAGTTTTGGGAGGGGTCGATTTTAGAAACTCGAATGGGAACCTATACACTTTTTGAAAAACATAATTTGAAGACGTTTCAGAACAACATTAATTAATGCAAAACTATCTATGCTCGAGAGCCATTTTAAGTTTTGTCTAAAGTCGACCGCCCAAAACCCCCCTAAAATATTGTAAAAAATTATAAAATGTATAAATCGTTTTAGATGTTTCTAAAATATCAAAAAACATTCGTATAATCATACATTTTTCTCTGTTTCGAATCAATAAATTGGTGGCCGTAATATAATTTTTGAATTGCCCTGCGTGTAATAGCGTATAAGAATATCGTCGTGTCAATATTTATTATTATTTTTCGAGCGACGAACGTTTGTAGGATTAGCGAACGGATATTTCATAATGACATTATTATTATTATTATTATTATTTAGCGTGGGCTTAGGTACGTTTTAATATAAAATCCAACGACAAAAACGAACATCTGTGCAATGCGAGAAATTCATTTCTACTGCGGATCGTCGAGAAGAAAACAAAATCAAATACAACAGAACGCGTACAATATAATAATATTGAGTTTCGATGTATATTAAAATACATATTATGTGATTTTATATTAAATTCATATAATATTATCTACTTGTAGCTTTAATGGCGTTTTTGGACATTTTATCTTCGACGACGCATAATAGTATTATATTGCTCCTTCGACTTATCGTTATTTGTATATGATAATATTACACACCCACTGTAATGATATTCACATTATTACACAATATAGCTACACATTAAGCAAATATCATCAATTATTATATCTAAGTACTATATTATAATATTCACAAAAATACAAATATAATATTCTGTACCCCGTATATACCACATTAAAATTACCCAAAATTATCTACAACAATAATATAAATCACACTGCACCCGTCACAACAAAATACTCATCATACAATTTAATATTATAATAATATACAGGGTGTCCCAGGTCCATTTGACTAATGCAATAACTTTTACACCAGTAACAGTGATTAGCAAGAAATAATTTTGAATTTTAACACACTTTGAAAATTGTTTAAAAATTAACGACTTAACCAAATTAAAAGTTTTAAACGCCAAAATGGTGTTTAAATACTTATTTATGAAATAACTATCTTGGATTATTAGAAAAAATATTAAATACAAAATTTAAATTATTTATCTTTGTTGTATAAAAATAAAATAAAATATAAGATATACAAATTATAGCGCAGAGCTCTACAAATCATTACAACAAAAAAAAAAAACTTGAATAGAAAAAAATTTATTGCATTAGTCCAATAGACCTGGGACACCCTGTATATATTGTAAGTAATTAAAACGACAAAAATGTACCATATATAATATGTATTACAATAACTAACTTTGTACCCTAAATAATCGTAAAATATCACACACCGTGTACCATTGCAGATCGATATTCTTGATCCTATTCATTACTATTCATTTAAAGTACTTAACCATAATATACCATCCAGGTTGCTATATTATTATAAGGTAAAGTTTCATCAATAGCAACGGCCGAGCTTATTTTTGATTCATTAGACTACTACGTAGGAAATCGTAGCTTTATGGAGTAGGTACCGAAAAAAGCATAAATCATTATGCGTTTTTCTCGCCATTTGTATCATACATAAGATGTACGACGAAAAATTGATTATTTGTTGTGTCAAAAACCGACAATTTTACAATTAAGTACCTACTTAAAAACGTAGGTATATAATTTTAAATGTAAAATACAATATTATGTATAATTTATATCATTTTTAAATAAAAAATACAAAAAGATTGCCGTCGGCTATATAAGTGCTTACTCATCACATCAATTATATTCACATTAGCTTTTTTTTCACGTTACAATAACGATTTCAGAATAATATATACATCTGGTCTGCAGATTAAAATAAATGCTGTGCTGTGGTTTTCGGATGTAAGTATAATATATGCACAACCATATACTATACTTATTTTTGAGGCTCGCAGCGTCATTACTGAACCTTTTCGATTTCTTCATTATATCATTATAGGGAACCTAATAATATGCGCGAGCACAAAGAATTATAATATTAAGGCGCCCGGTGCCAATGCGATTTTGTACACAAAAATACGCTCTACGGGAATAGGGATCCCGTGCTGTAGAATCAACCGAATTTGATAATTTTTTTTTTTAGCTAATAGAGGGTAATATTTTACAGGCCGCATCGATCTCCGTTTTTCAATATTTTGATCTCAAACTTTTAAAAAAGTCTATTTAAATAAGAGACAATTTTAAGAGCTTTTTTTGCAATTTTTTTTTTTATCATTTTTTAAAATAAAGTAAAAAATCTGAGCTCGATGCGGCCTGTAGAATATTGTTGTGTATCAATTAAAAAAAAAAATTATCTGAAAATATTCAATCGACAACGAGTTATCCATATTCCCGTATAAAGTCATTTACGTCAGTCGAAATGGGCAACTAATCTGTGACATGCGTGACTGCGAGTGCGTTCGCGTCTTTCATATGCGGTCAGTAGAGGGTTCTCTCACACTAATAACCATTTACACTACAACACATTGACAAGACCGTGCGACGCCGAAACAATATGTGTGAATAAGGTGGTTGCCAATAATTTGCTCCTCAATAAATAGCCGCGGCCCCGGGGGCCTTAATGTCGATTTAACTCTTAGCAATATTGTTGTTGATAAGCGCACGTAGTTAAATTATACGAATATTGTATATGCGTTTGCACCGAGTGGACTAAACCGCATAAAATATTCTTTGACAAGGCATAATTATTATTAATATTAAAATATCAATACTATTATACTTACATAAATATTATTATTATTTCGACGTATTAATATTATATTTATAATTTGATCACAATCTTGTTGATATAAAACCTTTATACCTTGAAAACAACACGAAATGTAATTCTTTGAGCAAATAATTATACTTTATACTCTCAAAACAGCTAAGATATTTTGAAAATAGCTTCACGATCGTCTATAGAAAACACTGATATTAAATTTCAAGTTTCTATGATTATTCCTGTTTGAATAACAAAATCTATTTTGTCGAAAACTGTAAAGGTTGAGTGAATATTCGTATTAATTCGCCATTATTTTTATTTTTAGTTTTTTCTGATTATTTTGAAAAGTGCTGGAAATAAGGAAACATCTTACTTTTAACCCTCTCAAAGTACTAACTAGATCAAATTTGCTACCAGGAACCACTCACGTAAGATCGGATAATAAATATTATTACTTCTCCAAAACGTTATTATGACAGACAAAAACACACACACACACGCACATCGTCGTAAAACCTAATACATCGCTTCACTCAGAATCAGAAAAAAAGGAAATTTTGGGCGCCAGAGAATATTTTATTATAATACGCGTAGGTACCTACGATTATCGTTAACGTGAAGTGTATACAGAGTGATTGACCTCGCATGTTCAGCCCCATTTTCCCCCCTATTGGCTATTTAATAATGCAATTTTTTTGTTATCTAATTTTTGTAATTTTTAAATATAGAAGTAATTATGGTGATTGATTATACTTTATGATGGTATTTTCGAATATTTTAGACTTTTTTTTACCATTTAAGCGACCTTCGGTTGGCGATAAAAACGTCTGTATTTTCAAATAAGGTCCATCCTTTTTTAATTTAAACTAGTCAGCAGATACCTTTTTTGGAAAATATTGACGTACCTATCTAAATCAAAATTCAAACGAGTAGTTTCCGACTAATTTTCCGATACGAATTGTATGTACTAAGAATATAATGGTATTGGAAATGGTTAAACAGAAAATTAAAATATATGCACATTTAATAATTGTTTTGTCATGTTTTTATTAGTCATGATGTTTGTAAGAATTAATAATTATATAAAATTCTTATAGATTTATATAACTTACCTTCTATAATTTTCTAATCGATTTTAAAATATCAAATACCTATCCTTATAACCTATCGAATCTGTTATTTAACTTTTTTCACAAATATAAGCAAATACCTAAATATTACACAATACATATTAACCTATATTATCCTTAGTACATGATGTTTTTACAATTTAGAAACAACTCGTTAACTTATAAAAATTCTCTGTTGAATAATTTAAAGTAAAAAGGATTGTACACATTTAAAAAATAGAAGTTTGTATCGCCATACACAGGAATTGGTAAAAAAAATATTCGAAAAAAATATGGTTTTCAGGTATTATATTATTTAAAAACCCCAAAAATCAGATTATGAACAATTGTTTTATTAAAGAAAAAACTGGACTGGAGCACGATCGGTGATTCACTCTGTATATATTATATTCCACCATCTGTGGATGTGGAACGATCTGCATCATATCGAAGTCGCCCAAAATTCAGGGCGTAGAATGAATATGTCCTACAACTGAGATATTTTCCAAAACGAAAATTTCACTAAACCAAATTTTGTTTAAATGAATCAAAGATTAAAAAAAAAAAAAAATAATAATAATCTGTTGAATAATTTAAAGAAAATACGGTTATTGGCTCTTATTTTTTTGAAAAACCAAAGTGTTTTTATCGCTACAAGTACACCACTATGTACATGGTATTACAAAAAAATCCCGAGTATCTATTTGAAGATAATATGGTCTTTGAGTGTATTATTAAAAATTCCAAAAATCAGATTTTGAAAAATATTGCGTCATTATAAAGAAAAAGGAGCACTACCTACGATTGGCGAATCGCTCTGTATATATTATATTCCAGTGGCCCACGGGTGCGGAACGATCTTCAGACCGAAGTCCGGAGCGTAGAATATTACAATATGCGTCCTATACCGCGGCCGAGGTATTTTCCTAAACAACAATTTTACTATAGACCAAATTTTGTTTAGATGTACAAAAATTTAAAAAAAAAAATCATTTGCTGAATAGTTTAGAGAAAATAAAGTCGGTTTATCGTTTGAAAAACCAAAGTTTTTATCGCCACAAGTACTCCATATTATATAGTACTCCTACTTTGCAGTAAATAGTATTACAAAAAAAATCCCTAGTATCTGTTCGAATATAATATGGTTTTTGTGTAATGAGTATATTATTAAAAATTCCAAAAATCAGATTTTGAATAATATTGCACTCTATTAAATAAAAAATGCGCACTGCTCAAGGTGAATCGCTCTGTATATATTACATTCCAGTGGCCCGCGGTTGTAGAACGATCTGCATCATATCGAAGTCGCCCAAAATTCAGGGCGTAGAATTACAATGTCTTATACGGCTGTGGTATTTTTCAAAACGACAATTTAAATAAACCAAATTTTGTTTAAACGTATCAAAAAAAAAAAAAAAATATATGATCTGCTGAATAATTTAAAGAAAATAATCAGTTCTCATTTGAAAAATCAAAGTTTTTATCGCCACTCAAGTACTCCACTATGTAAATGGTACAAAAATATCCCGAGTATCTATTCGTGTATAATATATAATATGGTTTTCGAGTATATTCTTAAAAATTCCAAAACGTAGATTTTGAATAAAAATTGTTTTATTAAAGAAAAGGGAATCGCTCTGTATATACATATGGTTTATTTATTCCAGTGGCCCGCGGGTGCGGAAAGCGATCTTCAGACCGAAGTCCGGAGCGTATAGAATATTACAATGGCCTCCTTTACTGCCGAGGTATTTTTCAAAACTACAATAATTTCGACTAAACCCACATATTTTTATTATTATGTCGAACATAATAGAACCGCCTTTGGCAGTGCGTTTACGACTGTGAGTATATTCCACTTACTCGGGTACATGTTATTATTGCCGATATATATAATACAATAAAATGAGCGTGCATACAAAATATAAAACGGTTAGGTTGGTCGGAATAAAACGGTTGCGGGCAAACACGTGACGTCGTTATATAATTGAAAAAAAATTCACCTCGCGTATTTCCGTGCGCGTGTGTGTGTGTGTGTGGGCACACTTCAACTATTATAAATGCGTACGTCTCTTTTCAATATAAATATAAAACCGAAAATCGAAACCTTTGATGCCAATGTTCTCGGAAATCACTCGACGGGTTGTCTTAATTTTTTTTTTTTTAATGAAAGATTAACCGAGAAGTTAAGGGAGAAGGTTCCTATCGCAAAAAAGTATATTTGAGTATAATTTAAAGAGGTGCTCGCACAAGGATTTCAAAATTCGTGATGAAAATCGAAAATTTGTATTTTGTCTATAAATGGGGGCTATTGGTTACAATAATTATTAGTCATCAGTTACAGTAACAGTTTTTCCTATACGTACAAAATTATGGAAAAACTGAAAGTGCTATTTTTGATGAGATATTATAATATATGAATAATCTCTTTTTATGTATAGGGTTGTAAATGGTTACTGCAATATATCTTATAGCTATTCTATTTAGTACAATATGGCATATACATATTTTTACAAACAATTTTTTTAAAAAAAAAAACAAATCTTTGGCACAGGCCGCACCATTGCGATGTTTTTCGTGTGCCTAATATTCTGATATCACTTACTCGTCCACTGTACTTACTTATTTCATCTTTGACTCCGTCGTCGCCGGGTGGGACAGCTATAGAGACGGCTATAAAACGGTTGCTGACAAACACGTGACGTCGTTAAATAATCGAAAAAAAATTCACCACGCGTATTTCCGTGTGTGTGTGGGCACACTTAAACATTATAATAATATATTATATAAAATTATAATGTTCTATTATAAATGCTCACGTCTTTTTTCAATATATATAGAACCGAAAATCGAAACCTTTGATGCCAATATGTTCTCGGAAACTACTCGACCGATTGTCTGAATTTTGTTTTTTTTTTTAAACATAATATTATAATATCACGGAGAAGGTTCCTAAAAGTAACATTTAACATATATTATATTTTATTAATTAAAATAAAAGTGTAAATCGTATTACACCCATATATAATTGTGCGGCCCCCGGGTTTCCAGCTACCTGAGACCTGACCTTTTTGTCCGTCAACGGGCGTGTTGATAATATTATATTGTATTGTTCTGCGAAGTTTATCGATAAAAACAATATCGAACGTACAATATTATAATACATTATTATTCCTATAAAAGCATTTGCCATTTGCCCGGCAGGCGCCGTCGTCGACGGACGGCAATTCGGTGTCGGGGCTATACTGTTACGTGCGAGCTACCCATACCAGAGATCTCTTTCGACGGTGGTTTATTTAATAAAAGTGTTTGTAATAATAACTATGCGTGTTCGTTTATCGGTAAGATGCGTATAATAAGACACATGAAAGTGTGTGTGTGTGTGTGTGTGTGTGTGTCTGTGATGTATGTAAATAATATGTAAAAGTGTCTGACTTGGAGGTGCATTGGACTCGGCGGCTACGGTACATCTGAATATACGCTGTCCTTTGGGCTCCCTTATATTACAATAATATGGTCCTCCTATCCGGCTTTTCGTGAGAACGCCGCCTTGTGGTCGTTATTTCTCTTGATAGGTGCGAGATTCTAAGAATAATTGAAGTGGCACTTCCGCTCAGGTCGAATAGCGTGAATAATATTGAATAATATGCGATTCTAGGTGTTGTAAATGGCAATTCCGCTCCGGTTTTCTATTATTAATCGATGTATGATTTAAGTGTTACCTATATGTGTTATGCCGATATTTGCACATTGACTCTATATCGTAATTTAATTACAATATATACAATACATTTAATATAATATAATATCGGTGCGACTTTCTACGAGTCGTAGCCCGCGTAACACTACTATACAATCGCAGTTTTTTTCTTTCCGTCAATATATTATAGGATTTTATGAGTTGTCGTGTTTTTTATTATGAAAAGAAAACTTGGTAATATATATATTATATAGGTTAAAATGGATGTCTGTCTGTTCGATAGTTCGAGACTCGAAAACCACCGGGCCGTTAACAATAATCAATAACCATATTGATATCTAATCTAGATCCCTCGCGAATTGGCGGGTGTTTACAGCGTATTTTATCAACGATTAGAAGTTATAGACAAGAAGGGCGGCTCACGCGAAAATTTTGTTTTCGGCTCACGAAAAAAGAATATATTTTTTATTTATTTTTCGGGGATTCCCATTGGTTACATATTATATGACTATAACGCACTATTACAATTAGTGGAAATAATATTGCACGTAAGACATTTTTTCGCGAATATATTTATAAAATAAACAAATATTTGGCGACGTCGCGGCCGGGTGGAACAGCTATAGTAGGTATAGTTTAATATTTAATATAATATTCAATCATATTGGGCATAAACGCGATATTCGACTGCAGATCGTAAAATGAGATAATTCATTTTTTTAGATTTATTATTTTTAATTCACTACACTTTTTTTTGTGTGTAACTATTTCGAGTACTGAACTACGTACATAATATAGTATAAAATATGATAATATTTTATTACGCGCAATATTCGATCAATGCAGGTAAATATAACTATACATTTTTTAGATTTATTATTTTTTTTGAAAAAAAATTCACCACACGTGTTTCTGTGTGTAGTACGCCTGTATAATAATGCGTGTTTGTGGTACTATAACTATTCAAGTGCGTACCATTACATATATATAGTACATAACAGCGGGATGGGCAACTCAAAATTGCAATAGTTTGCCAATTTGTAGAACTTCAAAATCTAGCTTCTAAATAACTAATAAAAATATTATCATTTGTTCTATATAATTTTTATAACTCGTATAGTGTATGAGTCTTGAGGATGTGTGGATGTGTGACTGTGGAATGTACCGCTGCAAAATCAACTTCTATTTCGTAAGTGGAAACAGCACGACCTAATGTTTCATTTGAAAGACGATATTTTTTTGTTTTGATTTGATTCAGAAAATGTAACACGGCGACACGCGAACCAAACAAAAGAGAGACAAGTACACGTGTTTTTGGATGATGCCCGCGGGCGGCCAGTTGCAGCCCATTCCTGCGTAGGTATATAATATATCAATATGACAATATTTAATCGGGTATAAGTATTACGCGATATATTTGATCGATGGTAAGTGTGAAATGATTAAGTTTTTAGATTTATTATTTTTTTTGAAAAAAAATTCTCTACACGTGTTTTTCTGTGTAGTACGCCTATAATACTGCGTCATAGTGCTACAATAACTATTGAAGTGCGTACCATTACATATAGTACATGACAGGGATGTGCAACTCAACAAGTTACAAGTTTGCCAGATTTTATAATTTTAAAATCTAGCGGGCTAAAACATAGAAAGCCAAAAAAAAAAAAATGCCATTCAAAATAACTAATAATAATTATCATTTTGTCTATATAATTTTTATAACTTGTATAGCGTATGCGTGTTGTGGATGTGTGACTGTAGAATGTACCGCTGCAAAATCAACTTATCTGTTTCGTAAGTGGAAACAGCACGACCTAATGTTTCATTCGAAAAACGATTTTTTTTTGTTTTCATTTGATGTATGCTTGAGAAAATGTAACACGGTGCAGACACGAACCCAACAAAAGGGTAAGTATAGGTACACGCGTTGGGTGATGCGGCCTGCAGTTGCAGCCCATTCCTGCAGGTATATATAATATAACAATATTTAATCGGGTATCAATATTACGCGATATATTTGATCGATGGTAAGTATATGAGATGATTAATTTTTTAGATTTATTAATTTTTTTGAAAATTTACCACACGTGTTTTTGTGCGTAATACGTCCACGCGCGTGCAGCACACTATATAGGCACACCGTTTTAAGTGCGCCGTAGGTACACATAGTATGCAATATAATAGTATTTTATTGGGCGTATATAATATTATGTTACGCAATATTGGATCGATCGTAAATGAGATAATTAATTTTTTTAGATTTATGATATTGTTTTGAAAAAAAATTCACCACACGTGCTTCCGTGGTGCGTATAGACGCGTTTGCGCGAGCACACTTTAATCACTATTATAAGTAAGCGTATATAATATGTATATATAGTATATAATAATATATTAATGATATTTTATTGGGCATATAATAATATATAGATACGCGATATTAGATCGATCGTAAACGATATATTTTTTTTTTCTCCGGCGCCGATGTAATAATTACGGCAATATAAACATATATATAGCGTATGATAATATGATATTATTCGCACGCACAAGTCGTGCGAGTTAATTGTTTCTTCAATTTTTTTTTTTCCCGACCGATTAACACAACTATAATATAGCTGCGCAGAGGTATACGCCGCCGCCGCCGCGTTATTGTCATTACAGCTTTATAGTATATTATGGCGATATTATTATAAAATAATATTATACGCGCCATGCATTGCCCGTATCATTATTTCATATATAGGTACCATTCGTAGGGCACTTCTACTCGCATATCGGAGGTACTTATTGTACAATATAATTACACTTTTTATGGGTATAATTGGTACCTACTCTATATTATTGTGTATTATAACGGCGCATAGTCGGAAACTATATATGTATAACTGCAGTCGTACGTATAATATTTTTTATTGAATAAAGTCTGCGACATAATCGGACGGACATATTATTATTATATTGAGTTTAGGTATTTTTCTGCAAAAGGTTATTTTTCATGAGTTGTATGTACACGCATTATTTGAATACGATTGAAATTTATTATTAAATAGTGTTTTTTTTTTTTATTTTGTCGAGCAGTTTTGAGTCGAGAAGAAATTCCACAGTGGCATTGGTCTGGATTAATTATCTCGGAAAGGCGATGTGCCTGGAGCGATTCTCTCCTTTCCTTTTCGAAAAAACTGACATTTCGTGAATTGGACGATTAATGTGGACTGTGGTGCAGATCGGTGGTTCTTCATAATAACATTGTGATACACAATAGTTAAGTAAATACTTGCCAATATAGGTGCATATTATAATATTATATATTATTATAAAAAAGCGCATCAGCTTAACTAGGGTTTATCAAACGCACTTGTAAAGAATTTCACGATTATGCTCAAGCTCTTAAATATTGTTGTATTTCTCATTAGCATATTATACGTTCTCAACTGGAATATGCAAATTTGACATGGCACACCGACTCGCTATAATCCACAATCAAGATCTCTCTCAAATTCAGAATAATTTTTTAAGAGTTTTAAGCTTTCAGTGTAAAATTATAAAACTTCTCAATCTGATTATAATATCGTAAATAGGCTGCTTCTCTATCTCGCCACTAGAAAAAAAGATTTAAACTGTTGACTTGAAAATTTCTTTACAAACCATTACACAATATTATACAGATTGTCCAAAACTGATTGAACGATTAAACTTCAAAATAAACTTTCAAGACTCTAGACTTAAGTTACTTTTCTATCCACCGAATATATTATAATATGTTACTCTCCTCGTCTAATATTTTAATGTCTTTGGGAAATTCCATAAATAACGTAGGTTTATTTCACTTTTCGTGTAAATTTATTTCACTCTTTACGTAGGTATATTACTGTTCATCTTTATTCGTGAATTAATTAATCATAATTTTTATTTTCATTATAATATACGATGGCTGTACATGCAACTTGATTTATATACATTTTTTTCTTTTTAAATATTCGTGTAACTGTCTTGTAATTTATTCCGTAATAAACAATAATATTATTACCGTGTTCACGTGGCTCGGAAACGATATTACGGGCAATTGTAAGCGATATAGCTGGTACCGTTTAGTGCACACCTCAATGGCTTGTTGTAATAATATTATTCGTACATTTTGAAACTTATTTTTAATCAAACGAATTGACCGTTTATGAGTAATAATATTTAACAGACGAGTATTATACGCGCTGTCCGCAGTTGGGAATACGAATCGTAGCCTTTATTTAAATATATAGGTGAATAATTATCATTATTTGCCAATATTTGCGATATAAATTAACTTCACGGATCGAACTTCAGTGTTACTGCGTTAGTGTTTACAAACACTTCAATAATATTTCAAAGACCGCGAATTTTTAGTTAACGCTCATAATTTCAAAAAATTGTATTGTCTAAGATAACATTTTTTTTTTTACATTATTTGAATATTCATTTCATCACTTTTTTGAACGGCGACATAATATTATAATAGGTATACATTTTTAATTTTCCAAAGCAAAATATTTTTTTCAAAATGATTATACCTACATAAAAAAAAATTTGAATGAGTAGTTCATTAGTTACAATAACTCATATAATTTTTAAGAATTTAAAGTTGAAACGAGCCGAGTATAGAGCTGTGACACAGAGCAGGTATATCTCGTCTAATATGTTGGTCCACCAATAATGGTGGAATAATCGCTTAACTTTGATTTCGTGTAAAAATATTCTCAGAAAAATATTTTGCTTCTGGATGTAAAATTAGATACTATGTATGTTACCATTCACAAAACCACCGAGCATTTTAAAAAATGTTTAAAATGAACTCGAGTTCAAAACTAATGTGTTCGAAAAACGTTAATATACTTAACAATTTAATAATGTGTGTTATTTGTTAAAGTATAATCATTCTATACTGTGTATACTTAGTTGACCCGGCATCAGTGGCTTCGGTCTTTTTGACCGACAGTTTTTTAATTTCTTAAATAATTAATAATTGGAACCATATCCGTCTTTTTTCTACTCAGTACCTTTTCTTCGACCCATAAAGAGTAGTTGTTTTGTGGTTTAATGTAATTTGGTATATGATGTATCTACCGCCTCGTAATGTACGTACTCGTGCTCATAAAAAACGAAATGCAAAAAATTAGATGTAAGTAAAATATATATCGTATTAAATAAATATTGTGTTTACATGAAAAATAACAATATTAATCATTTTAGTTGACGGATAATAGTAGATCAAAATGTATAATTTTGTATTGTTCGGTCAAAAAGACCGATGCCACCTCTCGCGTGTTTTCAACCGAAGCCACCGATGCCGGGTTAAAGTGCAGTAGTTAATGTCAAGGAATCATAATCGGGAAGACGAAAGTTAAAAAATGATTTTAACATTGGAGTAAGGAAAAAAAACATGATACATCAATTAATATTTTATATTAATTCTTTTCAACAATATGTACCGAAAATGTCACTTTATTATAATATTATACATTTTACTACTGCGCAGGTCGGTTTCCCGCAGAAAACGTAATATCCGACACGAGGTAGAGTATATATATATATTTTTTTCCAAGACTGCTGCCGAGGTGAAAAACTGGTAAAAAATAAAAATAATAATAACGCCCCGCGGAGTTACTCGCTGTGTTACAATAATACTGCGCGTTTTTCGTCCGTTTGCGGTTTTAAACTGCATGTACCGTTACATAATAATAATATTCCACAGTGAGACGGCGAACTTGACATTTTGTATTTAATTACTGAACCGTGTACCGTGACTAACCGCGTAGAAACTAGAAGTGCACTCGCGTATACACGTCATGCACATGCAGCAGTCGGAGAGAGGGCAGTGGAGTAGAGTGGAGGAGAGTGAAGGAGGTAGATATCTGCAGATGACGAGTGACATAAAATATATTTTAGATTCCAAACGAAGCAGTGGGCAACCAACCTATTGTCTTAACAACGATGTGAGTTTATTTAAATTTTTTTTTCTGGTCACTGTCATCGCACGTTTTGTGGCAGTTAATTTGCTCCAACGTCTAGAATATATAATATATAATTTGTATGGTTGCAAATTTGACCTTGTCAGTAGGTACGCTTTCAAATCTTAGTGCTTTTCTAATACAATAGGAAAAACGGGATTATTCACATTATTCCAGATAAAATATTTGTTGATCGTTGTCTGCAGCATTGATGATCGTTCATCACGACGAAAAACTATTGAATCGCTTTGCTCTCGAGGAGACTTCAAAAGTCGGAATAACTAAATTCGACATACATTTAAAAAAAAAAAAAGTAGTAAAGAGGTACTTATCAATATTTGCGTAATTTCGTTCTTGCAATATACTTATGGCTCATTTGATTCGCTTATAAGACATGCCATTTATGAAAATTAGACATCCATATACAGTAGTCACTCGATAATTCGAACCTCGATAATTCGAAAAACTCCATAAATCGAACTAAACGCTTAGTCCCCCGAGAAAACCTCTAAATTTAGAAAAAAATACATGTATTCCGGTCTCCCCGATAATTCGAAATGTCTGTCGGTGGGACACACACTACAATTCGAATTTTTTTTTTCCAGAACCTCTATAATTCCAATTTTCTTAAACGCAATTATTATATGTATGTTCAATAAGTTCATATGTACAAAGATCATGTACAATCTATTTGACGTCCTCGTAATGAAACTAATAAATATTATCGTAGCTTATAAATATATTATCGTACCTTACCTACCTATATATAATAAATAAATGACAAAATAAATGTAATATGTACAATGTACATACAATTTTTCACCTCTCTTTAATTCGAATTAATTTTTTTCCCCTCGATTATTCAAACACTCGGTAAATCGAAAACCTCTATAAATCAAATTTTAAGATAGGTCCCCTGAATTTCGAATTATCGAGTGACTACTGTATAATGAAAGCGATGTGAAGCATTACTTTTAAAAAAGATGAGGCACACCGTCCGTCCCCTAAACAGCATATAAGCAAGCAGGCTCGTAGACAGGATTTTCTCAGGGAAGTGTTTTGATTTTATATATTTAAATATAACCTTTTTGATCTAACGGCGCACTAGCCCTACCCTATATTTAACAGTGGCACACCTGACTATTTTTTTTTTATTATTACTATTATTAGACTTTTATCGTATATTAGTATCAAAGTATATCGGTAAATTAAAAGTGAATAAGTTAACATTTCGTGTTTACTCAGGTCAGGAAACTCGCATGCGTAATATCATATTTTAGTTTATTACAAATATTCAATTTTCTATACTAATTTGTTTAATCAATCGAACGCGGCACACCTATGGAGGCCTCACAACACACCGGTTGGGAAACACGCCGATGTAGGGTGTGCGTAATACACATCACTTTTCTAAGTATAGTAATCAATCTTAATATTATATTAATTATTTATCAAACGAGAAACAAAACTGACAACTTGTTTCGTAGAAATTTGTATCATACCTAGGTATAACACATTTTTTGCACGATTGCGGTCGACGGGTGGGGGGGGGGGGTGGGTGCTTCAACGCCCAAAACACCCGCCTGGCCGCGACGCCGCGAGTATACCAGCTCAACCCCATGACATATAACCACGGTTGCAGTGTGGAGACGTTACGTAACGTGCCAATATTAATATCGCGCTCGCTGTTAAAATAATATACCTAATATAATCACGCACATAATATGAACGATTTCAGTGTAGGTTTGTAAAGTGGCAATATAATAGCAGTGCAGCGCGTGCCTTTGTACGTTGTGTGTTCAGTTTCTACGCCCCCGCCAGTGTTGCAGTCGTGACCGAAACTGCGAATTACATAATATTATATAATATTACATGGCGTATATATAGGTACCTATAATAAACTAATAACCGTAATATAAGTAATAAATAATAATATTAAACGTCGCGGCACCTGTACACGAACGGCGTATTATATATTATCATACAATAATAATACGGAGTTATGTTTTTCCAATAAATAACAATAATTATTATTGTGATTCGCTATGTGAGCGTTTGTGCAGACACATGAATCACCACGAAAACCGATTGTTACTGTTACTTTTTATATCGTGGTATTCGACGAGACGTCCTACACACCGATAATAATAATATATATTTGTATAATGACATACGTATCACGCACTACCTATGCGAGAGACGCCAGCTGTTCGATAGGATATAATAAAACGTCATATTATTTTTATTTTTATTTTTTTTATATATATTATAATATTGTTATTATGACGACGAGCCTATGTAAGGGAAGTTGTCCGAAGAGGGTGACTTCCCCCACCCCACAAACACACTCGTTAAATACGTCTGAAATTCAAAAAATTGGCATTTCAAAACATGATGGTTTGCAAACGTTATATATAATAGAGTTCTGATTATAAAATAATAACGCTACAGAAAACTAGGTTGAGATTTGTAAACCTAATTAAATCGGAAAACGGTTAACGAAAATAATTATAATCACAAACCTGCAAAACAGAACGATTAACAAAATATATAATACGATCATGGAACAAAACAAAATATATACCTATAGAATAGCATCAACTCTAAACGAAATTAAAATCTATTTGCTTAAGAGTTAATTATTATGTTATTATTATTGGTTTCGTAGACATATTTATTAAACATGATTCATTTTTTCTTAGCAATCAATCCGCAAGTATTCTTTATAATACTTATATTCCGTATAATTCTTTCCGTTTAATCCCCGAATAATTATTATTGTTAACCGCAAATGTTGTTAACGTTTTACTTCTAAAAATTAAACAATAAAAGCAAAAATTGTAAAACGAAATTTTTTTTCAAATGCAAACTTTGGTTCAAAAACCATAGGCGGGTATTTTAAAGACTATACACACCCGTGGTCCACACTCGTTTTTTTTTATAATAATAATAATATATGCTGTATGGAGGTGGTCGAATAATTGCACTTTTTACTCGAATAAACGGTTCGATTCCACGCTGTCAGATCAAAAACAGCAATAGGCGAACTAACGATACTTAATAAATTATATGGAATTTACATTAGACTTTTCGAGAATTTATGAACTGCAGCTATTACCATATATCACTGCAATGCTGATTGAACGGTTTTTAAAATGTCCAGTTATGCCCACCCATAACACGGCTGTGATGGTATTGCTGGTTATTTGAACACAAATACAATTATTATTTATATCGAATTTCCACGGATGTTTAGCACGATCTTATAAAGCTATAGTTTTGTTGTATCAAATGCTTTAATGTATTATATTATAATATATAATATTGAAATTACATTTTTATTTATATTATAATTTATTGATATATTTATAATAAATTAATTGTATTAAATTTGTAATACTCAAAGTAAATGTACAAAATTCATTGAAAAACATTTAACTTCTTTACGATTGTTAAACACTTTGATAAATAATTTGTGAATAGTTTATACGGAAGGATTTTTACGAAGTTACAAATATTACAAGCAAAATCAATTTCATATAAGACTGTTGTAAAATATGTATAAAAGTATTTGCATATTTTTATCGGTAATGTTTCAGTTTAATAGATGTGACGTCCGATAAGAGCTTTCCAGTTTCCTTAACAGTTTGCGTAAAAAAGAACGCAATAAACATAGTCGTAATAGTCACGTTAGGCATTTTCAGATCAAACAATTCCATACGCCACTCACAATCGAGCGTACACGATGTACGGTTATATTTTTTAGATGATCTAAATCATAAATATTTTATTCGGGATTATTTAATATATTTTTTAGGTTTGATGTCAGCAAAAACTACTCATATTTTGAATCTCGAGTTTATGCTATAAAATGAAAATTATGAGAAATTATTCAATGAATTCGGTTAATTGCATAATATTTGATTTAAATTTCACTAAGAAAAAATTGTTTATCCTTAAAATGATTTTAATTTTTCGTTTTACTCATAATATGCACTAACCATATTATTTTCGCGGTATGGTGTTCAATATAGGTGGATAATATAATATCTTATAAATATAATATAATATTGAAAATTGATTAATATTATAATATTGTGTCCAGTAAATATTATATAATATGGTTACTAGCTGAATTACCCGGCTTCGCCCGTGTGTATTTTTTTTCATATTTACAATATTATGGGTAGGTATTAACATTGTTGAGTGCAAAATAGTTTTTATATGCACCTCGTTGCCGTTTGAAAGAATTAATAATGCCCACTCTATATAAATAATAAAATGTTTTATTTTATAATATAACGGTTAAAATATACTAACTAATATCTTTACAACAACATTCAATTTTGAATTTAGTTCCACCCGGCGAGCCAAATATTAAGTTAAGACTGACCTGAAGTGATTTACACGTATCTAACCCTGCACCTGCGGGTAGGCAATCCACTGCATTAGCTGATCGAGGACAATATAATAAAATATAATACTTTTTAAATTCGCTACCATACAAAGACCAAAGATCAAGAATAACTAACCGAATCTCCACACAACAGTGGCAATCCCAGCGGGACTGTACTTCCAACAACAAATTAAAAAATATTAAAAAAACTATCCAGAAATGGCGACTTCCCGTCAACACAGCCCGTAAGGTAGATATTGTCACCACTAGAATTGGCCACACGCATATCTCACTAATTCTCGTCTTTTCAATCACGAAGAACAGACAACCTGCTACCAATGATGACCTTTCTCATCTAACAATCGATCACCTCACACTCCATTGCGCCGAGTAAGACGAGGAACGAAACACATTTTAAACCACCCCTCCAATATGGAAGAAGCACTCGGGTAGACCAACGCCGATGCAATCTTCAATGTTTTCAACACCACCGAACTATCCAACTTATTATAAGATGATTGCAAATACTTTCTTTGTGTAATACAACCATACATATGTATAAATACTTCTAAGCTACCTCATAACTCGTAAAATGTTAAATTTTTCTGGCTAATGACCGCTGTTGTCAAAGCCTTTATTGCTAATAAAAAAAATAAAAAATAAATAATACTAACCTGCGGTGGATTGCGGACCCCTGCACCACAGTGAGGTGCGTAAGTGAGTGAAATCAGAATTAGGTAGGTACACGAAAGACATTGCGACGACTTTGGCCTGCGCTGTAAATTTGTTTTTTCTATAAATTTGTTTGCCAAAATGTGTATATGGTGTATACAGGGTGTCCCAGGTCTATATTTGACTAATGCAACAACTTTTACACCAGTAACAGTGATTAGCAAGAAATAATTTTGAATTTTAACACACTTTGAAAATAATTGTTTAAAAATTAACGACTTGACCAAATTAAACGTTTTAGATACTTATTTATGAAATAGCTATCTCGGATTATTAGAAAAATATTAAATACAAAATTTAAATTATTTTGTTGTAAAAAAATAAAATAAAATATAAAATATGGAAATTATAGCGCAGAGCTCTACAAACCATTACAAAAAAAAAAAAAAAAAAACCTTAAAAATATTGAATAGAAAAAAAGTTATTGCATTAGTCAAATACACCTGGGACACTCTGTATGTACATTTTTACGTATATGTCATACGCGTCCGAACTGCTGCAGGTAGTATGACGCGGCGGACAATTAATATGAAATGAGCATTCGTTCGCGTGCCCCCGAGGACTGAGGTGATTATTTCTATCGACGAAAACTTTTCGGAACAATTATTATATTATCTACAAAAAAAAAAAAAAAAATACAATCCGATATAAAACACATTTATTTGACGGACAAAAAGGTCAGGCCGCAGGTAGCTGAAAACCCGAGGGCCGCCGCCGCCGCGCAGCACAAAACGTATTGGCGGTGAATAATATTATTATTAATAATTAATCCGCTTAAACTCGACATTTTTTTAAAAACCTTTCTTATTGCGCATTTGCGCGGTGAAAGTATCAGAGGGACCGCACTGTTCCAAATTTCAAGTTCGTACGTCGAGTAGTTTTTGAAATACGGCGATCAGTGAGTCAGCGGTGTTTGGATTTTATATATTATATACCTAGATAGGTAGATAGTTTTTTTAACTGATTAGCAAAAAAGCCTGGGAATACGTTAATAAAAATTATTTAACACTGCAGAAAAATAGTTACGCTTGGTTATACAACCACGGATGGTAACTACCTAGAATGTCGTGAACAAATTAATTTTTACCGAGGGGCCAAACCGAGCAAACAGGTAAAATATAAAATTCATTTAAACATAATATTATTATCCTATATTTTTATTCCAACATATTATTTTCTGAGCACCAAAAAATGTGATAATCGTGCTTCGCGGTGTCTTTAGTTTTTTTTACACATTCGCTCATAAATAAAATATATAATATCGTAACAACAGCTCTATACTAGAGTCCCAAATAAAATAAAATATTAGATTTTAACGCCGTCGTCGACGGATAATACGAAGATTATATTTTATTTTTTCTATCTTATTTTAATATTTTATAATATGATGGTAATGCTATGGCGGCGGTGGCCGTGTTTACGGTGTTTGAATAGACGCTAATTTTAATAAAATATTATTTATTATTATTTTTATTATTATTGGTGTTTTAATACGAGATAACGGGTCGTGGTTTATTTTCGACAAATCGATAATACGCTCATATTCTGATGATATTATTATAATTTAATATGATAACGACTAATAGAATAAAATAATATTAGTTTTAACGAGATCCGCCGGTGCCTGTTGGATGATATTATTTTATTTTTTCGGGCACAGATTATAATATTTTATGCACCTACTAAGTATATATTAGGAAGTCAGCAGATGTACAAAAATGTGCGTGTAATATAATATTATTATGTTTTTTTACCAAGTAATTCCGAAGAAATTCCCGTCGCATCACACTTTATATCTGTGACTACATATTGTATAGGTAAGTACAGGTTGATTCGTCTGCAGACTATACCATTTTATGGCGCAATAACGAATTTATTCAAATTGGGATTTTTGGAATTTTTATAAGTTCTCAAATACCATAATATTTTCTAATTATTGTGATGTTTTTGTACTACTTATAAGTGCCTTATTGTTACGATACAAACTGTTGTGTTTTTCAAACGAGTAACTCATTTTTTACTGTAAATTAATATTTAACTGACGATGAAAATTGTAACCGATCAAAATGAGAGCTAAATGTTTCTTTACATATTATAGTACATTTACTATATTATATAATTTATTATTATTGTATTAATTATAATACGATGAACTCGTCCGGGGACCGGCTTCATATATAGGTATTATCGTTAAAATTATGATTATTATATATTATTATAATCATCGAAAAAAATAACCGACCCTCACAAGACCGTGTGAGTTTGTAATTTCTTTTTCAATACCGATTCAGTATATTATCTAGGGAACAATAAGGGTCGGAGGACAGCAGTTCAAAAAAAAAATAAAAATAAATCCTCGATGACTGCGCAACAAGTGCCAACAACGTGTTGATGCGTGCGAGCCGTCTAACCTTCCGCGGGGCCATCGTGCGTACAATATAATAGCAACTCATCTCGACCTGCTGAATATGATTTGGACGAGCAACAGGTCGTTGTCTCTAAATTACGTTTAACTGTTGCAGAACGACTATACCGCCGCTCGGCGACGATTTGCGGTTTTCCGTAAAAAATAAAAAAAAATAATATGACCGTGTAATTCGCATCATGCACTATAAAATATAAGAGTCATATTGCGTGTTTAAATAATACCTACTAATTATTATTAATTATTTAGATTTGTTGATTTTATATTTCACCGTGTGCAGAAAAATTCCACTGAAAGTGTATGCATAATAAGCATATTATATGGGCTGCTCGGGAATAAAATTGAGGGGCGACAATCCAAAACGTACTACTATTTCCATTCTCCAATTTTTTCAGTATTGGTGAATTTTTGTTCCGAATGACTGAACCATTATAGAGGTATGGTAATTTTACCAAAACAATTCTAATAGTTGAATAAACATATTTTTTTTTATGTCCGACAAGTAATTTCGTAGTTTAATGGTTTAAATTTATTGATTGTGCCAAAACGTACCATTTCCATCCAATAGTACGTTTTGATCAATTGTATGAATAAAATAATAACTTTTTTACTTTATTTTATAATAATAGGTACATGAATATAACAAATGTAGGTATACTCATTTTATAAATACATCTACAACTGATACCATTGTGCAAAAATAGAATACTTAAATTGTACCTAAACATGAACAAATAAATACATTTTATAAAAATGTATTATTTTTTAACAATGTAAAAAACAAATGATAAGAACAATAACAACACTTAGATTAGAATTATAAGAAATATATTTTTATTTTGTGTTAATAAAAATAAAATTTAAAATAGACATTACGCATTTAAAGATTGTTTTTTAATAAAAAAATGCAAGCTGTAAATATTATAGGTCCATAACTTAGGAACAAAACTATTAAAAATAATTAATAAAACAAAATATATTATAGTTATAATTTATCTCAAAAAGTAAATATTTTAAGTTTCTCACTTGAGAAATAAAACTATTTTTTTTAAATAATAAAACAATTTAAAAAGTGACTACTTTACAAGATTTTAATACATTAACATTGGTTTGAAAAGTAGATAATAATAATAAATGGCAATTTAAGAAAGTTTAGTAGAGAATTTTAAAAACAATAATTAGGCACTTATTTACTTTAGTCAATAAATTTATATGATTTAACTAAGATATGGAAATTAAAATTAAAATAGTAGAAGCATTAATTTTGAAAAATGTAATTTAATTAAATTTTTTTATTTTTAAAAGATATGTACAATCTATCTGTACTTTGAGGTACAATAAGAACATGGGCTAAATTACAGCGATATTGAATTAACTTGATTTAAAGAAACCACCCAGAAATGACACTTCCTAATGAGTTTTTTAAAGTTATTTATTTAGTTTAGTTGTTTAGAAGATCTCTACACCATTTCCTTTTTAAACGTCGTGGAAGATTACCAGGGATTACGTTGGATGATAATTCATGAATTAAAGGATTCTTGAGAGTTAAAGGACGATCATGAAAACTCTTATAGAAACACTTTTCTTCTTCTTGAATAGTTTTTTGATGGAGATCAGTGTGAAGGGTTAGGTTCGATATGTATGGCGGAGAGTTGGTAATTTTTCTTAAAGTAATATGTTTTCAAACGTCTGTATTTTTTAAGATTTGGGATTTTGGCATTACCCCATAATTGGAGACTAAAATGGTCCATTTAGCCATATAGGTTTTAGTAGGGATTTCTACTTGAGTAGTTTAATGTTTATGTCTGTTTATTTAGTATTATTGAGTAGTGTCTTAAGCACGCGTAGCCGGGAATTCAGCTGCAGTGTTTTGGTTTTAACACGATGTGCCCAGGTGAGACGGCAGGTCAAGTGTTGGTCCAAGATATTTAACCGTAGAAGTTGAAGGAACCGAAAAAGTAAATAAAATCATAGCATTTAAGTTTCCCAAGGTATATTATAAATATAAAAAAATTAAGGGGGTGGGGCACATGTAAGCATCACTAGTTTATATAACAAACTTCAAATTCAAAAGAATAAACTCAGAAGAAAAATGAAGTAATGAATATTTAGAAATATACTGTTCCAAGCCAAAAAAAAAACACTAATATTATGAATTTATAAAAATATCAATTAAAAACATTTGAAGTTAAGTCGTGACAATATTTGGATATCAATATTGTTCCAGGTACAAAATCAATTGTCTTATAAGTTTTAGCAGAGTGGATAGGTAATAATAATAATATTTAACATATTATTATACTGTCTAGCTTTTAAATATTAATGATTTTCATTAAAATTTCAAATAATAGTGGCTGTATATAAGTGCTACAATATTGTTATTAGGTACTATGAAGCGCCTATACAAATATACAATACATATTGTAATTATTATTATTACTTAAAAGTATGGTTCATTAGTATTGGTCATCATCGCTGTACTTACACACCCATATTCATAAAAATCAAAAACAGTATCTGCGAGTGTCTGATTTTGTTTCACGTAAACTCAAATCATGTACACAATAAATTAGATAGTAATGTTGTTTTAAATAATTTGTTTTTGATAATAGTTTTTAGATTATAAAACAATAAAAGTATATTAAGCTGAAACTCACATCATCTTCATCATTCTTTTGCAACGGTTATTGTTTGGAACTCATTTTAATTTTAATATTGATTGGTGGATCATAGAATAAATAAATATATTAAAATGTTAGACACATTCATTCAAAATAAGAGTAAAATATAAATTGTACCCTTGTTATAGTCGGATTTAACTAATAATTATTATTATGATTAATGATAAGAATATTATAAGATAACACGACTGCAGTTTTGGCGCATTTTTTTTTATCAGTAATAATAAAGGTAGCGACTTAATGATTTTCTTATCAACTGATTAAAATATATACAAACAAATGAAAACAAGTAATCCGCACAATATTTGTTTGTAATTTAATTTAACAACAATATAATTATTAAAAATCTGTTTTATAAAAATGTAAGACCAATATGGAAATATTACGTTTTGTATTTAATTCAATCACATTGCCTATCTTCGTACTATACGGGAAATACTGATATGTGGCCTACTATGGAAATAGTACGTTTTGAAAACATTTGAGTAATTGGTACGTTTTGCTCTATTTTATCAAACGAACAAACTATTTACTATGGGAAATACTACGTTTTGACATAACTTGGAAATAGTCACTATTGTTTTAATCTTCACTATGGAAATAGTGCACTTTGTCGTAATGTTCGATTGGTTTTAACGAAGGAAATAGTACGATTAGGCTAAATTTGATAGCACCGTCCGCCTTTTTCTCTACAAGAATCAATGTTTAACTCAATTTTGTCAATTTTGAAAATAGTACCTTTTGGATTGTCAGCCCTAATGTCAAGCGAACAATTTTGTTCATCCAGGCTATATACATTCATTGGTCGAATATCTTCGAGTTGTTTGCGATCAGTGAGGAGGTGCAATTGTGA
Organism: Neotoxoptera formosana; assembly: GCA_022818045.1. Taxonomy (NCBI): domain Eukaryota; kingdom Metazoa; phylum Arthropoda; class Insecta; order Hemiptera; family Aphididae; genus Neotoxoptera; species Neotoxoptera formosana. The sequence goes on along the minus strand of CM040630.1, from coordinate 43,326,541 downwards.
GCCAAAATTCCAAGCTTTTCAAATATTTTTTAACAATTCCTATCGATATTATTGGTAAAATAAATACAAATAAGTAACAACTATAGTATTTTTCGTAATTAATAATGTATATACGATATGTTGGCTATAAGTATTTAACTTTACAATATTTTTTTTCGTTTGATCGTATTTGTATAATATTATTCCCAGTTAACCGACATTTAATTCGACAATCAGTATTCACTTCAAATTGCTTAAATCACTATACGTAAATCTAAATGAAACTACTTATTTGAGTCGGTTAAATAATACAAATTGGTCAACTTTAAACAGTTATCCTGCATCGCGGTCTTGCCGGCAAGCTGGAGCCAACATTGCACAACTCAAACGATGAACAACATATATACCGTGCATACGATCGCGGGGTGGCGGCCGTAGTCAACAACAGGTGTGTCCCAAAACTTTCCTATATGGACTTGGATGAACTGGAAAAACAACGCTATACGGATGCCTAAAATATGATGGTAACTTCACAACCAAGAGCGGTCGGTATGTCTAATTTTCACTACATTTTTTATTTTTGAACATAAGACCGTAAAAATCTTAGTTCGCTATAACTAAAATGATAATATTATTATGATAGAAGAGATCGTGCAGAATAATTGTATATTGAATTATAACCTAGGGACGAGTTAATTTCTGCTGACAAGCCGAACGACATACAGTGGACAATCGCGGGGTGGCGGCCGTAGACAGCAACAGGTGTGTCCCAAAACTTTTCTACGTCGATGGACTTGGATGAACTGGAAAAAAAACGCTGGTACAGATGCCTAATACATGGTAACTTCACAATCAAAAATGGTCGGTATGTCTAATTTTCACTACATTTTTTTTTTTTGACCATAAGACCGTAAAAACCTTGTTTGCTATAGCTGAAATGATAATATTATGATAGAAGAGATCGTGCAGAATAATTGTATATTGAATTATTATAACCTAGGGATGAGTTGATTTCTGCTGACAGGTTCAGCTCTTTTTTTTCTCTCATCCAATATAGCTTGAAGAGCTTTTATTTTTAAAATAAAATCTTTTTTTTGATTTTCCTATAATTTTGTTTAAAGTTTGTAGAACCCAAATCGGAAAGAGATTAACGATAATAGTTGTCCATGATAAAAAAATTTAAAACTTCATTTTTAACTCGAAGTCGAACCACTGTAATTCTTACAACCGCTTGATGATAATTTATACATAATATCATATGAATTGGGAATTACATTTTATAGGTTGATTTCATTAGTTAAATGTTCCAAAATTATAAAATATAACCCAAATTGTACTGTTTATTATTGCTGCAAATATACTATTAATATAAAAATTAAACTATTTTTATTACCCACTTAATTTCATATTTGAATAATCTAATTGCAATTAAATGCAATTTAGATAATAATCAAACAGGAATACACTTCATAAATATATTGTTAACATATAGGTATAATATCATATAATATTTTTTTTCCACAGCACATGACAAATTACAATTTCATTCTTATTTCTATTAAATTTAGTTTTAACTTTTTTCTAAAAATGCCTTATATTTATAGCAACTCTGAATATGTTAATATGTTATTGATTTATGGCGAAGCAGATAAAAGTAATAGGCAGGCCGCTGATTTGTATCAATAAAGGTCTTCTCAAAGAAAATCACCAGCTTCAAAAACTTTTCAAAATGTTGAAAATTATACGCGCAGAACAGGTATTTCACAATCTACATAATACATTAAGAAATAAGCCGATATTAGTAAATTGTTTTTTGAATTAATTTATTTAGGAAGATTACCTAATGGAGATCTTAATACTTATAATGGTATTGTAAGACAAAATGTAGTTAATGATCAACCAGCGGTAGAAATTTTGGCTCTATATTTTATAGAATTTATAATTTTATTATTACTTCTATATATTCCAACATGTTTCTACGAGAATGTTGGCACCTGTTGATATGTCAAAAACTACTGTACATATAGGATCTTAAAAAAAACACAAATTATATCCACATAAAGTGTGGCATATCGGTTCAATGATCAAAACCAACAGATTATGAATAAAAATACTTATATTTATTTCCAAAAATGTGTGTTTTGTATGAATTGGATAGAAGTATTTTCTCTTAAAAATCTTATGGACTGATGAAGGTTATTTAAGGATATAGGAAATATAGAAATTATTTTTCCAACCTTCGATCGATACATTTCGTCAATAAATATAGGCTTTAATCATCATCGAAACGACTAAACGAGTGCTATTCGCGAACATAACTTTTTTTCGTGCAATAAGACAAAATATAGCTGCAACCTGCAGTATACCATACATATTGTACCTACTTAAACCCTCGTTAACCGCATCGGACGAGTATATTTATAACGGCGTGAATGGTATATACCGCGATATATCTGTGGCTAGAAAACGAACTATTGGTCGACGGACGTACATATAATATAATTATTTTATTATATACTATTTTGTTCCGTTACGTATAATAATATACATAATATTATATACATGTATACAATACTTGCCGGATGAATGGCGAAAAAATGGCGTGTCCGGTGTGCATAGGTTATTATTATTACTTTTTACTATACTGTCATCACCGCCGTCGACGCTGGTAAACGTCCGATTGGATTTTAATTGGTATTCGCGTGCGATTTCCTTAATGACATTTTGGTAGACCGAAAAAAATATAGTTACAATATAATAGGACCTGCGGAGACAGGCCAACGTCCGGTTGTGCATATATATATATACAGGATGATTTCCCTGCAGGCACGGTCACCTGCACTGCTATTTTTTCTCTTCGATAGCGAATAATATGTTCAAATTCTCACTATCTGGGTTCTAAAATACTTAAAGACCATGTTGTCAAATTTTTGGGATTTTTTTCACTATTTACCGGACACGTTTATACAAACGTCTGTTTTTCAAATATGAACCACTCTTTTTCACTCCAAATTATTCAGCAGATAATTTTTTTGATAATGTTGATGTGTACCCGAACGAGTATTAGTTCATCTTATAGTTATCAAAATGTTTTTTCTAGGATAAAAGTCCTTAAAAATGGTTTTTCAAAAATAACATTAAATAATATAAATTTCATGTTTCCACATGGTTGAAAACATCGATGAGAATACATGCATTTATATATATAGTTTTGAATCCACGTATACTTCAGTGGGAGGAAAATACTCTTAAAATTGCAGCATTTGATCTTCTTCCCTCCCGACAAATACTACAATAACTGTCAACAAAACGTATTTATGTTAAATATACTTTACCCTTTATAGATTTAAAATGTCTTAATTGTAATTTATATAACAATATAAATCATAACACTGAAATGTGTAACCAATAAAAAAAAAGTGAGCCCACCCAGACATATTATATCGTCTGGATTTAACACTGTGCATATATTTTAAAGTTTAAGCCGAAGGATAATATAGTTAAATACACTATGGGTCAGAAGCCTTGTAAATATTATATGTTTATTTGTCAGTCACATGATTCGATGTACATTTTTCTCGCCATCTTAATAATAATCTTATTTTCGGAGTTGCGGCCCAATCCCTAAATAACGTGCCAGTTGCGGTCCGATTTTAAGAGAGGTGCGTACGAATTGCGGTCATACAATTATGTATATATTGCATACATATATGGTATATAAACGTCACAATATAAATGTATTAATATTACGTATTTTCCAATATTGTCATAATATTTGTCGTTTCAAGAATATATAATAATATACGTATAATATAATTATGTTAAAAAAAATAAAAGCATTTATACATATTAATAATATTTTTTTTTGTTTCTGACGTTTTTAGGCTCCAAAAATGGCAATCCGAAAAATATTTTAAATAATGATCGTCTGTGTTATCATTGTACAGTTTAGTAAATCCTAAGCTTTGGATTTTCCTCCACTTTGCCCTAAATGAAATCGACATCCTCTTATTTGTGCATTAGGGAAGGCTCCCGCTACAGCACTATGCACCTATATTGGTGGTTCAAAATCTATAAAAATCGTTATTCATTTATCTCTAAGTATATCAAAAACCGCATCTGCCATGTACATATTATAAGTATAATGATAATTATTCGGGCCGCAACTCATCTACGGCTAAAATATTATCGGCCTGGATTATTCACCGGTCTCCATAACACCGGAAACGACAAGTCGGGCCGCAACTCACCCACCGCCCTATTATTTTATATAATAAATATACTTATCTAGTTTTATTTTTTTCGAGGAACGTACACAGCTCATAATCGTTCACAGACTGTGAGAGTTCTGCTCAAAATCAAAATGATTTGTCGATTGTAACTGTCTTCATAATTAAATGTTTTTTTTTTTTTTTAAAACATATCCACCCAAAATCAGCAGCTTGTTTGAAGGATAATACTATAAATAATAGTCGTTTGTACTATGGGTGAGATGCCTTGTGACATGACTTGCGACATGCCTTGTAAATTATTATGTTTCATTTGTCAGTCACACGATGTGATGTAAATTTTTTTCGCCATTATAATATTATCCTAATAATAAATAAACTCATCTAGTTTTATTGTTTTCGCGGAACGTACACAACTCATCGTTCACAGATTTTGAGAGTCCTGCTTAGAATCACAATGATATTTTTTCGGTTGTCACTGCGTCTTAATAATTAAAGGTTTTTTTTTTTTCAGACATATCCACCAAAATTCAGTGGCTCGTCAAATTCCTACATACATTCCTATATGATATATGTTACCGTCAAAGGCGCAAATTAAGGAATTACCGTTAATGACTATATACAGTCATATATACGACATTGACTAGGAAATAACGCGGTATACTGTCTATTATTTTCAGGAAATGGTGCGTTTATAGTAATATATTTCCTAGCTAATGACACGATAACTCCGGCGACTTTTTCATCCATAATCGATAAAATTGTTGAATAAATTTGCTCGTTGAATTAGGAACGGCCTTGAGTTATAATGAATCGATTTATCTAATCAGTGCCAACTACTAATTGTGTAACGTACTCTCAGACTCTGTAATATTGTATGTAATTATATTATATTATAACAGTTGATAGAGTGGATTTGCACTGTGCAGCGTTATTTTAAAATTAAAATTTTTTATTTTTTAAATTCTAAATAATTTTTTTAAATTAAACCAACATTTTCAAACAGTAAGGCAAGAAATTCAGGTAATTTCCAAGTCATATTTGTAAATATAGTGTTAATATCGTTTACTAAATATTTTGTAAGCCATTTATGATATTGGCAAGACATTTACGTTATTACCTCATTTACGTAATTGAATATATTATATACCTAAATAACACACAAGTCCCTTTGAATTTAATAAAAAAAAATTAATTGATTAAAACGCTTTTTGATTTCATATAATATAAATTCGAGTTGCTTCAATATGAGTCTATATAATATTATGCTTCAGCAAAACGATTATTATACGACTAATTAATAATATAATACATAATATTAATGATACAAATTTACGTCATTTTACAGTTTCACAAAGAAAATTATTGTATTGTTAGAATTCCACTTATAATAATTCCGATGATTTGACGATTGTCATCGCATTGTCCTAATTAATGTGTATTTTTTAAATACATATCCACCCAAAAGCAGTGGCTTGTCAAACTCCAAAAATATACATCTATTATTTACATAATATTATTCCCTTTGAAATAATTTTTCACTTATTACATATTATAATGTAAAAAAATCAATCGGTTAAAATTATTTTTGTTTCTATATAAGCTCAAGTTGCGTCAATATGCGTCTATGTTATGCTTCGGTGAAACGATTATTATGACTAAATAATATATAACAACCACGAATAATGGGACAAATTTAAATCGTACAACAAATTTTGTAAAGAAAATATACGATTTTTTAATCAAAAATAACACAATAAATGTTTGAACGAAACGTTTTCTGACTTACCTGTTCACAATAATATATCAATATAAGTAATAAAAATTCATTAGACTAATAATAATATTCAAAACAACAAAACACGATGCAATGTTGTACAATATATTAATTGTAAGTTTTGTTCGTTAAATTATTTTTCGTTTAAATCGCAGAACATATATGGGTACCTACCTACCTACGTGGAAACTGTATCGGTTAAAATTCCAGTTGTTCCACCGCAGTGAATGTAACATCAATTAAGCAGGTATATAATATAGCATATACAATTACGTTTTTTTCTTATTTTTTCCGCAAAATGTATTATGTATAATTGCTTTTTTTTTTAACGAGACACGTGTACAATAACACGTTTCAGCTTGCAACGTCTAAAACGGCAGTCGTGAACATCAACAGGTTCTCAGACGCGAAACTTTATATTTTCTGGTAAATATCGTTTGCATCGCGACTTCGATCAGCCGAACACCTTTTATGTTCTCCATAACTCAATACCCGAATAAATTATACAAGTATAAATAGCTGGTAGGTCCTACCGAAATAATAAAAACGTTAATGATAGAAATGTTAGTCTTATAAGACCTTTCATCGATTGTGCATATGTCATCATTATTATCTATTTATAAGTCTGATAAGAATGTTGATAAGATTTTATTATACAACGCGGAATAAAGTCATCACTATAACCACTGATTTTATTTCCCGACAATCATTATAATTTATACCGAACACGAATTACAAAATTATAATGGCGAAAAAACAAAGCACAGCTGGTTTTCTAACTTGAATTTAAAACATTCTCGTTAACACGGTCTTAGAAACTATATTATATAGTTTAAAATCAAATATAAATTATTTATCGAAATGTATTATACTTGGGTTAGGTCGTTAAGACAATAAGTCATTATTATTTTAACATAATATATAGGAACCATCATCGTCGTTATTCAAACAACCAACGACGAGCAACATAGTTTATTGTGCAAACGGCGAAGAGACAAAACGCGTCAACGTTGATGTATAATGTATTTGAGATTGCTCATTTTTATTAGGATTTTCCTCACGTGACTAATAATTTCTTTTTGAAAATCCACAGAACCGGATTGGACCAGACGAAAAATGACTCCATGTTTGGATGCTAAAAACCCAGATCCACATATTTTAACCATTGTAAATAATTCTCGTCGACTCGTTTTCTGGAAACGTTTGGGTTGAACCCCTTTTAAAAAACAATTTATAGGCGAAAATTTATTACTGCAAGCTTGACAATAAATTTAATAAGTTCCTCGTAAATTGTTCTCGCGGCAATTCAAAAACATCAACAATAGGTACATATAGACACGATTTTTTTTTAAACGAATTCTAAATAAACATATCGAAAAATTTAAAATGTAACCAAAAAATAACTTTTTATTTTGGTTATTTTGTCGCAGTTCAAAAAATATTAATCCCAGATTCTCGAAACTTTTTGCCATTATAGGTTTGTATTGTAAATTATTATTTAGTTTACACAATGACATTTTTAAAATGTTTAGTAATAATTTCTAAATTGTTTTTAACACTGTGTAGATTTCCAGATTTCCAGGAACCTATGATGGCACACGTCCAAAAAAGTGAGCATGTTGGCCAAAATGTTCAAGGCAATCAAACATTTTTTAAATGTATCTTACATAATTTAATGAAAAAAATTCTTTATTATTTCTAAAAAATAAAGTTATCAACTATAAAAGTCTGGATTGCTGATTAAATCATTTAAGACTAACAAAATACATAGAAAAAAATTGTTTATACATATAGATAATTATCATGAATATATTGTGAATTTTTTTTTTTTGGGGGGGGGGAGGGGAAATTTGATTACAAAATGTCTGCACGTGACTCGAAAAAGGCTCACTATCTCTGGTCTAGACAACGATACCAGATAATATATTATGATATACATAATATCATTGTTATTGCAATGACGATACATATTAAATAATACACAATTTTTCTTGAAACTAAAAAAAATATTAAAAATCATATTATTGTCAATGAAAATAAAATGTTTAAACAACACCATTTTCAAAAAAAAAAATTCTACAAATTGGTAATTATAAATTTATTTTTGAAATAATTAAATAAAAAAATTATTTTTTTAAGAACTTTTTTACCGAAACGTCATATTAAATTTAAATATTTCTAGTCGTTGTTCCAGCGAGTCTTATAAAAAAAAAAAATAGACTTGATATCTCCATTATTTCTGGAAATATCACAATATAATCGGTAAATCCATCAGTCCTCATAGGACACTCTTTGTATCAAACTATACAGGGTGATTCACTCCAATTTTTAGCTTAATAATGAATTTATTCAAATTCTGATTTTCTGAATTTTTAAATATATTTAAATACTATATTTTCAGATTCTTGAAATTTTCGTATTACTTAGTAGGAGTGTCCTAGTATGTCGATACAAATTTCTGTTTTTCAAATAATATCTAAAAATTATTCGGTGTATAATTATTTTGAAATTGTTGATGTATTTAATTCAAAATTTGAACGAGTATAGTTATTAAGTCATTAAAATGTATATACTATAAGGATCGTAGTCCTCAAAAATGGTATTCCAAAAATATAAAACATATTACCTATGTAATATTAGATCTAGTACTCATTATACCATTTTTATAAATTATAAATATTGATTACTAAAAATTTCAAATTTCCATAGCCCCCATATCTTCCAAACCCGCCATTATCGTTAGTACACAAAGTCAAATAACTCAAAAACTATTCGTTGAAATTTTGTTTTTGTCAGAGTTTTCAGAAAAATCATCAGTTTAATAATTTACAGTTCAAAACTGGGGTTCTCGTTTGAAAAACAGATAAGTTTGTATCTTCGCGGGGCACTCATCGAGTCGCAGTGCAAAAAATCTCAGGAATCTGAAAATATGGTCTTCGAGTAAACTCGATCCAAAAGTCAGAATTTAAAAAAAAAAAAACGATTAATAAAATATGAAAAAATGGGCGGCGAGCGGAATGTTTGGCGAATCACCTCGACGTATAGTTTGAGAAGAATATGACAACCGAAGAGACAATCCGAACGGTCACTAGCTATATTGGGGGATTATGTCGTCATAAAATGTTTATTATATTATTGTCACAAGCATAAGCCGCGTTCGATAATATATTGTTCGAATGTTATATTATGGCAATCGACAATGGAAACGATCGAAACGTCGATGGCCAATCGAAGACCGCGATCACACTGTACATATACCATGCACTATTGTAATTTATTATTATATTGTCGCGCAGTGTGTATAATATTATTCGATTTGGCGAAAATAATAAACGACCGTCACACACGACTATATAATATATAATTATAATAATATACACGTCACCGCGGTGCACATGGCGTGGTTATTTATATACTATATATATTTACTATACGTATATAGTATTAGGTATTACATTTTTAATTCGTACTTGCTGTTCTGCATGTATATAGCGTCGAGACCTATGTATAGTTCGATTTAAATTTGGTCCCTCGGTAAAAGTTTCTCGTGAATAATGTTTATTATTTTTATTTAAATCGTTCTACCAGAAGACCATAATATTATAATGTACCATAATGATTACGTTTATCTATAGATACCCATATTTCATTATCTGTAATACTAGCAAATATTGTATTAAGTCGGTACTTTTGAGAGTCTTACGAAATTTGGATTTATTAGATGCTGCAGCAGTACGCCTAAGGAATAATAACAACTAAAAATGTCAAATTTGTACAGTTCGAGCTTTGTTTTTTTTTTCGTAATAAATTCTGAAATAAACGATTCTCGAAAATCTTTACGTTTTCACCAACGGTAATTATATATTACTAACGGTAATAGATTTTTCAATTTTTTTTTTCTGAAATTTTGGGAAATTCATATACGTTTTTGAACTTTGAGAAGTTATAAAACTGTTGGGTTATTTTGAATTTTAAGACTTTAACACAGGTTTAGAAGTAGTATTCTAATTTACAATGTCAGAAGTTTATAAACACAAAATAATAACGTCTGATTTATATATTTTGTTCGAATTCAAAATGCAAAAAGGTATTCATCCGAGTAACTGTAGGTACCCGTATAAAAAATCGCTGTATCTTATCAAGACGGCATTTATTAGTTTGTATCTATTCACTCAACACCGTGCTAGTTAAATATTTTGTTTCGATTTTGAAATACATTTGAAATAGCTATTCGTTTTGTGACTATTTATGTGGAAAAATACCAACAGAGAATATAAGCTCACGTATCAGGTATACGCTGTTTCACGACACTAATTATTCTTATAGGGCTTGGTCTGATGAATTCGTTTCCACTCGGTTTGAACAAATGTTTGACCACGCCGGAATATTATATTTGTATATTAGAAAAAAAAAACGTATATTTATACAAAACAAATAGTAATATACGTATTGGTCCCGAGGATTTCTCGTGGACAATCATTAAGTGATAAATATTTTTTTTAACGTATTATATAGGTAGTATATTTCAAAAACACTTTTGACAATTATTATGATATAATTATAACCTTTTATAGTAATTATGCTAGCCTAACCGTATAGGTTTATACAATACCTATATAGCAACTATTATGTTATAAGTTTTTTCATATTGCAACTCATATTGTAACCTATATATTATTCATATTATGCGTATAATATATTGTACCACATTTACCATAATAATGGTACCTATACATATATAATACAAGCTGGCCAAGTTAGTTCTTTTTGCGCGTATATAAGTGCTCCTACTGCCTGGGAAAAATGTCGTTGGATCAAATTATGCACGATTTGAAAATTAAACAAACTTATGAAAAAAAAAGTTTAAAAAAAAAATGGACCTATTCGTTCTCTCTTTTTAAATCTTAATTTTTGGCAGTGTCCTGCTGTAATCGAAGTGTATATTTTTTCACGTTCGAGTCAGACATTCTTGGCGACAGCTTGAGCGCTGCGCTGCTCGCATCGTATATGTAAGTCTGCTGCTGCGGCCAACGGCGCTCGACATTCTGTGGTGGCCCCCCTCGAGTTCGATATATTATTAGACATCGCGGTAGCTGGTTTATATTGTATAATATATTATAATATCTCGTAGAAGTGCCTATATCTAATAATAATATTATAATTTTTTTTTATAAAACGATTATTATTATTATTACAACATAATGACGACGACGAGTGTGGACGAGAAGCGAGCGCGTGTGTGCGAGGTGAGCGTTCGTGCATATTATTTATATACATATATATATATATATATGTTTAATATATTTATATACACGGGAGAGGGACACGGGGGAGATCGCGGTTGTACGCCGGAGTGTTGACTCTTATGTCTTCGGCGGCGGGAGAGTTCAACGCCCGGACACAACGCCGAATGCCGCGCGCACGTACTCACTTTATACCTACCTACCTACCCGCCTAACCTACCTACCTACCTACCTACCTACCTACCTATCTATCTAACCTACCTACCTACTCGCCTCGCCCGCCCACCCATCCACCGCCGCCGCCGCCGTAGGTTTACCGTTATATCTCCGGTAATGACAGCAGCGCGGCCGCCGCCGCCGCAGCTCATTCGCCTCTTCTCTAGCGCGAACGGAGACCGCCGCCGCCGTCCTCTTCTAGCCTCGCTAGTCGTCCTAGTCGACATGGCTCGTATACTATATAGACGTATACAATTATTATTATTATTTTTAATACACGCGCACTAAAAAATACCTATGCGATGTAAGAGACAGCTCAGTCGTTCTTCTGCACACACACACACGCCGGTACTTATAATGTCATTGCAGTTGATCATATGAAACGTTCAGGATTCGAGACTCATAACTATAGAGATAGGATTTATATGCAATGGTAAAATATGCATTTGATTTATTAAAATTATGCAAAAACATGCAACAAAGAATAAATATGTGATTAAATACCTATATATTATTATTACCTATATATATATATGTGTGTGATTATAATTACCTATATATGACACAAAATAATTTTTAAATTCTAAAATATTAAAAATATCACTATAAACTATTAATGTTATTTAAAAGTATTACGCGAAACGATGTGTGGCGTTTAAAATTTTCAAAAATAATAGATCTTCTTTCAGAGTTTAGTATGCTTGATAAAACTACGTGCAATACATCGCACATGAAGTAATTTTTGCGCTTTCGATTTTCCCATGGAGTTAGATTGTAATGAAAATCTTCATCCAGATTACTTCTATTTTTACACTTTACATAATATACCTACTATACCCATATAAATACTTGAGTATGGTTTTTTATTTTGGATTTATGATATTTTACTATCATTTTTTACCAACCACCGTGGCTAAAATATTATACCATAAAACATGAATTTTAGGTGTTTATTGTTAAAATAAGCAACAATATATACGCATTTTATTCAAAATATGCAAAAATATGCAAAATAAAATAACCACCATTTGCTTCATCATGACGTATAATTCGTGGACATTTCAAACTAAAGTAGTAATCAGATATTGCAAAAAAAAAATATGCAAATGCATATAAATCCTAGCCTTACTTATAACCAAGGTATACCGCAGAAAAACTTAAAAATGTGCGAACGCCGCATATCGCATGTATGCCCCCCAAAAAATGTACGAAGGCATATCTAATATCATATTATATAAAAATGCAGTTAAAACTTAAAAATAAAAGCATATTATATTATCGTTAGGTACTTACTTTTTTTGAAAATACATATTTTATGTGTAAGTTTTGAACTTTAAGGCCCCCGGTGCCGCGGCTATTTATTGAGGAGCAAATTATTGGCAACCTTATTCACATATTGTTTCGGCGTCGCACGGTCTTGTCAATGTGTTGTAGTGTAAATGGTTATTAGTGTGAGAGAACCCTCTACTGTCCGCATATGAAAGACGCGAACGCACTCGCAGTCACATGTCATCACAGATTAGTTGCCCATTTCGACTGACGTAAACGACTTTACGGGAATATGGATAACTCGTTGTCGATTGAATATTTTCAGATAATTTTTTTTTTAATTGATACACAACAATATTCTACAGGCCGCATCGAGCTCAGATTTTTTACTTTATTTTAAAAAATGATAAAAAAAAAATTGTAAAAAAAGCTCTTAAAATGTCTCTTATTTAAAGACTTTTTTAAAAGTTTGAGATCAAAATATTGAAAAACGGAGATCGATGCGGCCTGTAAAATATTACCCTCTATTAGTTAAAAAAAAAATTATCGAATTTGGTTGATTCTACAGCACAGGATCCCTATTCCCGTGGAGCGTATTTTTGTGTACAAAATCGCATTGGCACCGGGCGCCTTAACAAATAACAAGTAGGATATAATATAATAAAAATAATAAAAAAAACATTTTAATTTACCTATTAAAGTTAAATAGAAAAACGTTATCGTCGGATTTAAATTCGAATTAATAATAATTATAGAAAATATGTTGTTTTTTTTATTTATGAAACAAGTTACCATGTATATTAATTATTACCGTCGATAAAGTGTGGAAAAAAACAATATTTTTGCAACGGTCAAACACAACCGACAAGATTATATTTTAAGCTCCATGTCTTAAACCAGCTACATTTTTAATTTGGTTAGTTAAAATTTAAATTATATTTAGTTCGTTATCGACAATATTTTTCACGAACAGCACGCGAGTACTCTACACGTGAAAAATAATCAAAATCTAGCCTGCAAGTCCCAAAAACGTTGTTATGATTCGTTAGATAATAATGTCAATACGTTCAACTATATTATTATATTATAAAAACCGTATTTATACCGTATAGTCTTGTACTGCTCTTAGTGCTCGTAAGTCACGGTGTCTGCCGCAACGGCCAAAGACGTTGTTAATATTAGTGCTTGTCATATATACAAACTGCGTACATATGTTTATGTGTACAAACTACACACACACATTACATATCATATAATATAATAGACGACAGACGCGGCGGCGGACATTCCACGACGCGAGCCGCCGTATTTTCCGATAAAATTGCGGAATTCGTTTTAATTATATTACACACTTATAATAAGCCCGTGCGCGTATATTCAATAATAATAATAATAATAATAGTAGTGCACACGGTGTGATTTTATTTTTTCTTTGTGTTCGGTCCGTCGCCTGCAACGTCATCTCGTCACTCCTCTGCAATGTACGTTTAATAATAATAATAATATAATCAGGGAAGACCCGCGGAGAGTAATAATAATGATATATATATATAGATCGCTCTTTATATTATTCTAATGCGCAGAGCTATCTTTTCGCATATTATGTTGCACCGATCGAAATTATTTCAAGGACGGTGTAACTCGAAATATATAACGCTTCTCTCGTCGTTTATTGGTAATTTTATTTCAAATATTTACATATAATTAAAACGTTTTAAACCTATATACCTGCCCTATAATATTATGACGTAGTTATAAATATTCTGAGCGGAGCGACGGACGCATATTAAATCGATTTTGCAATGTGTGATTGTGTGTTTTAGGTGTGACTACAATATGTTGTACACGATTTATAGCAGAAAAATTGCTCTGATTTTCTTATTCGGTATAGCTCTCCTGGCAGGGGAGTTGATTCCTTTTTTAAAATAACCCGAGGGAAAATATAAAAGGGTAAAAAGGGAATGTTTATGCGTCACTAAATATATTAGTAGTTTCTGACAAAATCCATTTTCTTATTTTGTTGCGTAATTCAAAAAGCAAAAAACAAACCTCCAATTTCCACCAAATGATTATAATATTACCATTTTCTATACACGGTATAATTTCCAAAATATTTTGTCTATTTTTAAGCTATTTATAGATTTTTTTTGCATATCTTTTTTTCGGTAGTAAATTTTATTCAGTCAAAACACTTGAGAATTTAATACAAGGTTCCCCATAAGTTGTTTCTATATGTGTTTAAAAATATTAAAGACTTATTGGATTCGATTTTTTTCATAGACATTACTTTAAGTTCAAATTTGGATGAAATTAGATACTCGAACAAAGAATAACAATTCAAGTTATTTTGTTGTAATACAAAAAACGATTTGTTAGGGATTTGAAACTCTTACGTATATTATTTTATTTTATATACACAATGACTATTCAAACTCAAGAAACCTATTCACACCGTTTTACGGAAGTCGACAAGTCATATTTTAAACTATACTGTATTACTATTATAGTAAAATAAATTAATATGTGTCATAGCAATAGTTTAAATATATTACAAAACAGAATATACTTAGTAAAATAGGCTGACAGGTGGTTAGGTCTTCTCTCAAATCAGTTTTTCGTATGCAATGATAATTAATCGTCAAGTTCAAATTTAACACATACATATTGCCAGTGACTATAACTATTCATTGACGTTCTCTACCTAAGCAGAGTGCTTACCTATATACTTTCCCTCTTTTTTAATTATGTTTTGACTTTTTGAGTTGTCTTTACTAATTTGTACCTCTATATATTTATATTATTATATCATGTAGATACGAGGTTTAGACGAGTACGTTATTCAAAATAAGTTTACCCGAATAGAGCGTCTGAAATCAAAATTTCGTTTTACGTTATTTAAAATCTAATCGTTGTACAAGTTTTGCTTTTACATAGATAGGAATTCAGAATTTAAACGTTAAACAAGTTTTGGGTTTATCGTTATTTAGAATATTATAAAACGTCAAACTACTTCTGCGTTTATCGTTAAAAATAATATCTAATGAGGGGAATGTCCCGGACACGGAATATTATAATAAATGCACGGATTGATAAACTGATTGCTGAATTAAATGCGAAATAAATATTTTTACGAAACCTAACTTCTTAGTAAATGGATTTTAAATTATTTCGTTTTGCGTTATTTTTGTATTTAATCATATTATTCTATAAATTAAGTTTTACGTTATGTTTTGTTTAATGATATATATTATATATTTTGTTAATCGTTACGTTTTGTTTCGTGGTAAATTATTTTTGTTTACCGTTTTCAGTTTTAATTAAGTTTTCAGATTTCAATCGTTTTTTGTCTTATATAACATTATTATAATACGTTCGCAACATATTTTGCTAAATAATAGTAATTCACTGTATACACATGGTTTAGTAGGAAATAATATAAACACAGAGGTCACGCTTAGGCGCGAGTAACCAAACATCTCTACTACTATGGTTCTATTAATAACCGGAAACACCTGCAACATTGTGATTGAGTTTCAAGTCCGTGAGAATAAGGTATTTTTTTTTTTACAGAATCATAAATAACCGTATTATTACTTCATAAGTTTAAGCCTCTTTTGTGTATCCGAATATGTTTTACACAAAAATAACTTTTATAATATATTATTGTATTATTTGAGTAGGTACAAAAATATATTTTGAATGCATTTTTGGGTCGTATAACATAATATTTAGACTAAATAAAAATATCATTAAAAACCACGTCGAAAGTTAATATTTCTTATAGCTAAATACGGAAAAAATGATAACACATATAAAACGATAAGTGTACGTATAACTTGTATAACTCGAAAAATGATAGTTATCTATAGGAACTTTGGTGATGACCTGTATTATCTATACCCACTGACCCAGTGACCCACCCACCCACCCCTTATACCGAGTACTGTACATTACACAACTATTTGGTATAATACAGTAAACTCTCTTTACGTCGAAGCTCAAGGGGAACAAAAAAAAGTTCGATATATCAAAAAGTTCGAGATACCGAGTTTTATTATAATAGTAATTATTTCAAGGGGATTTAATTTGAGCTCGATATTACGAACAATATTCGAGATATCGACGTTCGACATAATACGAATTTACTGTATATTATTTGCCTTGGTTTCTATATGGCTATGTAATCTATCAAGTATACCGCTAGGGTTTTAAAATTGCATGAAATGTATATTTTCTTGAAATATTTCATGAAAGTTTCATGAAATATTTCGTTCACATGAAAAATAAAAATATACCAAAAATTATAAAAAAAAAAATTGAAAAAAGGTTTTTTCAAGTTCCACCCGTATAATTATAGGGTGAGAGAAGGACATGTTTTAATGTCTATCATATGAATACACAAATTGTTTATTATAGCGACTTATGCGATATAGTGAACGTGTCTTTCTGAAGACGGCCTAGACCGGCTACACCTAATAATCAGTAATCCACTAATCAATAATCATATACATACTTACCATTATAATATTTGTGAATTATTATTTATTAATTTATTATCATTATATAATTCTCATTACAATAGGTACAATTTATTTATCTATTATGTATTTTTCCTTTTTTTTATCTCCAAACAAATACAGATATGAAATAATACAAGATTACATACTTAATTTACTACCAGGTACTTTAAGTCCTTAGATTTCTTTTAAAAATAAGATATGAGTAATAAATAATAAATAATAATTAATAAATACTAATATAGTAATATCATACTTACTGTATATGTAAAAAAATATATTTTGAAATATTTCAAATTTAAAACCGCCCAAGTATACTTAATACTCCTTAAAATTGCATTTTATAAAAAAACTTATTCACAATTTAAGTGTATATATATAATATTATGTATATTATACTTTTTGTAAATGCAAGTTTGCAATAAAACAATATATAGGTAATTGTAAAATGTACAACATATATACATAATATGGTTTCGTGAAATGGTGTTTGGCAGTTGTGCGTTGCTTTGCCCCGATAGATTTTCCAAGAAAAAAAAACAAAAGCACCGGTATGCGCTGTAAGTCTTATTATATTGAACCGATAATTTGTATTTTGAACTTTGTATTTTTTTCCTTTTAAAATACATTTTTGATGTAGTGTGATAATTAACCATAACTATTGAGAGAGAAATGTAAACAGTAATATAAATTATATAATAAGAACAAATTACAATAAACCGATAATTTTAAACGGTTCAATGTTGAATTTTTTGGTCCCTCGAGACTTCAAGATACCGTGGTTCCAGCGCACCATAATATACCTCCGCGCAGTCTATATTTATACCTTAATAATATACACGATTCTGCTGTACAGGTTAGGTCTTTGGCGACTTCTTACGCCGACGTCTTTGGTAAACCATAAAACGAGCGAGTTTTTGTCGTGGGCGTAGGTGTACCTCGACATATGGGTTTTAACAAAAAAAAAAACAATATATCTGACCAAAAAACCCGTCGAATAGAGACAGTTTGATAGGCTAGTAACATATATGCATATAAGTACATCATATGTGCTGTACAGGTATATTATTTTAAACGGCTATGTAATTATATTAGATAACACGCAGGTGTTCGGCCGAGATTTGCTCGAGGGGCAAGAGGAAGCTGCACTGGCTGCATAAGTATATTACCGAACATCTTCAAAACTCGTTGTCTTAATTTATATTTTTTAATTAATCACCTGTAGGCAGAATATTGTCAGCTCTCAGACCATTCGACCTGCATCACGTCATGTAGAGGTTGGTGATTTAAATTTACTCATTGCATAAAGCAACTCCAGACGAATATAATAATATGTCTCCGAATATCGCTGGACTAGAAAAAAGTATAAAACCAATTCTAAAAAAAAAAAACACAATGATATTAGTAGATATAACGAATTTTTTTTATTATTGAACGCGTATGATTGTATGAGATGAAACAATAATATGTAAACGAATCAATAGTTGAAAGGACCAACTTAAAACGATTTAAAGTTGATAATGAATTAATGAACTGGTTTTTTTTAATACTCAATTAAGTTAATAGTTTTATATAGCGACCAACGATCAACCTAATGATACTTAAGTCAGGTGGATTTTTTTTTGAACATCTAAATAGCCAATAGATAGTTTATTAAAATAGAAGATAAACCCGCGTGGTACAAGAAACATGTTTTTTTTAATTGAACAATTTTGGCTAATGGAAACCCGAAGTACATACCTATTATACGTATATTGTATAAGAATTTAAATTTAAATTTTCTTTCATGGAAACTTCAATTGAATTTATTTTTATTTCCCTCGAGATTCGAGTTGTTGAAACTCGACTGTATATTATATGTATATTTATATTTTTTATATTATACCTATGCCAAAGCCGATTCGGCCATTGGCTATCCCAACATTTTTTGTTTATAACATATAATTTACCAGCCGTGATTTACACTGTTTCTCGTTAAACAATTATTGTATACCTACGTTATAATTTATTCCGAATTAGCATGTCGAGTCCCATTATTCTGTTTACTAGGTAGATAATATAATGGTTCTGAATCACACCAGCGGGCCTCCAAGAGGTGGTCTTTCATAGCACCTGGTCGCGTGCATTGTGCGCACCTTCGACGTCGTCTACAGTTCTATATAGTTAAACAGCTAGTAAGAACTTCACTCTAAATATTCTCTACGCTTTGGTCAATATATGCTATAGATAATAATTTAATCGCTGCATAGATATCGAAAAAAAAAATTAAATATCAGGGATTATCGAATAACCCTTTTTTGATAAAAGATACGACCTGCTCGTCAATTCCGCAAAGAGTCTTAAATCTATGACAACGGTATAGAAACCGCAGCTACATAAAATTTCGACTGAATTAATATTCAACCGAATATTTCAAATTAAAATAATTAATTATTTATATACAAGTAATAATAATATATTGAACTAATTGATGAATAACTATTTATAATATAAATAGATAAGTACGTATTACCAAAAACATTAAAACGTCATTATATTACTGTATTATTTATTTGCTTTTGGATTTTTCTCTAAAAAATTGTAATTTAATAACTTGGATAAAGCATTTTCAATGGACACCATTTTCAACTGAATCAATCGTTTAGCATCGAAGAACGCAAATAATTATGTTTGATTCGTTTAAGACAAAAACAATATCGTATTTTTTCAGAACGATTCTGGAGATGATGTAGGTGACTAGTAAAGTAAAAAGTAAGTAAAATTCCTAGTACTTTTCAAAATAAACGAGGAAAAACCCCCCAAAAAATGCGGGAAAACGGTTACATTAGTCATTACGGGGAGGCTTTCAATTTAAAAAAAAGGTGAGCAAGTGGGTTCAATTCTGTTGTACGTTGAGTATCGTGTGGGTTACTATAATGGATGGGTCAATTTTGAATTCTATGGTAATACTCGTATATCGTTGTGGTATACGAAAAACGATTCTGCCTGTTAACCTATATTACTAAATATGTTATGTTATGATTATAAATGTAAAATGCTATTAATAAGTAATTTATTTTACTCATAGTAATACAGTAGGTTAAAACAATTTGTAATAATATACATAAAATGTTTCGAGTACTGCGAATAATATTTCCAAATTACAATAAAATATCTAAAATAGTTATTCTTTGTTCAAATATTAATTTTGTCAAAATTCTTACTTCAGACGCTCAAAAAATCGTTGTGGATTTACGCTCAACTTTGTTTCTAATTTCCACTAACAACAATTTATGAGGAACCTCATATTACAATTTCAAGTTTTTTGAACCAGTGTAAAGTTATTTACATAGTAATTCAAAAAAACGAAATATAATATTATTATGAATTATATCGAAAAAGATTTAAGCACGTCTCTCTTAACCGTATACCTAGTTGTAGTCCTCTCCTGCCCGGTCGAAGGGTACTAAAATAATATTTTATTATTATTATTATAATATTATATAGATCGACGGCGGCGCACGAAAATCCAACGGATCCGCCTCGCAGATGTGAAAATACTAAACAATGCGGAAAAACATCGAAAGGCGGCGAGAAATAGCAAAATTGAAACGTGTCCCCACGAATATATTGTGTACTCGGGAAACATCGGCCAAGAGCAGACCAAAAAAAAAATGCACTTTTAAATATTCGGGCCCTGCAGATAAAACGCGATACATCGTGCGTCGTATTGTATTATAGTGATGACCGCCGCAACCACTTGTCGCCTGTGATTATAATTTTGATAAAATATACACACTATATAGTACCAAATATTACCAATACCTATTACTAATATTAATATACAATGTGCCCTGCGACGGCGGCCAGCACGCAATATAATATTATTATGAATTATTATATCGAATAAAAGACTTAGGCACGTCTCTCTTAACCGTATAGTAAAGTAGTCCTCCCCTGCCCGGTCGAAGGGTACTAAAATAATATTTTATTATTATTATTATTATTAAATAATATATAGACCGACGGCGGCGCACGAAAATCCAACGGATCCGCCGCGCAGATGTGAAAGGCGGACCGGGTCGAGGTCGACTGCGGGGCAATAGTCGTTTTAACGAGCCGTGTGCAGTTGCTGCTGCAGCACAAACGATTTAATACATTATATATTTATATACACGCGCACACATATATATGAGCACACAAACATATATATATATATATATATATATATATATATATGGGTATTTGTAGCCGAGCTGACCACGTCTCGCGCGTGTCGCACCGTGGAAACGAGGAAACGAGTCTTTGCGCGGGCAAATGCCGAGCGCGCGCGTGTCGGCCGTTTCGAATAATAATAATAATAATAATAATAATGTAACGTAATTTTGTTTTTGCTTTGGTTAATTTCACATTATATAATAAACGTATATTATAACAGCGTCTAGAGTCTAGACGACGTCGGGCGAGCACACAATACGAATTCAAGGCTATACGGATTTACCTATATAGCTGCAGTATTAACATATAATATATAATATAATATAATATGTATATGATATTATATTATATATATTTACGACGTACATTATAAATACCGTATACAAGTGTATAATAAATTATATTACTGTGTCATGCCGTCAAGTCGGTGATTATTTTCGATGGTTTTTCTGCTCAATTTTTCGTCGTCCATTTTCCGACACGTGTTTCTTAGCGTGGTATATTGCTCCGTCGAGAATTCTTCGCAAATTTTACCACGATTTTTATTTTATTAATTTATTTTATTTTGCGATATCATTTTGAACACTTTTTATTGTTGTTAAACTTTCGGCTTTTATTTTAGTTCTACCTGTACGCAATTTTATTTTTATTTATTCATTTATATAGTTAGGAATTCGAGGCGTATTCATTCGCTTAATCGTTGCACGAACAACAGGTAGGTAGGTGGTACTCGGTATAATCCTTTAGCCGTGCGAAATTAATTACTCATTACATTAATAATTGTCTGGCGCGCAAAACCGAATAGGTATTTAAAAAAATATATATTTTATAAATGAGTTACCGTATACACTATACAGCTATATATTAAATTCTAAGAGTAATATAACTATTGATGTCAACAATTTATTATACAAATCAATTACTAAATTTGTCGATTAAAATATTCACAAGATAAATTTAACTGTACCTACAAATATTTCATATATTTTCTTAGGTTTCTAAGGTTTCTAGAGTCTAAGCACATAATTTTGAAACTTTTATTAATATAGTATTATAGTTTCTGCGGTCATATAACAATGGCAGCTGAATATATGCTAGCGAAATAGCGAAACTTTTTCCGGTGATGGTGGCTAATATGTAATATACAAATAGGTTGTTCAAGTTCTAACCTAACCTTTTTTACTATATACATTTTAATTGGTATTGTACACATTGTTTTTTTTGAACATGTCTATAAGACTTTAAAGATTTATAAATGTCTTTGTTTTTTATGGATATAACAACTCAACGAGTAGATCAAACCTATGCGTATACATCGAATTAGGATATATCTATAGTATTCAGTAGTATTTATTATATTCTGATGATTTTTTGCAAAAAAAAAAAAAAAATATTAATAGATCGTTATTAATTAATGCCTATATTATTCAAATCATAATACCCCACGATGTTCAAATATTTTTAACCGAATCAAAATTAAAAAAATTAAAAATCATCATACCTCAACAACTGTAAAAACGGTTCGGGAAAAAAAGCGAACAATCTATCTAAATGGCATTGAAACGTAAAAAGTCTATAGTTACGTTTGAATACTTTGAAATTCCGCGCGAATCGGGATTCGAATAATTCGAATAGATCGGAGAAAAAAACCGGGATGAGCTGCAGAATCGCTCTGTTCGTTTGCATGTTGTATTTATTCGATGAAATTGTCGGGAAAAGATTTACAACAAGACGCCTGCACTCGTCTGCGACGCTTATCCGTTATTTTGTCGAAGCGTATATTATAGTCATTCCACGAACGAAACTGCACATGTGATATATTATTATTTTAAACGAGCGTGCCCGAAACGCAATTCGAACAATTTTTTTCCGCTTATCGAGCGAATTCGGTTTCGCGTGTGTATATATGAATCACAAACTTATAACATTTAATATCGATGAACGATCGTTATACGAAGTGGTTAAATGTGTTAAAAAAAAAAAAAAACGTGTTGAAAATCACCAGAGTCAGCGTCTCGATAATATTACTAATATAATATAATATAATATGTCGATAATATTATTCTCGTTCGATCGATATAATCTGCAAAAGTCAGACACAATAACAGTGTATATATTATTATATCGTCGTCGTCTAATAATACTGTACATTATTATCATTAGGGCAGAGGACTATTGTAGCTCTAAAAAGTCACCAAATATGCATTTAAATATACAAAATATGCACTTAAATATAAAAAACATGCATTTTAAAGTGAATATCTTTGAACAAAAAATAAGAATTTTTCTGTTGATACTCATTATTTTGATGAATAAATTTTATTTTCAACTTTATTTAACAACTATTACAATTATTAATTATTTGAAATTATTTGGACTCTTTGAATTATTATTTTAACTGGATACTTCTTCAAAACTTTCAACTTCTTCGACTACTAAAAAGCAATTAACAAAATATTTTAGTTTCAAATATTTAAGATTAACACACATTATTTTACCTTGGAAGTTGCATTGGACAATAAGGTGTTTTTTCAAATTGTCAAACGTAAAACTTTTCCTATTGTCGGATAACAAGACTTTGAACATCGAAAAAGAACGTTCCACGTCAACGGAATTTATATAGGAGCATATATTTAAAGTATGCTAAATCGCCAAGGCTCAAGTTTTCAGGTATTCTGACCATTGAAGTTTCTACTCCAGTTAAAATTTTTGAAATTTGAGCTAATGTTTGGTAACCTTCATTTTTCTCTAAAACATCATTCATCTTTTCTTGAATAATTTTTCCCACTGTACCGGGTGCTTGATTCAATTTTAAAAAAGTATAAAATGGAAAAAATTTGCCCTAAAAACCGAAAAAACTTAAAATATGCACTAAAAACTAAAAAAAAAAAACGTAAAATATGCCCTAAAACACAAAATATGCATTTATATGCACAATAAAATTTCAAAACTAGCTTTGTGGAAGCATGAAACGCATTTGTTTCGCACTCTGCTATTTTTGTGACTGTGCAAAATAAATATTATGCAAACGCTACAAGTACTCTGCCCTAATTATCATAATATAGTAAATAATAGTAGTATGTGTACGGGGTGATCTGTTTAACGCAAGTCATTCTTTTTTCCAGGAAAACACGACGTTTTCGAAAATACTTCAATGACATAATATTTTAAACCGTTAAATAACAAAATTTTTAAAAAATTTAATTTCTTTACTAATTTGTTTTGTTGTCGAGTTACTCGGGTTACTACTTGTCAGGTTACTCTTCGAATGACAATATACATTTCTAATTTCATATTAATAAGCAGAATATTATTAAGAGTATTTCGATCCATAAAAAGAGTATTTCGATCTCTAAGTTAAGCTCGGGAAACTTTAAATTAAAGATTATTAGCCGGCGTTACATTTTTCTTAATACATTTTTCTTACCGCAATTAATAAATATAATAATTCGAAAATTCGAAAATACTTATTATAGACACAATTTTTTTTATAAGCGTTTCAAGTTTAAATTCGACAATATCACAACATTATGTAAATTACTCTGTATGGTTGAAAATTCCTAAAACGTTATACAATATAGATAACTCATGTTTTTTTCATTGGAATTAAAAAAAAGAAAGTATAGAGTAAAGCCATACGTGTGTTATGAGTGATAGAATTTCAAATTTTGTCGACATTGGATACTCACACGTGATAAATAAAAATTTCTCCTCCAACGATTTTTGTTGTATGTTGTAATTTAAGAAATATACGAACTCAAAAAATTCCACTAGGTATATACTTACCTTAAATTATTTTTGAATTATATTTGGTTTTTCGTAAATGCGTTGTTAAACACTTATATTTTCGGCCAAAATGTACGGACAATTTCTTATACGTTCTACAATTTTTACTTACACCAATATGAAATATCGAAAATAAATTAGCACAATTTTTTTATAAGCTTTAGAATTTTAAATTTTGTTAAAACTAGACATGAAAATGTAAAATCTATTTTGTAGTTAATAATTCAATATTTTTTTATTCGAACACATAAGACTGGAAAATTGATAGGTAGGTACATGATTCCAAAGCGGATGATTCCAGCTACATAAAAATCTTAAGAATACAAAGCTAGTAAATCAGTAAAAAAAGTGCAAAATTAGTTTTTATACAAATTTCAAATGAAAAACAAAAAACCAATTAAATATTATAGTAAAATTGCTTAGAAATAATTTAGGCTGATGCGTCTCCTCTTAGATTTGTTTTACAACAGAGCCGCGACTTCCCCGGTTTTTGCAGTTTCTTATCGACTGCTTGCAAATTAATTTTTTCCCATAGAATCATAATAATGAAATATTATTATATTGTTATTAGCCACGTGCAGGTCTCTTTTCCACTGCGGGGGTGGAGATATTTTTTTCCATACGGATGCAGTTTTGGGCGGTACGTTTATAATATTTTTTATAACACGGTGTGCAGCATATACCTAAGTACGTATATAATATAATAGTTTGGTATACTGTTTTGGGCGCCGGTACCCGAATAATATTCGAACTAATTCAAAAGCGTTAAATTGTCGATAACATCGCCCGGAGTCGTCCTATTATTTAGGTACAGATCACACAAAAATGTGTAACAATACCGTCGGCTTCACACTCTCCCGCATTCCTAACTCAGACTTCCGGATGTATCGCGAGCGGAAAAGAATTGTATTCAATAATGTTCTGACACTAATCTTGACGTATTACCAGGTATTCGGTACATGGACCACACGGCGCGACCGTAAACGAACGAGATAATAACAATGTAAATGTACATTGTTTACGTATTTATATTTCGCTGACCTGTTCCGATATAGTGCGCACAGTTGTACAAAAGCGCTCGATTTTTTTTAGGCCTATTATCATTGTATAATTGTATATAATATACACAAGACACGAGTCTAAACAATATATATTATTGTAGAGAATGTGCTCCTCGACGGAAGTCTCCTGCACGGAACCACGACATGACTGCTGCGAGACCGATTGCCGCTCGCATAATATTTAGGCAGCTCGCCGCGTGGCCGCGTCTTACACACGACAACATTTCGATCGCCTGCAGTTTCAACAGTGTGCTGTTAGATTTGATTTAAGGGCGAGTTGACCTATCATACAAATTAAAGGCGAGATCATTATCTAGGACCCCACAAAAGCTTTTATTGATATTATTGTTTTTAAGTAAGTTACGATCAATTTTCAAATTGTACAGTACATGCATGACTGCCGCTGCGAGACCGATTGCGGCGCGCATAGCAGCTCATCGCCACGTGGCCGCGTCTTACACACGTATACGACAAATTTTCGATCGCCAGTTTCAACAGTGTGCTTCTAGATTTGATTTAAGAGTGAATTTACCTATTATACAAATTAAAGGTGTGATCATTATCTAGGACCCCACAAAAGCTTTTATTGATACCTATTATTGTTTTTAAGTAAGTTACGATCGTTTTAACTATCTGTTGTCTTATAATAGAGGACGTTATATACACGCGTGCAGTTGTCTCCGCGATCTTACACACGAGCGACATATAGCACATTTTCGATCGCCAGTTTCAACAGTGTGCTGTTAGATTTGATTTAAGAGCAAATTGACCTATTATACAAATTAAAGGCGAGATCATTATCTAGGGACCCGCGAAGGCGTTTATTGATATTATTGTTTTTAAGTAAGTTATGATCAATTTTAAAATTGTACAGTACATGCATGACTGCCGCTGCGAGACCGATTGCGGCGCGCATAGCAGTTCATCGCCACGTGGCCAAGTCTTACACACGTATACGACAAATTTTCGATCGCCAGTTTCAATAGTGTGCTAATAGTTTTGATAAAACAGGGAATTTACCTATTATACAAATTAAAGGTAAGATCATTGTCTAAAGACCCACGAAGGCATTTATTGATATTATTGTTTTTAAGTAAGTCATGATCAATTTTTAAATTGTATTATAATAACTTTTCATATTTAGAGTCATCAAAATATACTCTAGAAAGTGGTAAAATTATATGCTCTTAAAACTACAAAATCACTAAATAAGCAAAAATATGTACTATAAACTTTTAATATTTTTTTCGTAGTGTCGTGAAATTAATTTCAAGCTTTCTTAGCAATAAAGCTTATACAACCCCACAAAAAACACGCAAATGCCAAAATTTTTGAGCCCTTAGTCATGTAACTAAGAAACGAAATTTTCACCACATAAAAATGAAAACTTTGGTTGTGAAATATCGTTTTTATTTTGCGATATCGGAACTACAAAAAAAGTTATTCAAGATGATATTCATAATGGATTTTGAAACAATAAAAACTTTTTTTGTAGAAGTGAAATGAAAAAAATAAAAACGATGTTTCAAAGATAATGTATATTCACTTTGGAGTCTTAAACTCCTAACTATCTCTATACAGCCTAAGTGGTCCTATCCCGCGTAATGAAATGTTTTTGTTATTTTGTATAATATTGGTAAGACGGAGACAACACATATATTATGTGGGAGTTCCTCTTAATAAATAATAATTATAAATATTTAAAAAACAATCTAAAAAAAATTAAACGAATTTAAAAACGGAAAATTTTCTTTAAAATAAAATGTAAAAAATGAATAACCTTATATTAAGATTTCACTTAAGTTAATTACATAATTGTATATAATATTCGAATCTCTATATAAGATAGCGTCCGCAGTAACCTCACATAGTAACAACCCGAATTTGCTGATTTTACTGTTTCGAGAGATTTATTCTTCCTGGAAACAACATCTAGAATTAATAAAAACGAACGTAAACTATAGCAGGTAACTCAATAATTATATTAAAACGAAGCATCATAATATTATAAATATGTTGTACGTGCGTTTTAGATAGATTCAGCGCGAAGCGAGGAATGCATCGCATTAACAACAAAGGTCGATTTTTTGGATAACTTGTTAGTATTTTGGGGGTCAAAAATAGAAAGTTACAAATAATTGTCTTTGCAATCAGGAAAAATGAACAAAAAACAACGAGAAAACGGAAATATGTACTCAACAAAATATGTTGAAAAATACAATTCTATTCTAGTCCAGTAGAGACTATTGAATTTTTATTAATAACTAGATACTTATAAGTTAAATATCATTTAAAAAATATTTTAGCTTTAATGAAACTATTTAAAGACGTT
Source organism: Neotoxoptera formosana (assembly GCA_022818045.1). NCBI lineage: Eukaryota > Metazoa > Arthropoda > Insecta > Hemiptera > Aphididae > Neotoxoptera > Neotoxoptera formosana. Next base: position 43,297,935 of record CM040630.1, on the reverse strand, counting down.
TGCAAATGTCTACTTTTGATTTCATTCGGGGATTGAAAAAATTAAAAATTTGCTTCAATTTATGTTATTTAGAATTATGACATTGAAGCAGCTGGTATCTAAAACTTCTGTGTTTATCGTATGATTTAGAATCAAAATGTTTTGGAACTTTCAAGTTATCTGCAACAATTAAAACGATATCTAACCTTTTTTTATACAAATATTTCAAAACGTTACGTAACTTTTGCTTTCTAACGTTACTTGTTATATATAATATACTGCTGTGGACAAATGAGATTAAGCAATATACCAGACGGACACTATAACGTCCGAACACAAAGAATTACAACTAAAAAATGTAGACGTCTCGAGCTGATGGATAGATGTGGTGGCATGCAGTCAGCAGGGTGTTTTGACGATGAGTTATTACAAACATAATAATATATCTAATGGGTAGGTACGGAATATAATATGCTTAAAATGTCTGTAAAGATAAAAATAAATTGACGAATACGTGTTGTTTTTAGGATAAAAAGTATTACATCAAACCGTTACGTAAATTGTTCCGTTTTATTTTGTGGTATTTATTCTTTTTTTGAAAATTTCAAACGTTTTGCAAGCCGTGATTAGATTGATACAATTATTGTTTTCCGGTAAAAATCTCGAGCATTTATTGAAAGGTTCCTCAAAATTTGTTTAAAATATAAATACTTGAAGATCATATATTTTAAACATCTTTAGATAAAAGTATACTCGTCGATAATTCCAAAAATCAGATTTTATCGGGGGGTGAGGAGCGTGCTTGCAGATTAATCACTCCGCGTGTATATAGGTAAAAAAAATGTAGGAGACGGGGGAAACGTTTAAAAACTCGTTGGTATTAGTTAGGTATCTGGTATATTATGGAATTTGGCGACAAGATCGTTTCAAAGAAGAATATTAAAATACATATGTCAAAATAACCGTAGGTATAGCGTAATATTACGTCACAAAAGGGCACGTGTTAAATAATTACTTATTTGTCGTATCAGACGCAAAAAAAAAAAAACGAAAAACTCGATAAATCTGCGGACGAGTATAGTTGTACCTAATCGGATTAAGCGCGTAAAAAAGACGCGATTTCGATTTTTTTCGGATTGAATATGGATGAACGCGAAAGCCAGTCGGACAGACCCGTGGGCGGCCTTGTCTACCTTCACACACTCTCGCGATGCGTATAGTTCCTCCATAATAATAATATTATACATAATAATAAATCGTACGAGCATTACACAATTATAATATATTATAATACCGGCGCGGTGTCCGGGGTGCATACAACATTTTTCGCCAATAATTCTTCTTCCGACAAATACTCGTATATATAATATACACGCACGACAGTCGACTTTATTATTATTATTATTACGATTGCTAATAAAAATTGTAAAAAAAAAAAAAAAACATCGTACGCGGACAATTAATAACGGATATTACTTTGTAACAACGCATTATTCTACCGAGCGCGATTCAAAATTTGTCCTACTTTAAATAGATTTCAAATTGGCTAAAATGTATGATACGAGCGTTTTTTGATATATATATATATATCCGTCTAAAACGATTTGTACATTTTATATTTTTGTACAATATTTTAGTTTTTTAGAAATGTATAAAAATTTAAAATATAATATTATAGGTATATCTCTCAATCATATTATAACCAATGTTGTTCGAGCACAAAAAAATTATTAACAAAGTGTCTTCACATTATGTTTACAAATAAAGTATGAGTTCGCAGAGTTTCTAAAGTCGACTCCCTAAAACCCCGCTAATATATTGCAAAAGACATATAGATAAATGTAAAAACCATTTTAGAAGTTTCTAAACCATAAAACTTCCGTATCACACATTTTTCTGTATTTTGAGTGCCTATATTTATGTGATAATAATAATGGCTGTAACATGCATTAATCTAAACCACCCTGTATATATAGTATATACGCAGACATTCGTTTGTATTATATATTATGTTTTTTTGTCATCGAGTGCGGCACCCCGAGAAGAGCTAGGAGACCGAAGACTACAACAGACAATAATTATTATGTTTCTCTGCGTTTGGAATAATGTGCGTTCTGCATTTTTGGGTTTTTTTTTCTTTAAAATTCCCTCTTCGCTCGCATATTATATGGGTGAATAATACGGTTTTGTGTTTATCGCACAGACAATATATTATTATGACTACACGACGGATACCGCTGTTACCTATGTAGTTTTCGGTTTACTTTTTTTTTTTTTTTTTTAAGAGCCTTGACCGTTCCAATATAATATACGAGACGTCTACTCCAAAACGTGTATTTATAATTACCCATAACATATGCGATTATATAACAGTTACGATAAAAAATATAAAATGTCCACAGTATTATATATTTTTATCCGTCTGCAAAACGCACTCGCCTTCGAAGTCCTTAAAAATGCATAGCGATAACGATGATATTAAAAAAAAAAAAAAAAACAAAAACGTTAAAGTCACTCTACTTCATAATAGACGTCGAGTGTGCATATACCTAATACCCATCTTCATTGAACATCGTAGTAATAACATTTATGATTGTGTTAAATTTTAATTCGATGATAATATATATAGTAAGTGCAGCAGCATACGAAAATTTAAAACCTTAGCGGAGTGTCGGAGCCTACTCGTATATTCTTCTAAGAATTTTTTATATTTTTTATTAACATAATAATATTACCACGTCATAAAACTCGTTGATATTTCCTATTGATTTAAGCCTTAGACATAAAAGTTGACCATTTTATATATTTTTGATTACAAAATAATAAGCAAATTTTCGTGCGATAATGATGAACTTCATAAAAGCTTCATAAAATATACTAAATAATAATTTAAATGTTTGTTTTATGAATTTTAATCATTAATACTTGATTTTTTTGGTTAATTTACTATAAAAATTAAAGTAATTTTATTCGTTTCAACTTCATTATTATATTTTTAATTTTACTCTTTTGGTGCATTCTAATTTGGTCCAAATATGAACTTAAAATGTATATAAAACAATTATTTTTTAAATATTTTTTAGATTTTGTGGTTACACTATTAATTATTACAAGAAATTATATTTTATTGCATTTTGTCAGAATTTGAACTTTAAATACTTATAGAATAAATTGTGATTATTTATCTTTAATATTTTTCAACTACACAGCAACTGATGAGAAACCTCGTATTAAATTTCCAAGCTTTTTGACCTAACAAAAATATGAATTTCCCATGTGTAATTTCAAACGCTCGTAAAAAATTAGCTTAACTTTTCAAAAAACTTTTTTTCATGCGAAAAATAGAAAAACTTATGGGAATTCTTGTGTTAAATTTTAAAATCTTATGTATAAACAAAACATTTTTAATAAAAAAAAATTGCAAATTTTCGTGTTTTAGTCGAAATTTTAACTTTAAACGCGTATAAAATAACTAATGTAAATTTACGTTGTATACTATTTTTATAATTTTTATATAATTCTAAAAACAAATGGCAAAAAAATTGTTATCGAAAACAATTAAAATAAAAAAAAAAAAATCGTAAATTTCTCATGCCTATAAAAAGCTCAAAAAGAGTCAAAATATATTGAACATTGTATAATGGTGTATAGAAATTGCATTTGCATAACATTCGTAAAATTGCTATTTTGTTATTAATTTATGTGTTATACCAAAAAACATAAACAATTTTGTTAAAAATTGGCTTTGCGTAAAAATCCCCGTTTTTCTTAATTTTATTTTTTATTTATTTTTGACACTTTTGAAAATTATTGCTTGTATTCGAGGCTCTTCTTTATAGAAATTTGACTTGTGCTATGCAGAATTCAATAATACAAATTTTATTTTGCATTTTTTGCATTTTTTCGGTAATTCCCAGTTGTAAGGTCATTTTTTTTTAACAATTTTAGTGCATTTTTCTTCCTGAAAGAACATGTCTTATTCTATATTATTTTGATAAAATTAAATATTTAAAAAAACTAACATAATATTATATCGTAATAGCTGAATCCTTCAATTATTTACGTATATTGATATTATATTTTGTATCTTTGTTTCAATTTTGTTTAGGCCCAGTGCAGACGTGCGTGAGAAATCCCTGTGTTATTGTAATTTCGATTTGATTGGTTTACCCAGAATAGATTTATAGACTACATTTAGAAAAATTTAAAAAAACTAACATTTTTCATAGTCATTATATAGTCATTTTTGTTATTTTTTGAGTCATTTTTTGATATATTTATAAGTCATTTTAACACTTTTTTTGTGTGCATTTTTCAAAGATTTTTAGGTCATCAAGTTCCGGGCCTTACGTATATATGAATATAAATTGTCCAGAATGATTCTCGTGGGGTTGATACGGCATATCGAGAACTCGACGAGAATACACTCATTGTTGTCGTATCTATATAGGTTTATTATTTATTTTTTTAGTTATTAATTATTATCGACCTAGGTCTTTACTCGTACGAGTATTTGTTTAACAGTCGATACATAATTCAACGATAATATTATAATAACGCGTATCTGTACACGATTTGGAGTGATCACGACGGACACATACACTGCAACGGGCGCGACGATCGTGTCTGCGTGACGTGAGACGTTGATTGAGAACTCTGTACGAGCACCTCCGAAGTGGTGTCCGTTATGTTGGTGTCGTCCGCGGTAATTTAGTGAAATATTATTATATTTATGTGTATATCATAACTCATCATATATAATATATATTGTACGATATTGTAATACAGTTTGAATAGTTTTTGGCACGGCACTTTATGACGACGAGTACTAGCTTGTAGGTATAATGTATATACTATTTAATATATAGATCGTATAGGTCCCCCTCTCAAATTTTCCCGCTTAGACCGCAAACATTATGATATTTTCCAAGGCCGGTCGAGTCGATGCAATTTTTTCATTCAGTCGAGTTAAATATTTTTTACCTCAAATTAAACACATGTGTAAAAATTAAGCTGATAGACGTTTGAATAAGTCTGAGTCAACAAATACCACCGACTTGACTTGAGACTTAACTAAAAAAAATTCAAAACTCATAGACGTTATCCGTGTTCGTGTCCAAAAAGATGTAAGAAAGACGTATCAATTCGCTTTTAAATAAATGATTAATGAAATATTTTGATCTTAGTAAACGATCCATAAGCGTCGTCCCGTACACGAGCCACTCGCCATTAGATATTATTTTTATATATTTTTAATATTGTCGGTAATTGTACGTAATAATTAATAATAATATAATATTATAATGATTTAACATCACACCCTGGCCCCCACCTATGACGTTCAATATTACACGGTAATAATATTCATTGTGTTACAGCACAATAAGTTAGAATTATAATATTATATAATATTTTTTTAGTATCTTCGAACGAAGAAGATACGTTTAGTGTTATCAGTTTTAACTGCTGCCAAGTGTTAAACGTAAAAGTTCCAAAACGTTTTAATTCCATAACTGGTGAAAATCTATTTTTTTTTTTCAAACGAAAACTCTGATATCTCAATATACTATATACAATACCATACCTATATAGAACATACCCTTTTCGTCATTTATATAACTTTAGCTTCATATTTTAGAGCGTTTTTTTTTTTTGTAATTTTGATTTAACATTTCCGCACACGCTTTGAACACTTTGGACTCGTCGTACCATATATGAATATTGATTTTAAGGATTTCGTACACCGCTAAGAGTTTTCGCCGAAATAAAAAGGCCGAAAAAATCGTCATTATAATAATATTGCGATCGAGTACTTAGCGGTATCATATATTATATTATAATAATGGCACGTCGAATGTACTCGACTCGACCGGCTTGCTGCAGGGTCCAGTATTGTAATCGTATCATTATAATAATAATTTACAGTGCAGGTCCCGTATCGTTTCGTTTTAATCTCGGACGGACACAGATAAATCGACGAAGAACAATAATAATAAAAAACGCGAAAACCAGTAGCCGCAATAATAATATTATGTACGACGACCACCGACCGATGGCCAGCCGGTCCGCGACGGTTGTCAGAAACGTGCATATATTTATTATTATAATATTATATTATATTGAGCGTGTGTGTGTGTGTGTGTGTGTGTGTCGAGAGGAATCGTTAAAAGACGCATTTCCCATTCGAATTATCTTTCGACGCGGACTCCCGCATGTTACCCGTTATAATATTATGTATATTATTATATTATATGGACGGCGGCGTGAAAATAATATTATAATCTTTTGTGGGACTCACGATAGCATAATATGCATTATATAATACAATAGATAATATTAAAATGATATCCATACCGCGGATACCGCCCTATACCGGCGGATAGGTATAACAGATAATGTATACGCGTGTTATAATTATAATTTATAATATATAGTACCTAGGTATATTATGGTATATTGCAGGTATTAGATAACCACGGTTCGCAACTCGAACAATATATATTGTTTTTGACGTCTTGTTTATTAACCATACATTATTGTATTGTTTTCTGAACTCTGAAGTGGTTCGATCCGCGTTGGAATATGATTCAATATTGTTCGGTCACTGTAATAATAAAATGTTTCGAAAAAAACGGATTGACCACGTGTTCAGAATCGTTCAGCTAAGTATATCGGGCATGATGCTGATGATATTTTTTTAGCAGAGTAAATAAGTCAAGTTGAACAAATTTAAAAAAGTCTTAAGTTATAGCTTAATATTGGTTTTTTTTTCAACTCAGTCAAGTCAAGAATAATAACATAGAAACTAACAATAATATTAACCTATACTAACTTATTATATTAAGTTAATTTTTTTTTTAAATACATAAATAGCCGTTGGATGGATCAGAAAATCAAAAATATTAAATAAACTCGTTCGGATACCTATTTGTGTGCTAATTCACGAATAATAATATATAATATCCTTTGATCTTATCGTGCTATCCTGCATCTAAACATTTTGACGTCGAATTAAATCAATCCGAAATGACGATTTCCCCGTCTTAAACAAATAAAATCACTCGTTTTCTAAATCGTTTTACGTATATTATGGTAATGCGTCACGTATAGGACTAACGACGACGACGTTTCACTCTTATGCCGCCGACTCACAAGAAGAGCCGCGAACACCTGTTGTCGTACACGTGTAATATCACTATACAAACGGTCGTGTGCGTGTGGTTTTTTTCTCTTACTCACGACGCATTTGTTTTTAAAAGCACATATTATTATTATATTATACAGACAATAGACACGGCGGCGAGACTCGTCGATATATCGAAAAAAAAAAACCTATGACCATATATATATATATATATATATATATATATGTTATTATATTATAATATCTGTCCATTATAGTATTGTAATGTGACTTCGTATATACGACTATTATGATTTATATATAGTTATTTAAAAATATGTCTGCCGTCGCACGAACAAAATATTACAGTTATCCGATACGCATTCTATTTATGTGTGTGTGTGTGTACACCTATATAAGTATCAGCTGTAAGTATATCTGCAGTTGGAGAGATATTGTGTGCTCTCGACTCATCCGCCGCCGGCACACTCGAGACGGATACGGTACCTGCAGCTATCGTCATAGTCTCGTCGAAATGGTTTTAATAATATTATTATGTAGACGAATCGTTTGAGTATCGTAAAACAAATAATAATCTACCGGACAATAGCGAATGACGCGAACAACGCATATCATTATACAAGCTGCAGACCGTTTCGTAGGTATATAATATTTAAACGGTTATTACCGCGGTTATACCTACAACAATTATGTATACCGCAACAGGTACCATCACACTCAATATATTGTTATAGACACGGCTCGGTTTCATTGTGATAATGAGTATTATATTATTTATTTGTTCTCCGCCGTAATATAATATGATAATATGTTCGAAAAAAATCTGTTTTCGATATACGATCGACGGGTGTCAGAGTTCGTAACGATCGAGTTATTGTAATGTGTACCTATACCTACGTCTGCAGTTATAGACGGAATGACGACGACTTTATACATGTATATATATTATATTATTTCTATATAATAATATTATTGTCAGAATAATAATAATTGAAGAAAACGAAAAAATTCTCACAGTCCTTAATAGTGCAGTAACCCCGAGAGAGGCCTCGCTCGGGCCACAACGGTTAAACTCTTATATACCGAACACATACGGCTAGGTTTAATACATATATATGATATAGTTAGTAGTTACTATATGCTTATAAGAGTGACTGTAATATATTATTATTATATATTATGTGTGTGTTGTGTAAATAGTATATTCGTCTAGGACTCGCACGAGGAATGTAAATTATTATTTAATTATTACCTATGTAGATACGTATGTAGGAATGGTTGTGGTTATTTGGCATGGTAAAGAAAACCGCCTCGACCGCCTCAACGTCAATTATCGTGTTCTGTTCTACACAAATATTGTAAAAAAAAAAAAAATGTAGGGCTATATTCATATTATATATTCGGTTTTTGAGAATAAGACACTGCTCGTATGATTGATCTTAAATGAGATTCTCAAACAAGACTTTTGCTTAGAAAGGAAATAGTACATACTTCATCAATATAGGTAAAGCACTTTAAAAACAATATTATGACCGTAATATACGGACTGACCGCTTAACGTTAGACACTCACTGTTCCACTGTTCCAGAAAACCGTGAAGTTTTTGAAAATATTTCATCAACATAATTGTAAGTCGTTACAAATTTTTTTCTATTTTTTTTTACGTTTTAAGTTTTTAACTTTTTGTTAATGACGCCATACATTTCTTTATTTCCTATTCCGAATCAGAATATTATTGGGAGTCTTTCGATCTATCAAAATCAAATTTCGGAACAAGTATTGTGTATTAGTAAGTTATGATTATCTATTTAAGACTTAGACGAGCGGAGTAGTATGAACCAACACTTTTTATCTCTGTACCGCTTCACTCCGCTCGTCTAAACTTTAAATTCTTACAATTATTCGTAATCAAAACAAATAATCTGCTTTGGAATGAAAAATTCAAAATGCACGTCGTCGTTAGAAAAAGTTTAAAAAAAAAATAGTAATAAATATTTGTTTTACATAAATGTTGTTTTCTAACGACTTAAAATCATGCAAAGAAATTATACATTCAAAAACGTTAATATTTTTTGAAAAATGAGTGTCTTCTGTTAGACGAATCCCCAAATATATTAATACGTTTTCATAGGGAACTATTACAATATAATAATGATTATCGCGTACAAAACAATAATATATTTTGATACGCCCGCGATTTTTCCCTCGACAAAATCATTTTCGCTTTAAATCTCGACCGTTTTCATATCGTATATAGGTGGTGATCGAAACGACTAAAAATCAGTAAATAAAAAAAACACGTGATGTGCCGATTTTTATCGACCGTTCACGGCAGAACATTACATTGTTTTATATTATGTTCCTTATCCGACCAATAATCCGATCTCCGGTCAGTGATCGCCAGCACACAATATTATTATATATACCTATACCCGCCCGCCTTTATGCAGTCGCCGATAAATGTCTAAACGCATATCACATCATATACGTCATCAATCATTATTATCATTATTATTATTATAGAGTGTAGGTAATATAAAATATACTTACGGTCTACGAGCAGTAAAATCAACCGGCAGTTTATATTTATACATGTATAAAATATATTAAGCTTTACGAGCGTAAAACTAATTAATTTAAAAGGTCGTGTGTACGTTGTAATGAATATAATATATTATTATGTATATAGGTGCAGTGCGGTGTGTGAATACAATATTATTATATACGTTTACGGTTAATTGTTTCAGCATATAAGCCATATAAGGTCTTGTCGAATATTGTGCAATCACATTGTCAAAATATTTTTGTTAAAACAATTTAAATTGTTTTTATTATTACAATTATATTTCAACAATTCATATTTAAACGAATGCATAATTATATAGGAACAATTCTACATATTATTGTCACAACGCATTATGTTATATAGCGTCTTATAAAAAGGAGAATTCGTGAACTAAATGTTAAATCCTTACATTTTAAACAATACAAATGCTAATACTATTTGGACACTTAGTTAATTTTGCGCAGCATGAATATCCACAGTTGAGTTTGTACAGAGAAGAAAATTACAATAAACACACATACGAGTTGCGATTATTATCTTCTAAATCAACACCATCGTATACATATATATTATAGTTCTGAGTGAATTTAATTTAATAAAACCGTAAAAAAATGAATGGAAATTGTACCTTAAATAACGACACCTCTATATTACGACGTATTAAGTACAATGACAACGAAGAAACATCAATTAAAATGTCTAAAAAAATCGAAAGCCAACGAGGCGGCGAATCTATCCATCAGCAGTAAAAAACATCGGAAGAAGTTTCTAAAGAAAGCTTATTAGCATTGTCATAACGTCTTCTACAACTGATATCAACAAATTCAAAATAAAAGTTACATTTTTTAATTTTTTGATGTATGGAATAAACTTTGTGCTTGGAAAGCAATGTTTTCGAACATTCAGAAAAAAATGCAATTTGCATTCAAATCCGTTCCCTAATTATATAGTTTTATAAAAAGGAGAATTCGTGAACTAAATGTTGAATCCTTATATTTTAAACAATACAAATGTTAATACTATTTGGACACTTAGTTAATTTTGCGCAGCATGAATATCCACAGTTGAGTTTGTACAGAGAAGAAAATTGCAATAAACACACATACGAGTTGCGATTATTATCTTCTAAATCAACACCATCGTATACATATATATTATAGTTCTGAGTGAATTTAATTTGATAAAACCGTAAAAAAATGAATTAAAATTGTACCTTAAATAAGGACACCTCTATATTACGACGTATTAAGTACAATGACAACGAAGAAACATCAATTAAAATGTCTAAAAAATCGAAAGCCAACGAGGCGGCGAATCTATCCATCAGCAGTAAAAAACATCGGAAGAAGTTTCTAAAGAAAGCTTATTAGCATTGTCATAACGTCTTCTACAACTGTACACCATATAGATAGGTACGTCTTACTTTTAATGAGTGGTGTTTAATTGTCCATTGAAATACGCACGACTAAATAATAATTCGTTAATTATTGTTGTCATTAAATTACACGCAGTACTTACAGTCTGTTTTGAAAAAAACTTAAAAAAAAATGTAAAACAAAAACTGAAAACCGAAAACGAGTAAAAAGGAATATTATAATACAAAATTAATTGCGTTAGCCGCGTATCTACTGGGAAAAAAAATAACACAAAATAGTGTTTTCAAAACAGCACTGACAAAGAAATTAATTTTGGTTATTACCGTGTTCGACGCGTGAGATATAATTATTTCAAGTATACAAAAAAATCACAGGCATAATATTATACATACAAAGTATATTAAGTACTTACATCCTACCGTTTTGAAAAAAAAAAAAAATATTAAATTCTATGTTTTACCGCAGATATATTGAAACGTATTTAATTATCGTTAAAAATATATTTATATTAATAAAATATATTTAAAATAGTTAAACACAATATACCATAGAAAAAATCACAAAATTACTAGAATATGACTACTATTACTAATACTATAGTAATTTAAATTGTTTGTATAAATGTAGTTAATTGTTATACCTATATAGTTACGTTTACTAATATTATATATAGTTATTGAATTGTTTAGTGTTTGAATTAACAACAAAAAATGTAGTTAAAATAATTTACTAATAGTTAAAATTACTATAAAAATATACTATTGTCGAGTCGCGTGTAGAAAATCGATTAATATATCTAAAGGTTTGCTAAAATTTAATGGATCGATCGTGATCACTATTCAATATCTCATTAGCTCACTACTATTAATCCTTAAACCTTATTCCTTTTATTCCTATTTCCTATTATTCCTTAAATGTTTATAGTAATTGTTTTCGGTGCGATCAGATTACCCTGCAGCACTGCAAGGCGAATGCTGCAAATAATTATAATAAATGATTGGTTAGGTATTATACCACAATAATAATAATTATTATATTAAACCCATCTAATGTAGACCTATTATTATTACAGTACCTAACTATAACAATTGTTAAAGTACGTGCACTACATAATAATGTAATATTATTGACTTTTATAAATCAATATCAATTCAATACAGTGCAGCCCGTATATAATATTATTATATTATACCTATAACGGTTAAAGTATCAATTATTATCGATGACTTTTAGTTCTGGTAAAATGCATAGCAATACCTACGATGGTTTTTAATTCACGTGCGGTAACACATTTGATTGAAAACAATATTAACAAATAATAATAATTATTACTGTAAAGGTAAAGGTACTAAATATATTATGTTCTATCGTAGCTGACTGACAAGGGCGGGTTAAGGATCGCATATACGATTATACATCCTGTGCAAGTCCATTGAAGTTTCTGTACACGTAAATAATATAATATAAAATAATTTCTATACATTAATAATTATTCTATATCATGTGTGATCGAGAAATCGACGGTACAGCATAATAGTGTTCTTTATATGTTTTCGACGGAAAAACGCGTGTCACAATACTGCAAAACGTTTTTACATAATTTAATGCGTATTACTATATATATTGTTTAATCATAATTAATAACAATACAATATATTATTATTATATTATGATGGTAGCTGGTATGCGCACATAGTCGAAAACGATTAATCTCTACAGTTATGATTATCACATTTGACCACGATGAGACAATTTTCAATATTATATATTATATAAAAAAATTTTAATTTAATTGTTTAAATAATATTATCATCAGCATTTTCATTTTTCATTGGTTTATATAATTTTATCGAGTTCAGCGTGCAATCAGATTTAATTAAGTTCTTTTATTTAACATTTATTTGTGATTTTTTTTTAATTTATAAACAATGAAAGCATTTTATAATAACCTTGTTCCCTTAATCCTGCAGGCTCGCAGTGGTTGGATATTACTATATTAGCATTTGAGCTAGCACCAATGACTTAAGTCACCTATATATTACTTTAGATGTTTACAAAATCAATCATCGGTTAATCATTGAAAAACAATAATTATACTTAGGTCCACTCAAAAATACGGTCGAGGTTTTGATGACGTCCTCGAGCATTTTACTAGGGCGTTTTTTTAGCATGACCAATATGAAATTAGGACAATCATTACTGGCCCACAAAAGTACCAGCTTTTCTGCATTCCACATCTTTCCGACGAGCCAACCGGGCGGGCTGTATAATATAATATTACATTTTTACAGATATTTATAATATAGGTAGGTACAGGCAGGTACCATATTAAACGTTTAGGACTAATAATTTGTTTCGCCGACCAAAAGGAATGAAAAAACAATCACTCGAAATATTACGTAAAACAAAGAATGCCATATTATATTATACGATACCGATTGGTGATTACCGGTAGCACTGTACCACTCGCGCGAACCACATCGCAGCATTTAAAAACGTGGTTTGAATCGTGGTGGAATGAAATGGTACAAAAAAGCGCCCCAAAAAAAAAACCCCCAACCCCTAAAAACCCGCTGCGCAGGACGACGTCTCGGTCTCGTAGACGGTTGACCCACCCTTATGCGATTTCATGCGGTTGTACGTGTGTAGGTACTTCACTGAACTAAAATATACTAGGTAAAATCGACAAGACTGTGGATTGAATTAATAGCTAAAATCATCAAAATACGGTCAACTAACATTATAATAATTAATAGTACACATTTTACTTTATTAAACTGTAGCTGTCAATAAATAAAATTATTGAATTAAAAAATATACTACAGGTTTAATAATATTATTGTATTTTATACATCTGGAAATACGAATCTTACCAAAATATAGTAGTTCATTAAATTCAAAACATATTTATTGATTCTATAGTTAGGTAAATTTATTGAACTGACCAAACCAATTTTTTTCTTATTTCATTTTAAATGAGTACATTTAATCATTATTTTTATTTATTTAAAAGTCTACCCCTAAAATCCAGCTGCGTAGGAAGACGTCTCGGTCTCCCGCAGACGGTTGACCCACCCTTATGCGATTTCGTGGTTGTACGCGTAAGAGTTATATTTTACACAATGAGAATCGACAGCAACGTGTCCGTAAAGGGTTTTGTATGGTTTTATGGTGAAAGTGAAAATCGCCACGGGGGACGTCATAATGAATTTTTTCGTTGTCGCTCGCCTTTTCTGTTACAGATGATATTATATTATACGCGTCAAAGGCACATTCCGCCGGTCGAGAGTCCCGTACCCTCTATAATATATAATATAGCCAATCATTAAAAGGGAATTCACCGATTGTCACGATGAGAGACAGCATGCCGAGAGAAGCTTATATATATTATAACGGGACGGACATTTATTTTCACTCGACTTATTATTTAGTTCAATGAAAAATACGGGAGCGACGCGAAATCGTCTTATATTATGTAATCGGTTGTTGTTTATATTTTATGTTACATCACCGACGATTTATTTATTTATTTATTTATTAACTACACCTACGATCACATTGTCAATATATGAAAAAATAATAGTTACGCTCAAAAATATCGACCCTACAATGAACATTGTCCGCGGTTAATTTTGGAAAAATCTTTTTTAAATAATTTAAATATTTTATTGTATGCAGAAATTATAGAACAATTAATGGTTGAAAAAAAAATAATTATTCGAATATTGGGGACCAGGGTAATCTACCTAATAAATAGGTAGTCATACTATTTTGTCACAGAAAAAATTAAGCACCCGTCATCATCAAGACGTGTTTCGGTTAAATAGCTACCAATTAAAAGAAACATATATTTTTCCATTCAAAATGTCATCAAACAAATAAAATATGATTGTACAAATTTCAGGCTGTTTTCCACAGTTCCACTACCTATATAAAAGCCCTCGGATATTGAAAATATTCGTCCAGAGCGTAATTGAAATATTATGATATCAAATAATATTTTATGTTTAAGTTTCAAATTTTTATAGTGAACAACTATATGATGTAGGTAGTGTGAAAAAATAACCTTAACAGTTATGTATTATAATTATTGTGAAATTCAGTAGAAACATTATGAATCAGGCTTAGACAACTTAAAACATATTATTGTGTCTACCTTGCCTTTTATTTAGGTTTGCGCAACACTGACATGGAAATACTACACAGACAAATAAATTATACTTATACTTATATAAGGGATGATGTGAGAAGAGGATGACCTTTTGCAGCAAATGTTGCAAATATTGTTTCAACTTATAACTATCGCTCATTTATAATCCGAGCTTATTTACAATCACTAAAAACTAACTTTTACCTCATTGAACATCCACAGAAAAATTATTTCCATACATTTAAAGTATTGTACAATATAATAATTGTTGTCGATCGCATATTGAGCGTTTGGCAAATTTGTATAGGAAACTATACACAATTAATATGTAATTTATTAGAAAAAATTGACATCCTTAAATATTTATATGACGGGAAATTCTGATTACGTCTCTGCAGTATTATTATTTATTATTATATTCCGACATTGCCAATGTCCACAGTTGTTTGATATTTTTCATTTTACGCGCGACGATGCTGTACCTATATGTATATACCTAAACGAATTACGAGAGAAACGTCACCGTCGTCGCAGAACGAATTGCGCCACGAAATATTGGCAGTATATTATAATAATAATAATAGTCGTGCATAATATTATATTATATTACATAAAATTAATTATTATTACAAAGTGTTTTACCGAATGTCAGATTCCACGAAGCGACGTTACGCACATAATAATAATATAATAATTATTGTTTCCGAACGAAACGATTGGAAGTACGTGTAATAATTAATGTCGGAGTTTGTCGAATAATTATTGTTTACCATCTGCTGCACACACAATACAACAATAATATAAAACAATTCGACATATTATTATTCTATCGTACACGGTGGTTAATTAATTAATCTTACGATCGCACTCACATGGGTTGTCGCGTGCTTTTCACGATAATATAATGATATGAACTAATTAACCAAAATTTATAGGTAAACGCGTGTGCGATTGCAATTTAATAATATTGTACTGTACACGTGACGGGGGTTGTTCGCCGACCATAATCAACCCTTTTTTTACTTTATGCCTAACGAGGCAGCAGTTATATTTTAAATCTGATTTTTGGAATTTTTAAACATACCTATATATACACTTGAGCGTTATACCACGTTTTCAAATTCTCGAGACTCTTTTCGTACTTCGTAAGGCGTGTCCGGTGGTGATAAAAATGTCGGTTTTTCAAATGAGCGTACTCCCCTTTTTTACTGTACATTTTTAGCCGTTAATTTTTCTGAATATTTTGACATATCACAACATTTTAACGAGTAGTTTTTGAGTACCTTAACTTTGCATACTAATGATAATATGTCCTTGTTGTGAGGGTATTTGAAAACTGTAGTAACTAGTATTAATATTAATCCATCAACGTTTATAATTTGTAAAAATGGTCGACGAATAATAAATACTAGATCCAATATTATGTCAAAAATTTATATTTTTAAGGGCATTATCCATCACAGATAATAAACATTCAAATAACTAAAAAACTACTAAGTGTTCAAATCTTGAATTATGCATATTTGCTAAAAAATTTTCAATAAAAAAAAGGGTTTTATCATTTGAAAAACTGAAGTATCACGACAGGTCATTTCTTAAACAAAAACAAAGAGTTTAGTTATTTTGTTGTAAGCTTGTGACTAAAAAAAATACTATTCCTAGGGACTCGAACTTTTTTCCATGCTCCATTTCTACGTTTATTAGAAACGTAATAACTAAACAGCTGTTGGACTGTGTGACATTTTCAAAATATTTAGAAGTTTAACGAAATATTTAAAACTTTAAAGACTATAAAATAAAAGTAGCTAGGTACCTTACATTGTTATCGTCTGTTTTATTTGTACGTCTACAAAGGTTGATCAACGAATATAGCAAATCGCGTCGGCTTA
Organism: Neotoxoptera formosana; assembly: GCA_022818045.1. Classification (NCBI taxonomy): domain Eukaryota; kingdom Metazoa; phylum Arthropoda; class Insecta; order Hemiptera; family Aphididae; genus Neotoxoptera; species Neotoxoptera formosana. The sequence continues at coordinate 43,280,831 of CM040630.1, read as the reverse complement.
ATTCGCAATATTATCGTAACACCATAATAACTACTTTTCAGGAAGAACAAAATATATACTACTAAACTTTAACTGACGTTATAAGTGACTTCTAACCACTGTAGTACCTTAACCGAAATATTTTACGTTATTTTATAATATTTACGTTGATTTCACAATTATGAAAAAATATGTTCTAAAATTCTATAAAAAAAAATAATGCAAAATAAAAATATCATTAGTCATATATAATTAAGATACCCTAAAACACGTTTTCCAAGAACAGAGCTAGTCTTATCAGAATTCCACCCCTCCTTATAAATTGATAACAGCTAGTGATATTTTATAAAAGAATATTCTAATTACCTATTATTATTATTATTGTATAATATAATATATAGTAACAAGTTATTAAAACAGATAGTCTCCGCTCAAAATCATTTTCGTGGTGGTATGCAATGATTTATCATTAAATTCAATAATTGAATGCATCGATAATAGAGTGACTATACAGTTTTATTCAATACCAATGTATTATTGTAAAACATAAAAAATCAATGTAGACGATTAAATAAAAAAATTAAAAAAAAAAGATATTTTAGTTTTTTGGCTCTCCTGAAAATTCGTACAGAAAGATATTTTAACATTCTGACGCGGACGATTTGTCGAATAATAATATTAAATGCTCGACGAGCATTAATTCATCACGACTATTTTTTTTTTTTTTTAAGTTAAAGCCTCGATAACAGCTGGACCGTTGGAAACTAAACTGTACAAATTAATATGTTTCACAACTATAAGTATTGTTTGTCGTCGTAATATATGACATATCGTTATATTTTAAGGAACAAAAATGAAATTTCATAAACAATTTATTGCCAAAATACATAGTATATCGCTCACTGATGTCGACGCTGCGGTAAAAGAAAATCGTCGTTTTCAAATACGCGAATTCCTACAGAAATATCGTTCACGGGTTGACAATAATAATGCGTAATATTGTTTAAACGACTTTGCGGACAAATTATTATTGACATAGTGTGAGATGTATACATTATTTTTTTTTACCACGGAGTAACGGTTTTTTTCGTAAGAATTTCACACGGTTAAATGTATATTGTTCGTTTCGCATATTTACGTACAATAATAAAAAAAAAAAATACAAAAAAAAAATATATATATACACACACGACGTTTCCGTCCTTGACCCTCGAATAAGTTGCGCAACGATCGCCTTGAGAATTTAAAGAGTACAGAAATGAAAAAATGTCCCGAAAAATAATAATTTTGTCGCGAAATGACGTAGGTACAGACGAAAATATCCGTCCGACTATTATAATATTACTTTATACGCAGTAATCTCTTGCAATTATATTATGTCGAACTTCGAATGGAACAAACAAAATATGTTCAAGATACTGCAGGGTCTTATTGAAAATTTAAAAAGAAATATTGAATTAATTCAAAGTACAAAATTTGAATACTTAAAATACTAATTCATATTATACGTATACACGAATAAACAACTACATATGATTGAATTGGTTAATTTTTTTTTTTCATTTCGTTCTCGCCGTAGAAATGATGTTTATATGTGGACTTAACATAACCTACTCGAGTTAACGAAAAACGGTTCATTTTTTATCGAGAGTAAAACACCCGCAAATGTTGTCTTCGTCTTACAAACGCACATCGTATCAAATTGTACGTTCAGAATATAATCAATTATTATTAACTCTATTATGTTTAATATTAGAGTGAATTAACATATTATTGATAATATATTATGAATTATATGATAAATCTGAATTTATAAGTAAGAACAATGACGTCTAGTCAATGACATGGGTCTTTTTTCATATTTTAATTTTAAAGCGAGTTATGATCATTTAAAAACTGTAAATTGTTTGAACATTTTAAAACGCTCATTATACTCACTTTAAAATTAAAATATAAAAAAAAGACCTATGCCATTGACTAGATATTATATTTTCACTTCTAAATTTGGTAATGGGTTTAATCGCTCTAATATTAAACACGATAGAGTTAAATTGATTATTATGAACATACGATTTGCTATGCTATGCGTTCGTAAGACGGAGACAACGTCCTCTCAATTCAATGTTATTCGATGTAACGCGAACAATTTGAGATAGTCGACCATTATAATTCGACGTACAAGAAGAAGAATATTGTCTGTGATAATAGTTTAACAGTGTACAAGTAAACATTATTAATAATCGTTTCTGATCGATAGTAATTTCAGCTATAATATTATAATAAATATATAAAAATATGACACGCTTGCGATATAATAATTACATATATCGTTACGGAGCGGATAAACTTGCAGGAATATTTGCGTGCACGTTTTTATTTTTATTTCGCACACAATATAATATTATAGTAAACAATAATAAAATATTATAATAATAGATTATTGCAGGTTAACAATTCGACCAGAGCGATATTTTCGGAGGAGCTCTTGATATTAATATAATATATTATAAAAAATCGCTATTCTCAGTGTCCACTGCAGAAGATGAAGTGTCAGAATAGATGTGAATCTTCTCTTTCACTGGTCGTCGTGTTCTACGAATTATGATTGCACATAGATTATTACGATATAGTTTTATTTCGAAATAGTAACTTTATAATTAAAACTTACTCCACATTACTATATAGTATGTGGAAAAAATACTAAGTTACTAATTTACTATATATTATGCTCCGTCTAATTTACATACCCAATATTATTAATTGTAGACATAATAATAAAATTGCAGTGTGTTATAATATGGATACTTGCCACATAAATTACGTGCAATATAGCAAGTTAATATTGTAGTTCTTAGGTTGTTGACAATTATATTATATAATTATAAACTCTTTGATTTTTTTTGGATAGGTATACAAAAAAAAGATCATATTATTTTTTTAATATTTTTACTAGAAAAATTATGAAGCATTAATGAATCATACATGGGTACTTCAAAATTCCAAAAAGTAGAGCTCGAGCAAATTCAATATTAAATTAAAAATGAGACATGCTCGGCGAATCACACTGTATATATCGGGTGTCGTGTCATTTACTCCCGTTGTACTATGAACAAGAGAAATCTGGAATTTCGGTGGGTTGCCAAATATACATAAGTATAGGTACCTATTATACCATTATTATAATACTTCAACATATTATTGTGTAAACCATTTTATATTGTATATACTACGATGTAGACGATTCGATATCTGTACCACATTTTTTTCGTGACAATATGCTGAATAGGTTTACGCGTTTACAATTATATTATGTTCGAAGCCATGCAGCTATATTATATTATATTTTATTCAACCTTTTTATATGCATTTGAAAACTCTGCCATTATGTTATAACACGAGTACGGGTAATATTCACCTTCGGAAACGGAATAACAAGCACGCATTTGCCACACTGCAGTCGAGAGCATATATATTATATTTCAGCCAAACCCGTGAATGACCTATATATATGAACGTGTGAGGTAGGTAAATATAAGGAGACAGTACATCTTATTATCGTCGATTTTCTATTGTCTATCAGTATGAATTGAAAAAAAACTGTTCTACAGGCACGGATTTATAAGTCTGAAATGGCAGAGATGAATTTTTTCAGAAAAAAATACAATTATAATATTGTCTACAGTGCATTATTATAATATAGACTATTTGATAACAATATTTTTGTATATTTAAATTAAAAATATATTGGTCTTAGGAATTATTTATTATCCATAAAAATAAATACATAACACATCAAATTTATAAAGGTGTGGGGGGCTTTACCCCATAGCCGACCTGGATCCCACTGTTCTACACTTTGGTGAATCGGTTGGTGCACCTGCAACGAAATTTCAGCTGTAAACTTTAGTTCAAAAAGCCGCCTATAAAATTCAAAAGGTCCAATTTTGAAATGATCGTGTTCATTATTGTATCCATCAACAAATATTATTCTGAACTAAAAATGTCAACGCCAAAACTTTTTTATAATTTAAGTAATATTTTACTGTTTTTGTTGTCAACTCATCGGTTGACTTATTATAAATGTACTTATTTCAAAAAACAAAAAATACTGCCACTGCCATTGGTTAGGTATATTGCACAGTTCTAGTAATAAACCAAGAACGACAAGCTTAACAAAACATAAATGGATCTGCAAAAAATTCTATTGAAATTGTGGTCACATAATTTGATAACCGTTAGAAAAGTGGTGATTAAATATTGTCGAACATCTATGTAAATATTTGTTGGTTGAATGGCATATTAAATGTGGATACTTAGGTATATAACTCGAGATCTATAAATCGACTAAATTTATTACCAGTTTTGTTAAGAATACTATTTTAAAGTGTATTCAGAATACGTTTTTAAATTATTGGAGTCTTCTGTATATTTAAAAAACATACTCGAATACTGTCTTTCAAACGTATTTGAATATTAACAAATATTTTTTTTTATATATTTAAGTATTTGTACGTTTATTGTGAATGTCTACTTATAATTATTAACAAATCATTAAACAAGATAATTAATAAATAAATTTAATCGGTTCAAACATTTCAGATGTGGCATATGCCTATTATATTTTAATCGGGTCAAGTCAAACCTTATAGGTAAGGTAGATATAAATTGTAGCTATTATTGTGTCATCGGCGTATTTGATGATTTATTAAAAAAATTTTAAAAGTATAATATTATTTTAGGAAAAATGTTTAAAAAAATAAAATACTAAGAAAAATACAACGGTAAAAATTAAAAAGAGGAATTTAGTACTCTGGAATAAAATACAAAGAAAGATTATTTAAAATACACTTGTCAAAAAGTATTTGAGGAGTATCTGAAATACCAAAAAAAATATTTGCAGAATACTCAACAATAGACTGTCTATTACCACTGTAATAGGTAGATCTTGTATGCGACCAACCGAAAATTATGTTAAAATGTCAAGTACATCTATTACTATATCATAAAATGTGATAAAAAAAATAATCCGACGGATTGTGTTGAAAGTTCCATCAGCTGTAGGTATATATAGTATACTACAACTAATAACGATAAAATAAATAACCGAATAAATGTATTGTCTTGTTTTATCAACGTAATAATCATTATATACTAATAGGTTTTGTTTGAAAGATAAGACTTCAATGTCGTTGTTTTTCGCAATTGCATAGAAAACTATTGAGAAACTCCAAAAATTTCCTACCTTTATAAAAAGTCAAGGCTATACGAAAGTTAGTCAAAATGATTCGGTAATGGGTAAGGTAAGTGGTTTTACGTGAAAAGGGTACTAGAAATAGTTACGGGCATATTCCTATTCGGTTAAAATGAATTGAAATACATACATTTAATATTTTGTTATTTTTAAAATGAATAAAATAAAATACGTTCTACAAAATACATATATGGGTTATATGGGCACCCACGTGATATAAATAATAATATTACATTGAACTTAACACGAACAAGAAACGAATTGATTCAACGATTTTAAGAGTATAAAATATAATTTCGTGTAAAGGGTAACTCGTTATATGTAATAATTGACTTGCATATATTATACAGGTATTCAAATTACATATTTTTTTTCATTTCAAAAAAAACATATTCACATATAGCTTATAGACGTTTAAAAATAGTGTTTTCACGTTGGTATGGGGAGGGGGGTGCTATTTTCGGCGATAGAGAAACCTCGAAATCCATTTTTAACTCGTTATAGTATCGTTGGTGATTTCCATGCACATAATTGGGATTAAAATTTCCGGCTGGTTGATGAACTTTATATTTTATATGATATTGTTCATGAGAATTTCGGAGGTAAACATCGGTCTCCTGCAACTTGTAAACGAGTTTACCAACAACTACGGAATAAAAAAAAAAAAATTGTTAAAAAAATACCTAGATCGCCGCTATGTATATTATGTCCAACCTCGTTTTGCGCAGAATATCTATAAATTTAGAGTTATAAATTTACGAAACCAGGACCATACATATATCATAATATTTTAGGTACCATTTCTTTTTAACGTGCACGTGGATCATAATATATTCTTAATTCAAGGTTGCAAATTGAAGAGTTACTTTTGGGTTTCCGTTATTTATTTATTTTACCACTATAATTTATAGTTATTTTTTACGGACGTGAAATCAACGAATACAATTTTCATTTAGTTAAGTTAGTTTTTTTTCAATTTTATTACATTTTAATCGATTTTGTTTTCAGAACAAAAAATAGGCGAGTGTTTTAAAAAAAAAAAACTATACGTTTGCGCCATTATAGAATTTTTGGGAATTTTCTTTCCATGTGTAAACATCTAAACGCATTTCAGGTGAAACTGGAACATATGATGTATACAAATTCGCTACCTATTTAATTTGTCGGTTTACAATATTTTAAATTTATTGATTCTTTTAAAAATTGACTATTTGTTTGAATAAAATAATAATAATATATAAAAAAAATAACTTTAATATTTTTAGTCATGATAAATTTGTATTACAATTTCAATAATATATTATATAAAAAAAAAAATAATAATATTTTTAGATTTTTAGAATGCTCTCTTTGTAACTGTTATGTTCTGTACGTCATATATTATTTTCACAATACGATACATGTTCAAACTTGGGTGCGGGGGCCCATCAAATGGAAAATTGGCAACCCTCCCTCTTGATGTTTTATCAAACGCGCCACTGTCCACGGCCGCCTTGTTTTTGCCGGGACTCGATCATTTTGTCTGTTATACACAGCAGGGCTGTACATGATGACGTATTATCAATTTATTTTCTACAGGCACATCGCCTTCTCACACCCGACCGGGTCAACGATTTCGTCCCGTAAAAGTCATCGTTTTCGGTCATAATTATTATACTAAATCGACACTCACCCGTAGCAGCTGAATAGGTTGGTTTTATTTGCAAACGGAGACCTCGCGAGGACCTTTACCTATCTACAACAACTTATACCAATATAATATTGCAACTGATCCGATTTATTTTGTGACGTATGTTGTCGAATTTCGACGGTACTGGGTATCTGGGTATCGTTATTATTAGTATATTTGTTGTTGTATACGAAAGCGCTGGGAGTATCGCAGTTGCGCTTCGACCGCTGTAGACCGGGCCGAGGCAACCGCGGTATAGCCGAGTTTGATATTATACGCATGCAGTCCGATGCTGCGGCAGAGTCAAGGAGATAATATAATATAGATGACGACTAAACCTTTGAAGGCTACGCGCAATATTATTATCACAGTATCCGGTCTTCAACCTCAAACGGCCTTCGCCCGCAAGAGTCGAATAATTATTTTAAGAACTCGTATATTATTATATTATATATACAGATGTAAGTATAATAGGTGTTTGTATTGTGTGCGCTCTCTCAAAGCATATATACTTATAAATTGTATACGTTATAATGATATATAATATATAATGTAACACTCTATCATATATTAATATATTATATAAGGACCACTCGTCCTGTAAAACCACAGGCGTCCGTGTTTTGATTAATACTTAGGAATTTGTTTCTATTATTGTTATTATATTATTATCATCACTATAATAATATATACTACCACCAAGCGACTCTAGACCACGATTTAATAGATATTATATTATATTATTCGTCAATCTGGACGACGAATTACTCGCGTTGTTATAGTAATAATTATAATGAGTGCGTTTTGGCTTTGACTCTCCTCGCGACGATAAATAAATAAACTTCTATAAAAATAATATTATTCACTAAAATGCGTATACGCACCGACGACGAGACTTACCTAAATATTATTAGGATTCATTATTTTTGCCATCTTTTCGTTGCAGTGGTGTCACATTTCGTTGGGTACTTTTTTATACTAGTCGTTATATAATAATAGTGAATATTTTTTAAATTGTTGAAATGCATGATAAATTTGTTTTAAAATTATCAAAATATCGTCAAAATACCGGCGAGATACCTCGGATATGATATCGCTTTAAGTTTGATGATATCTATAGGAAAGTTTACTCTAGTTTCATGGTCCGGACCTCCCCTCCCCCCCCCCCCATAGATCATATTATTATTAGTACGCATATGTACCTGATTTTTTCTTTAGTTGAAATTCTCAATGTTTAATTTCGGTTTATATAGTTTTGCCAAACATTTTGTTTTTAAATATAAATCGATAAAAAGACATTACATAATATATATTAGAGGCACACAATACTTAATCACTAAACAAAGGATATTTTTTAAGAATGTGCACCACTGGAGCATAATATTACCTATCATAAGTTTGATGCATCATTAAAATATAATAATATTCTTCAGATAATTATTCTATCTGTCATTAATAATTATATTACCTCGATAAAAAACGAAACGGTTCCGACGACGAAACACGAACAAAAATAGTTGATTATAATATGGCAAATAACGTAGCTAATGATATAATACTATTATTTTAGAAATATTATACGACATAATGACAATTTATTTTATAGCCGTCAACAATATCACTGTTTCCAATTTATGTGTTTTATTATATTAAATAAAACTATCATATTATGACTAAATGTATTAATAGTGTTTAAACCAATATTAGTTTTTACATTTTTAATTAAGTATGACTCATAAATGTATAAACTTATAAATGGCAGCAAATTAATATTTTCATAGACAGTTGATTATAATTTATAGTATATTTTTTGAATTTAGTATTTGTAAACTGTGATACACATATAATATAATAGGTATAATCAATTATCTTTGAAAATATTCATTTTCCTTAAATTATGAATGCCAGAATGCGAGTAAAACTACTTTAAGCACAGCTACTATAAATATTAAATACTGTTGCTACCTGAGGCTATTTATTAATTTAATTTTAGGTCCTGAGCGGAGCGAAGAATGTATAATGACTTTTTTACAATTATTTTATTTACTTTAACCAATGGCAACCATATATAACCACAATTTTTATTTGCGAAACAAAATCTCTGCAGTGTGAGCCCATCTTTAAAATGAGAATTTCGGGAAATCCTTTCCTATTGCATCTTTACATCTTTACATCTTTACGAAGGACAATGGAAATTTCAAGTGTCACAAGTCTGTCAGGACATCTTCTTGTATACCTACATATTTATAGATTTTCATTAAAACTATACGAAAATTAGAAAAAATGAACATTTAGGGTAAAGAAAAAAAAAGTATAATATTATTATAAAACTTTGCTCGGTATTATACGAAACGAATTTATGTGTACACGAATTACCTTTATACATCATACACTCCCGCCGAAAAAGCATATAATTGATTGCTATAGGTACAAAATCCGCGAGCTGAAGATAATGTCAGCGCACCATTATTGTTTTCTCTCTCCGACCCACGTGCGACGTGGCAAACGTACGTTCAGCATAACCGACTCAGTGTCGATACTTTTAATATCATATAGTGATATCTCACATATTATCAGACTTAAAGTCAAGAACATGACGTGTCGCAACGTTGACTTTTTCACGATAGGTACCTATTTTTATTTTCATGCAATTATTATTGTAAGCATTTTTAAATCGTAATAATTTACACGTTCACGACTCACGCGAAAATAGCCAACGTAGCGACAACTTTCCCGACTTTAAGTTTGATAATAATAGTGAATTCTAAAACACTAAAAGTAACAGCACACCAGATAGTTGCAGGTCCTGCTAAATGTAAATTTGGTATATTATGCCACGTCGAAGATATAAGAAAACGAATAGTGAGCCGACGCGTCCTCTTATAATAATTAATATTATTAATAGTCGGATTCGTTGTTATTTTTTCGTCCACGTTTCTGCGGCCTATACCTACCCATTGTAATATTATTTCGTATAATATATCATACTATTATTATTAAATAATATACATAATCGCAGCCGCCGCCGCCGTGCCTCGTTCGCCAAAAAAACCGCCGGACACGCGTTAATATGCACAATGTACATAATAATAATAATATTACACAGGTGTAGTACGCCTATACCTATATATTATTATTATTATTATTTATTATATTATTATACCACGGTTACAAGTATACACGAACCGTGTACGGGCGGTGGACGGAGACCACTCCGGGGGTACGGACCAGTCAATGACCGAAAAACTCGTACACATAATAATAATAATAATAATATCTTTATAATATTATTATATTATATGCAGCAGGTATATATATGTATATATTACGGTCGAGGGGCGGCCAATGTTTTGTGTGTGTGTGTTTTTATAACGAGTCGTATTATATTATAAATAATAATTATGATTTTATCGTGTTCTCGATTGAGATAAGAATATTGAATAGCATCATAGGCGTACGATTGTTATAACGTTTTTATCCCTTTTAAATCTACTCGGGTAATTAATACTACCGCAGCACCTATCTTGTTGGAATCGGCGTGTAGCTCAAATATAGTCAAATGTATAAAATGCGCACGATAATTTTGTTTTTTTAGTTTTCGTCGAGTGCTGTAAGACATCAACATTTGATTGCTGTAGTTCCGTTTCCGTGCAGGTCTGAGCTATAATCACTCAATTAATACCTATATTATACATAGTAATCCGAGTCATCTGCAAATCTTGTTCGATGTGTATACCGTATACCGTCTGATTTTAAATAATAAAATGGCGTTGCTGGAAAAATATACTGAAAAATAATAAAACGCATATAAAATATTCAATATGCCCGTTTAAAAATATTATTCTTCCGCCTACCGCTATATCGCGGCTAAACATAAAGCTCGAATACCGATCCGTTTATTTTGAGCTTTACTATCCATTTTATAGGTGTCTAAAATCTATGATGCTATTGTGTTTTGTGCAACTTCTCATAAACTATGCCTGCACGTGCGTTTATATAATATTATATTAATGTGCATCATAAAAAAAAATTGCGATTCAACGTTGAAATACGAAACCTTTGCGAGAGAGCGGAGGGAGGAAAGATTTATACACTATTCAAGTGCAGCAGTGCTCGCTCGCAAGTAAATCACAGGCCGCACCAGCCGATAAACAGCTGTACACATAATATTGCGTCGTAGTTTTTTATAGCCATCGGGAAAATAATTGTACAGGCAAAAGTAAATGAATTAATACCGCGCTTTCCGAGCATATAATATAACTCGCCCCTCAGCAGCGCGTACCTATGGAATGATTCTCGTTGACGAGTCGAAGCTGCTCGCCATTAATATACCTACCTAATATGTCATCATATTTTCTAGTGATATAATATTTGACCATCACACTCGACAGCGTATAGTCTGTAAACGATAATGGCGGTCGACCGAAGAATGCAGTCGTCGTTTCGCAGGATGATAATGTGTGTATAGGTAGGGTACGAATAATATAATTTTACTGGCCCGCCAATACTTCGACATCGATTCAATCCGCATTGGCACGACGACACGCCGTGTAATCAGCGATCACGTCTACTCGGAAGATATGGTATATGTAGTACTAAAACTCCAGAACGGAGGCACCTAGTTAGGTATATATTATATTTTATTTAATAGTAAAATATCCTGTATTTGCGACGAGAAAAAATACGTAAACATATATTATTATGTACGATTATAGTTGTTCGATATCATCGATTTCAGACTTGATATATGATTTAAATGATACCATTTTTTGAGGATACTTTGCACCAAAAAAAAGTTGTTTTACGCAAGTTAACAATTTATGATAGGTAAGAAAATATCAATGTTATCGTTTTGTTCCCTATACTGCTGTAAAAGGTATTTTGAAACGGTTCTAACTTCAATAGGTATGTCGATTTCCCTCCAAACCAGTGGCGTAATTTGGTCATGTTTATGGGGAGGGATGAAATGTTTTAAGATTTTACCCCCCCCCCCCACAAAAAAAAAAATAAAATAAAAAGTATTTATTATAAGCACCCTTCAATATTTATGTACACATGAGACATGGAATAAATAAGTACAAAATATTCAAATTTACAAACACTGAATAGGTATTATACATTATCACGATTTTGTTTTTTGAAACAAGAAAATAGTGAAATATTTGTATTTTCATCTTCTTTTCTTTTCCCTTAAATTTTTTATAATTTTAAAAATAACTTTGAGAGTTGAGTGAATAGTAAATATTAAAATTAAATAACAAAACTCCACACGAAAGATGAATGTAATATCAGTATATCACAATATCAAAATATATATGAATTATAAAACTATAAAAGTCGAATGCCGATTACTGATTGTAACTGTAACTTGTAACCGATTACCGAATGAAGACGAAATTACGAAAGCCATTACAAAAATTCCGATTAAGTGTACAAATCGATTTTAAGTTATTTTTAGTTCAATACTTCAATAGGACGATAGTCTTTAATCTAGATAAATTAATAATCTGATAATCGTCGAGCGTCGTCGATCCACGATAAAATAATACTTTACCGCTCGGTGGTTTATTTTTGTAAAACTACAGCACTACACAATGCATAAACAAACTCAAAACATATTTCAATAGTGATACATATTACCTATACACCTGCGTGGCGGCGCTTATAACGAAATACGAAGTATTTATGTACAATACTAGCTTAAAGGATTTGTGTTTTTTTGTAATATTTCTATTAAGTATAAAATATAGACTATTCATAATAATATTATTTCGCCGAGGCATTTAATATCAATAAAAAAAAAAATATATTATTAAATAAAGAAGTACATAGGTAAATGTAGTTAACCAGTCTTAAAAAAAAGGTCATGTGGGGGGGGGGGGATACGACACCCAAATCCCCCCCCCGTAATTACGCCACTGCTCCAAACCTGTAGTTCTTGATAAGAACTTATCAGAAACACGTAAAGACAACGCTCGAAAAAATTGTTTGTGTTCGTCATAAAATGTTGATACTATAATGACGCCATAAGGGTTTTGTTATGTTTTTTTTTATTGAATTTGGTTCGTTTTAGGTCTTATACACAATATCGTGTATTAAGTTATGTGTATCTAACATTGCACAAGTCTTGTTTATAACTGAAATAAGATGAGTTTTTAGATTTAAGACCAGAAATTTATCTTAGGAGTAATTGTGTCAATATCAGTGCGTTGTTTAGCACTCAGTGGTGTATGTATAATAATGTAAATAATTACACGTATTGATGGACTTTCCAGCATTCGGGTGGCTATGCTATGATTGTTAACGCTAATCGCCGGCGAAGAAGACGAAAAAACAGTTGTAAGAGATTTCGGAGGCGAAATCAATATTTGGCGGATTGAGTATAGAACTTATAAAACCAATCAAAACGCATTCACTTGGAGTCCTTAATTTTACATTAAATTAAACAGTTTAAACGGTTTATCTGAATAGATTATGTTATTACTATTGAGACTATAGACAGTATAGACAATTGAGAACTGTAAAACGACTTAACTAATACATTGGTAAAACAAATTTAACTTCGGTCATTTTAGTAATCGGTTCAGTAAAATATATTTTTTTAGAATATGAGATTTACAAAAAATGGTCAAATTTTGACGAGAAACTGTCGGACGAACAAATGTGAGAGACAATACCCAACTACAAGTCGTTCGCTGAAAGCTACTATATTATCCAGCTACAAATAAGCCAGATTATCTACTGGTGGGCGCACACTGGTAAGAAACCGTACCCTGGTACAGGTTAAATTTTTATAACAAGCTTATAAATTATATCATATTTTGTGATACAATAAAGAATTAAGATTTTGACGGGGTTTTTCGTTGTATACAACCATATAGGTACTATATTTATTTTTTGATTGCAATTTACAAACAAATTAAAAATGGACCTGTAACGTTTTTATTTGTCTCCATTGAAAATTATTTTTCTTTATTTTCTAAATAAAAAAATTTTAAAATATAATGTAGTACTTAGGAATACTTATAATAGTCCCAACACTTCCCGTGCCTTTTATATATTATAGTTAAATTCAACTCATTATATTTATACATGCGATGGCCTTCGAAAATCACGATTTGCACTTTTTGCAAAACGTGAATAACATTTAGGTATTGCTGCAGACATTCGCGGTTAATTACGTGTACATAATATCATGACATATACATTGTATAAAGATTCTTTTTTTTATAAACATTATTGTTTTACATGTCTGCAGTAATTATAGCATTTTTGGTGGTCAGTTGCAGAAGTCGTACGACAAACAACTATGTGTATGTATGTGTGACTAAACGAGTATAATATAATATATAAACCAACAGCACGAGGACATTAAAAGTAATACGCATTTATACAGGTTGATTCCACTAGCATACTATATATCGCCTTCGTTTTTCATTTAATAATGCATTCGAACGAATATAGTTTAAGAGAATATATTAAAATGTACGTAGTAAGGTTAGGCTTTAAATTATAATAACTAATCGACATAAAATATAAAGTAAGTATTATATTTATAGTCCAGTACTTATTATAAGTATTATATCCACACAATTTTTACAAACTATAGCTTATATCATATATGAAATGTTATTATAGATTAGTATAAATCAAATTTAATTTGCCCTTATATTCTCAACCTATTAATTATTACCGCGGAAAATCCAAGTCCAATGAGCCCTGTAGGAAGTGTTTATCTTTCAAAAGAAAAAAATTATCGAAATCGGATCACTCTACGAAGCGCAAGAGTTTTCCCTGCAAGGCATGTTTTTGAAAAAAAAAAACAGGTCACGGGCAATCTCCTTAAGAATAAAGGGTGATTACCGAACCTAAGGGTGAATCATCGTGTATATTTAGTGGGACTAGGACGGTGAGCCGACGGCGACGGTGGTTATTATTAAGGCGATAAAGATATTATATTATATGTACCTATATCCAAAATTTCCAAATTATATCGATATATTTTATCAAAGCATGTGGACCCTCATACATTTTCTAAACAGTATAGCTTATAATATATTTTTTTTTTATTGATCTAAATAAATAATAACATCGACAACAATGGCCATTAGTTACAAACAAATTAATATGGAATAAAATACAAATAAAGGTTATGGAATTAAATCAGGTACATAAGTGTTAAAAAAAAAAAAAAAATTAAATTTTATATAAGATTGAATAATTTTGTTTGTTTTGTGAAATTAATTATGTCTAAATTTGTATCATGGTAGGGTCCGAGTGCGGTATCTAAATTGTAGGAAATGTTATGTTCAGCACGTTCCTGGATGTACATCAGACAGTCGGCAATTATGTGTTTGACGGTTAACGCGGTTCCACAGGTTTGGCAAATGGGGGGCTCCTCTCTGGCCATCAAGAAACCGTGGGTGATTCGGGTGTGCCCTATGCGGAGTCTGTTTAGAACAGACTCCTCTTTCCGATTGAGTTTTGGGTTAGACCAACGGAGGGTATCTCTTTTGATTTCGTTTAATTTAGTGTCTTGAGAGTTCCAGATTCGTTGCCATTTGTTTTTTGTATAGTCATTTATGCACTTTTTTGAGTCGTCATGTGACATTTGGTTTATTAGCAATGTTTCATGATCATTAATGGCTATTGAGGCTTGTTCGTCGGCAATTTCATTGCCTCTTATTCCTGAGTGTCCAGGTATCCACATAATGGTAATATGTTTACCCAAGATGTACGCTTTGTTGAGATTGTTCTGAATTTTAGATGCAATGTCACGGGGGTTGAATTGGTTTTGTAGGCTTTTTACCGTACTCAGTGAATCACTTAGAATGATGAATTTAGAGTAAGAATCCTGGATTATAATCTCAATAGCCATTAGAATAGCCATAGCTTCAGCAGTAAATATAGAGCAAGTATTGGGAAGTTTGTGTAATATTTTTTTTTTGGAAATATTATCGCGAATCCAACACCTTCGTTAGTTTTTGAGCCATCAGTGTATACTTCCTGGAAGTCTTTGTAGTTATCTAAAATGCTTTTAAGGAAGTTTCTGAAGATATTGGGAGAGGTTTGATGTTTGTGAAGACAGCTGAGTTCAGTATTGATTAGGTATGAGCTGGCCCACGGAGGAAGGTCGTTTTTTTCTTTGGTTATGATTTGTGATATATCAAAGTTGCTGTCATTTATCTCTTTGATGAAGAGGGGGTTGTTTTTTTCGTGGATAGTGTTGTTTGATGTTGCGGAACTTGCTGCATATTTGAGATATAATTCCAATCTTTTTATTTCAGGAATAGTTTCCCCGGCAAGGTTATAAATACTGAATACTGGGCTACTGCGAAAAACTCCTAATGCCAGTCTCAGGCCACCGTTATTAACGCTATCGAGCCAGTTTAGTAGGGATTTAGATGCAGTTCTGTAGAGTAATGAACCATAGTTAAGTTTGGACTGGATTAAAGCTTTATGAATTTTAATTAGAGTGTTTGTTTCCCCACCCCATGTGGTATGGGAGAGAATTTTTATGATTTTAACAGAATTACCAGTGGAGGTTTTTAAATACTTTATGTATGGAGACCACGATAAACGTCTGTCAAAAATGACGCCAAGCATTTTGACAGAGTTACTGTGAGGAATTTTGATTTTGTCAATTGTTATTTTTAAAGCATCAACATTCTTTTTTTTTGTCAATATAGTACAGCTGGATTTTTCTGGAGAGAATTGGAACCCAGTTCTTTTAGCCCAGTTTTTTAGATTAGTTGCAGCAGTTTGGAGCAAGCTTTGGATAGTGTTTTTACATTTGCTCCTGCACCAGAAATTAAAGTCATCAGCATAAAGATTGCATTTAACGGGAAGAGAACAGTTTTCAGTAATGTCATTGATAGCGACTAGGAAGAGGGAAACTGAAAGGGCCGATCCTTGAGGAACACCATTTTCTTGAGTGAACTCATTTGAAAGAGGATTGTTTGCTCTTACCCTGAATGTACGGTTTTCTAAAAAATTGGTGATTAAGTTCAGAAAATTTCCTTTGCCTATTATTTTGTTAAGTTTTACTATAATGTTGCGTCTCCACGTGGAGTCGTAAGCTTTGGCGATATCCAGATTTATTATACCCATAATTTGTTTGTTGTTGAATGTTTGAGTGATTTCCTCTTTAATTTCGATTAAATTATCCATGGTGCATCGGTTTTTTCTGAATCCATTCTGATGGGGGGAGAAGAAGACGTGTTTTTCTAAAAGCCAGTTGAGTCTGTGATTTAAAATTTTTTCCAGAAGCTTACACATCGTGTTGAGTAGGGTTATTGGTCTGTATCCTTCAGACTTTATAATATATTATAAAGCTATAAATGTAATTTTTTCTAAGATTTTTATACGATTTTTTATACGATTATATTAATAATGTGAATAATAAATGTAATTTTTTTTTTAAATTTTTTTATATTACATCAAATAATTTAATTATTAATTAAGTAAAACATTTTTCATTTTTAAACATTAATACATACAATTTAGATACCCTGTCGGCCTGATATCCTGTCGGCCTACTGGTTGTCCGCTCAATGTCGTGATGATATTCATATTTATACCCATATTTAGTTGATCGAAACAGCCAGTGTCCAGTTTATCACTCATCATTAACCGGACAAATCGCAAATATAATATACCTACTAGCTGTCCCGCCCAGCGCTGTCTGTACCAAATATTAAGTTAAGGTTAACCTCGAGTGATTTACATGCATCTAAGCCACCTAGACAGGCAATCCACGTGCTGTGTACCCCGTGAGTCTCGTAGGTGAGATAAATCGTATAATTAGGCAGGTACATGAAAAAAATTGCGGCGGTTGACCGTGCCAAAGATTTATTTATTTTAAAAAAAATGTTTTATATGCCATATTTCAGAAATTATACATAAATCGTATCGAAAAAATCACTTATAGTTTACCAGTTTTTTTAAATTTTCAATTAATTTATAGAATTTAAATTAAAGCCTAAATTCTGCTTCGTGATGTACTCTATCGTTTAAAAAAAATGAAGATAATCGGATGAGTAGTTTCAGAGAACTTGCGTGACAAAGATTTTCATTTGCACATTTATATATATATATATAGATTACCTACGTTGTTTCATTTCAGTATTGGTTTTTTTTTTTAAACGGTCTATTTATTGCCAATCAAGCTAGGTAACAATAACATTATTCATTTTCTTGTCCCCAATATTGTTTGTATTTTGCAATGTTTTATCTGTTGAATATGTTTGCAATGATTATAATTTTGGTTCTATGTGTAACAAAAAATATTAGCCTTACAAGTTACAACTGTTTATATTTTACCTATATAAAAAATAATATTTCAATTTGCCGTATAGACAACTTTTTAGGGATATTTTTGATAATTTTTTGTGAATGAAATGTATATTAATACCTAGGTAGGTAAAATAATAATTAATAACACCGACATTACTTTTTGTGGTTTTCATTTAAATATTATTTATGAATGGTGGATTAGACTCAAAGTCCAAATAGTTCATTATGTTATTTAAAACCATTCAGTTACATATTATATTAAAAGTTAATACATATAGTTCAATTAAAGACAGATAATTTAAAAAAAACATAGTTTAGTTCGATTATAATACCTATATTACATAATTAGAGCAACTAATTACAATACATTTTATTTACAATTAAAATCAAAAATTTAGCTGTTGAAAAATTAAAAAAATAATGTGAGAAACAAATGTTGAATCAAATTAATTTTTAATTTCCAATTTTGTTTCATAGGTAATAGATTTCAATTCATGGATATTACTGGTTAAGATTATCTGCGATCTCTCTTAAGTCTTAATGGGCGCAGTTCAAACTGTGGAGAATTTCTAAAGTAAATTAAATTCAGTTAAATGTTTTAAAAGACATTTCAGTTTAAAAAAAGTTTGAACAAGTATTGTTGAGACTTATATGGGCTTTAAGACTCTGTCAAAAAAGTTGATGCAGTTTTTATTTTTAGTAAAAAAAGTAACTTTGTAACGGATCAACAAGGTTTTTATCTAATCGAATATCATTAATCGAAATTTTTCGAACCGAACCGTACGACGTAAAGATCACAATATTACGATAGTGGTGACGGCAAATTAGAATGGAAGAATTCCAGATTAAAAATCCAAGTAATAGACATGAACAATTGTGTAGTTCTGTAAACATTTTATTTTATTGTTTTAATAAAAAAGATTCTTTGGTCCAACAGTTGTTTAAAAATTAAAAAAATTAAGTCCATTTTATATAGATGCATTGTTTTGAATTTTTAGAGTACAACACCATTTTTCCGAGCTTTTTAGAGCATTTCATTCCGAACACTAAAGGTAAGAAGTTATACTATTTTAAACAGAGCGAAAGAATCATATTATCGAAATATTTTTAGGTACCCAAAAGCAGTTTATGGCATTTAAGTAGCAATGCAGCAAACGGCAACGTATATTATCATAATTGTATACATAATATGAATCGTTATACATATATCAACTCTGTTCGTTATTGTTACTCTTATTTTTATTATCGTTATTATTTAGACGTAATAATATTATTGCGCCCGAGTAACACCGTATATTATAATACTGCAGCCTTGACGGGCGATGATGGAATGCGCCTCGACGCATTATAACGCAGTCGGTCCAATAATATTCAAATCGATGTATCGTCGTATATATAGCAAAACCTCGTAAGTCAATATTTTATCAAATTATTCAGAAACAGCTGCGATATAAACTGTGACGTTTACCATATTATAGCTGGCTAACGAGCGTTTGTTTTTGTACGATATATCCATAGAACAATACTAGACAGCCGACTACTATATATAATAGCCACGCAATGTTTTGAGTTTGTTCCAGCCAAAACGGCAATGTTTTAACTTTTATGCGTGATAATGCTATTAATAATATATTGATAACGACGAATTACGTCTGAACGCCTTGTCGTTTTGAACTGCGTCGACCGTTGAACAGTATCAAAAAGCGTTATTAATTTATCATAATATAATATTATAAGAGTGTAAACATTGCTGTTTACGGCCGCCGCGGCTTCAATAACAAAGTATAAGAATAATATTATAAGTCTGGTTTATTCAACTCATAATATACATAATATAGCATCATTCAAATACTATTCTAATTCTAGTATACTCAAATGCGCACAATAGTAGTTAATAGTGTAAATTAGTATTTTGAAAAATCAAACTTAGATCCTCGTCGGCGAGCCAACAATCTTGATCGTTTATTATTACTAGGTAGCCTGTTTGTTGAAAAAAACATATTATTATATAAATAAAGATTAAATGATTGATATATATGTTAAACGATCTTCCTATACCTTCATACAACGCGAAATAACAAAAATTACTATTTTAATGATAATAATTTATGATTTGTTTAATTCATTTTATTCATGCGTGTATAAGGTACATTTTTTTTCACGATTAATTAAATTATGATTTTCTATTTTACGTGTGCAATTAATTGTAAAAAATGTTGTAAAACGTTGTTGATTCTAGGCTGATGGGCTATATTATATATATTTTAATAATTAAAATCACCGATAATTTCAAATCGACGATTAATGATTTTGAAATAAAGAATAAAAACAATTTGGTTGCAATATGTATATTAAAGGCAGTGCGTAAAGCAGTATATTATTCTAAGTCTGCGTAATATACGATGTGGCTTTGGGACCCACGTGGTCGGGGGCGGGCTAATCGCCTATTCGCCTATCGTGAGCAGGACCGACACTGAATATAAGCAGGTCCTTATTATTATTTTGCTCGTCCGGTCCTCCACGTCTAAGCCTTTCCTTTTTTACATATTACCATCTGCCTCGTCCGTCGTATGGTATATACACAAATAATAAATACATGTCATACGCGGTACACACTGTACGAGACACGTTTTAAGCGTACACATTTAAATGTTCTCGTTCGGCCCGAACCCGTTCACAACACGTGTTACATATAGTATACAGGGTGATTCAAAATAGAGAAAAATGTATGACACAAAAGTTTAGAAACATCCGAAATGATTTGTACGTTTTATAATTTCTTACAATGTCTTAGGGGGGTATTGGGCGGTCAACTTTATAAACATTTTAATTATCTCTAAATCATATCATATAATATAGTCGTACATTAATCAATTTTGTTCAAGCACTTATAAGTACTAAAAAAATGCAGTCTTCATATTAGGTTTGCAAAAAAATATAGGTTCCTGTTTGAGTTACTATAGTTGACCCCCCAAAGCCCCCCCCCCTCCTAATATATTGTAAAAAATTATAAAATGTACAATTAATAATTTTAGATGTTTGTAAATCGAAAAACTCTCGTATTAGACATTTTTCTGTATATTTTGAATGATTTATGAGTGATAAAATGGCTGTAACATTGAATCACCCTGTGTATATTATGTATTTATGGGATTCGAAATCGGTCATAAGTTTATGAGTTATGTACACAGACAGACCGCCCTCGCGTGGCAAAGGACACTCCGCCGTCGCCTTTATACCATTATTATATGTGTATATATAATATAATATGTGTATTATATTATGTACACATAATATACATTGAGATTAGTCCGTTTTCGTTTTTGTCGTAACACTATACAACATTATAATCGCATATCATATATATATATTGTGTGTCCGAAATGCGTACTACGTGCAGAGGTTTATCACTTCGGTATGGGACAAAACTAATATTATATTATATATATTGAGTATAATATGTGTGATCGCCACGAGTCGTGCAGAGGCGAACAAAACGCAGAAAATCTCTATAATAATATATATGAATGCTGCACGTGCGCATTATTATAACAAAATAACGGGTCGGTTAAGTTTATAATATTTTTTTTTTCAAAATGTTTAACACTTGTTTAGTGAACTGTTTTTATTCACTCGATAACTATTAAGTATCTACTTAACTATAGTTTAAAAATTGACCACTGTCACTTCGGTTTAATAGCTTATATAATATTATGCTCATATATATAAGTATATGATGAGTAGGTACCTATATTTATAAATTATATACGCGTATTTTGTGATTTTATAGTAAAGAATTTCTGTTTTTCAATTTTACTGTCAAGTTATTTTAGATAAATAGAAATGATTAAATGCCACAAAACGTAACGATTAACAAAATATTATATGTATAAAATATCATTAAACAAAACGCAATATATAGAATATCATTAAACGAAAAATATGAAAATGAAAACGAAATAATTTAAATTTCATTTACTTCAAAGTCATAATATTGGTTTCGTAGAAATATCTATATTAAACACGATTTATTATGATCTCAGCAAATAGCAAGTAATCCAAGAATGTATTATTATATTTCATATCTGGGCCATCCTCTGCATCAGATATTTATTTTAACAATAAACGATAAATGCAAAATATGCTGTGTAAAGTTTAAAATTCTGAATAATGATAAAGGCAAATTTGTTTAACGTTTTACTTCTAAATAACAATAATTGTCTGACATTTATTAGATTGTAAATATCGTAAAACAAAATTTTATTCCCCTGATTGTTACGTTTGTTTGATTTCCCTTTTACCGATTTTTATCAATTCTCATCAGCTGCAGCTATAGTTTTAAATGTTTAAATTCGACCACTTGTTTAATATTCACGATAACAACATTCGAATATATTACAGCAGCAGACATCTACTGCTGTACCTATCTTGATGTTGAGCAATATTCTCATAAAACGTACCTACGATACAAAATATATTTACAATATTTATATTGTCATCGATCATTTATATGAAACATAATAAAATTGAAAAACATATATGTACATAATTTATTGTTGAACACATTATTATACGTCATCTCGAATCGAGTTACGGGTTTGCATATTTTGTTGACTTAGTTTTCTGGTGTAACTCGTGGATTATGGAAAATAATTAATCATGTTTTTGTCACTTGTACATATTCGAGAGTTTAAAATCAATGTAGGCGGTTCTATAAATAATGTTTAATTTTTCTACGGGACAAAATAAGTGATTATATTATTATATAAGGCATAAAAATGAAATGCTCGTTCTTGTCTTGATCAATCTTCTGACGCAATACTATTTTTGTGTCAGGAATTCCATCGGTTATAATATATGTTGAGCAAACAGTTGCGCCTAGTGCCTACGCACCTGAAAACAAAAATATTATAATTTTTGATCCAATCGATTTAGTAAGTTATCGATAGTAAATTAATTTTTTTTAATGCATTTTTTCTAAGAATCGATAAAATAAAAAAAGAGGAAACTCAATAATATTCTGCTGTATATAGATTATAGGCGTAGTATAGTGTCATTGAGATAGGAAATAAATGTGTTGTCATTTGAACTCGTTTATAAATAATTGTAAGTGAAAAAATGATTGTGAGCAGAATTTTGTTCTGTTTCTAAGGATAGTTATGTTAAATGTATATTGTTATTATTATTTTAATGATTTTGTATGTTAAACTAATTTTTGGAAAAAGTCAGTAGGTACCGAGTACTTGTACCGTATCATATTATAGTGAGCATATATGTTTGTGATACAAAAATATTCATTATTATAAAATAGCTTAGCCATTTTCGCTTGTATATAATATGCGAGACGGGCCAGAACCACGACTGGAAAATCACGGATTCGTCCTCGTGGGTGTCATATTTTTATTTTTGGGTGTAAATTGTATACATCGATATTGTATTTTTCTATTAAACAGTTTATGTACTTTATTATATTCATTAAATGACGGCCAGGCTTAAATAGGAAACTAAATCAGATTAAGTACGTTTTGAAATTTTCGTAAATTAAAGAATTTCAATGTTGACTTAGAACGATTGTTAAATAATTTTGATCGAAACGTTTTTGAAATGTTCATAATTAGTTAGAACTATATGTATGTACGATAAAATATATATGTATCCTTTATAAATGTATAATAATCATAAGACTTGTATTCAATTTCAGATCTTAAGAGGATGTTACACACTTACATTCACATATTATTGTGTTTTTAAAATAAAAACGTAGGTACAACATTTTTGCATAAATTTGGTTTCTGCAGTTTTAATGTTATGATATTATTTTTAATATAAGAGTTCATTTTATTCATACTTCTCGTTGAAAATTAAAATATCGAAAAAAAATTGGAAGTAAAAACAGATATTGTACTTAGATTTAAGTTTGAGTCAATTTACTCTAATTTTAAAACTAACAACACACAATTAGAATTGCTGAACACAAATTTGTTGCGGTGAATCAGATAGAGTTACCTAATTTTATGTAAACATATTTTGTAAGAAAAATTGTTTAGTTTATATTTTCATAAGATGCTTGTTGAAATTAATTCAAGGGCTCTATTTATTGTACCTATGTATTCTACACGCTGTGTAATATACACTGATTTTTTTTTTGAAAACTTTAAATTATTTGAATATAATGTTTAATAGTTAAATCGATCAATATCTTTAAAATATATTCAAAATGTAAACGAATCAAATGTTTATAAAAATCGACTGATAGACACTGCAATAACAAACAAATATTTAAGTGCGTGTGAAGAATTTTTTGTTGTAAAAAATATTTTCTGTATGAGTTTACTAAGTAATTTACTTTTTTAAGGTAATAGTACCTATATCCAACATTATATTTAAGTTACATTTCAGTTGTTTCGAGGAAACCGCGAGTATTTTATTAAGTCCAACTACATATGCTATTAGATCCGCCGCAGTACGCTAGTAAAGTGGCAGCAAGACTTTAGCGGTCGGCCATTATTTATAATACTATTTGCGGGTCGCAAGACGGAAATGCGACCACAACCACCAACAACGACCACGACGACGACGACGACAACAACAACAACAACAACAATATCTGACGAGCGAAAAAAAAAATTATAATAATATTACGTTAGTAATAATAATAATAATAATAATATATTAGGTAGTTTATAACTCATGTGTTTATAAAAAAACAAAAAAAAAAAATACAGGAGACTGCCGCCCCCGGGGCCGCCGCCGCCTCAGCCTCCCGACTCTGCTGCACATTGTTCGGCCGGATGAATACAACTACGCGACGGGCAGGCACCACCTATAATAATAATATAATAATATTATAATAAAACCATTATAAAACGCCTATGCGCGCTGTGCGCGTTTCCGTGCCGAGTTCGTGACTCGCAGCGGAACTTCTGCGGCGCGGCGCAGCCACCGAGTCACGATTTCGCGTAGCTCCCCCCCCCCCTCCGACGACCCCGCAGCCGACGACGACGCTGCACCGTCCGACCGACCCTGCGGACCGGCGAGTGAGTTCCGATTGTCCGACTGTTATTGTAGGTATATATTATACCTGTGTACTATATTATACTACCGCGAGTGTCTGTATGGCACGTCACGCGGACAAGGAAAACGTTGGAGTGCGTGCGTAGTGTGTTCGACGATCGCGGTAGTTCGCTCCACAATGCGGTGACAATAAAATGTGCTCATGTAGTTATATGGTAGGCCTATGAAGTTATGATATATATGGCAAAAACGATTGAAATTTGTAAACGTAATTAAAACGGAAAACAAAATATATGATTTACAAAACATAACGCAAAACCGAAATAGTTTAAAATCCATTTACTTAAAAGTTATAATACCTATTGATTGAGTAGTAATATTTATTTCCCGTAATTTAGCAACCGATCTTTGCGATCAATCCAAGGATTTATTATATTCAAATATCCGGGTCATCCTCAGCATTAGACGATACACGATATAACGATAGACGCAAAATATGTAAAACTTTTTACTTATAAAGTTATAAATAACGATAAACACAAACTTTTTTAACGTTAAGATTGTAATAATTACGTAAAACGAATTTTTTTTTTTTAAATGCAAACTATGATAGGTGGGTAGGTATACATATTAATATTATGTATCACGAAGATTTTCGTCAATCGCATAATGTATTATAATATAGGGATTTTTGCCATATCATTTGATATACTTTAAAAGTTTCAAGTACCCAAGAAATAATATTAAACCAAAATAATGTAATAAAATAATTATTATAACCAATATAGTTTAAAAACGTTTAATTTCCATCATTTAAAATAAAATAAGTTTACTAAATTGCTTATAATAGTATATAAAAATATAGTGTTTTTACTCGGTAGGTACGAATATCTTAAGTCATATATTAAATAAAGATGTTAAAAACATAAGTCTAATTATTATGTATATTGTACCACTGACAATTTGAAGGTATATTATTGTAAAGTGGTTATAAAATAGTAACTTAAGTAATTTTTACTTTCATATTTTAAAAAATAGTATTTATCATAAGAAGACAATATGAGATGGTTTGCAAATCTCAAGAGTTTTAAAATATGGTCTTTAAATATATTTAAATATTCCGAATATCAGATTTTAGATAACTACACTGTTGATGAAAAATAGGGGTCCATGCTGCTTGGCGAGTCGTCCTGTATAATAGCAATAATAATATAAAGTATATTTACTTCAGATGGAAACCAGCTGAACCTAATGATATTTGACAAGATACAAAAAAAAGCATAATAATGTAAAATTAAAAAGCTAAAATAGCACGATTTGGTCCAGTGTATTAATCCCATGCGTACGCCCTTATATTATTATAATAAGAATCGAATTTAAATCAAAGGATCTTCGTATTAAGACCGATACGGAAAAAACCGACAATTATTACTTATCAGAAGTCTGCAGTTTACACTAATTTATATTATAATAATAATCGGAGCTCATTATTGAGTAAAGAAACGCGTGTATATTAATATATAAAAAATGTAAATTATATAACCAACCCTTTACCGTGTGTGAATGTGAGCAATACACTGTGGCGCGTCCTGTTCGTCGGCGAATCAAAGATTAATTTTTTTTTTATTATTTTAGGTAAAAACGAGATGACTCAGTGCACGTGAAAAAGTATAGTGCCGCATTGCCAGATTTGCCGAGTGTTGCACTGTTTGAGCAGCATTTATCATAATATATTATATCCCTATATGGTTGTTCAACAGCCAATGGGTAATATAGTTATTTAACATAGAAATACTATTTCGTTTTACATTTTTGCAAATGACACTACAGGTCACTGACCGAAGACATTGTATATTTTGAAGGGACTGGAACCGTACCGAAAAGAATCGGTTTTGGAACCGGAACCAATATTATTATTTTTTGTTAATTACCGACAATTTGTGAAGGTTCCTGTCCCTGATTATTTTTAATACGATTTGGCTTCTTGCCGTATTCGCGATCTACCGCAGTTTGATATGCGATCTACACGATAGGTATATACCACCAAGGTAATAATAATGCGCCTGCAACAACCGCCGATCGCGTAGTTGACTTCAATAAATAACGTTTGTATAAAAAATGCTTCACCAGCATACTAAATATAAATTTCGAGCTTATAACTTACGCGCATAAATTATTTAAAAACACTCAACTATTTATATTTACTCTTTTTAAGCTGCTGCACAATCTATACATTATAGGTACATTCCTTTATATATAGGCCCTGAAAAGACACTGTAGCCTATGAAATATAATAATATAAAATCCGTTAAATACGTATAGGTAGATGGTAAACGATTTTTCTTAAATTTCTGACTCTAATAATGTGCAAAAAAAGGTTCGAATCATGACATAGGTATATTTTTATAGTGATGTCAATGAATAATCGATATTATGTATGGTTATAAGTAGGGCTAGGATGTTTATGATTTTAGCATGGTTTTTTTTTTTAGGTTGTATTGTTTAGGTTTAGCAGGTATAGATAGAGATTAGTTTCACGATGTCTAGATTCAAATATCAACATTTCATTTTGCAAATTTTCAGAAATTTAGTGCACATTTTGGTTTTTTTTGGCTTTAGTCACTTATATTGAGGGCTTCGGTGCGAAATATCATCAACAACAAAAACTAAATCTAAATGTGTACATTTATATTTTGTATAGATCATATAGAAATCTTCTAGAATTCTATTTGGCTATTCGGAGATACCTATATACATATAGAATGCAACTTTTGTTGTTCAATGAAACTCTATTAATTTATTAGGACATTTATTTGAGCTTGTAATTGTAATTAATAATTATATATATTTTTTAAACACCTCTTTAATTTTAACTTAATCAAAAAATGTAAAAACGTTTAATGAATTTTTTTAGATTTTTTCATGTATTTTTTAGATAATAATATGTTTATGTGCATATGTGCATATGTGAATTTAATTTATTTAGCCTCGCACTACAATACTCATAGAAAAAATATATATTTAATGCTTCTATACACTATAAATAATTGTAATTTGTACCTAAATAATTATTATATAACTTTAATACCTATTTACAACTATTGAAATTATCCTGAACAATAACGCTGAATCCAGAATAGAATTATATATTTATAATAGATTAAATATATTATACTTGCAAGTTGAAACGTAAAAAAATATATATAGAGAGAATTCACCTGCTCATCTCGTTGTTTTCCCTTCATTAATTCATTTAAAATCTGACCATGGGCATTTCTAAGTACTCTGAACCACATTTTCAAAAATATATATTTTTACACAATTTAAAAAGTGCCCGGTGGCGATTCAAACTTTCTTTTCCCAAATGAAAACCAACCATTATCACATAATTGACCAGATTTTATTTATTTTTTAAATTGTTGATGTATTTAAATCAAAATTCTAACGATTACCTAGTTTTTGAGTTACTAAATACTAGTTATAAATTACCTACTAAAGATAATGGTCCTTAAAAATTGTTTTACAAGACTATAAAGTATATGTTGTATTTAATCTAGTACTTAAAATAGGTACTCGGGCAATTTTTAGAAAATATGAAGTGTAGTTATATTAAATACTATAATTTTCAAATTATCATAGACCCTTCCATATTTACCAAACCTATTACCGTGGACCTATTATGCTTATATAGTACAGAAAGTTAATAAAACTCAATTCAACTTCAAAATGTTTAAAAAAAATCATCAACCTAACGATTTATAAGAAAAGGGTGATTGGCATATGAAAAAAGAACTAAGTATATGTGACACACCTTAAATGGTACGAAAAATCCGAATATTTGAAAATAAGGTAGGTACTAAAAATTGCATAAAATATCAGAATATTCGAATAAATATTCATATTAACCAAAAAAATTGGGGACGAGCCTATATACTTGGTGAATAACTTGTGTTTATCGTAAGGCTGTAAAATATATGATTATGAATAGACATTTACACTATTAGATTTCGCATTATTTCACTAAGTACCTATAGTCAATAACCATACGTCGTTCAGAGCATTTAAACTGAGCCATATATATTTACTAACGAAAAGATAAATTAAAAGATAATATTATATCGAAAATCTAAAACCCCTCAAGACACGACCAAATCCGTCGGCGGCGAGATAAATCGATATGGAATGACTTGCAAAGCCATATTTTATATATATAATATTTATATATTGTGCCGAATAGTAGGCAACTTTTAGTGTATAGATTCATATCTCTCTATATTCTATCGAAAATATGTTATTCCACGATGATATTGTATTTGAAATATTACGTTTCGTTTTTATCGAAAAATAAATAATAATTAATAATATTATGCTGTTCCACTCGGGTCATAATATTTTGAGGGTAAAAAAAAGCATATCTGTGAGCGTTTTTCGGTGTATCATTAAATACGATCATCGTCGATAACTTATATGATTTAACAATAATCGATAACCGTGATAAATAATAATGTAATTAATGTACGAACATTAACAGCGATTCGCGGTGTACCTACTGAAACTGGTCGTTGAACAATTCATATAATATTATAAAAATGTATAGTGATTTGTTTTTTTAACACTTTTTTGAAATTTTTCCAAACGGTTCTCGGAAGTCGGTTCTATTATATTATATATTTATGTATTTTTTTTTTTTTATTGATAGTAATAACTGCCTCGGCGGCTTTGTGGCCATTGGCCACAATAGAGATTTAATATGATAAAAAAATGGAGAATAAATTGTTACATTAGGTAAAAAAATTATAACTATAACGGTGGAGAGAGAAAAGGAAACAAAAAAAAAAAGTGCAATCCCTGGTAATAGTAGATGACGTCGTTACTAATACAAATTATTATGATTATAATCACTTACCTCCGCTCTAAATATTAGAAAAGGTTATGATAGTATGATGTATTATATTTCATGCAGGATATTAAAATGTACAATATTATAAGTCCAACCATATTATTATTCTAAAACATTGCGTTATCCTCACAATTATTACTAATGTGATACGGGTTATATTGTCATGTCGATATAAAGTATATTTTAATATAATATATATAAGCAGGCACCATACCGATATACGTACATATAGTAAACATCAACCAATATGGTTTCAGTTCACCTGTCTTAATAATATTATACAGTAAGTCGAGTGCACACAAAAATATCCAAAAGCCAGGTTTGATAACTGCACTACAATAAAATATAATATAAAATAGTAACGTGCTTTAGTATCAGGGGCGTCATTTGGGGGGGGGGGTCAGGCTTTGCGGTGGCACCCCTAACATTTAAAATATTCTCAATTGGCCTGCTGAAACAAGGGAATTCCCTCTTGTAGATCCGCTCTATTTTCAAATGGCCAGGTGAAATTTTAAAATGGCACACCCAAAAAAAAACTGAAATGACGCCCCTGTTTAGTATATAATATTTTCACGGCGGTAAATAATTAATTTTCCAAGAAGGAGGGGTTTTCAATGAAACTTCAATTACCATATAGTGTCAATAGTCGTCAAAGTTAAACTATATTATACTCGTAATTGCGTAAACGGTATTCTAAAACTTTTAATTTCGGAGAACCAGCTGGGCAGGCCCCAGTGATTTTTTATACTTGGGCTAAACTTAATGTTGCCGCCCTTTTTATCATAATGATGGTTAACACAAGTGTCCTTAAGCCGCCCCTGTGGAGAACTATAATATTAACTTAACTCAGTTTGAAAAAAAAGTTTTTAATTCAATCACCCGCACAACACGTATAGCGTGGTTGTGCGACTTTCGATTTGTTTCTAAAGATAGGTACTTAATTCGTTTTTAATCTCGTAATATTATAATTGTGGTACAATCTGCAAACGTATATACCGACAGCTGCGCGAAAATTCTTCAATCGCTTTGATCGTCGTCCGATAAAAAAAATGCATTCTCACCTTTATTGTTCCACTGCAGTTATACGCAGTCTCCAGTCATATAATAACCTTATGATATGGCTCTCTCGCTCTGTCCGGAGTTTAAAATATTAGTTTAAGTACTTGCGACAAAAAAAAAAAAAACAACAGCATATGTATTGAGCTGTTTCAAATTTGTTTGGCCGGACGCCAACTATGTATATATTACAATATTGTATTATCCAGTTAGGATCGCATAACTATCATTACGCATAGTATTCGTACACAATAAAGAAGCTATGTTGATACAAATCTCCGCGGCTGATATTATAAAAAAAAAAAATGTGTCTGTTTGACATTTCATAACACGTCATCGGTTAGGCGTTCGTCTTTATTAATATATGTGCGGCAAATATCAGTCGATAATAATCATAATAAATATTGTTCATCGATGCACTTATACTTATCATCTGACGCGTATTATAAATTATAATAATATTTCGTCTGTCATAACCGACATGCATGCCGCTATATTATGTTGGTTCACATAAAATTTTGATTAAAAATATACCTTCGTGCTATATGATCGTTTATTTTTATTTTTTGTAAACCAAACAAGTTATCTATTTTCTATTTAAATACAATAATATGGTCGCTTTCAGTTGTCAGGTGATTGTAACGCACGATCTCGCGTCAATCGTCGAACCGATATACTTCAAATTCGACATACTTATAGGTACTCTTTTCAAATCCATTAAAATGTCTGTGGTATTTGTAATTCTTTCACCGTGGATCTCGCCTGCAGGAGTCCTGCAGGAGTCTTTTGGGATAATTTTAGGATTCGGTGACGTACGCCTGATTATTATCGTTTTTGTACAAACGAGGATACAGTTAATATTTACAGTTTTAAAACGTTTGAATTAGCAGGCTTTAAACGCTGTTTTAAATTTTATTTGTATAATTGTTGATGATCTATTGTAACTATCGTATGTCATAATATTCGAATAAAAGGTTTTTCAGTTTTTTTCTGTCCAAACTTACTTTTTTTCTCGTTCTTTTTTGTTTTGTTATCTATTAGTGTGATAATAAATCTATTTATTAGAACAACGAGGCATTTTTTTTCATTAAGTCTTATTCAATTTTTATTTTCGTTAAACAAATAAAACTAAGGTTTATGACCCTGAAACTCTATATAGGCATCGAAGGGTTTTCCAACCTCCCACGGTTCGGTTTTCGTCCGTGAAAGAAACCCTCGATTCGTTTTGGTTTCGGTAATACGCTAACAACGTTGACTAACTCGAATGTAAACCATAATATTATGTATGAAAAAAAAAACCAATGTAATATCAAAAATAAATAAAATGTTTTTTGTCGAGTTAATACTTTTTGAAATACAATAATTATTTTTTCATTGTTTTTTGATTCCTGCTCTCGATTTACAGCGAAACAATGGCCACGGCCGTGAGAGAATATCGTGTCGTGTCGTCACTCGTCGGTAACGATGAAGCAATAATCTTATCAAAACTCTGTCCTTGTCAAAAAATCCCCTTCAAATCAAAAATACTTTCCGGCAAATGGCACACGTGACTCGAATATTTCACGTAAGGTCTTGTCAATCATATATCGAGAATGGGTTGGGAGATCATTGACACTTCGTCCCATGTAAATACTTGAGTTTTTGTTTTAGTAATAATATTATAATATATCTAAGAGGTAGTTGAAATTTCGAAAGTGTGGTGAGTTCACCATGAAATAAAACTGGTGTTATACTCACGAAGCTATATTATACACGATACACATACACCTAAAGTTATGTCTCACCGTTTTTGTATTTCAACTAATATTAAATATTATATATTCTAGGTGTGTCTATACAAAAAACAAAGCCTCCTGTATCCTTTTCAATAATATTCAAATTTTTAATAATCATCGGTTATAGTATACGCTCTTAGTAGGTAGGTAATGAATCATCATCCATCATTTTGAGTGTATCTTTTATTAAAAAAATGCATATTTCATTGTTTTTATTAGCATACAAATCCTAGCTCTGGTAATGATATACATAGATATTATGATATACTAGTGTCCGTCATTTGCGGTATCCCGTTAGAAGTTTTCCTATAAAAATAATAGTGAAAATATTTCCTTCCGCTATTTGGAGGTGTCCGTTAGGAGAGGTTTCGCTGTTATTGAGTGACGTTCACTGCAGATCGCGTTCTTTCCAAACACTCCTATATGTAGACATATAGGTAAGTATAATCAATCATCGTTGTGGTCGTGGGATTTTGAGTTACAAGTCGTTAAAGTTGAATACCACCGTCCGAGAAACCATAAACATGTATCAATTACAATATTTAAACATATTATTTAACCCAATTTTAATAATACCAGCTATACCGAATTAATTCGAAATTTCAAAATTCGCTTGGCCAAGTCTATGAATTAATTTTCAATGTATTTAATTTAATTTTGTATTTTAGACTCATAAAATGGATATATTATTATAGTCGAAAACACATTATCCTATTACGATTAGATTGTAGAAAATGATTTGTAAACTGTAATCTCATACGGTCAATTAATTATAATTCATATATTCCGACGATGGTGGGTAATAACAATAAATATTTATAATACCTACTTCAGATTATTTTTTTTTGAACATACTGGAGGCAAAATGTTATTATTCATAAGTAAATATTATTAAGATATGCCTACAGGTGGGTATAATTTAATTATGCTAATTATTATTATTACAAAAATGATATCTTTAAGCGAATTGTATTCAATTTTTTAAGTGAATCGATATTAATGATATAGATTATAATCATTATAGGTACCTATAGTGATGTGAAATTTAATATCTCAACTTAAACATATGCAGGTATAGACGATAAGTAAATAATGATATTTACATACTTGGTACTTAATTTTTAGATGTTTGGTGAAGAGATGGTTACAGCGGTCATTGATGTTGAAATATAATGCACGTGTTGCTTTTTTAAACATGTCTTGTAGCAATAATAAAAAACTTAAGTCTCTATATAGATTAAAAATGACCACAATAATTGGACACCGACAGAAATAGGTATATATTTTAAATATGCTATTTTTATATTCATTGAATGATTTTGAAGAAAATCGCCAAAAATTAGTAAAAAACTATTATTATAGTCGGTCTCTATGTTCTGATTCTAAAATGAAAATCAAACGGTTATACCAATATTACGATAAGTATATCGGTACATACAATTGTATGACATGATAGACCCTTAGTAGAGATCCTTATGTATCGTACCATTGGTACACAAAATTAAAAATAGGTACTCGAACGAAATTATTGAAAAAGTCGTATACCTACTCTTCACCGTATTTTAGAATGTTTAGACCATCGTTCGAGGACGTTCACATGATTTGGTTAACTAATGTATTTTTAAGTTCATACGATGTTTTTGTATCAATTAAAATTGTTTTTTAAATACCAGAATATACGTACTACGCACTAAACGCGAATTTAAACGCACATTTTTGAAATTTTTTCAATTCTAGCATTGGTCAGTACAGTCGCATAGCTGTAATCTATTCACTGATTGCAATGGAAACTATTTTTTTCTATTTATTACTATTTTATTGTCTTGAAAATGATTGACCGAAAATAAAAAATCGAAACCGTTTTGATATTTTTTTATATAAATATATACGCCAAACAGCTTTTTAAAATAGGTATAACAAAAATAACAATGTAGGTATACATAATTAGTTATAACAGCAAGGGAATGCAAGGGTTAAAGTAATAAGAGTGACAGGAATAAATTAATATATTATTATTATTGACAGCACTTAGACATTTTTTCGAGGATTGGAACAATTAATAAATAACAATACAATTATTGTAAACAAATATATAATATCTCTATTATACTTCTATATCATGAATCTACATTATGGAAATATTTTGGTTTTATGTCTTAACTTAAACATATTTTTAAGAAAATCTTAATTTTAAAAATTATGCTCCGTACTGTCCACTCATAATATTATGGCAGTAAAGCAGCACCGTCTTAACTTTGAACTTTGATCAACTAAAATATATTCAATTTAATAGAAAAGAAAATGTACGATTCAAGCCGATGTTGATTTCATAAACGCTCATAATACCTATAAGGTATAAGATCTAATATTAGAATCAGATCACAGATCACTGTATTATTTATCTGCGATAAAAATAATAAATAAAATTATCATAGCGCAGTTATATTTCTAAAAGTTTTCTACAGTTTTCTATCAAGAAAAATACCTGGAAATAATTTTATGAATATTTGTGTAATGAGCTGGAAAATAATCATTGTGAAATTGGTACCTATAGTAATGTTGAATAAGAAAATCTGATTCTTATTGAGTGAAAAAGTCTTCCAAATTCATTTGCTTCTATATAATATGGTTAAACTAGCAATTTCTTTATTGACAATGTTTGATCTACATAATCGCACGTGTGCGAGCAGCTATTTTCTTCAATGAATTCAATTAAGTCAGTGTATATGATAATTAATTTTAATCGATGTATATAGTCTAAAAACGTAATATACCGTGTGTTCACCAATTTAGGGAACACTGAATTTCTCGGCTGGATTATGTTGGAATAAATCGAATTTTTTTTTACAAGCTAGTGGTATATAAATACACATTTTCAGATAAATTTCAAATGTTTAACCTCTTCGGTACACGCATGCGCAATGGAACTTACTTTTTTTTAATAGCAACCGGTATTTTTTGATACCAAATTCGGATAGACTGAATTTTTTTAAGTCATTTTGACCAATTAATCATGGCTCTAAAACCAAAATTGACTGAATGAGAGCCATTCAAATTTTAATAAATAATATACATTTTTACAATTCATTATAAAATGCATAAAACCATTTATAATAATTTATAATTGGTTACTTTTTGAATATCTTTACGTATTTTTTTTTTTTATACGTTAACACGTATTTATAACTAAATAAGATTAACATAATATGGATATAAAATTATTTAATCAAAATTGATTACAACAGTTATTTTATAACTACACAATTAATTAAATAAATTGTTCAAAGTTTGCTCCCTGATTGTCGACACATATAAATGAAAACGTTGTAGACATCCTCTATTAGTTGCTGACATTATTTGACTTTCAGTAAGGTTATTACACGCAACCAAGATTTTATTTATTAAATCTGCTAGGTTAACTGGTGGATCTGCGTGGACTACAACTGTTTTCAAATGTCCCCATAAAAAAAAATCAAGTGGTGTAATATCTGGAGATCTTGCTGGCCATTCAATGGGTCCATAAGTGCCAAGCCATTTTCCCTCATATACCCGATTCAAGTTATCTCGAACAATATGATATTCATCAAAAAGTAACCAATTATAAATTATTATAAATGGTTTTATGCATTTTATAATGAATTGTAAAAATGTATTATTTATTAAAATTTGAATGGCTCTCATTCAGTCAATTTTGGTTTTAGAGCCATGATTAATTGGTCAAAATGACTTAAAAAAAATTAGTCTATCCGAATTTGGTATCAAAAATACCGGTTGCTATTAAAAAAAAAAGTAAGTTCCATTGCGCATGCGCGTACCAAAGAGGATAAAAATTTGAAATTTATCTGAAAATGTGTATTTATATACCACTAGCTTGTAAAAAAATATTCGATTTATTCCAACATAATCCAGCCGAGAAATTCAGTGTTCCCTAAATTGGTGAACACACGGTATATGGAAGATTGAACCTCCATTAAAATGCCGTTTGGACGAGGACATCTACACAATTTATAGTCAATCAATGTATATTTAAGATAATATATAATATGCTTTAGCTACCATAATCTTATTGCATTAAATAACAATAAAAAAAAACTTAACGATTTATGTATATATATATATTAGACCAGCGGTTCCGAAAATTTTTTCCCTGCGGTGTCCTTTTTTTGGAACAAATTCAGCCACGGCGGCGCTCTGCTGTGAAGAATGCGAAATATTTTACTGTCATAAAATATGAACACACTAATTCTCAAGGATAATCAATTTTTATAATTGTATTGAATATATTATAATACAAAATAAAACAGCGGTTACCAAACTTTATGTAATATAAAACTGAATATAATTTTTTTATAAGTCACGGTGTCCCCGGAAAGTTTTCGCAGTGCTCTAAGGGCTGTATTAGACTATATCACTACAATTTTATACCGTCTAATAATGCGTTTGTTAGATTTTTGGAGTCTTAGAAGTAAGAACATATATTATTTTCTTTACTTAGGGACCATATTTTAAAAAAAACATTAATTTTTTTTTTGTCAAATGAGGCATTTTATTCCATGCAAATAGTCAACAATTATATACCAAGTATTAACATTCAAGACTTCAATGATTTAGAACTTTTAATGGCAAACATTTGACTATTTTTCTTATACCAGAATGTCTCTAACTGTGTCACGCATACCGGTCTAGTGTTTCGAGGTAAGCTGATAGGTAAAATACGTGAAGAAAATTTTTTTTTATGAAAAACAAATTGGATTTATTGTTAATATTAAATGTCAGCGCGTTGTCCACTCAACAAGCTCTATGGTTTTATATTCCTTTTGTGCCGACACATATATATATATCTGTGCAAAATGTCATTTTCCCACTTAATATATTATAGGTAAAAAAAAATTTGTAATATACAATAACTGTACCTTTTAAGGCACAATAAATATATGTGGTACAGTATAAAATACATGTACATATTATACATTAACGTATGAAAAAAAAATAGAAAACTAACATAAACATACGTGACACACGAGATGTGAGAAGCCATCCACTAATGGCACTCACTTATTAACTATTTTTTGGTTTTCTTTAGATTTTTTTTTAAATTTATACTCGCATTGGGGCATCAAGAAGGTCACGGCACCAGCTGCGTTTGAGGCGTCTAGGTGGATTTCCGGGAATGGTCGGGACTGCTAGATTGCGTATATTAATAGATTACTGTTGGAAGACGGACGGTTATGAAAGCGTTTATGATGTGCTTTTGCTTCTCCGTGGACTGTTTTCATTTTTAAGTCAGTATATGGATAGTGGTGTTCGAGGCGTAAGGTGGAGCATTGAGTAGTTTCCAGAGGGCTATATTTTGGAAGGTTTGTATTTTATTTAGATTCGATTTTTTAGCATTACCCCATTATACTGGATACCATATATTACAGCGGTTCTCAACCTATGGTACGCGGAAAGCTCATATGTGGTACGTGAAGAAAATCTCCATTTATGAAAAAAAATTGGAATGTATCATTATTAATACATAAATTAACATTAAATATTATTTGGTTTATTTCGACTTAAAGTTACTATTATGGAGCCCGACATTGACGTCATCGTCCGTTCAAAACAACACCAACCGTCTCATTGAAGTAAAATGTAAACCATAATAGTTATAATAATAATTGTACATATTTAATTTATTTTTGTGCATTAAATACTTATATTGTCATCATTTTGTATTTTGTAATTCCTAATAATAAATAAACGTAAACATTATTAAGAAGCAAAAAAAAAGGTCAGGTGGTACGTAAACATTTCCAAACTATGTAGGTGGTACGCGAATATAAAAAGGTCGAGTACCGCTGCCATATTATGTCCAAACTGGCTTGATTCGGGATTTGTAGACAAGTAGTTTTGTGTTCAAGCTAGTGTGTGTATGTTGTTGTTAATGAATGTTTTGAAAATGTTGAAATATTGATTGAAAATAATTTATGATTTAGAGTCACAACATTGTTGACATATTACGAGCAAAAACCAAAAAAGGTAATCAGACCATAAGTGGTACTTGAAAACGTCCAAAATATACGTGAGGGAGACTCCGGGATATTATATTATGAAAAGGTGGAGAGCCGCTGCCTCGGACTCGAAATCGTAAATAGTCACAGGCCGCGGTTGGCAATTTCCGCGTGTCTAGATGTGCCTTTTTTTCACAAGTTTTCGACATAATATTTCTGTTGTGACCACATAATATTTTATACCTGCAACGGTATATGGATTCATTCCAACAGGACAGACCATTGCGTTACGACGTGCGGACGCGATGTCGGTATGATATAATATTCTCCTTGCTGAATATTGTTATATATTATTCGTGCGTATAGGTTTGAGCGTGATTTATCTTTGGCGAATTTCATTTTCGAAAAATACGATTCACAAGTGTAAGTCGATCCAAAAGCACTCACAACTTTTTGTGCCAGATTTCTCAGATTGGGAAAATTGTCTTTTGTGATATTAATATTATAAAAATCTATTTTTGATTTTGACGTTTCAAAAATATGTTTCAATTCATTACTCGTATATATTTTTATCAGATTAGATTAGAATTATTACTTTTGTTGCGATTGCGTTGTTAATAATACAGATACAGCGTTGTGCGGGCATTCCAGAATATTCTATCGGCGCAAAAATAATTTTTTTTTTGTAAATATTTGATAAATGTCGCTGGCCGCAAAACTTTCCAAGGCGGGCCAAGGCGGGTTGGCCATCCCTGATATATACACTGCTAATATAATGGTCAGATAGCTTCGCATGAGTGTAAATAAATTATAAAATAATAAACCCAATACGACATAATATTATGCGCACGTGGAATATTATTATTGCTGGTCGATGTGTTTTGTCGGTAAACCGGGCACAGTAGAGAGATGCTCCCCCCCCAAAAAAAAAAAATGTAATATGCAGTAATTGCGTAGTTTGACAGTTTTATTATATTATAATATTCAGGGCTTGGAACCGAAATTAAAAATACCGGTATTTTAACCGGAACCTTTAGAAAATATTAGAACCGGAACCTTACCGAAACCCTTTTTTGATTTTTTTAAGAACCTAAGCCAGAACCGGAACCGATATTTGTTTCAAGAGAATTTGTAGGTTTTTTTCGGTTCTAGTTTTATTTATTTATTTAATATATTTAGGTAGGCAATAAATATTAAATAATAACAGTTGATTCATAAAATTTGGTTCATGTCGTAAATGTATACGTGTATTTATAATTGTATATTTCTATATATAATAGTAAAATCTAACAATTGTTCCAGAAAACGATAAAATATGAGCAGTTACCAAAATAAAAATATATAAATAATAAATATTGTTATTCACCCGTAGGGTTTATAAAATCTGTTGTTAAGATTACCTATTTCCTTATATTTTGTGATTTATATATAGTTTTAGATGACGATGTCTGGTGATGTTGATGAATGATGTCTAATAAAATGATTATATTAAAATGATAAAAATACGCGCCTATATACATTGTTATCAGAATAGATTGTGACATGGACTAATAATTAGGTATAGGCGTATAGCTATTTATGAATGTACACGATACATAAACATAATATTAAATATAATTTCTGAAAAGTTTCTTTTGAGTTATAATAATAATAAAATAGTGACTAATTGGCGATAACGAATAGTTTTTAATATCGATTCGATTATTATTATAAGCTATCGAATAAATTGCACGATTGTTTTTCATACGTCATTATATTTTTAACACTAATCAACCCTATTTTTAAAATTTGTTTTGGATGTTTTTAAAAAAAATTGTAAAACTACTAAGTCCTTTAACCCAATAATGCTGCTATAATTTGAGTTTATCATTTTTTATAATATATATGCATTTTATACTTCATTTTTCTTTAACGTTTTGAAAAAAAAAATACCTCTAAATACCGGTATTTACCGGTACCAGAACCGAAACCTTTATTCTGTAATTTTAGGAACTGAAACCAAAACCGGAACCAAATTTTTTTTTTTTTTTGAAGAACCGAATTGGAACCAAAACCGAAAAAATCATAAAGGTTCCAAGCCCTGATAATATTATACCTATATTACTTGACGTTCATAATATAACCCCCTCCCCCCACCCCCAACGAATACCCTAGATCTGCGCCCGACTGGGCAATAAGGTTACTTTTATATGAGGACAAAATTCTTCATCTAAGACTCTAAGTCATAGTCGTCCCACGATTTTGTACAGTCTATGGGCGCAACGAATTAAATTTCAAACATCTTTGAATGTTGTTTACATAATATTATGATGTGCATTTTTTTAACAAATACAATTTTAATTTTAAATATTTGTTTTTTCGAAAATGTATCTGATTTTCTCATTAAATAGATATAGTTTTAATAGAGTTCATTTTTATGTTTATCTATAAATAGAATTTTGGTCTATTATCTATTACCTAATCTTTATCTAGACGAAAAAAATAATTATCTGGGCTCGCAACCACTGCCTATATAGGACGGAAATCTCCGTACAACGGAAAATGACAACAGTCCCGTACAACCTATATATATACATCCTGTATATTTTAGTCTCCCCTAGTTTTCCCGAGGGAAACTTCTTTATAACGGAAAAATCACTTTGTACCGAGCTATTCCGTTATAGGGAGGTTTTACTGCAGTATACCCCGGTATCGCGAAATAGGCAAAGCGCGATATTATCTGAACGCGGCACGTGGTTCAAAAACTCAATGGTTATAATAATATTATGGTTTATTATAATATTATTATAATAATTATTATGCAGGTACTTTTCTCGGCTTTCGACTCCCTTAATCGCGTCGTTTACGGGTGACCTACATAAAATAATGTTATTTTAATATATGTTAAACATTCTATACGCGTGTACTTAAAATACGAATTTTTTTTATTAATTTTTTATATTTTTGCTTTTTGTTGTTCGAAGCGGCGCAATGCGTATTATAATACATAATAATGTATTCTAAACAGGTACAATAGGTACGAATAACCAACCTATATATAATATACAGGGTGGTTCACCAATAAGAATCCCCTTTATTTTCTTGAGTAATACAGTTAACTTTTTCAAAACATGATGTTTTTTTTGGAATTTTCAAATACCGTGTATTTTAAAGGGATACCATATTTTTAAATTTCTGAGATTTTTTGTATCACATAAAGAGTATTCTGTGGAGAAACAAAATTTTGGTTTTCAAATGAGAACCTTTTCTACCATAAATAATTTAGACTAGTTTTAGTAGTGCTGTATAGATCTTTTCTGCGAATGCCATTGTGTAATTCAAATTCATTTAAATACGTATAAATTGAACATTAACTTCAATGAGTAATATAATATCTGTAATATTTTATCAAAAACAAAAAAAAAAAAATGTTACGATTGTACCCCGTTCTGGGTTTTTTTTTAAATTTCTTGATGTATAGAAAATGATAATCTAAACATTTGTCGAAAATGTCAAATATCTACGGTTATTCCTTTCTGAATTACATCAAAATAAGAAATACGTTCCCGGAGAAAACTGGAGAATATCCAATGTCTAATTTCAAACGCTCATAAAAAATTAGTTCGACTTTCAGCCTTCAGGTAAGTTTTTTTTTTATTTAGAAAAGTAGAAAGACCTATAGAGAATCTTGTAATCAATTTTAAAATCTTAGTTTTAAATAGAAATATTTTTATGATTTCTTAATAAAAAAAAACTGAAAATCTTCGTGATTTTTGTATTCTTTTTAGACATTTAAACTTTCGACGATTAATAAAAACTTTTAGATACTTACGCTAAACTTTTTTTTTAATTTTCACTTACAACAAATTATGAAAAACTTTGTATTAAATTTTCAAGTTTTTCAACGAATGAAAAAATTTTTATCGTTCATTTTTATAATAATTAAAAAAATTTAAAAAAACCCAAAAATGTATTATATGCCTATAATAAATAGCTCAAAATTTTTTTAATATATTGAACATTTTACTGTGTTTAAAAGATGCTTATGTAAACATTCGGTGAAAATTTCATGTATCAAACAGTCATTATTTATTTTGTTACACCAAAAAACCAAATCGATTTTGTCATAAATTGGCTTTGCGTAAAAATTCCCGATATTTCCTTAATTTTTTTTTTGTTGTTTTTCCAGGCGCTTTTGAAAACTATTAGGAATTTTTTTTTTTTGACTTTGGTAAACTACCAATTATATTCATTTCCCTACTGGAAAAAATGCTGATGAAAAAAATCGGAGCACTTTTACTGCCTTATTGACAGACACAAAAAAAGAAAAAAAAAACAAACATCATGATTGCAAAATCATTAGATATAATTATAGTGGTTGAACACTGAACATATACTTAATAAAATAATATACCTATTACAAATTGTTATGTCCCAAGAGTTTAAGACTTTAAAACTGCAGTTTTAGAATATACTAAATTATTATTGTATTTACAGATCAGTATAATATTATGTCCATCAAAATTCAAATTTTTGTTAACTTAAACATTATATGGTCCCGAAATAGAATTGATATTTATACTATAATAATATGTCACCAGCAGGAGGCAACTATAATCGTTAAGAAATAGTGTTATGTTCATTAAAACAAAAAATTACTCTTTTTATTACTCTTTTAGATTTTCAGATAATAAGAATAATAATAAGTCGCATCACTATTGTACATATTTTCAATTCAGTCAATAGAATATTATTGGTGAAAAATGGCTGTACGGCCACTACGCGCTAGAATGAAACGTTATTTACAAGTCATTAATGTGACACGATGAACCTTCGAAAACCGGCAACGATCCTGCAATAATGAAAGATCCAGTCGGCGGTGAATTTGACACATCGCGGGTTTTGCCCATCGTAAAACCGTATTTTTCTCGGCTCGAGGACATGCTCGCCATTACCATTTGCAATCGTTCGATAGCGTATCCCGAAATCGTCATTTTCACGACTTGATGACGTTCTGGTCGACACCAGCTAACTGCATTTGGGTAAAACACGCTATTACTACCTATATAGGTATTATACATATTAAAAATATATTATTATATTATGTATGGTTGCGTAACGTAAACGATGTTGCCGAAATGTTTAAATGTCAACGTCGTCTTTAATGCGAGCGACCATAGACACGTATAATCTACACGTCAATTTAAAAATTTGAAAATGGGAAATCTTTGTCACGCGTGTTCTCTGAAACTACTCGTC
Organism: Neotoxoptera formosana; assembly: GCA_022818045.1. Taxonomy (NCBI): domain Eukaryota; kingdom Metazoa; phylum Arthropoda; class Insecta; order Hemiptera; family Aphididae; genus Neotoxoptera; species Neotoxoptera formosana. The sequence goes on along the minus strand of CM040630.1, from coordinate 43,236,661 downwards.
CGCTGATTATCTTGATATTTTTTTTTTGAAACGAAAGAGTACATCGGGGAACAGATTTTAGGCTTAATTTAAATTCTATAAGTTGGTCGAAAATTGAAAAATTCTGGAAAAACTGAATGTGATTTTTTCGATGGGATTTATGTATATAATCTCTTTTATATTTATAGGGTTGTATTTTTAGTTACATATTTTATGACTCTTACAATTTGTAGAAATATTAACCATTTGTTTACAAATAAATTTAAGAAAAAAACAAATCTTCTGCGGCACGGTCAACCATCGCAATGTTTTTCATGTAGGGAAGACCTGGTACAATTGTAACAGTTTTCATGAAATTATTTATTTTTGCCCACATCCAAATTTCTTCTGTTTGATTATACTTTCAATTAGTAATTTAATAACCTTTAAAAATATTTGGGTATTGAACCTTTATTTATAAATGAAAATGAATATTGAAAAAAAAGTGTTACAATTGTACCCTATACATGGACGATTGAAACAGCGCCATGAACAAATGAAACATAAATATTTTTTGACTTTTATATTGTTAAAAAAGTTTAATAATCTTAAAATAAAATAGGTACAACTTAAAAAACCAGATAATCACAAACAGCTACATCATTTTTTACATTTAAAATGTTAATAAACTTATAAAATAATAATTTTTAAAAAAATCAAATAGGTATAACTTAAATAAACAGATTAACACAAATGGTTATATAATTTTTAGTACCCAGATTAACAGCTGTTACATTTGCGCCCATTCAATATTTTTGTAAATACTTATTTACAAGGGAAAATACTGACTAACTAGACCAAAACCAACAAGAACTATAGTCAACTTTTGGTGTACTATATCAAAATAACAACAATCAAACACATTACAAAACTCTGTACTCGAGTAAAAAAAGATAATAATATATGATTTTATTTCCCATCTGTTATCAAAAACACATGACATTTTTTTTTCCAGTGTTACAATTGTTCCCGGTCTCTCGTACCTACCTAATTCGATTCGATTGCTCACCTCATGGGGTCTGAAATACACGGCAACAGGTGGATTGCCTACCTGCTGATAATAATAATATACTGCTCGCATATATTGTCCACGATCCGATGCAGTGGATTTCCGCCGGCCGTATGTAAACTGCGGCAAAATGAACCTTTTTTCCAAAAGTCGATATGTAAACTGCAGCAAAAAAAAAAATTAAGATTATACAATCTGCGACGAAACCGATAAGACACATTAAACAAACTGCGGCAATTTATTTTATATACCTTCTATATATATATATCTACTATAATATTATTATAGTACTTAAATCATATATATATATATTATACTTATACCTATGTGTACCTATGCACGTATATCGTTTAATTTGTATTGGATTAAAATTGGTAAGGTAAATCCTGCATATTATGTATTTTGAACGAAACATATTGGTAATATCGGTTCCTTTATTTTTGATAATACTAGTTATAGTATCTACTTAGTACTTACGTCATACAAGTGTTAGACCAAATTTTTTTTTTGATTATAGGTTAGGTTAGGTTCGCTACAATCTTTTAAAAGAATTTATAAATTATTATATAGTAATAATATATAAATATTTTTGACTAATAATTTTTGACTTGTTAAATTTGAATGAATCGTATTATTAAAATCCTTGTTTTTTGACAATACTTGATGTACACGACTAAATGTATCTCTAAATATTAATTTGTAAATTTAATTATAATATTAGGTTACTTAATCTATACTACTACAATTGTTCTTGTATATCTCTGTTTTTACCGTATTTTTTTTTATCAAACGTACTTATTTGTCACTGTACTTGATCCCTCTTGGGCGTTTACCCAATAAATAAATAAATTAAGTGTGTGTATACCTATAATTATACTCGTCGTATTCGATTTATGTTATATTATTTATAAGGTATACCTACACTGCCTTGGACAAATGAATACCTCTTATATTTTATTATTGCCATTACGTTTTCTGATCAGAACACATAAATAATATTGCAAAGAAATCAGAAATCGACTCGTACGTCTCACATAGGTAATCGTTTCAATAGCGCATTTATAATGATATTATATTTTATTGGCGGGCGACGACGACAATTATTATTGTTGTTGTTTAATATATTATATTATTATTATTATTACTGAACCTTATGCGACGACTACCCACATCGACGACAACGATAATAATAATAATATAATATCGCACTATCTTTTAACCGCTGTAACCATTGCGGCGATTGTTGCTCAAACACGCGGTACCTACCTATGTTATAATATGGAGGTATACTTATACCTCCTATATTTTATGGCAAAATCATATTATACACGCTCAGACGTCGCATTGTGCTGAAATGATATATATATAATAACACGATTTAATAATAATATATATATATACTCGATGATTGACAACGTTGTTAGCAGTCATACGCGACTTGTCATTGAAAACAAAAATAGCGATCTAGATGCGATTAATATAATAATAATAATAATAATAATAATAATATATTACTATCGAGTGTACGAACGCGACGCGGAGATTAACGAGTCACGGTTTGCCTTTTGTTTCAGATGTCCGATAAGGAATTTAACGTACACACACACACACACACACACACATACGTTTATAAACGTAAATAGTATATATTATTATACTTATCTAAATCTCGGCGAAACATTAACTCATTAAAAACCAGGCGCATAATAATAATAATAATAATAAATGTAATGCCAATATAATATATTATTATTGCCGAGCAGCTACCGCACAACGCTAACGAATCTCTGCAGATGGATTTCGATAAAATGTATATACAATAATATAAATACTGCAGTCATACAGGGTGATTCTCCTAGCGGGTTCGTCCCCATTTTGCCAAATTTTGCAACATTTTATGGTCCCCATGACCCATCCACCCCTATTCAGTAGCAGGGGCGTCATTTCAACTTTTTTATTGTTGGTGCCAAAATTTTTGCAGGCCATTTCAAATTATTACCAGGCCACATAGAAAACTTGGTTTTATTTTTTGTAATAAGTTATATATATATATTGACAGATATACAGTCCACTTAATTCATATTTCTAAATTTTTCCACTTGCAATTTTAATTTAACAACTTAAATATTATCTATACACTCATTCTTATAATATAATATGATTATATTTTTGTTATTGTATTATCAATTATAATATTGTCGGAACACAATAATTACCACAGCCAACATTTTTGGAAATAAAACACATTAGCACAATACCTTTTTTTTTAAATACTGAAAAATTATAAAGTATATGATATAATATAAGACACTTCGGTATATCGGCGCTTATATTTTTGGCGGGCCAAATAACCGTTTAATAAAAAAATTGGTGCAAATGTACAACCTGCACCCCTCCAAATGACGCCCCTGTTCAGTAGTTCAGTTTAGTTAGGTAGTGTTATAACAGTATAATGAATGAATTTCAATCACGATTGATTATATACTCTATTTTTGAGATTGTATCTTTCGGTCTGCAAATGCTCAACATCACAAACTCGCAAACATATCGATGGTACCAAAAACTGTATACTCAAACCGTCTCTGCTTATCAGAAGGACCATACTTTCAGTTACCTATTAAGATTTTTTTTTTTAATTCTGTTTAAGGTGTACTTTGTGGTGAGACCTAGATGTACTTCTTTTTTTTCAAACGAACATCATTATATTTACCGATTTTTTTTTTTTTTTGAAGACGACGTATTTAAATCTCGGCGAAACATTAACTCATTGAAAATAACCAAGCGCATAATAATAATAATAATAAATGTAATGCCAATATAATATATTATTATTGCCTCGGAGCTACCGCACAACGCTAACGAATCTCTGCAGATGGATTTCGATAAAATGTATAACTACGCGCTTCTATATATACACAATAATATATATACTGCAGTCATACAGGGTGATTCGCCAAGCGTGTTTGTCTCTATTTCGATGCTCAACATCACAAACACCCTCCAAACATATCGATGGTACACTCCACCAAAAACTGTTTACTCAAACCGTCTCTGCTTATATAAGGACCATATATATATAATTGAAAGTTATTAAAGTTACCGAAAAAAGTTATTACCTAACCTAACCTGTTTAGATTTTTTTTAAATACTGTTTAAGGAGTACTTTGTTACCTACTTCTTTTTTTCAAACGAACATCATTATTTTTACCTATTTTTTTTTTGAAGAAGTTGACGTATCTACATCTTGGTCGAACATTAACTCATTAAAAATCACGCGCATTATAATATGTAAACCTATAAAAGGAATATAATATATTTTTTTTTTGCTGCTACTGCACAACGTTAACGAATCTGCATATGGATTTCGATTGTGGTTAAAACGTATACGACAAACGTGTCTATCGAATTATTAGAATTATTATAATATACAGGACGATTTATCAATCACGCTCACGCCTATTTATTTTTTTAACAAATATAATATAAAAATTCTGATTTTTGGAATTTTTAAAAACCCATTTCTGAGGACTATAGTTTGAACCTTTTGGCAAGACCGGACCACATTAAGTAAGTAGAAGTTATTGTGGGCCACATACATTTTTTATAATAATATATTTTATTTTTTCACCATTGCCATCGTTGTAATTACGATATCACATTCACATACTATTATTCAATATAATAGGTATGGACATCTTATATTAATATGTTTTATTTTTAATAATTTTTTTTCTTATTTTATACATAGGTAAGTATAATTGACGGTTTTGAAATGTACGACAGGGCCACATCAAAACCTATCATGGGCCGCATGTGGCCCGCGGGCCGTGGGTTGGACACCCCTGGTTTAAACTATATATCTGTTTTTATACCAAAATATTTTATAAGGAGTGAAATGAAAACGTTTAGATGATTTTTGTGGCGATGCAAAGTTATTTTTTTTCAAAACGAGAAACAAGCTATATTTTACTGTCAATAATCTATATTTTAAGCGCGTGATTTTCGGTGAACATTTTGATGTATCTAAATCGACCGAGCGTATAGGTATACCCACACCTATCTAAATCTGGGTACGACATCGACTCATTAAAAACAAGGCGCACAATAATACCTATATTATTACAAACGCCTTGATGCAAATAATATTATAATATATTATTATTATTGCGCTGCTATAACGTTAACGATTCTGCAGATGGATTTCGATTGCGGGGTTACGACTACGCGTATACATAGAATATATACGTATAGAGGTACTCACCACCTATATACCTCACTTTATTTACGTGGTATATACATGCACATTATAATATAGTATAGGTAGGTACGATAGTGTAAGACATTCGCGCACTAATGAAGATCGAACAACACGCGCGGGATACGAAAATTGTTGCGATCGCAAATGATGTATCGGCTCGGCGTTTCGAGATTTCGTATCCGTGTCGGTTCGGTGGTCTAATGTTGGGCGGGGGACGTGAATATTATAACATTATTTCTTGTGAGAAAATTTTAATACTGTAATTTCCACGAGTCTTATCGGTCCAAATGACAACGGTTTCTACAGTCCTCCATGTCGCGGTCGTCGTCAATGAGTATATAATATTATGGCTGTGTGCAAACTGCGGCAAAATTTACCTTTTTCTAAAAGTCGATATGTAAACTCCGGCAACAAAAAAATTAAGATTATACAATCTGCGACAAAACCGATAAGATACATTTTACAAACTGCGGCAATTTATTTGATATACCTTCTATATATATATCATATCATACTACCTAAATCATAATCATATATTATGTTAATTAGGTCTCTATTTTATTATTATTTTATTTTTTAAATTACATTTTTTTTTTGATTATAAGATCCCTACTATATTTTAAAATAATTTCTATTAATAGTAATAATATTTTTCAATTTTAAAAATTGGTTTTTCTTTATTTTTACGCCTAATACTCTAATAGCCTCTAGATAAATAGCTGTCATATCATGTGTTATACCTAATTAAACGATAAACGTGTATATAGGTTATCGTAACTATATGTATATATAGTAGGTATATATAGAAGGTATATAAAATAAATTGCCGCAGATTGTATAATCTTAATTTTTTTCTTGCCGCAGTTTACATATCGACTTTTAAAAAAAGGTAAATTTTGCCGCAGTTTACCATCTTCCAATATTATATAGTACCTTCCAAACAATAGATTATTATTATATCTTGTCTTAACCACTGACATAATATTATGATAACTATCATGCGATTGGTTGTCATTGCATATAGTGTGTATTTCCAAATTATTTCGTATTTTTATATTTGGCCAGGAATAATGTTGTGCTCTGTAATATTATAATACCTATAGGCATTTATTTAGATAAAATTAAGTTTATATTAGGTTTGTAATGTAGTGAAATTCTCATTTTGGGGATAACAAAATTAAAATGTTTACTAAGTTTGAAACATTTCGATGAAAATAATAAATTGACAAATAATTAGCCATTCATAAAATATGTATTTTGATACTATACTTCCGGCGCATTCGAATTGCGTCCATGAATTATATTTTGTCCGAGTTGCGTCCGCGGTTTACTCGCGACATGTACGAATTGCGTCCACGGGTTTTTCAGCCACCGACAATAACGTTTGGTGAAGCATTGAAAAATGTCCAAACTCTGACATTTATATTCAAATACGAAGTTCGAATTTAGGAATAGAGGATCTAGAAAAAGAGAATTTATTAAAAAAAAAAAAACTATGACTGAGTTTGAAAACAAAAAAATAACACGTCTTTACTTCGTTCAGAAATCGGCAAACAAAAATTTACCTGTACGTAAATGATATAATATATAAGATCAACATTACATTTTAATACAATATACGTCATAATTTATCGTATATACAATTACAATAATTTTGGCAGTCATTACGTTTTAGAACAATATAAATAATTACAATTTTCAACCAAACCATTTATGCGAACGACAGTCGCCTCAGTCTGTGAAATTGGGAAGGAAAAATATGTATATCACATTAACTACCTAATCAATCAATTATTATTAACCGGGACGCAACTCGTACACGTGACGAGAAAATCGCGGACGCCACTCGGATGATGTGTTGTGGAAAAACCACCGACGCAACTCGGATATCGCGATTTATATTTTCGCGTATTTTGGGACGCAATTCATATGCATCCGATACTACACGCATAATATTGAATCCGTCCAAATCCATAATAATTATTCCTTTATCTTCGTGCATTGATGTTTCGTCGATTTTGCGATGATTATAGTTGGAAACGTATAAGTTATGATAATTTCCACCCCAAAAAAAAAAAAAAAAAAAACCAGTCTCGCGTCATTATAATAATATTTCAAACCGTATGTATATACGAGAGGGCGTATTATATTATACAGCCGGTATATATCGAGCAAAAACTCGGGCAGTCGGTGACTCCGCATCATAACATGGGCAACACCCCCCCCCCTGTTGCAAAGCCCACACCAGAAGTCAGTATGTTTACGCCTATATATGCCGTCTATAAATTATATTATTATTATTATATTCTATACGACGTCTCTCCGACTGACCGGCCCGACTTCGCGTCATATTATGTGCTGCAGCAGTAATATACGGTAAACCTATATATGCAAACGGCACATATACATACGTATAATACACGCTGCGAGAAGTCGTAAAAACTGTATAATAACAATATTGGATTCGGATTCCAGATGTGTCGACCGTGCAACGCGCACGCGGATGTTACAAAATTCATATAATATATATAATATACTGCTCGCATATATAACCGCACGGTCATCGCTGCGCAGTATATTATGTTATATATATATATACATACAATTTGTATAAACCTTCATCCGGGTTACTCGATGTGTGTCGATCCTGCGCTCGAGTTTCCTGCCCCGGCCAGAAAGGACCCGCGAGCATAAAGCGGCGGCCTATTGGTCAGGTTGCAGGCTAGGCCCGAAGGACTGCGGGGGTGTACATTATTATTGTATCGCACACAATGTACAGAGTGATTCACCACCCGCAGCATTCGTGGGTCCAAATTGTGTTTTGTGAAAAATACATTATTTCAATAAATTACGACTTTAGAACACGACAGATTGACACTCTGGATAAGATTTGATAACATTACTATTGTTAGTTTTGCTTATATTTTAAATTTATGTTATTTAAGACATATAATATGCGAACTATATATATTATATATTATATACTATAACATGTTAGTATATAATATTTCCAAAAAGGGTGGGGGGAGGGGGGGGATAAAGTCGCGCCTCTGCTCACCTCTTTTTTTAATGCAATAATTCGGAAGTATACGTCTTATTAAAGACTTGAGTTTTTTGACGATACAAACTATTCTATTTTTGTAAACAAGAACCACCCTTTTTTACATTAAACTGTTGGATCAGAAGATTTTTTTGTACATTTTGAAACACCTAGATCAAAATGTAAGTATAAAGTCTATGAGTTATTAAACTTGATGCACCTACACATGAATATATTGTATAAAATGGAATAACGATATAATAGTCCTTAATAAATTACATAAAATACGATGCGCCTAGTTGCAGTATTTATAGTCTATTACTATTTACCGATAATAATTATATTATTCAGACAATTTTTACAAATTATCTATTTAATTTTAATATATTTATTAGGTATATTGACCGTATATAGTTTTCAGATCATCACGACCTCCCATATATCTTGTAAGCCTGCTACCGTGGACCATATATATAGGTCCTGATCCTTAAAACAGTAGGTACTTGAAGTAACAACTCAAAAAAAAATTAGATCAAATTTTGATTAATAAACGTCGATATTTTCGAAAAAAAAAGCATCTTGGATTTCAACAAAACACTGTAGTATTGAAAAGTGGTTTAGGTTATCAAAAAATTTGTTTCGTCGCAGGACACTTCTTAAATTGTATAAAACTCCGAGAGGTATATATATTATTACGACCCTTAAAAATAATTCAAAATTCGAACTAATACGCATAATATACATATATTTTGTTATCAAATGAAGAAATGGCGCGTTAGAGGATCGCACTGTATGTACGGCAATGCAGATCTCGGTCGGTCCGAGGTCGAAAGACTACAGCATTACACGTGTGGAAAATAACTATTCTCAGGAGACTCCCCGCCGGGCGCACTTCGCTGTATATAAAACTATATATTATTATTATTATTATTATACGGGTTCGACATTCTTGTGTGCGCCGCCGCCGCCGCCGCTGTTCCGATTTCATTTTCAATACGCACGACGTCTGTCGTAAACACATGATTATTACGTTTTTACAAATTATATGACGACGGGGCGATTAGCCGCGACGACCCGCTCGACTTACGAATTTTGCGCCGTCCGATAATAATCACTTGCACGTGGATGAACATTTTCGGATGCCCCGACGTCCGGACGGATGGTACAATATTATAATATAGTCGATATTATCATATTATAACGAAGCACATTACACTGTATTGTATCATATTATAGTATCGGGTTTTGAATTTTAAATATTTCACTTGAAGAATTGAATTTGAAATCAAAATTTCGTTTTACGTTATTTACAATTTTTACGTTTACCGTTATTTTGGAGTAAAACGTTATAGAATTTTTGATTTTATTGTCAATATCTAATGCGGGGAAAGTCCCAGATACGGAATATAATAAATTCTTGTATTCGGGGGGCGGCTTAAGGCGTAGGCGACGTAGCTTACCGCTGCATCAAGGACACTTGTTAAGGAGGTGGCCTTTTTTTGACAACATTATTAAAAAAGAGGCGGCAAAATTAAGTTTTGCCTACGCATAAAAAATCACTAGGGCCGGTTAGGTTAGGTCCCTGCTTGGATTGATGCGGAACAAATATTTCCACGAAACCAAAAATATAGCTTTTAAGTTAATGGATTTTAAATTATTTCGTTTTGCATTATTTTTTGATTAATGATATTCTATAAATTACGTTTTGTTTAATTATACCTGTAATACATTTTGTTGATCGTTATGTTTTATTTTGTGGTATTTAATTATATTTTTGTTTACTGTTTTCCGTTTTAATTACATTTACAAATTTCAATCGTTTATTTGTCATATATTATAATCGTTATAATCGTAACGTTTGCAAGCCCTGCTCGAAAGTATTAATACCTAATTGGCGATTACACTTGGCAAAAATTGATAATGAAATATGATTTATCTGCAACTCTAGCCTTAGCTGTCCGTAGGTAGTTCAGGTATAACTGGAAATAGTAGTTTAATGATGTTTTTTCTAACCAAGTCGAGAAGTAAAGTCCGCCCCCCCCTCACCCCTCGGATCGTAGCTCTGATGACGGTTGCGGCTTTGTTGCTAAATTTCTTTGCGTCCCGTACGAAATTCTGTAATGAAGCCCCCCCCCCCCCAAGTATACTTAGACGATTGTTGATCAATGGTTTATGATTTCGTTCCCACAGAAATGGTCGTTTATTTTTATCGTTTGGTCAGGCGCGGACGGGTTTCCGCTAAGGACGATTTACTTTGAAAAAATACCTCTATACTCGAATACCAAGCGTTGCGTAATAAAAATCAAACATTCGTCTGCAATTAATTTTATTCTAATATAAAATTAGATTTAGTATTTTATTGATGTACATAAAATATATCTACAAAGTGTATAAAAAAATGTTCGAATATGTCAACCCGTGTACAGCGCAGTTCTGGTTCCAAAAACAGAATAGTTATAAATAATTACAACCGTGCCGGTATTATTATTATTATTATTATTATTATTATTATTATAACGTTGTTTTAGACGACGGAAAATAAAATAATAAACCTACGGTAACTATTTTAAAACAAGAGTTATTACGATAAAGTATAATTTCAAAGTCGAAACATAAAATTTACAATATTTATAACAGGTAGAAAAAGAAACACGGCAAACCGGTCGGGCAGTTCATAATATATACATATGATATTATGTATATACATGTAATATAATATATAATATGCATATATATATATACGTTTTATGTACACTTTTAGTTTAAATGTATATATACGTTGCCCGTACGCGAGTTTACTTTACACGGGTTATACGTGTACATAAAGACACAATAATATATATACATACGTCGAGGTGTAAAATATATATAAATAGCTAAAATAAAAAAAAAAAATAAATGTTACGAAATATTTCACTGTTGTAAAGATCTCACTACAAACGGTATTTTTTATTGGTTGTAAAACGTTTTTGTCGTATTTTTTACAGTCGTCCGTTCACGACGCGTCGCTCGTTGGGAATTCGTTTCGATATTCGTATATGACACACACGCACGCACTCGCACACACACACACACACACACACACACACACACACACAACAAACCTACAAAGGCCGAACAGAGTTCCATAATAATATTAACACATATTGTCTGTATGTTTATTTTTGTATATTTTTTGTTGAAATCCATTATGTGTCCAGGGCCCCGAAGTGGCTACATATACATATATGCGTACACTCGGAGTTCAACTGAAATAATTGATAATATTTTAAACTGAGTAATACTCGATATCTATTTTCAATAAAATAATGTAATAATAATATTAAGGTCCGATTTAATTTCCAAGCATATTACACTCTTTATTATACACCTAGGAGTTGTTTTAATATTTTTCAACATTTTTATATTGCATACTCATTATATTTTAAACCATTATTTTAACATCTCTCCCGAAAAACTGGGTTTTTTCACATATGAGATTTTTATTCCCGCGAACGACGAATTGAAATATATTTCGGGCAAAGTAGGAAATCCGGACACTGCAGTGCACAACGCCCGAACATAATAATTTTGGGCGAACGATCAAATGATAACACTTCAGTTTTTCACACATCAACCGGGCAAAGTGTGCGGCCCTCAAACTGCGTATTGTTGTCATCCGTTGTCAAATTTTCACAGAGAAGAATTCCAAATCCCAGATAACCTCTACGAATTATTTCCTTTTTGAACAAAATCTAAACGTACTATATTTATTTTATAATTTTAGCCCCCTGTAAATATCTGTTTGTAGATTATATTTAATCGTAATTGTAACAATAATTGTAAATTAATAACCTATGTAGGTAATTAAAGCTGTAACAATAAAAAAATTAAAAAAAAAGTGTACCCTGCCCTGATTCATGTGGGCGAAACGAATTAAATACTGTGCACAATACTTAAATCGAATGACATTCATACTTAACAAGTACCGACACCTACGTATAATATATTTTGTTTGATACCACGACATACGAGGTACCTATCTCGTTTAGGAACAAATAAACTCGAACTAACACTATTACATAGGTTATAGGTATAACATATAAAATAACATTTTATTCATAATTAATTAAAACAGCTATAATTTATTAACAAATAATTTATGAATTTTATTCGCGCCTAACCTGCACCTTTAATTAATAATAAAATAAGTTATTCAAAAGTAGTTAGGTACGTAAAAACGATTCAACGGATAATATATTATATTTTAAAACTATTAATAGATAACTAATATTTGAGCCCGTCGAGGAGTCTATTTTCAAGTTTTTTTTTCGTAATTATTTAAGTACCCGGAGTAGGATGTTTTGTTTAATTTTCGATGTTTTATACATTTGGGCACTGTAGCAGTACTACACTGCAATGCCCGGACAACGTAAACTCGTTCATACTTTGCCCTCGAAAATCGGACATTGTGCACCGTGTCCCGGACATTATGTGTCACATTGCCCGACTTCCTACTTTGCCCGTAACATAATATATTATATTACGATGTAATATGAAGTTCTGTATTTATACTTTTCAGTTTACAAAATTGCATAAAAATCATTATACAGAGTGATTCACTCCAATCGGGCTCGTATACCTCTATTTTCTTCAACGCAGCGACTCAAAATCTGATTTTTGGAATTTTTAAATATATATTATATAGTATATACCTACTCAGGGACCATATTTTCAAATTTTTGAATTTATTAGTGGAAAATTTTTCTGAAAAACGATGACGTATCAAAATAAATTCGAATGAGTAGTATTTGAGTTATTTAACATTTTTGGGTTTGGAAGAAATTTATATCAATCCATTTATATTTATAATTAATAAAAATGGTAAAAATATGAAAAGTACTAGATCAGGTGTAACGTCTATTTTTTTTTAACCATTTTTAAGCACTAATATTCTTAAAATAAACATAATTTAATAGGTAACAGAAAAACTACTTGTTCGAATTTTGAATAAGGTACATCAGGATTTTCAAAAAATGTATCCACTAAATAATTTACAGTAAAAAAGAGGTTTCTAATTTGAAAAACAGAAGTTTATACCGTCACAAGATAATATTTAAATAGTGCAAAAAATCTCAACTATTTAAAAATATGATATTTAAGCATAAGTTATTCAAAAATTCTAAAAATTACAACAATTTGAATAAATGTATTATTAAATGATATAAGTATAGAGATGAGTATGCTTATTGATTCACTATGCGTTTATACGTCTTAACTAAATACATATTTTGTCAGTTCTTTCTGTTACAGGGTGCATAGCCCATAAATTCATTGCCTATAACTATACATTAAACTTTGTAAAATAAATTAATAACATATTAAAACATAGTAGAATGATTGGCGTTTTATTAGTATAACGACTACCTATTTACGTGAAAAAGTTAAAAAAAAAACTACAGATTTGTCGATTGCAAAATAATGTTTTTTCGTCAGATCTTTAAAATGGTATAGTTTGTCACCATCACTGGAGGTTGCCTTCTCGGAACGAGGAAAAGCTACCGAGCAATAAATTGGCAAACATCATTTCGGGCAACCCATACCAGTTTTTAACGAAATCAATTCACGATATTTCGTTAAATACCAAAAAATCGTGGAAAAACACAGCCTTAAAGTGTTTACCGATCATTATTCGCTAAAGTACACATCGCTGTTGTATAATGTGCAAACGTTTCAAAAAAATAAAAATTGTAATATACGATATTATTTTCTATCACTAAAAACTAAAAACATTATTGATAATACGATTTTCAACGCGTTTAATATCGTGTTGACCACGTGTTGAGCTGACCATCGAATAAAAAAAAAAAAAAACCCCCACCGTAGAATATAAGACGCAATCTTTTTTTTGTCGGATTTCGAGTTTGAATAATGACGTTTTTTTCAAATGATGCAACTAAGTCCGTTTTTTGGGGATATTTTATTATTTCTCTCGACAATACCTACTTGCAGGGTGCGATACCTTTATATTATATAAAGCGAATGACCAATAAATGTAAAATTAATGGACTTACGTCATATAATATCGAAAAAGGTATATCATAGTTAATAGCCATTCAAATCGCATCGCATTCATTCGGTACCCGTACAATAATGCCTATATATATATATAAGCCTGCGTATGTACCTGTAAAATTTCAAATATATATATATATATATATATATACGCTGTGTCTGCGTTTACATATAAGCGTTTGTACAACTCGTAGGTACTTTAAAAGGGATTACAAATCGAAATGTTTTTTTTCCGTTTTTTCTCGCACAATGCATCGCAGGTACTCACATGCGTCGTATATCAACCGGACGTCGGCGTTTTCGGTTTTCTTTTTGGGCTTAAGTCATCGGTATTTATCATATAGGTATACCACCGCGCCCTGTCACCTCGCGTGCACTCGTGTGTTTATTTTTTTTTTATGAGAAGAATTTTTCAAAACGGTCTACGATTGTCGGCAATTTATATAAATATTATATATATTATATGCTGAGGGCACGGCATGCGTTATAAAAACGTATAAGAAAAGACCCGACTGTTTTGACGGTGTGGGTCTATAAAACTTCCCATAATATCGTGTTATATATAATATTTTATATACTGCTATGTACTGTATGTACGTTCAATTTCAATATTGTTGTGGGGGGGGGGGATTTGTGTTTATTATGGAGTGCTTCGCTCGACACAACAGTTATGGTTCTATTATACCATAGACCAGTGGTGCGCAACCTTTTTTGATCCACGACCCCCAAAATTATTTATTTTTATAATACGACCACCCTTTCTACCAAAATTATGTAAGTGTATAATATTGTAAAATTATTGACGACCCCCTAATAAAATTTGGCGATCCCCAGGTTGCGCACCACTGCCATAGACCATGATGGTTATACTCCGAGTTCGTGTATATTTTTCATTTTAGCCATTTTAAAACTGAGTCGTTATTTTTTTTTCGTCTTGGGAGGGGGGGGGGGTATTTATCCCAAACTTCTGTCACCCTTCCCCTTGCATTCTGTACGCTACTGATTTCAATGACCCATATAATAATATAATTTACTCGTTGACAGTAGTTGTACAAATCTATATTTTTATTCATATAAAATTAAAAGCATATAAAACGCCTTTGTTCGTAATCGTTATTTTCACTACAGTTTAATACATAGATATTACGCAAATGTTTACTAAACGAAGGTAAAATTATACTTACAATAATATAATGTATATGCATAAACACTAATACTCTCAACCGTAATCAGATAATACATTAGTCGATTATGATTATACATTTAGGTTATTTGGAGTTTTTGAACGATAAATAGTTATTAATTTAATATCACAAACGAATCACACAGGTGCTCGGTTAAGTTGGGTTAGGTCGACTTGGGATTTTAGCGGTTTTGTACGATATAAGATTAATTTTTTTCTTATCTGCCTTCTGCCGACTATACAGCAGAGCGACTTCCCGGGGTTTCCAAAATGAGAGTATATATATGTACCTGTTTTTAGTGAGGATTTGATTATGGTTGCGGCTATTGGTAAATTTCTTTGCGTTCCACTCAAATTTCTGAAACGACGCCCTCGTGAATGCTTAGACTGCAATCGATCTATCTCTTATATCAATTTATAATATTACTATTCCAACAGACATATTATAATATATTATTATATTTCGTGGTCGTTATGTTATTCCTTTTTTGTCGGATACGTACGGGTGTCCACTTATTAGGACAGGGTCGGGAACCTTTTCGTAGAAAAGAGCCATTTTTTCAAAAAATTACAAAACTATGATATCCAGGGAGCCACACAGTTGTGAACAACCTTTTTTTTGGTAGGCAATAAAAACATAATAATACGTCTTAAATTTAGAAAATATAGAAAAACTTTATTTCATTAATTCATTATTATTATTATTATTATTATTATTGTTTATACAAAATAATATAATATTATTTAATTAAACACAATAAAACACAAAAAAAACGTATTTATACTTAATATTAGTGGGATTTTTGACACTGAATTTTTCCAGACAGCTTATTCTATTCTGAAGAGTAATCTGTGGTTTTCAACTTCAAACAAGCATTAAGGCTGATATCATTCAGTTGATTTCTTAATTTATTTTTAATAAAGTTCATATTTGAAAATGTTTGCTCACAAATGTAAATAGACCCAAAAATGGTCAAAATTCTGAAAGCGACCATTTTTAATTGGCTGAAACTTTCGGGAAGGATCGTTATTGAGAAATTCAGAATTATTATCAGTATAATATAACGTATAATATAATTTATATTTTACGGATATCGATTATTATCCAAAGAGCCGCAGGTTCCCGACCACTGTATTAGGACGATTCATATCAAATATTATACTTATCTACACAAATACCAGACTTATGTTGCGTATAATAAAAATCAAATATTCATCCGCAGTCGATTTTATTCTTATTAGAAAGTATTATTTGATTGGTTTACACGAAAATTCCAACGCTAATAATTAAACATACTCTGTACCAATATAGATTCGAAATCATTTAAACCCGCACTATTACCATTGATCATGAGGCTGAGACACGATTGAGCATAAAACACCTTTTTTGCGACACGATTGAGCATAAATTGTCGGCGTATCAAAGGAAATTGAAATACAAAAGAAAACCAACACGATTGAGCATAAAAAACTCTGCAACGTTGCCATTTTCAATTTTAAACTCTACTATACAAAAATATTTATTTAAATAATGAAAATAATAAAATCAAAATATTTATAAGTCAATAATATAAGTATTTTTGATAATAATAAAATAATAATTAATTAAATTGATATACCTTGGTATCTGTTTCCAAGTTGGCTTAAATATATTAATAAAGATTCCGTATTCTTACGATTTAAATACTGGTTGTAGACTTGAATATTAAATTCAATTTTTTTTATTTCTCAGATATCATAATAATTGGTGTAATAATACGAAAATAATAAATTACAAAATATTGGCAACGTAAATTTGGCAACATCGCATAAAATATTCTATGCTCAATCGTGTTGCTAAAAAGGTCTATGCTCAATCGGTTTATGCTCAATCGTGCTTTACCGGATCATGAGGTGGCAAGACGTAGGTACCTGACAATATATTTTGATCTGTGGTTGTCATAATAAATTACGATACCATGTCCAGTTAGGGATTGAAGTGCGGCCGTGAGGTCCACGCGGCAGAAGAGAGAACTACGACAGAGTACAAACATTTTTTGAAAACGGTTTTTTATTTCGCATCTAGTTTCCAATATATTAAGACCATATAGTATATTAAATCGGAATAATCCAAATAATTTACTGAAAATGTTTTAAGATACTTAAGCATAGAGCTGTTAATAACTATAAACAATAATTAAACAACTAAAAAAAATCGAGTGTTTAATGTCGATTTTCATGTCGGTACAATATATATTTGTTGACATTTTTTCTAACCAGATTTGTAGCTATCTTATACGTTCGCATAACTATGCCTACACATGCTGGCTACACTTATCGCACACTCGCGAAATGGCAATGTTCACAATCTTTAATTATCAATTATTTTTAACGAGTGACTCGTTTCAATCGTTTGAATAGTCGCCGCGCGTACACGTCGGTCACTATATTTTTGTATTTTTCACATAGGGCAATACATTCCATCAAAGCAAATAGCAGTTACGAAAATTGTCAATAAATACGCGAGTGAGCTGGCAGCCATTATAAAATAATTATTAAATCATTATATCGTAGCTTTATATAGTGCCCGCGAGCGCATACAATTGTATTTAATTTGGTTTTTGCAGAAACCGTCGCAATATAAAATAAATATATACCTACCACATCGGTACATGTTTCTGACTGGTTATACCTCAAAAACACTTTGCGGTCTCTTTAATCGCCTATTAATTATTTTTTGGTTATTCCAATTTTTTGTCGGTTTGACATCGTAGCAGTGGCATACCTATAATAGTAATCAGTCCCGTCTTACGAGACTCGGTGCACTATGCTGAGCTGCAGTTCGAAGTACTTTTTTGTCGTCGTTGCACTATAATAATGTACTCTGATAATAGTAATAATTTTTCCAATACTTAGGTAGGTACGTCAAATAGTATTTATTTGTCATCGTCTCGCTTCGTAGTAGTAAATATGAAATAATGAGTACAACGCGCGTGTAATATCTTAACACGGGTAATTATAACGAATATATAGGATCCAGGACTTGCATTTGAAATCAAAATTTCATTTTGCGTTATTTACAATCTAAAGCTATACAATTTTTGAGTTTATCGTTGTTTAGACGTAAAACGTTATGTTTTAAAAAATATCCAATGCGGGAAATGGCCCGGAATATAACAAATTCTTGGATTGATTGCTAATATAAAAATTAATCTCGTGGAATAAACATTTCAACCATATTATTATAGCTTTTAAATGGATTTTAAATTATTTCATTTTGCGTAACATGTTTTGTTTAATGATGTATTACAATATATTATATTTTGTTAATTGTTGTGTTTTGTTTTGCGATATTTAATTTTTTTTTTCTTGTTTACTGCTGTTTTCCGTTTGAATTAGGTCTACAAATCTCATCGTTATTTATCATAATATTTAATGTTATAATCATAACGTTTGCGAGCATATTGAGTTATTTCCTATATTAATATTAAGTAATACGCTATTATAGCTATATTAACCAGCATTGCCCGAGGATAAATTTTAAATCTGAGATGGGCAATCCACCTGCCACGAATTAGTAGTAATAACGATAGTAGTTTTTTTTCTCTCACGTGAACCGAATGGGAGCAAAAAAAAAACAAATATCTGGTTAAGTTTTTTATATATTATTAATAAAGCGGGTACCTATATATAATAGCCTACACCCTAAAATAACTGCTTCGATCTAAACCTTCCTCGAATCGTCAAAATCGTATTTTTTAATTCTATAATATAACCCTCATAGCATTATACGAACTTACCTTTTATATAAGTACCTTATTATAATACTCTAATAGCCGTTACCCGTCCACGGTGAATTTTTACATTGAGATTACACTTTGACCGTCGTTTTGTCCTTCACACCAAAGTATTTACCATTTTTGAACGGTGTGATTACCGTCATTGTAAAAAGTATCAATCGGCTGTGAACATTATCATAGCACTTTTTTAGAAATACAATGATTTCGTGTGTAACGGTAAAAAAACAGGTGTTTGAGCGGGAAATACCCATTTGAACTTTTTAAATATCCCTGTAAACGATTTCAGGACAGAGGACAAACATATAATATACGCATCAATTTTTATATATTAGATAATATTATTATGTTTATATATACTCTCTAAATAGAGATATTGTTTTTTGAAAATGAGTCGTTTTCGAGAAAATTTAAATTTTAAATGATTTTTTTATAAGACGTTAATCGGTAGGAAGTAGGTACCCATACATATCGAATCGTGCATTACCTCGTGTATGAATACACACCATCTTCATAATTATAACCAATTATATATTACTTATATTACGTCTTATAATAACTGAATATTAAATATATCGTTATAAATTCACATGGCGTAAATAATTGTTATAATATTATAATGTAATAAAACACGTAAAATTGAAATTATTTCAAAAAATTTAAAATTTGAATAAATTTGTTTTCGATGTAAAAATGGTAGCGATTATGCTCGGTTAATCACACGCGTGTATACCTACCTACTATTATTATTTCTTGCGAGGTAATCCTATAACGAGTGTACACGGAAAGTGGCGAATCGGAGTGGTGCTTTAGTATTATATGGAGATACTGGAGAATGGAGTAGGTATGTGTTATTTTTTAATATTATGGTAAACCTTTTTTTTCTTCAGATTTTGACCTTTTATGCACTTATTATTATCTTATA
Organism: Neotoxoptera formosana; assembly: GCA_022818045.1. Taxonomy (NCBI): domain Eukaryota; kingdom Metazoa; phylum Arthropoda; class Insecta; order Hemiptera; family Aphididae; genus Neotoxoptera; species Neotoxoptera formosana. The sequence goes on along the minus strand of CM040630.1, from coordinate 43,216,398 downwards.
TAATCAGATTTCGACCTGTCGTGCATCGCAAATGTACCTGCAATCGGCAATTTATTCAAATAGTCTGTAGGTATATATAACGTGATCAATACAAAATAAAACAAAATCAAATATTACAGTAATACTCAATAGTCCCTATAATTAGCTTGTACTCGTATGTAAATTATTTTGAATGCAATACATATACATACTGTTGCATACATCTGAGTTTATGTTTATTCGATTTATTTTTACAATTGGTTTTTTCGTAATGGAATAAATTACTTTTAAATTTAATGTCATTCTCTTTTAATTATAGTTTTTTTTTTCATTTGGTAGATAACATTGGTACTACTTTCTTTCTCTGTAAAGTGGATCAAGCGTAATATGTACCTACTTATAGTAAATAGAACCATATCATTATTTTTCCTTTATTTTAAATACTATTCCGAACAAATCTTATGGAACTATTTTTGACGAAAGTATACAGTACAAAGATTTGAAGAAAAAACAAGTAATTAAAAAAAGAACAAAAACAACTGAAAATCTAATTGATTAATCATACGTTTAAGTAGTTTAATTGGATAAATGTTAAAGTAGTAATTTGAGTATTTTCATAAATAATTAAAAGAAAGTGGGCGTAATATTATGTTTTAATATTGGATAGAAAGAAAGGGAGAAAATATACGACTGTAAAATATATATTATATCAAATTATAGGTACGTAAAACAATATAACGACTCACTATCGAGTTTTGATACATTAATTTTGTAACTATTTCGAGTTAAATTAAATCAGTTTGGTGTACTATTATTTTTATTTATAAAACTACCAATATAAAAACTATTACAGCTTAACAGTTACAAAAAAAAAAAACATTAGCAAATAACAAACCGATCGTTAAAAGAGATAACTAGAAACAATAAAAAAAAAAAAATTTATTTTACTACCTACAACATTAAAATATGTCATCAAACTTACAAGCAAGAATACTTGGCACAGTAGACGACATTTGTCTCAGAGAATATGATGTGGACCCTATATTGGGTTTCACAACGCATAAGTCAGGAGTTACACCCGTGGAAATCTGCACCATTCGCGACAGGAAACTATTAAAATCCCAAAAAGAAAAATATGAACTATCACTTGGACGGAATTCAAGATTTGCATATAGGCCGTGTAATCGATACCCAAGAGATGAAGATTTTGGCGTAAAAGTTGTAGCCACAAATATTATTTACATTTACAACCAAATAACCGAATTATACCGATTTATCTATGACACCTGTCACAAATGATTTCTTTTCTCGTCAAATACGAGACTATTCAGTCAACGTCAGAACTCGGCGTGAGCCTTCAAATGCTTGTGATAATCTCTATATACAAAGCGTCGTCATTTGAAGTAGTTGTCTGCGGTGGAATTTAATTAAATGTATTTTTCCTAGGCCGTTTAGATGCAACAGTCGTTCGTGCCTGAACGGTCCTATAGTGGAATAATTACCTTAAATACTATTTGATAAAGACTCTGTCTGAGATATTGGCAAATTATTATCAGAAATTGGCAATTGAAAAGTCGGAGGACAATATTACTCGCCGTCGACACCGACTGAGAACTACACGATAGTAGAACTCGAATTTCCGGGTAAGCTGCGGTGGGTAACATGCAATACGACGTTTCCGTTTTTGATACGCTGCAATGCCAAAGGCGTCTCGGCTTGTTCTTACGGATGTATACTAGCTGCGCTCGTCGATGCAAATTGAGGATCAGCTAGGATACACCTGAGCAGTAGTTACAACTATCGCACGTGCACGATTTAATGGACTAATGTCAGGCCGGTGTTGAGCATTTGCAGTCAAAGGCACTGGAACATCGGGATATACCTCAGCACTTCAGCAGTATTGTCGGGCTGCTGTTGAGCACTCGTCGATGGTGATTGACTGCGATGTGGCAGCTGAATCCGCAATACGAGCTTGCAGTTTTCTTTGCCACTGCAGTGCACCATACTCTGTGGAGATTTTTTGTTTTTATTTTTTGCTCGTTGACGCTCCCGATATGCTTCACCCTTTCGGAGCTATAGTTTTCGTCGTGTTCTAGAAATAAATGAAATGCAGAAAGTATAGCAGTTATTATAATGCAGAAAATATACGGTTGTATTTAAATTTTTCACAAAAATCCTAGAAGTCGGTCTATATGGTGTGTATATAGCAATAATAGTGTGTGTCAGAGCGTGTATCTGACGCTTGCAAAGTTGATGTGTTGCCATTTAAGAATCCATCAAAAACTTCAATATTATAATAATAGTGGCTCTTGAAGAGGAATTAAGAATAATTGTTGGTTCTAAAAATGCTGCAGTGTTACTCAACATTTTTTATACGGCGACCCGCTATAAGCAGAGCAGCAGCCTTCTTCTGCCAGTCGACCCGTCGAAAAAAAATTCCAGTCATATATTACTGTTAGTGCGGAGGATTAAATAATATTATTTGCTTGAAAAAAACATTTCAGGATCCACAGGTCAGTAAACACTGGTAGGTATTAGGATACATATGTATATAGCTATGGGTATAATATTATAATATATACCCGCACCTATATATACTTGAAATAATAATTAAAGTTTAAAAAAGTAAATTTTCACTTTCTTTGTCGTCGTCGTAGGTTTTTTTATGTTTTTCCAATAAGCGTATCGTACCTGTATGGGTAGAGTATTATTATAGGCGTGTGACGCGTTTTTTTATCATATTTTATTAAATACGGATAAACTACTGTTGGGCACAAGAAATCTGTCCGCGCCGCCGTTTAGCAGCCGTCAAGAGGCGGTTCGACAATTTTTTTTTCTCACACCGAAAAAACTACAGTGAAATAATACGATATCCATAGGTATATCCAGACAATTTATCGCGATACAGGTAGTTTTAGATTCTATTATTTTTTTTTATTATTATTATTCGGCCCGGCGTAACGATTTCGTATATTATACAGTCGCGGTGGATAAAGGTAAAACGAAAAAAAAAAATCTCATTAAAATAATCACATCCGGCCGAGATCGGGGCGGTCATTTCGACTTGATTAGCGTAATAATAATAATAATAATAATAATAGGTACCTACTCAATAATAATATTATGCGGTGCGATAAAAATCTTCAAGTATATATACAGATTTCGAGAGACCCGCCGCGTGGCGTGGGCGGCTTGGTCATCGAGCATTGCCGTTTTTTCGGTATATTTATAATAAATGATCGAAGCAGTGCAACAGCTGAGTACCTAGGTATATTATATAGGTGGTATATATTGGTATGATATTGTGGTATTCCTGACCATATGATGCGGACAGGATGGTAGGCGCCTCTAAACGCGTCCGAGGATAACTTCGCTCGCGAGCGGGTGCTGAGAGGGGGGAGTCGACGAAAAAACGCGACTGCAGTTGCGGTTAATTAAACCACGACCACGGTCGTCGGCGACGGTTGACCAGATGACGCCTCGGGATTTATGTGGGTACAACAGGCAGTGTTACGGTGTTATTGTGACCCGAAGACGACAGTCGGGCACGGATTCTCATTTTCTCCGAAGGTCATCAGACGACGATAGACGGACAAAAAAAAACATAAACATGTATTAAATAAATAAAAACCAAAGTTTATATATATATAACATTATATTATCCTCACACCCTATACCTACTGCACACGCGGCGTATGCACCAGGTATTATGTCCTTGAAATAATAAGTACACATAACTCGTTGATTCGTCCCTTTATTTATGTTTTATTATTATTATAACGTTGCAGTACGCCTTTAATACATATATATAGGCACGCATTGTGTCGACGAAAAGGAAAAACGAAGGCTCGTCGAAAGAAATTACGGATTCGAGACGCCCTTGCTCGCTCGTAATATTATAATAATAAAGGGTCGGGGCTAAATGAGCTGTTGTTATATATTATGACACATAATACCTATATATACATAGGTATACCGCGGCGGTATAGTATGGTATATACCGCGCACTCTCTCGCAGGTGCGAGAATAACGCCGCCGACCGAAGGACATGACCCCATTCGTCGTCGTCGTCGTCGTCGTCGTCGTGCCCGAGGTATGACATGAATAGGCGATGCCTGTAAGTGTACATTAATAATAATATTATTGTTAATAAGCGACGCGTACGCGCGGGCAAACACGGCTGTAAACAAATAGCGTTTAATTACGGTAAAAAAAAAAAACCTCGGGTAAAACGTTTTGGGGAAAAAAAGCGTGTAAAAAATCGTCGCTTTTTTTTAAAAGCAGATGGCCAAATATCCATCACTATTATTATTATTATTATTATTATTATATATTATGGAGGCGGGGGCTCTATTCTTCGGCGTATTGAGAGTTCTCAACGCGGTTTGACGTGATGTACAATACACCTACCTATACCTACCTACATAGTAATAATAATATATACGATAAATAGGTAGGTACTGTTAAAAAAAAAAAAACAAAAATCCTTTCTACAAAAACAACAGTCGTTGCGTCATTTAGAGGTACATTCAAACATACTTCGAATGACAAAATACCTATATAGATAGGTACATAATATTATATAGGTATATATACCTTGTTGTAAAATGTAAAACGTTCGTAATGATTACTTCTCCTGATAATAATTATTGTTGTTAAATAATACTTCAGCGCGTATACCTATATAATTGGCGTGTGTTTAGTGCGCATATTATGTATGATAATAATATTATATAAATGCATACATATACCGCATATACCTATATATATTGTGTATTAATTGTCATGTGCACTTGCATAAAATTATATCGATTTCTGGACCGTCCCGATTAAAAAAAAAAATGTCACATAAAATGATTTAACGGTTTGAATTTATATATATAATGCAAATTTATTTATAATATTTCGTTTAACATTTCACGCCACGACCGACATTGCTCCGACATCTTGTGTAGCCTAATATCGTGCTGTGATAGATTTTGTGCTTCTGGTATTCGTCATAATATTATGTGCACTCACATAATATTATATCGATTTCTGGACCGAATGTCCGTGAAAAAATCTCTTGTCAGTAAAACGTCCTAATTGTAAAAATGTAATCTAAAAATATATCTCATTTCGTCGAAATTTGAACTCAAAATGCCTATAAAAAACAATCGTGTTTACATATTTTTTTTAGATTTTTCGGTTACAATTTTAACTACTTACGAGAAACTTTGTTTTCAATCCTTGGCCATCGAAATTAAACAGTTTATAAATTCTCAACTACAAAATAATTGGCTAATGTTCGATATTTTGATTAGTTTTGATAAAATTTGAACTTTAAAAAATAATCATGCCTATGTACCTATTTATAATATATTTTTAAACAGCTATTTGAAATCGATCACGGCCAATAAAGGTTACAAATGTTTACTAATTAAGATAAAAATTCAAAAATCAAAACCTGCAGAAAATTGAAAAGCTAACATCATTTTGGCTCTTTGTTGCTGTACATTTCTCGAAAGCTATACAATAAAAATTACACCAATATGCGTCCATTATAATAAACCCAATCTATAAAACATGAGAAATATATTGCTGTGCTGCAACTCGTTTTTTAATAAAAAAATAAAACGGAATTCCGAAATAAAGTGCACATCGCTGTAAAACAGCATAACCTATAATAAATAATTTATTATAAAGCTCCGTCGCTATAAACTCTTCGAAATGTCTATAAATATTATAATATATCAATAATATCATTATAGTATCCAACATTAAAGTTCATATAATAAGATGTTTATTTTTAAAAACAATTATCGTCGTTCAGTCTTTACATAATATTTAATTAATTAAGCATTACAAAAATAAAAATATTAATAATAACAATCTGCGCGCATTGTATAATATTATAATCTCTATATTATCATTATTAACACTACTGGTACACTGAATAGTTGGAAATTAAATTACCTTCACATAATATATTATAATTATATTATTAACATAAAAATAAAACTAGAATGAATTCGAGACGTACCTACCTCTGTAAGCACCTGTTTGGCGTTTGCAACCTAGGCTGGATTTTAATTAATTTTGTTTCGTTTTTTTTTTTTCTCAGTATTCGCGTTTTCTACACAGTGTATTTAATAGGTACAGATTTTAATAATTGATAACCGACGAATTTGCATATGCACAATTTGCTGCACACGCTTAAGATTGTGTTTTTTATTTTTTTGGACGATCATTTATAGAATAATATGTTATGATAATATTTTTATAATATTATGATATTATATATACCCGCAACACGCATCGAAAAATGTATTGCAGCTCGCGTGGTGTAAAAAGCATGACGAAATTACTTACCTATTTTGCATGTAATAAATATTAAAAAACTAATGGAAATAATAACTCAGTCGTTCATAATAATATTATACGGAGCGCGATAAGTATGAGATAATTATCATATTTGGAGCGCTCGGATGATGTGCCAGCTATTTACATTATTATTCACGGTTTATATTTACGTAGAATATATACGCGAGACTTTGTGGAATATTCTCAACATAATATTATAGGTATTAAGTACCTAAGCGTATCCAATAATATTGTATAATGATATATAGGTCCGCATTTGTGGCGATGAAAACCCAAATACTTATACCTACCCTTAGGTACTTACCTATTTTGCATGTAAAAAAAGTTTATTCCTTGCAAACTGAAAAATGTGTTAGAAATGATATTTATTCGTTATTAAATAAAAACTAAAGTCTTCGTGGTTGTTCCATTGCAAACCTTGTTATTTTGTACGCCTAAAATATATTGTTATCACGATCAACAACCCCACATCAACAAAATATCGATGAAATGTTTATTTAAATCAAAATAAAAGTTAAAATGTTCAACATTCTATTTGAATTCCGTGCAAATGACCCGTCTTGCCCCCCCCCCTTCTCCGGGCGACCATGCATGTAATAATATTATAAACTATACCTAATGGAAATAATAACTCAGTCGTCCATAATAATATTATACAGAGCGATAAGTATGAGATAATTTATTTGAATGATGTATTACCTATATTTACATTATTATACACGGTTTATATTTACGTAGACGTCTTTATGGAATATTCTCAACATAATATTATATTAAGTAATAGCGTATCCATGTCCAATAATATTGTATAGGTAACGATTTATTATAGGTCCGTATTTTTGGCGATGGAAATCCAAATACTTACTTACCTACCCTTAGTTACTTACCTATTTTGCATGTTATAATATTATAAACTGATGGAAATAATAACTCAGTCGTACACGCAGAGGTGGCTTCATAAAGGCGTAGGCGACGTATGCACAAGCCAGCTACGGTGGCACGTAAGACACTAATATTGTGATAAAGAGGCGGCATTTTTTGACATCATTATGATAAAAGAGCTGCAAAATTAAGTTTCACAAAATGACCAGGGCCGGCCCTGCCTACACGTACATATTACATAATAATATTATATACAGAGCGACAAGTATGAGATAATTTTTATATTTGGAGCTCTCAGATGATGTGCATATTTACATTATTATACACGGTTTATATTTACGTAGAATATACACGTCTTTATGGAATATTATTCTCAACATAATATTATGTTAAGTATAAGCGTGTCCAATAATATTGTATAACGATATAATATATAAGTCCGCATTTGTGGCGATGAAAACCCAAACGAATGACCCGTTATGAGTACATTTTTAAAATAGAAAATATATATTATGTTTAAATTTACCGCCTGTTCTACAGACAAAATAAAAATATGTTCATAGTCTGCGACGAATATTGTTGTCATCGCATTGATAACTCAATGGTAAAAATAACACCATATAATAACAATTATATGTCGTGTTTGGTATTTTACGATTTTTCTCACATTACGTAGTATTTAGCAATTTAAAAATGCTCAGAAAGTCACAACTCATCGACAAATATTACAATATCATATATAACAACCCGACGGCGGCGTACAAAACACCTTTAAGTTTGACCATATATAGGCGAATTCGCCATTAAATTAAAATTGACAACACAAAATTTGTTCTGCTGAACGCAAATTTGCTTTTTTATATGACGGATTGAGACAATACACGCGAGCGGGTGTGGCGTACTCTTAAATGGTAAAAATTTCGACAGGAGATTTATGCATAAATATTGAATACATAATATATTAATATATGTGTTAATAAAAGTCAATGCATGTATGTATGTGTATGTATATTTTCACTTGATAGTAAGCTTGGTAATTTTTTTTAAACATTTCTTACTTCTAAATGACTTTTCGAAATAATAATTACCTCAAAATATTTATTTTTCAATTTTAATATATTTCTGCAATTACATAACATTTCAAACTCTTGAATTGTCAATATTATATATTTTTTGATTAAAAATCTGTTCGACCAGATGATTACATTGCGATCACTATAGATTTTTGGCCACAAGATTTTCAACCAGATCACTCCCACCAGTATGTATATAATGAATACCCGATGATGTGCACATATATAGAAACCAAATTTTTAAATTTTGTATTTTAAAGAGAGTAAGCCCACACATTTTTGGCTCACGAAAAACTAATAAGTACCTTTTTGTTCGTATGTATATAGGGTTACCATTGGTTACGGAAAATAAAATATAGTCATTATGCGATAGGATACAATTTTGGACCGGTTAATTTTATATTCGATCAAAACAACCAGTGTTAAAAATCAGTGCAGCTTACATTTTCACAGAGCTCAAGAAGGGCCACGGTCAACATCGTGCAGGATCAGCTATAATTAATAAACATATAATATTATCTGCTGCATGTAAAACTAAAGGCCTAAAACCAATCATGACCGTAGTTATGCAAATCCACAGTTATCGACCGAATGTCTTAATATTTTCATCGATATAGATTCAGCAAGATCCGCTCAGTGTCAATGTCTAACTTCTACCTTCTTATTGCATACTTTTACTTTGAGTCGACTCACGAAAAACTTTTTTTTTTTAAATTTTTTTTTTACTATATTGTGGCCATTGGTTGCAGAAAATAAAAAAGACATTATGATTGGCTACAATTTTAGGCCATAAATTATCTTAAATTCGATCAAAATCACCCATAAAGACTGTGATAAGAATATCCGTGCAGTTTTCGTTTAATTGAGTCTAAGAAGGAGTACCTAACCAAGTCCACTGGCACGATTAAATTTGTTACACGGCAATTCCGTGCAGGATCAGATTTAACATTATTATTGTATAAAATATATATTAATTATTCGTCTCTGCGATGTCGAAACGAATTCAGTTTACCGGTAGCGGGTGGACGATCATTAAATCGCAAAAAAACATTTATTTTTTTTGTTTATTTTATTATATATTTATAATTATCAGGGCTTGCATTTGAAATTAAAATTTATATTTTATTTATTTATACAATCTAAACGTTTTACAATTTTAGCGTTTATCATTATTTAAAAGTAAAACGTTGTACAACGCTATTGCGTTTATCGTTATTATATATTACAAGGACTAAAACGTTATAAACATTTTGCATTTATTGTCAAAAATAATATCTAATTCGAGGAATATTTCGGTACATAATAAATTCTTAAATCGATTGCTAAGATCGACACCTAAATTGAGTGGAATCACTATTTCTAAGAAACCAATATAACCTCTATACCTTTTAAGTAAATGGATTTCAAACTATTCCGTGCTGCGTTATTTTTTGTTTTATGATGATAGTCTATAAATTACGTTTTACGTTATGTTTTGTTTAATGATATTATTATATTATACATTTTGTTGATCGCAATGGTTTGTTTTGTGATATTTAATTTTTATTATTTACCGTTATCCGTTTTAAATACGTTTACGAATATTGCAATCGTTTTTTTACAAGCCCTGATTTAAATAGTTGCTGCTGGTTGCAGAAAATAAAATATAGTCATTATGATTGGATACAATTTTAGGCCTACACAATTATATTATAATATTATATTCGATCAAAACCACCGACCGTGATAAAAATTCGTGCGATTTCGTTTAACGGAGAGAAGGGCCGGTTAGTAAATCCACCGCCGGCGCCGTTCGGATTATTTGTCGCGGAAAACGCCGTGTACGAGATCAGTCTCGACATTATTGATGTAGAAATATTATATAATATTATATTTAATTCGCCCAGAGATGTCGAAAAGAATTTTCCGAAGTTTATACCGGTGGAAGATCGTTAAATCGCGATATAGCGGGTCATGCGGGATCGTCGGACCGGATACCGCTGCGGTACACGCGGTTTGGTTAGGTTAGGTTAGGTTATTATTGCTGCTATGACATCGCGGCACAGTCGACAGATCACGTCCGAGTATTAAAAAATAACAGTCGGTATATATGGTATATACATTGGTATATGAAATGATAAAGAATACGATTTCGTGCGAGTGCTTGGGTTTTATGCCCGGCGATTCGTACGGTTCGACTCGCGGCGCTATAAATGATGATAATAATAATAATATTATCGTCGTCGCAATAATAATAATAATAATAAAATATTATATTGTAACGACGAGCGTAAAATATAACAATAATTATATTTCATCGTGTAACGGATGCGAAATAAGCGCTCATAATAGATCGTTTCTTGCACAAACGCACCTGCAGAGACAGCGGTCAAAGGTATCATGGGCATTAATAACTATTATAGTTAAAGGTTAAGTTACAACATATAATATTAACTATATATAGAATATTTATTAGCTTTTTAATTAAAATAATTCTTTTTCGAAATAATTTAACGACTATATAAGCTAGTAAAATGGATTCCATTGCAACGACTTATATATTAGTATTTACCAGTTAACTTGAAAATAATACGTAAAGTTAAAATCATTTTTTTTTTTGCACATAAATATAACTGTACCTGCAGGCCAATACGGATTAATTAATTATTGTATATTAAGTACACCAATGTTTTTATATTTTGTGTCGTCTTCGGAAACAGTAAAAATTCTTAAAATGTTCACAATCTTTTTTGGCAGGAAAGTGAATCTAGATAGATCTTTTGGGAGTAAAAAGTAAAAATAAAAATTTGAAATATGTATTATTTAGTTTTATATATAAGTACATATTGTGCAATGACATTTTCAAAATATTTGGATTCATTATTTAAGTTATTGCCTATATTTATACCACGGACACATTCACACCGCTCTATTAAAGACGGTTTATATAATGGCTCAAAAGTTAATAATAATAACAAATTATATATAAATATGATAAACTATTATAATAACTAAATAATAATGAATAATGATATAATTATTAATGTTATATAAATGTTATTTTTTTTTTTTGGCCAAAATTACATACACCATAATGTATACGCTGAAATTAAAATAAATTATACATTAATAGAAATATAAAAAAATATATCATATACTTAGTGCATTTATGCTGACAGACCGTCTTCGCTCAGAATCGTTTTTCGTACCTACGCAATGATTGATCGTTGAATTCAAATTTAACACATATATTATATATATCACAGTGACTTAGTCAACGACTCGACACCTACAGTATAATATAACATGGCGAACACCTGTTTTCCCCTTTTTTTGTTTAATCATTAGTGATTATAAATACAATTAATCAAATAAATATTCCTCGATTCAATAACTTCAACGACTCCAACATAATATAATATTGCCTGTACCGGGCTAGTATGCAATAAAGAAAAATAGTATCGGACACATTTTCAACAACATTTTTAGCTATTATTTACATACATTTAGAGTTTTACAGTCACTTAATTAGGTTTGAGTTGGTAACATTAACTAACTTAATTTCAACTGAATTATGTTAATATTATTGTTCTCCATATCAACTATAATAACTTTTATAATTAAATTAATTAATATAAACTATATTGTATTGTATTAAACTGTTTGTTAATTATACGCAATAACTTAAAGCTTGACATTCAGGATGTCATAACTCAACAAACTCAAGTCAACTCTATTATTAACTTGTTCATATTTTTTAACTGTATGGTCAAAGCGTTCGGTTAAACAAAAGATACATCGTTACAATATATAATATTTAGTATAATAAACACGATATACAAAAAACTTTAATTTTTTGTATTTTAATCAGGGCTTGCAAACTTTATGATTATAAATTGATAACGTTATATATGACAAAACAAGACTGAAATCTGTGAACCTATTGAAAACGGAAAACGGTAAACAATAATAATTAAATACCACAAAACATACCGTTGTACAAAACATAACGTACAACGTAATTTATAGAATACCATTAAACAAAAAATAACGAAAAACAATTCGGGAAAAAATGTCTGCCAAAAATAAATCCAGAAAAAGTAATAAACATATTGAAATAAAAATAGTATAATCAAATCTACCGATACATAAAATATTTTTAAATTTTATAACGTATTCAATAAAATAATTTATACACAGATAACATTGACAATGGTTCAGACAATATATCTTTATATTATTATAAAAAAATGGTTAAAAACAAAAATATTTTTGTAGATAATATGAAATTTAAAAATGAACATAATCAGGAATATTAAAACATTATTAGCAAGTTGACTTTAAGTTATTGTGTAGGTGTGACTTAATTTTGAAGTTAAGTAAAGTTGAAATAAAGTTGAATTTTAACTTATTAACTCATCAATTCTCATAATTATGACTTGTATGATGAGTGATGGTCAATTACTTACGTAGTTATGGAAGTTTGCGGAAATCATTATTTTTCTGGTTGTATACGCTAAAAACCGTGCTTTAGAAACTCGAATCTCGATAATCCAGCGTAGATGAAAGGATTTAATTAAATTTTGGTTTTTACTTAAATTAAATTTGTATTTTTGCAGAGTGATCATACGTAGAATAACTGCTCAATGCCAAACAAGATATTTTTAATAAAGGTAAACCTAACGTCCCACTCCAATATCCATGTACTATAAGCAGAGGTACCTCTGGGTTAAAAAAAAATCCAAAAAACTTAATTGCTATTAGGTTAAACCGATTGGTTCCCATTTGTATGTTATTATATTTATCGATTTTAACGGTTCGCCATATATTCACGACTCCGTGTTTCAGGGGCCACTCAATATTAGATAGATTTTGAAAATACGTTCCATCAGAAATCATCGTCGTCGGTGTACCGAAATATGCTAAATTATACGCATGAAATATACTACCTATAAATATTGCCCAAATCAACCGTTATGGTATATATAATATCGTAGTGAATTATGGCCGTCAAGGCCGACGGGGATAGGTTTGTGTATCATATTATAATAAACGATCGGATTTAATAACAGTGCATAATATAATTAGTAGAAAGGTTATCGGTCCAGCTGTGTCGACTGCAGACGTGGAGGGGAAAGAAAATAAATTAGCAGTGAGCATCGCACCTTATCGAGACGTGTCCCTCGAGTAGTGTTATGCTATGACGAGACACTCGGGCAGATTAGCCCGTAAACGAGCATAAATCAAACGCTCAACAGGTAAACCGCGCTGCCAACGAGCGGGACGAATTTTTAACAGAAAAATAAAGTCAGTCCACGATTTTCTTCGTTACCGCAGAGTTGCTAATATATTCTATATTATACATTTATATAGGTACTATTTATATATCTCCGATACCTATATATTATACTTTGTGTGTCGTCGTCGTCGTCATCGTCGTCGTCGTCGTCGACTTTAATACAATTTATAATATAATATAAACGCGTCGAGTGAGAGAAAAAAATCGATCGGGCGAAACGCACCGGTCGCATCGACGAGTTCGCCGAATCGGAAACGGAAAATAATGATAATAATAATGAAACGTCTCGCGGTTTGGACGCGCTGTACGCGTTGTACGCGTTGCGGGTTCTCGCCTCCAAGACGGTCGCGGTCAAGATTCTGCAATTTATCGTTACACATAATACGGGTATTAGTGGTGTTATAATATGCGTCGAAAATACAAGCCGAATAACTGGCGACTTCGCTCGACGAAAAAAATTAGATAAAAACCGTGAAACTGTTAAAATTCCTCTGGTCGAAATATATAATATGCGCACTGTGCGTGATGTCCTCCCGTTCCCCGACCAATAGTAGACTTATAGTTAAGCTGTAACATCTTGGGGGGGGGGAGGAGGAATTCGCGAAAACTCTGTTAAAAAAAAATCGTAAAATCATTCAAAGCTTCGACGAAAAAATGTAACTATTTGAAACACTAAGCGCCGTATGTGCTCCGTTCACCCGATAAAAAAAAAAAAAATTGAGTGACAATATGACATCTGAGTGGGTAAAACTGTGTGAAATGTCTGTTCAGGTCCGACAAGTGTTATAACTATACTGCTGGTGTTCCCCTTGGAGGACACTCGTCTCCGATGTCGTTTCCCATATTTTCAATTGTCAACAGCAGTGTTAATAAAGCTTTGCGTTACTTGGCGTTTCTTCGTTTTTGCTGACAGCAAAATTATTCCTCGGTATTGATTCGACATATTATCTATACTCTAATGACTCCTCGCATAGCTCCTCCAAGACGCTGTTAAAAATTATACGGTCAATCGGGCAAGTGGCTTTGGTGTCGATCATGTTTTTGAAAAGTTCCGTGTTGCGCGCGATCCAGATTAACGGCATATAGTTTTAATCTCTTCTCTGATGCCTACATTGGATAATCACATTCGACCGAACATTGAGTTTTCAGTCTCGTATTGAAAAATTAAAGTGTAAATTCCTGAAACGTCTTTGTTTTTACTAAAAAATCACAGCGAGTTCAAACTGTAGGTCCTTCTACTATTTATTGTTATTATGTCATTTAGAATATAGACTTGAACCATGATGACTATCGTCTAGGAGAAGCGTCATGGTTTATGTTAAACGTATAATCGTAATGCATGTGACTTTTTTTCTGCACATCAATAACGTGTGTCGTCCACACAAATACACACAGGTTATTAGGGATAGTCTAGGACATCTTAGGCACCTCAATTTCTCAACTCCGGTTGGCAGAAAAGTCGCTACAAATTGATCTTTTCTGAACAAATTCATTGGAGATCGTATTGACGCTCCATCATTACTTTCTGGTGTAGTTGAGTTCTATAGGGTTAGGTTTGTATTTTTTAAATTATTACTCGTGTGCGCATTATTTCTTTATTATTGTACATTGGGTTGGTTCCATTTTGGCGTTCTGAAATAAATATCAGTACATTATTATTGTTGTTATTTAGGTATGTATACTGTACATTTGTATATGTATTGTATTATTTAATTTCCTTTACGATTTAACTACACATACCTAGACATATATAGAGTCCGGAATATGTCTGGAACTATTTTTCCAAGGGTAGATTTTCGGGAGGTTTCTCTTATGAATCAGTGGGAGAGGGGAGATTTTCTAAAAGTCAGTTCCTCAAACGCGTCTACGAATGTAATGCGTTGAATACACATGATGGTGCAAGTCTAATAGATCAAAAACACGTTTATGTTCGCCGCTATAAATAGTTTGATTCTAACCCGTTATCAATAAGCGAGTAATTTTTAGATTCATATATCCGACGACGACGTTTGTTCTTTGATCGTCAATATCATTATGGTAGGCATAATATTAATATAACTGGTCGTTTCTATAACGACGAGATTCCGTCGACGTTGAATTGCGTCAAAGCAGCGTGCAGGCTGAAAGAAAAAAATTTGCCGTCTTCCACCGGATCGTCTACGATATTCTGTATTAATATTATTATATTAATATATAATACCTATATAATATTATAGGTATTATATATCTATTCAACTCGCCGGAGCAAAACCCCAGAGATTCTATGAGGTCGCCGACATTTCCACGGGTTTTTTGACTTTTTACGTTAAAATACTCATTTCAAAATGTAATTACGAGTTAGTTCTATCGTGACTATACACAAGGTTTTTAATTATAGTTTGCGGAAATGTTTTCTTAATGCTATAAGATTCATACACGAGTTCTCAAAAAAAAAAAAAAAATACACACGCACTCAAAAAAGAAAAGAATAGAATATATGAATTCGGTACATGGTAAACCATTTGACCGTCAACCGCTAATAGTATAACCAAAATAGAGAGGCGGAAACGCTGGCGGTGACAATGACTAGCGCAAATTCAGACGGCAAAATAAATCTGATATCGTGTTGGTTGTCGTAAAAAAAGTTAAGATTTTCAAACGTGCCATTATAGACTTAAAACGTTTCATCGCTCTTTGTTCTCGGGCCGTTTTTTGTGGTTCTCCCGTCTCTATAATATTGTTTTGCGGTTGTAACCAATAAAAACGTGTGTAGACGCGCAGCAGCTGCAGTGTAAACCCAAGAACAATTTTTTAAGAAATAAACCGTAAGTACAGATTTTCAAGGCCAAAAAACCTTTAAGGTCTCGTCGTCTCGAATTCTCGAGAATAACAATATAATATCATGTGCGGTCATCCGTGGACCGAATTCGTTGACGAACTGCGCGTAACTTGCGCACGCGCGCGCGACGTTTATTCAATAAACCGCGCGAGCATAATATTACTATATTATTTGTATTATTATTATTGTACAGACGGCAGACGCGACTCGGATTTACATTTTTATACTTTCGCACACGGTCACCTGGTCACCGGTATATGAGGTGGGTACCTATATACCTATGTGTAAAAGACGAGTGTTTCGCGCATTCGCACAACCGCATTACAACCGTTCTGTTTGTCCGCTAAAACTATACATACTATACAGAGTGATTCAACACGCGTGCTCGTCCGCTTTTTTGTCTTAAACATGCGGTTATTGGAAATATAATTTTTGGAATTTTTAAACATATTATATAGGTACTTATAGAGATCGTTTTTTCAAATTCTCGAGTTTTTTTATTTGTTCCACTATGGGGAGGGTTCCGTTGAGATAAAAGCTTAGTTTTTCAAACGTCGTAAACCACAATTTTCTACTATTAAATATTTAGCGAATAATTTTTCTAAACACATTGACGTATCAGAATCAAAAAATCACTTAAAATTCCCCAACATTTCTTCTTCGACATTTTTATGATTTTACACATTTATTGGCTCTACATATTTTATCCTTAAATCTCGTTTTAACGAATTTTGTTAGTTCATATGCTCTTAACATAACAAAGTTTTATGTAACAAGCTCTCGATATAACGACCTTTTTCCCAAATGGTTTAAATTTGTTCTATCGCGAATCGATTGTACAAATTTAAACTCTGTCACGAATTGATTGTATAGTTATTTGCAATATTATTATACAATGTCCAATGTCTATTCTACTTTAACGAAATCCGAAAATACGTAAAAAAAAAAATTGGGCGCATGAATAAGTAAATATTATTTTAATTTTACTCATTCTTGACGAACAAATATTTTTCTCTCTACATAAACTTTTTGAACATTGCGTGTAATCGCCCATTTTATACATCATACAGAATAACGTAATATGCAAATATTGTAAAATTAAAAATCAGACGAATTTAAAGAAATGAAAATCAGTAGAAATCAATTTTTTTTCCAAATTTTGACCTAGCATTCTGGCTTTTTCAAGTTCATGTCAAACCGCTGTATAACTCTGCTGTAACTCGTTGTTTAGTACCTCCTGAGCACTGGCACTGCTGTTCTACAATTTAAGTCGCTATTATAATATGGCCGCTGCAGTACAGCACCGATGAGACAATCAGTCAAACATAAATGGAATTGAAAAAATACAAAAACGCCCGCTTATAGGTTACGTCTTTTAATACATTAAATTTACATACAGACGTGCGCGCGACAGCCGCGGACGACGACTGGGAAACCGGTACCGGCCTTGACCCCGGACCGGGACGCCGTTTGTGTGACCGAAACCTCGTGGCCCACAGCAGCTATAATATATAGGTACCTAATATTGTTATAATATACGTTATAATAGTATGCTATATCGCCGTGTTGTGGCGTATAATATTACTATTATTATAATAATATTATATCGATCGATGTCGCTAATGCTATTGCAATATAATTGTTAAATACGTCTTCGGAGGTTTGTGGCGGAATCATAATAATATGATGGTCACCGCCGGGAAGACGACAGTTATAATACAGGAGGGTTCTTTGCACAACAGCAATAATACACGAAAGCCGGACAAAAAATTCCCGTTTTAAAAAAAGTCCTGGCTCGATTTTTTGATGTCAGACAAAAAGTCCAAAAGTCCAGAGATACAAAATATTCTGTTCGCGTTTTAAATATTGCTGTGTTATGGCATATAATATTAATATTATTAAAATAATATATCGATCGATGTCGCTAATGCTATTGCAATTATTGTTAAATAAGTCTTCGGAGGTTGCTGGTCTCGACGGGTCGTCGTTTGTGGCGGAATCATAATAATATGATGGTCACCACCGGGAAGACGACAGTTATAATACAGGAGGGTTCTTTGCACAACAGCAATAATACACGACAGCCGGACAAAAAATCCGTTTTAAAAAAAGTCCTGGCTCGATTTTTTGATGTCAGACAAAAAGTCCAAAAGTCCAGAAATACAAAATATCCTGTTCGCGTTTTTAAAATGTAATTAATTGTTATTATGCAATTGTAATATATTTTACTACTATATGTTTCTTATAATACCTACCTACAGTTATTATTATAATTTATATTTTCTGAATTTTAAAATGAAAATGTACTTCTTGTTCGATAATAAAAAATCGAATCTAGACTTTTTGTTTGAATTTTTTCAAAATAAACTTTTTGACACATTACCTCAATACATATATTATATTATATTTTATTAATAATGTAACTGTATATAATTCGATGGTGTTAAATAATTTAAAAAATATTTAAGATGTATTATATTACGTAAATCTGTCGATTTGTTAGCGTCATCGCGTGGTCTTATTTCCATCAAATGAAACGTTCAAAAAATATTTACGTAATTTTTGTTTGAAAACGGCAATCTAAAAAAATACTTGAAGTACTTACTATACGCTTTTCTCAGAATAAAATCAATGGACTTATATTATTCTCTAGACAGACCAAGAACTTTCGAATTATTGTAGGTATACCTATATGAAAATCGATTTTTGTCTTTCATTCGTCACGTCATATAGGCGGTACATCTCCTTGCAGACTATTTCAGACTCGTAATAATATATTATTAAATGTACATATTCGGCACGACTAAACTGTTGCGGACTGTAGTTTTGAACTAAATGACCATAGAGCTGTCAACGAATATCGGATCGGCTCATCGTAACGCGCTGTGCGAGATTTATTGGACAGTTTCGATTCAAACGCTTATATAGCGGTAATATAAAAACTGGACCGCAACACCAAAAAAGTACTGACCTGCACTCGGTTAGATGTTATACCATAGGGGTTGCCCACTTACCCATTATGGGTACCATTCTATGGGTATTTTTCAATAATAATAATACATATACCTACGTATATATCATATCACAGTGAAGTAATAATATGTGACATTTGAATTGCATTAACCGTTATGTGCGCAGTATTATTTATTTATTTCACGATATCACTTTATAAATATAGCGGTTTTTTTTAACATTATTCTTTGCAAACGGGCCATTTATCAAGGCATCTAATGTTTGTTTTGACATTTTTTTTCCCTTTCGGCTGAAAGGTACCGCAATCCTTGCCGATAATAATGTACCTATAACCACGGGACGTATTTACTGCGTCTTTGCAGGGCACGCGGTCTGCACTATACGGCAACAGCATTTTGTCGAGTGACCGGTCTGCCGCCGTTTGTTGTATTACATTATTATTTACTTATTTACCTACTAAGGTAGGTAAATATTTAGTTTATCGCCGAAACAAATTCATTTCGTTATGTCTACCGGTAGGTATAAAAGACCCAATTCAAAAAAGCATTATCGAACAGAAGTTATTTTAATGACAAACAAAATATACATTTTTTTTTATATTGTAGCTGGTATACCTACATATTTTATACAGCTCGCGGAAAAATAATTTACACAAATTAAAATAATTCGGACGAATATCGTTAATCTTTTATATAGTATAAAAACAAAAGGACTACCTTAAGATATATTATAATTTAACATTTTTTAATATTGCGCTTTATATGGTGCAACTATTACGAAGAACCTATTGTATTCAGTTAATAATCGTTTTTACTCTTAATCGAAAATTGCATCTTTTTTTTTTAACGTCACTTATCCACAGTGTAGTAAACGGATTTTTATATTTTATAGGCAAGTATTCATGTATTGTATATATTAAATAGGTATACCCATAATATATACTGCAATATACTCTGATTTTATTGCCAATACGTACCTATAATACGTAATTTGCGACACATCTAAACATTCATTTTAATAATTTACGCCACTCTTTAAAGTCGTTGTAATTTGTGTCACGTAAAACTATAGATAAAAGGGCATATATCTGCTGAAAAATTACGCCACTATGATTAATAATAATTTTTGTTTTTACTTATATTATATTATATTTTATTCAAAAATTGTATGAGAGTTCATTTTAATAGAGATACACTTCAAAAAAAATATTAAAATAGGCTATAGCGGTGGTATACCGTACTTTGTGCACAAATGAGTAATATAATTTCAGTCGATAATAATATAATACATTTATAATCGAACCTAAAAACAGCGCTATGGAGCAAATTACGATTAGTACCTACAAAAAATTGGTGCAAAACGACATCTCCCGTTATTATTGCACTCGGGCAGGGTTTTGAATATTACCAAAGACCGTGTGGAATAAGATTAAACTCCATCACTCTGCATATCGACGCCGACACGCGGAGAACAATAATAATAATAATAATACAATTAATTAATATTATATACATCGCGAAATGAACGACAGCGCCGATCGTGCACGGCGCGACACGCAGAACTTTATAATATATTATAATATTATCGCCGCTCACTGCTCGTGTTATATACATCGAACCGCATACCGTGTAATCGGTATAACACGCACCTATTGTCATGCACGCGTAATTTACCGCTAATGTGGTATAGGTAGCCGGTATATACGGTATAGGTACCACGACAACCTGCACGCGTGTGCGATGGCGTTATGCGTCGTGTCGTAGCGCGGACGACGGTCAGAATAATTATTTATTATCGCAATAATAATATTATTATGATTTTCATATTTTTACTTTACAGCGTTATTAATAGCCATTGACACCGTTCAAAGGACCTCTTCGACTTGCGACGGCGTACGAAGACGAAAATATAATATGACGACGGGCCTATCGAAAATCGTAAAACCGATAAAATGTGACCTGTCATCGATTATAAAAAAACGTATTTGGACAAAGTGAAATAAAATAATAAGATGACGATGAAAACGTTTTTGGTACGATATAGAATATAGGTATATACCTACGTTTAATTACGCTCCTATATAAGTATTTTGTTCGATTGCTTAGTTTATATTATTATACCATTATGTTCTTAAAAACAAAAACAGAAAAATTAATTCGAAAATGTATCATTTAGATATAGATTTGAACTAAGACCTAAATAATAGACGTGTCCACAATAATTCAGTTCGAAATAAATTGCTTTTTTGCAGAATTCATTCCTATCGTTTTATAAAAGAACAAAATCGGATTCGTCTACAAAAAAATACAATGGATGTAAGCCCCCATTAAGTCTAATGAAATATCGTTAAATGTCGCGTGTCTTCGACGAACTCTATAAACTTCGAGGTGACCGCAGTTCGGTATATATAATATCGATTCGTACGACTTCCTCAAAAGAGAAAGGGTGACTTCGAATAATAATTTGACCGTCAAAGATTACGCGAATGTATTAGATTTGTTATTATTATTATATTTCAGCCTTAAACCGAAAATCCGGCGTAAATAAATTCTTATCATCGTCCGCGTCCAATATAGGTAATCGCTGCAATCACTATCGTCGGCAATAGTTTTAATTAATGTTTAGGTATATATTATACTTACTGAGCTACAAATCCATTTCCTATATTATTATTGTGAGCTCTTATATATATTGTACGATTTAAATTCGATAATTTTTTTTCCATTTACACGATGGTTTACTATATAATAAAAACCGTTCAATGATGATTACGTTCGACTATATATAATATGTTTGATTCAAAAACTCCGCAACGAATGAATCGAAGAACCATCATCGTATCTATGAAAAATTTTTCGGGTCAATTATAATATTATATGTACTGTATTCTGACTTAAATATAATATGATTTTTATGGATACGGCGGTGGTTCATTCTACTTATTAATTCGTACATTATATTATATGGATCGTGAGAAATCGAATATAAAATTAATAACTTATATATCTAGAACACGAGCAGCGTACAGCTGCAGAATCATATTTATTATCTAAAATCTCGAGCAAACATCGCGATTCGACGCAATTATAGAGATTATTAAAGAAAGTATGTGTGTGCAGTGTGTTGAACAATACAAATTTAATTATTCGCCGAAAGTTAATTAGTAAAATATAATATCATATACCTATTACGTGGCGCCAAAAACGAGGAGAGAATACTTTGAAGTTTTCTAGGGAATTGGCTTTCATATTACTGCTATTATACACGCACGTGTACTCTTTGCTGTTTTCAGAGAGCCGTAATAAACCCAACGCGATTAGGTGTTGAACTAACACATTATAATAACCCTCATAGGAAAATATTTTCGTCCTACGAGGACTTAGGAAGGGAATTGAAAGAGAACAGATTCGTTTTAAAACTTTAAAAGTCCATAATAATAATATCTCTATATTTCTTCACTTTAAAGTTTTCTAGGTTAATATTATTTCGAGAATTGGCTTCAATATTACTATGCGCACGTGAACTGTTTGCCGAGAATCGTAATAAACACAGAACGATTAGGTGTTGCACAAATACATCTTCGATTTAATAGGAAAATATTTTCGTCAACGAGGCCTTAGGAATGGAATTGAAAAAGAACAGATTCGTTTTAAAACTTTAAAAGTCCATAATATTTTTATAATTATTTTCTTTGAAGTTTTCTAGGTTTACATTATTTCGAGAATTAGCTTCGATATTACACTATACGCACGTGTACTCCTTGCCCAGAGTCGTAATAAACACAGCACGATTAGGTTGTGTACTAACACATCTTCGATTTAATAGGAAAATATTTTCGTCAACGAGGCCTTAGGAATGGAATTGAAAAAGAACAAATTCGTTTTAAAACTTTAAAAGTCCATAATATTTTTATAATTATTTTCTTTGAAGTTTTCTAGGTTTACATTATTTCGAGAATTAGCTTCGATATTACACTATACGCACGTGTACTCCTTGCCGAGATTCGTAATAAACACAGCACAATTAGGTTGTGTACTAACACGTTGATAATCCTCGGTTTAATGCTACAAGATCATAAAAATTGTTTTGTCAAATTATATTTACGACGACAGACATGTTTAGGTTTTTATTCGCGCCTCTCTCCCGAATATACCGGAAAACGCGCTCATCATAATTCTTCTCCCATCTGCATTTCACTCTCTCGCTATATATTTTATAAGCTATATCTGATATTATACCTTTCACAGAATGGACTACTTTTGGCTTGGACTAAAATAACAGAAACATTTTAGAGATCAGCACATAAAGTGGGTTGCGTGTAATAAGCGCGTGCATATATACCTACGACATATTAATTTCATCGCTAAGGCCTGTGGGAAAGAAACTGAAAACGAACAGATTCTAAAAACAAAAAACTTTTAATACTTCTAAAGTTCACATCTCATCTTTCCGTGTCATATTATAATGTCGCTGTAAAAATGCTGAAAATACAAACTTTTAGTCTAAAAATATCGCAATAAAATGTGAACTCAACAAATTCAATTGATAATATTATAAACTCAATTTCTTTAATAGTGTGTTTGGTTTTCACCGTGCATCAGACTGAGTTAAGAATTAAAAAAAGAAAAAAGCTTAAATAGTTTCAAAATAAAACTATGTAAATATTAGTGTTTTGGAAAAAATTTAATACGAATATTCTTCGATAATAAATTGTGGAATATCCTATTAAATATCAACTGTACATATTATAACAAGGTAGGTATTTATTTAAATTTATACCTATACATTTCTATTTATTTGAAAAAATACTCCAAACCCGTTTTTGTCAAAATCGATATCGCTTTTTGTCGTAATTCAAAAATGAATAACCGTACTTAAAAAATTCTGTTTTTAATAAATGTTTCTATATGCATTTTTAAGACATGAAACATTTTCAAAATATTTTGGATCTTTTTGAACTCTTTATAAACATTTAAAATTGTCTACTTTTTTTGGTTTTTTTCAACTTCTATATTTATGATAAAATGTTATTTTTATGAATTGAATGCTTATAATACAAGGTTCCTCATAAGTTTTCCTTATAAGAATTTAAAAATGACAATCAATTACAGCGAACCACTCAATGACGAGGTACACTGGACGCCTACTATACAGCAGAGTGACTTCCCTGGTTAGGCTTGTTGAAATTATATGTCAATAAATATTATAAGGTACCAAATGCGATATTTTTTAATTATTATTTTATATTATTTATGCAAAAATATGTTCTTATTTAAAACTATTTTAATAATATGTTGTAGCAATATTATAATATTTTTAAACTTGAAATATTTGTAAACTTGCAAAGTAGTTGTAATAGCGACATAATTGTCACCATATTTTTTCTGAAAAATGTTCAGTCTGACATATTATAAATGTATACCTAATGAATATAATATATTATAGTCAATGTCATAGCCTCCAATACTCAATATTTTAATATTTATTTATAATTATAGTGGCAAACAACATCGTAATGACCTAATGTTATGATTATTTATATCAACTAAGCTTAAAGTTTTTTTTGAAATTGTAGCAGCCAAAAAAAAGTGTTCCTACGAGTTACGACTATAATGGTTATTATTGATGAATAAACAAGATAATATGTTTCGATTTATTTGTATATACTTGAAGCATAATAATATATACCTATTACCTGTTGATTGTATTGTTGTAATATAATATGATAATTATTATTATTGTACTCGTTGAGTTTGGTAAATTGTTTACTAAGACAAAAAACTATAAGCATCCAGTTTTTTTTTTTTACTCAAATAAACATTACAATGCTGTAATTATTACGGAACTATTAATTTATACTGAATATTATTATGACGTTATTTTTGTTGATTTGTTCTCGGGCCGATGAAAATATTTCGAAAATACATTTGCATTTTGTTATTTTCATACTCATATTGGTACTGAAAAAATAAGAACGATGTGAGTGGACTGTGCCGAGTGAATGATGAGTGGACAGAACGTGGTTCGAGAGGATTTCGTTTGAAAACGAAAAGAAATTCGCATAATGGGATAAAAGTGGAAAATAATATTGTTAATGGCCACATATTTAAGTACAACAAATGTAAGACGTTCACGAAGCATTTTCATATTTTAATTTTGGCCATTGAACGCGAATAGCTGGAACAAACGATTTCAGTGCGTAAGACATATTTTATATTCAATTTTTTTTTTATACGAATAATAACGCCCCAAAAAAACTTCACAAACTATAATATATGAAAATAATAAAGTCGAGTAGTTTTTGTATACGAAATTACAAACTTTTGAATAATAATATAATAAACAATACAATATTCGAATTATTGTTGTCGATATATCTACATAATATTATTAGTTATTATACCGCGTGCGCGATGGTTGTACACGTGACCCATAAAATAATATTATTTTGACTTGAATACATTTTTTAATATAATTGAAATATACAAAAATTCAGTTTATCAATTGTTTGCGTAATGGTCTTACAATGCAGTTGGCCAAACGATATAATATATATAATATCAAATTCGAATAATATATATACCTAATGTAGCTGATGCGTATTGTATACCACTTATTATTTATTATATTATTTAGTTATAAAGTAATTTGACCATACAAATTATATTAACAACGTTTTAAAGTATATTTTTTTTCATAAGCACAAGATTTCGTGGGACAAAAGATTTTAAATAATGTACTTTTTCGGGTCATTGTTTATGAAAACATAATAATGTTTATAATACGTCTTTCGATTCAAACGAAGTGAACCCGAAGTCAGTAGGAAGTCGTGTACTTATATATTTGTCACAAGTTTTGGGCGAGTATGAGCGCGGCGCTCACTTTTTCAATATTCACTATTTTAAAAGTGGTAAATCGAACTGTAAGTGAGAATGAATTTCATCGTGAATAATTAATTAGGATCACTGTGGTTATTTATTATAAATGAAAAGTATAGGCACATTACTCGGTCAAAACTTATTATAAATAAAAAAATAAGATATAAATCTTTGATACGAAAATTAAAAGATACATTCACTATAGGTAATTAGGTAAAAATAATTTATCATACTTGGAGATGAAAAATGAAAATACATACATTAATACATAACAAATATTTATAGTTGAACAGTTCTTAAAAAAAATCCATGTTCATATAATGTATACGGCACTTTATCGGAACTGAAAACTTTGATCTACTGCCATTTAAACACAAGACTATGGATTGGGTTATTTTATTTATAGAAAAGTGCCCAGATAAGATGACCATAAGGTATGGGGTAGTTTTCAAAAATTTAAAAATTAAATTGAAACCAATGGTAGCTAAACTATTCCCAGAATGAGCCCCTCGCTCATACGCGACTTCGGTTAACTTTTCATGCTGCAGATGTTCGTTTGGTTTTTTTTCGCAAGAATACGTTTTTGTGACGTTTTCATAATATATACTTACTTAGTATGGCTCGTTATTAGAAAAATTAATCGAACACTTTTTTTGTTAAGCTCGATAAATCTTTTGAGGAAAATTTTAAAAATTAATACATTCATTGTCGCCGAAATTGTGTTCGAAGAAAGACAAATATTCGATTAAAATTAAACAAAAAAAATCTTCGTCACGGACGTAGTCCCTCGTTTAGTCGAGGATCGAACAAAAATCGTAGAAAAATGTACAATATTATTTATTATAATAGCATAATCATGGACGTTTTATGATATGCTCTCGAATATTCGCGTCACGATCTATAACAATCTCAACTCAACACGATCGATTTTTGAAGAGCACGTGCGTATACAGTATCGGCACCAACTAATATTCTCGAATTCTGCTTTTATTACATTATTATTTATCAAAAACAGTCATTATACAGGCCTACAGCCGACACTTATTAATATAAAAAAAAAAATTGGTATATATTATATTATTATACTTCGAGGTTAACGAGATACGTATTATTGCTAGGTCGTAGTGTAGAAAATTGATTGATTTAAGGGCCCACTTAAATGTATAATGGGGCCCATAATCACGAGCCACGCTAAATCTGCAGGTTCACGAGCTCAATATATTGATTCATTAAAATTGAATATGTTTTGTGTGTGCATATAATGACACAAGTGCAGTAGGTCCTCGTGATATTATCTGAAATCTGCATAATAATGTGCAAACAAGAATAATATAATATATTATTATATCCTATTGTCCTACGCATTCCTACATATAGGTAAAGGGTCACAATAAAATATCAAACATAATTGTATTGTATCATTATTATACCTATAATATATAATATATATGTACACAGTACACGATTCAAGTACGCGTAGGTATGTATATTAAAACGTTATATAATAATTAATAGGATGTAATAATATTCTAGAGGATATAATAATTACTTTCGGCGAACAATAACAACGTTTTTAGTTTTTTGTTTTGACTATGTAAAAAAAATAATTCGTGTGTTATGCAATGTCAATCATTAAGGGTATTTAATGTTTTCGTTTTAAAAATCCACTTTTTACAAATGCGCGCAGTTGAAGTATTATTGTACTAAAATAAGTACACATCACAATGTTTTTACTTGCGTTACTATAAGTTACTAAAGTTAATAAATAAAAATATGTAATTTTTTTAATTTTATTTTAATGTCTTGAAAAACAGATATAGGTACTCTTTAGAAACCAATAAATTAATATATTTGTATCAAATTCAAATATTTTTAATAATGATTGAAATATTGTTTTCTTTAGTTCAGTTCCTCATTTTGCAGATACCAATTTCAAAAGTCGTATTCAGCTTCTTAATATTTGATATCGTTACAAAAAAAAAATGTTTATATCTCTATCTAACTCTGTTTTTGTTTCTTATAAAAGTTACTAATTGATATAATAACGATTTATTTTACCAGAATAAAGTTTGAACATTCTTAAAATAACAGTATGATTGCAATTTAATATATTATAACAAATAAATTATTATGATAGTAATTAACAATTATAATAATAATATTTTAGTGAAATTTGAAAATTTTATCGGCTTATTTATTTTTATTTTTCATTATAGAATATTGAAGAAGTACCTATACCTAAACATATGACAAATATTTTATTTTATATAAAGAACTGAAGCTGTACCAGGACTTGAAAACGTTATAGTAACGTTTGATTATAATACTTATAATATATGACAAAAAAACGAACGTAATTAAAATTGAAAATAGTAGGTATATAAAAATAATTAAATACCTACCATAAAATAAAAAACATAACGATTAAAAAAATCTATAATATATCAAAACATAACACAAAAGGTAATTTATAGAATATCATCAAACGAAAAATAACTCAAAAACGAATAAATACATTTACTTAAAAGTCATATTTTATTGGTTTCGTAGAAATATTTATTCCACTCGCGATTTGGCGATCGATCCAATCATTTTTTATAATATTCCGTATTATTCCGGGCCATTCCCCGCATTAGATACTGTTTTAACGATAAACAACAAAACGTCGTTGACGGGAACAAACCATCATCCATGCAAAAAAGTGTAGTTTTTCAGGAAACACAGAAAACGTTTTTAAAAAAAAAATCACATAGAAGTTTTTTTTCAAAACCGATTTATAGCTGTGTCAACACAATATAGGAGGATTTCGCTATGATAAAATAGCACATAGGAGATAATATTTCATAAACTTTTTATTACGATTTATTTTACGCACCACATGGGAGAATAATTATGAATTATTTTTCATTAATTCTGCGATTTAGATAGCAAACAGGAGATTTTATCAATATAAATAGCTTATTTTTTTCTGAATCCAAAAAAATCTCAAAATCGTAAATTTCGCACATAGGAGGTTTGTTCCCGACGACAATAATATGTTTTACTCGTAAATAACGATGAACGCAAAAGAGTTGTACGACGACGTTTGGATTGTAATAATTAACGGTAAAACGAAATTTTTATTTCGAATGCAAACCCTGCAGAGTTATTCGCATTGACAGACATTAATCAGAACGACGATGATAAATATATTATATAAGAGTTTAAAATGAATAAATAAGAAGTTGGGTCGGGATAGTTATGGGTCTAATAATAATACGAGGTCCGCATAATTAAATTCCTAAATTTTCAATTGAAAAAATTAAAACTTTTACAATCTGTACCTATTACCAGGCATGTATTATAATATATGCTCAAGTGCTTGAATATACCACCATTTATAATCAATGATACCACGTTTTGTTGTATGCGACAGACGATGACGCGGAAACGAATCACCGCGGAGGGGGGTAAGAGGAAACGGAGACCATATATATTATGCTCGGCCGCGGCGGAGAATATTATATTATTATCAACTAGGTACTTCACACAATATTTTATACTATATACGAGATGTCCGTTTGTACATAAGTATTTATATACGTATATATTTGTTTATATTATAATATTATAAATATTTATACGAATATGCGGCATTATATTATTATATCCGTGGTGGGTTCGCGGGAGAAGACCCGTCTCAATATTATATTTACCATCATAATATCGTGTGTAGTAACGATATTATGACGAATATTTTGTTTCATAATAATAATATGAATAACTAAAGTTGTTTACAGACCGATTACAACGACGATAAACGAATACGAATTATTTAAAATAAATAGATCGGTTTAAATGCTTAGAATATGGCGGTTAAACGTTTTCCGAATTTTTACGCCCTTTCGGAGAAAAACTTTTCAAAAACGTTTTTTCTCCATATACGATATAGGTGCCTATTATATATTTATTATAATTCATGTCCGAGAATACCGATGGTAATATATATTTTATAACGGACGGCTATATGCGGAAACGGACCATATGTGTTAAGTATATAATAATATATATCATATATAACATATATATATATAACATTAAACGCGTTTGGAGTTTACATCGCACACGTGTATATTATGTATTATATAACGAATGGGCTGCATATGCGTGCTGCAGTCGGGAGAAGACCCGTCTCAATATTATATTATATATATTAAAATAATCATGTTATGTGTGTACAGGGCGATTCGAAATATAATATGTTACGGCCACTTTATCGATTCGAAATCGAGAAAAATACACGAAAGTTTCTTGATATTTAGTGACATCGATCGGATGATTGTACGTTTTATAAATTATTTTTTACAAATATTTCAGAGGGTGGTCGCGAGTTTCAAAATGTATAAAAACTTTAAATATATCTCTCAAAAACTTCCCTGATATATGGCGAAAAAATCGTAAAATGTGTACAAATCGTTTTAGACGACCGAAAAAGCGTCGGAGTCTTGCATTTCTTCTGTATTTTTCTGTATTTTCAGTATAATATTTTATGCGATAATAAATGGCAGCAACGTATGGATTTCGAATCACCCCGTATATATATATGCAACATAATATAGCCTATATGCGGCGTACTGCGGCGGCGCGAAAGGAACGAGACGTTTTCGTTTACGACCTAGTGAAACGCTCGCACGCTCACACACGCACACACACATTCCGAGGGCCCAGCTCGTTAGCCCTTTCTCGGGCGCACATAAATCTGCTAATGATGGGACGTCCCTCGGCGCCGGTCGCGGCATGTGGTCGCCGGCACGCGGGTGCGCGTGTTTGCGGGTGGCGGTTTCGGGTAGATATTATATATACGTTGCAGCACGACCACGTGCGAAAGACGCACAACATTATTATTATTATTATTATTATTATTATATAATATTCGAAATCGAAATAATACATCGTGCCCGGTCGTAAGACACCTCTGCACGTACCTATTATAACGCGTATTTCCCGTCGATCGATACACTGCACGCCGGACGACCGTCTCGATCAACGAACAATGTTGCTGCTGCAGGTTGTTTCGCCCACGAGGTTGTTTTCGTTTATGACGACGAATTTATTGCGATTTTTGCAATTTTTAAATACGCATTTGAACACAGTGTTTTATATTGAGATTTTTCAAACCGTTAAAAGAGTGTCATATGTGTTTCAATACTACAAACGTCTGCTGTTTTTCAAACGAGAGCCGCCCTATTTCGTTTTAAATTATATTTCTTACAGTTGTATTCGTTTTAAAATCGTTGAAATATCTAAATCAAAATTCGAAGTTAAATTTGGTAAACTGTAAATATTATCGTGCACGATGCGTCGTAAGACACGTCACATTAAATTTCCCATCGATCGGTATACACCGGACGATCGTCTCGATTAATGAACAATATGTTGCTGCTGCAGGTTGTTTCGCCCACGAGGTTGTTTTCGTGTATAACGATGCATTTTTTACGATTTTTTGAACCCCGTTTTTTCAAATTCGTGAGATTTCTCAAACCGTTGAAAGAGTGTCCTGTGTTTCGATACAAACGACGTCAGCTGTTTTTCAAATGAACCTTTTTCATTTTAAATTATATTCGGACGAGTATAATCGAGGTACCTATACAGTTGTATTTGTTTTAAAATCGTTGAAGTATCTAAATCAAAATTCCAACGAGTAGTTTCCGAGTGATTAAACATTATATTATGCACTAAACATAATATATTATATGGTTGAGTGTACATACCTACATAGAAAAAAATTTACAATGTAATATTTTTTTGTTACTTATATTTTCATAAAAATTAGATACGAGAATCGATAAAACAGGAAGAATAACGTGTAAATGTTGGCTTTTTAATTGATTTAGAAGTTATAATAGGTAAACTGCATTAATCGAGTAGCAATTTAAAATGTATAATAGTTGCCTGAATAATACCTAAAATAAGAACTCGATTAAACAAATGCACTATTAAATGTTTTTAAATCGTTTGTAAAACCATATTACATAGACTGGCGACCTTACATGTTTAATTAAAACACCACTTTTTACTGTAAATTATTTAGTAGATATTTTTTTTTTGAAAATGTTGTTGTCCTAAATCAAAATTCGAACGAATAATTTCAAAGTTTTTTAAAATGTTTATAAACTATATGGGTGATTGTCCTTAAAAACGGTTTTACAAGACTATAAAATAGATGTAATATTGTATATTTGGATATATTTTGGACCATTTCTACAAATTTATTATAAATGTTGATAAATCATGTTAATTACTAAATTGTTCAAATTGCCATATAGCTGCATATCCCTCAAATATCTCAAACCTTCTACCGTGGAAAATGTAAATATATACACAATGTTAAATAACTCGGTAAACTGATCGTTTAAATTTTGATTTGTCAATTTTTTTTAAAAAACTCTAAATAATTTACAGTAGAAAATGGGCTTCGTATATTTTAGAAACGGTGGTTTGCATCTCACAGCACAGCTATAGTCAATAAGTAGTACACATATAATACCTTGAGAATTTGAAAAAATGTTTTCTGTGCGTATATTTAATAATTCCAAGAATTATATTTTGAATAACTTCAATATTGAGGACGAAAATTGAGATGAGCTTCCTTGGTGAATCGCCTTGTATATAAATGTATACACCGTGTGAACTCGAAAACATTCTATAATTCAACTACCCGCGTATTATTCAGTATCCTAAACATATTTTTGAATTTTGTTTGAGGGACATGAAACTAGATTATTGGATCATAAATTTCCCGCAAACAGAATTCAAAAATATATTTAGGGTACTGAGCAATATTATCGGACAACCGGTATGTATATAACATTATGTATATAGTACGTATATAAACATATATATATATATATATATATATACACAGTACATATACACAATATACGAACCACCTATGTATATAAGCAGATACCTAACCTACCAATGTGTTTTCTTGATTTCAGGCCGGGAGCTCAATGGGCATACCGACGCATTGTATATACAATACGCATTTTCTTCGCGGGAAGTCCAACCTACCATCCATTGTGTACGATAGTATATCGCGGTAGCCATAGATGGAGGTCAGAAACAATATTTTTTCCGACTTAAGCCCGTTTATTGTAGGTATTTAGTAAAGTAAAAGTGGGCGGTTCCAGCGGACTGAACATACCCTAGTGTCAACACACCTGTGGCATGCCAATCCCGCGCGTGAGAAATAAAAATATTTGTTATTTTGAATTTTAAGGCGCATACAGTTGATCGTTTTGGTTTTTGTTTTTTAGGGCAGTGTCATTACATTTCCAGCCCGACTTGTAACTTCAAACAAGACTTAAAAACTTAAACAATAATGAAAATATATTTTTATTTTAAACGTAATAACTTTTTGAAATAAAAATGTAATGTTTTTATATTACCTATACCTACCTACCTATTTTAAAGTTTAAACTATGTTTTCTTATTAAATATCTATTAATTATTCATTGTTATTCTTACTATAAAAAATTACGTGTAAAATACGTAAGTATTTATAATTAAGTGTTCTTAGGTAGGTACTATTGTTTTGAAACATAAATTATAAATAAATTTAGGTAATTATATATTTATATGAATATGGTATGATAATACAAGAATAAAAAATTGAATAAAAAGTTATATTCAAATTAGAAATTCTTGTTAGTTTTAAGTTAAGACTTGTTGCTACGTGTTAGTGTTTGGTGGCATTTGCCGTTTTTCTGCTTCGCAGTAGGTAACATTTAACAAAACCTTGGCCTGCAGAGTGCAGACGGCCATTTCGATTCGATAAGTCTGCTACAGCTTTACGTATATATGGATTTGTCTTTGGGTAATCTGCAACTATCATAATATAAACCATATATTATATTATATTTGAAATTGGTCATAATTTTTTTCTAGAACACAAATCGTTTATCATATACCGCAACTGCTGTGCCAACGCGTATTTTCCATAGTATATAGTAGGCATATAATATTTATTACATATTTTTTACATAGAAATAAGCAATAAACTGCAGTTAATAGTATAATAATGTCGTTTATCTATAAAATGAAAAAAAAAAAATGTCAAATTAGCACAAAAAAAATAATGTTAACACCATTACTGCGGAAATTTTTTTTTTTTTAGTTGATTTACGACGTGGGGTGTCCGCCGGGAGAGCCGTATATCCTATATTATATTATATTATCAAGAAGAGTATATATTGTAAGTCTAATCTTACCTCCCCCGCCGGCCGGTCTCCGGCGATACGCTCGAATGAAATAAAATAATAACAATAATTTAGCCTAGCCGTTTACCGGATTCTGCAGATTCAAAATTCCTATTCAAAACGTCCGGTGGTATATTATTATTATATAATATACCGTTCGTTACCGCGTTTGTGTATTATATTATGCGAGTTATGTCATCGTTATACATATTGAATTCGGCAAACGGTCTGACAATGAGGTGTACCGTTACGTAATATAACATTATAATATGGTATATATTATGGTATGTGGAGGAGACGACCGCGTACCGTTCACGGGTCAATGTGAAACGAAAAGAAATGATTTAATTTGTATACGGACAGGCTGAGAGATAATAACAATAATAATAAATAAAAAAAAAAAAAAATTTCGAAAATAAAAGAAATTTTAAGCGCATATAATATACGATATTATACAATTCATTATATATACGCCTGCAATATACCTACTTACTGCGGGCTACTGTACCTAAATTTAATCGACCCTGTTTTTCGACCGAACGACACGTTTGCGATTGTAATGTCGTCTGTAATAATAATAATAATAATAATATAATATTATACGTATTTTGTTTTTGACATGGCGAGGACTGCCGAGGAATAAAATAATAATTCAACGGCCTCGTTCGGCCTTGTTCGGAATTCACGGGGTACCTGCGACCCATATACTATATCAGGGGTGGCGAACCTTTTTTGGGTCAAGTGCCGAAAAAAAAATGAATTTTACTAGATAATATAAGATGAAAAGAAAAAGCATGCAATAATTACTCACATTTCATTAGGTATATAATTTAATAAATAACGACGGTTGAAGACGGTTGACGAAATATTATTTATGATAACATTTATAAACACATTTTATTAGGTACAAACTTATAAATTTGATTCTTAAAATTTCTCATACTAAAGTTTTTAATTTTTAAAATATAATTTTTTTTTTAATATAAATAATATTTGCGTGCCACTGAAATTTGGTCAACGTGCCACTTCTGGCACGCGTGCCATAGGTTCGCCACCCCTGTACTATATATTTTAATGCCTACACTGCCTGCAGAAGATTTAATAATACAAATATAAAATAATATACGTAACTGCAGATCCAATAATCGAGTACGCAGTGATATTCAAATTTCAGGTGAGAGTATAGACTCGACGTAGTCCATCCTCGACTATTTTTCATTTTATACTCTCAGAGGGGGTAGTAACGTTACGTATTATGACGAAAAACGATTACAATTTGTAAACGTAATTGAAACTAAAAATTTTAAACAAAAATAATTGAATACCTACCACAAAAAAAATATAACGATTAACAAAATTAAAATTTAATATTTAATTAATTTATTGTTTACCGTTTTCTGTTTTAATTACGTTTCCAAATTTCAATCGTTTTTCGTCGTAATATATTATAACGTTACTGTGACGTTTGCAAACCCTTTTAAAACTCATAAACTTACAAATTATAATATATAATTAAGCAAAAAAACACAACGCAAAACGTAATTTATAGGATAACATTAAACAAAAAATAACGCAAAACAAAATAATTTAAAATCCATTAACTTAAAAGTTACAATATTGGTTTCCCTAGAAATATTTATTCAACGTGGTTTAGCAATCAATGTTAGCTATCAATCCTAAAAAAATTATTATATTTCGTATCTGGGCCTCCCCGCGAATTAAATATTATTTTTAACGATAAACATTAAACGCGAAAATTGTAAAACGTTTCTTCTGAATAAAGATGAACGGGTTACATTTTCAAGTTCGACTTGCATGATTTGAAATTAAAAGTTCGTTTAACGTAAGACTTATGTGACATTCAGCTTTTGTACTTTTCAATATTTTTAATACCCTTTGATATTTTTAAAAAAATTTTCAATCAGCAGACGAGACCGGTGACAAAAATATAATAATATTGAATCTAATTGAAAAAAATGTCCAAAGCATCCAAATAATAAAAATACTAATATTTTCAGTCAGTTTAAGACAAACTTAGCGCTAGCCTGCTAAAGTTGTTTGATAGTGGATCCAACAGTCAAAAAAAAAAATAATAAACATTTTAAATTATAATAATATCTTAGTCAAATATAGTTTGTTTAAAAAAAAATGTAACAATTAGCTTGCGTATGCCGTTATAGACACAGCTGTCAAAAATGCTCCAATAATGCTCTTATTGTTTTAATTTTGTCTTTTATCTATAATTTCTTTGACGAATGTGTACAATTCGATTGTGTCCTCTTTATTGGATAATTTTTTTAAGAACATTATTGTGCTTAAAACGCTTTTTTGCTATTTTTTTGTGTGCATTTTGGGGCAGTTGTTGGGGCTTTTAAATCCGGGTCCTAGCTATTATCTATTATTGTTTTTTTACATTTTTTTATTCAGTTATTTTAATATAGGAACCAGGTATAAGCAGGCTATTATAATACTACTATATATTATATTACGATACTGCCTTTTATATAGTTTAAACACTAATTAATAGTCGCTTTAAGGAAGGATCTTTTCTACTTGTGCGATTTTATTCCGTGAATTTTATTTCCGATTACTAATATATAATTATAGTCCTGCACACAGGAAATGCATCGCCGCAGGACAAACGCAGGACATCGCCGGTGTATCTAATAGTGAGGCACAGGCGTAGAGCCTATAACACCTACACAATAATATATATAATCGTATTACAATGCAATATCACATTATTATTATTACTATTATTATATCTTACGTGAGAAAAATTGTTATTATATCACGTTGCCGGGGGATCGACGGGGTGGCTGGCAGTCATTTCGCGTTCGGCCGAAAAAAAGTACAATATTGTACGTATTTCAATATAAAGCAGCATGCGCACTGTCACATATCCGACACTGCACTGCAGCAGTCGTCGGCCCACGTGAAAACACTTTCTATAAGAGGTTTCGGCCGTATATATTACGAATACCCACAGCGGCCTATCTACGTGTGCGAGGCACATACACCTTCGCACTGACCACCCGCAATATGCGCAGCACACAATTATAACACTTCCCTACCCCGTCCTCGTCGCGTCCGTCGCCTTCGACATCCCTTTGCGAATTAATGGTCGTAAAAAGGTCTCTCGTTCCCATCGTACGGTACAGGCGGGGCCCGTAACACATTATTATTGTGTGTGCGCGCGCGCATTATTCTCCACATTATTTTATATTATATTGTTGCCGTTGCGGATCGTACATGATGGTTATAACTATCTATTATGTGTGCCGACGATATTATATTATTGTGAAACTTTGTTATATTATATTATGTGTGTTGCATTGTCGGGTCGTGCTAACATCGACTGTACATATACATAATAATATATATTATGTTATTAGATATTATGTGTACCACGACGGATACAATGAAGGGCCTATCGACCCTCGTCCGGTCGTCGCGTCTATACCTGTTGCGCGGTTCTGCGAATACCAAACGGGATAATAATATTATTATCGCCTCGTATGTAGAATAATAATAATAATAATAATAAAGGTATTAAACCGCACCGCAATCTGCCGCTGCCGCTGCTGCTGCTGCTGTGTTTGGGCCGGGATAGCCGTCCCTGCGGGCGGTAACAGCAGCTAGCCGGACGAGACGACGACTATAACAATAATTGTCACTGCCAAGGACGTCACTCCCGCTCAATGGTTGTCATCACCCACTCGGGATGTGGGTTAGCTACCCTACGACACGAGGCGGATTCGAGTTCGAAATCAAATAGTGAATCGACCTGTTTGCCGGGCCTTCGACAGAGCTATGAAACCTGCAGGCTGTTTGACCAGGCTATTCGACCCACGATGGCTGTCACATATATTTTATAAGACTCGAATATGTGACGACTTATACTTATATAGTTATATAATTATACTTATATTATATACTTATTATCTGCAGTGTTCATGAGTAAGTTTTTTTTTCTAAGAATGTGGTTATAACCGACAGACTAACAATTTTTTTGATTTTTCAAAACGGATCCCTTAAATCAGTTGCGATTGACTATATGGTGTTTGAAACGTGTTATACATTTTTGCGTTTTTACGATTTTCAATATTTTATAAATAATCTACATATTTTAAATTTGCCCCAAACATTTTTGTTATTTTTTCAATACAAGTTACAGTTGTTTTACCATTTTTATCAATTTATCGGTACATTTGGCAGTACATTTTACACAATAAATTGAC
This sequence comes from Neotoxoptera formosana, assembly GCA_022818045.1. Classification (NCBI taxonomy): domain Eukaryota; kingdom Metazoa; phylum Arthropoda; class Insecta; order Hemiptera; family Aphididae; genus Neotoxoptera; species Neotoxoptera formosana. The sequence goes on along the minus strand of CM040630.1, from coordinate 43,177,673 downwards.
TTAAATTTTTCATCTCCTAAGTCATAGTTAGTGACTATATAGGTATGTAAAATATGGAAATTTTAAAATGCTCTTATAACTTGTTTAAAAATTAAATGAGGGGTCAATACGTCGGGTCTTAATTAGTTAGGACGTTATCTTTACATAATACTATACTTTCTTATGTTTTTATACTTTTTCGAAAGACATTATACATGTTTAACTTAAAATTTTGACGTAGAATGTTTTTCTTAGATACATAAAAATCAAATTTTGAAAGATTATTAGTTTCGATAAATATCGATGACGAGACTATTATATTATTATGTAAAACATTGTTGTTATTTTTACCGTGATCAATACACATATAATAATAATAACAATCAAAACTATTATCATTAATTTTTATAATAACAATTTTTTTACTTTTTAAAAAACTGAAGGAATCTTGATCGGGATAATCGAGAAAATTGTTTCGATTCTGGGTGCTCTGCAGCTGCTTCTGGCGAACACGCGTGGCGATGTATTCGCGTAGTTCGTATGTATACCAGAAATGTGTCGACATTTGCAAATTGCAAAACTGCACCAGTTTGTTGTAAGATATGTTTCTGCATAAAAATAATGATGTTTTCGATTTGTAGCAGTTTAATATTATTATATTGTACCTATATAAATAATTGCATTCGATGTAACGAAAACAAAAACCTTTATAAATATGTTCTACGATTAATATGCATACACGCGCCACCGATGCAGACTATAATATATGAAAGTAATTATAATAATATAGTATAATATTAAGGTTTTCAAATGTCATGAAGTTTTCGTGAAATATTTTATTTATGTAAAAAATAAAAATAAATTGTTTATCGTATCGAATAACAATAAAATATAATATAATAGCCAATATGGACCCAAATGATAATATTGATAACAGATAATATAATACCATTTACAAATAATTTAAAACCATTAGCATAATAATATAGTACCTAATTCGTAAATCTTAGTTGATAACTCATTCATTATCGATGTTTTCTATGTGTGTTATCAATAATCATTTCTAATTTCTATTCATCTACAGACTATAAAGTTTAAAACAAAAACAAATATTTTTCATAATTTCATTGAAATACTTTACAAAGAGTGAAATTTTCAATTTTTAAATATTTCAAATTCAGAAGCCTATAGTTATTCGCGGTGTTCAAAAAAATTGGAAACTGACTGATAAACGATTATAAGATGTAATTCAGTGAATTATATTAATGAGGTGATAAAATATTTTTTCTAATAAACATGCGCAGTGTTATCTGTTTATCTTGCTTTATATAGGTGTCAAAATCGGGGCTTGCAAACGCGTTTTAGTAACTTTATGATTATAACGTTAATATATGATAAAAAAGATTGAAATTTGTAAACGTAATTAAAACGGAAAACGGTAAACAAAAATAATTAAATACCCAAAGTAAAATATTACGATTAACAAAATTTATAATATATTTTCAAGAAATAACGCAAAACGAAATAATTTAAAATCCATTTACTTAAAACTTAAAAGTTATAATATTGGAAATATTTATTTTGCACGATTTAGCAATCAATGTTAGCGATTGATCCAAGAGTTTATTATATTCCGGGCCCTTCCACGCATTAGATATTTTTTTTAACGATAAACAATAAACGCAAAAGTTGTGCATTGTTGAGATGGGAAATAACGTAAAACGTAAAAAATGTTGATTTCAAATGTGAGCCCTGTTTAAAACATACAAACAGCGTAATTTATGAGTTTCCAAACGTATTAAACACATTCTTTTTATTTTAGGTAGGTACAATATAAGAAACTCTTCAGACTATGGTGACTATTAGAATATTATAATATCAAATACGTGTAAGTACGAGAAGAAGAAAAAGAATACGTGTTAGTACACTTTTTATCAAAAGTCATATATGTAGGTATTACATCATTATTTTTGTCGATACTTAACGACGTAATATTTAGGTAAAAATATATATTGTTTTCATAATCAAATTTTGTATAATGTATATAATTTAAATATTCTGTAATATATCTATCATAATTATTTGCTTGTAATATATTTATATACAGAATACGTGATATATGTGTATAAAATTTAAAATAATATAGATAATATAATATAATTATGTTATTTAGGATATTGTGTATCAAGTGCTATTAAATTATTATTACAGTTGAGGGAAAGATGTAGTATCGTATAGTAGATGTCAACTGCAAAGGTCAAAGGTTACATATTTTTGCAAAAGCTTAAAAACGTTAACTTAATACACTTCATGTACGGCCCACGTTTGTCTAAAAGAAAGGGCCGGTAAAAATATTCGCTGCTCCCGACTTGAAACTCTGAGCACGCCTATGATGGTAAACACTTTTCGACGTTCAGAATACAATCTGTAGATAAGAGATATGGCTCGGTGTTTTTACTACCTATATAGCTACAACGAGCCGATAATGTGTGCAGTTTTCGTGTATCGGCCTTTTTGAGTCGAAATCATACAAGTGTGTGGTTTTTGGATTCGGCATATTACCCAACTGATATATAACAGAGATTGTAAAACTAATGACCAATTTCAAAATGTCTTAATAATTTCAGAATAAACTTTGAAGTATTATTATTATTATTTTGATATTATTATACGCAACGGGAAAACAACATGTTGCGATAACAAATAATAATATTTTCATTGATAACAATAATAACTAATTTCTTATTTTTTTATAAAACAACTGTTAACTGTATAAATCAACTGTTTACCATATACGTATTGTGTATAATATAATAACTCGCGCGTATTATATACAAATGTATATACAATAATACCCACTTACATTCTTTTTTTGGAGGCTGTATACATCATTGCACTTTTTTGATTTATTTATTATTTATAGGTGACCTCGCTAAAGCATGCAACTATCGTGTTTGTAATTAATATTATAGGGAAAATCGACGAAAAATGTCGCGGGAAACGGGTTTGTTCAAAAGCCCCGGGAAATGCGGTAGAATAAGACACATTTCTGAAAACCCCGAAGTTTTCGATCAGTTAAAAAGTGTATATTATTTATGGTTGGAAAAAAAATGACAATCAACAGACGAAGAAACAATAAAGGTTATTTCGAATGGCGTTTAAATACAAATCTGCAATATATACAATGAATAATATAATAATTATAAAAAATAGGTATAGGTACTCCGCGCATATATATTACGATACGCGCGGCGGCGGAGCTCTTCGAGCCGTATACGGACGATTGAACGGCTGCAGACTCGGTGACGTAGAATATTATAGATTATTATTATCGTGTCGAATACGTCGTGTTAGCAGTATTATACGCGGTTGAAAAAAAAGCTACCCTCCAGCCGTTTCCGCGCTGCGATCTCGGCAATAATATAATAGTAAAAAATATAATTTAATATAACACGCGCGTAGCCCGCGGTAGGTATATGCGCGAAATACAAGAAATAACCCGGAAAAGTGTGTGTAAATTCCGTAATAATGATAATATCATGTGCGCACGTGCACACAATATATACTCAGCTGCTGCACCGGTATGGGTTGCCATGTGTCTGCAGTGTACCTACTGCACACATTATTGTGCGCACGCCTTGGTGCATGCAGCCTATTGCAGTGCGAGAAACGTGATGTAATTCCAAAGAATGTACTTAAAACCGGAGACGACCGCATAACACAACGATATAATGTAAAAAAATTTAAACGAATATAAAATATAAATAATATTATATACGAAACCGGCTGCGTCGAACGGATTTCGCGACCGGTCCTCTCGCGGCCCTCTGCGCATCACCCGCCGCCGCATAATAATAAAATAAAATTACAACGTGCGCTGCATCGTGCGCGCGTATATAGGTCATGGATTATAATAATAAAAATATTAGCTATATATTATGTTTTGCGCACACAGGTGTTGGGGGGGGGGGGGGTGGAGGAGGGCACTTATTTATCCCGTCCGGTGTCGCTGCAGCCTGTTGCTGCCGCAGTGGCAATATGCAGTAAAACTTATTAGAATATAATAAATTCATAATCATTATTATTATTATTATTATTTGTTTTTATAATATTATTGTGAGCTGCTCGAACAGTCGTTTCGGGTGCAGAATAAAATATAGTGATAATAATAATACCCACGACGTATGCGCTGCAGCGGGTTTAGTCGAGGCCGGAGAACCTGCAGAAACGGCTTTTGGGGGCGGTTAAAATATGTTCTATAATAACGTTATGCGTATGCTTTGATGTTTTTGTTTTAAAAACATATTTTATTTTTTATTTTAACCTGCAGATGATGTCCAATACTTGGTCGCAAACCACCTACAATCAAACGTTTCCTGAAAGTTCTACAGATTTTTTATGGCATAAATCGAGCGACCTTTTTCAAAGCTTTTTTTGATTTTTAGAAACTAGTTATATAGAACCTGATAAGGGTCTTAATTTTTTTTTTCATGTTTTAATCCGAGGGCAAACTGTTTTCATATCACTTATTTAAACTCAAAAAGAGCAACAACCGACCTAACTTAACGTGGTTTCCTTTTCACACTCACTCTCATTAATCTCATTCATAAATTGTATAGATTTGAAGAATTATTACTATTACTACCCGCATTAACCACGGTAATGACATCATCGCAGAAATAAAACCTTTTAAGTATATAATAACTTGGGTACCTTTTGTTATTCTTTACGTAAGCGCTGCAGGACAATGTAAACAATATATTTTATTTTATTTTTTTTTAAATGTCGGGGGGTCTAACCCTGTGACGACCTTGAGTATACGTAATAGATAGGTATGTAATATTGTGATGTGCGACGAAGCGTATATTATATTATATCCGACATGAGTACGAAGGGATTTACCTCGGCGGGGGTGCATGCCTGCAGGGGATGATTCAACTTGCTCATTATTTTTTTTCTTTTGCTGGAAAAAACCGAGGATCTCGCTCTGCTGTTTTTACTGTACTACAATAATTGTACATCAAAGTATATGACAAGCGTAGTTATACGTGTCACAGTAGTTACATATCGTATTGTTTTATTTAGAATAATATTAATTAATAAGTAATAATATAACGTTTCATTCCACGATTTTAAACATCGCGTATTTCAAAAATATCTAAATACAAATTATTGCTTTTAACCAGGACTTGGATTTGAAATCAAAATTTCGCTTCACGTTAGTTACAATCTAAACGTTGTACAGTTTTTGCTATTATTATCGTTAAAAATAATATTTAATGCGGGGAATATAATAAATTCTTGGATTTAAACCAATATTATAACTTTTAAGTAAAATATGGATTTTAAACTATTTCGGTTTTACGCTATGTTATGATAAATCATATATTTTGTTTTGCTTTGTAGTACTTATTGAATTATTTTTGTTCAACATTTTCCGTTTTAATTACGTTTAAAAATTTCAATCGTTTTTCGTGAATATAGAAATCGTATAAACATAAATGCGTTTAACCTTGTGATTGACAAAATGTTTTAAATTACAATATGGATATAATAACTAAAAGTATTAGAGAAAACAAACGTTGCTTTTCGTTTAAATATAGGTACAATTATTGCGATAATAATTAAGACTTATTGATATAAACAACAATATGGCAATGTATTATCAATATTTAAGAATTCTAAAAAACTAAACTATCAAGAATCTTATATTGAATTATCGAGATTTTTGATCGAACGTTAATTTATTGTCTTATCAACATTCATAAAAAAAATAAAAAAAATAGAAAATTTCAATTAACTATATGAAGCTTAAACTATAACTATTTCATTGTGTATAGTATATGATAATTTAAGTTATATTGATACTAAAATGTTTCTACGATTGATATTTCTTGATTTACTACAAATTAAATAAAAAAATGAATAGTATGGAACATTTGTACCGCGTAAATGCAAAATATTTCTACTAAGTGAGTAGTTCAAAAAGTGATCGATGAACACATGATTACAAAGCCAATATAAATGCATCGCTCCTTCGAGAATCAAAGATCAAATTTAAAATTCGGGTGTAGCGTCCTCTCTTAATACTTTTCAAGAAAAATAGTGTGTTTACCTTAAAAGAACCGCTTTTATGCCTTGTAATATATTATAATATCGTTAACTCGCACGTATAATATTTAAGTATTTTATAGGTATAATACCCGTCTGCCGTTTGCACCCTCTCCGAAATCAACAGCAATAGGTGGGCTACCACAATATGTGATCTGTTCAGAAGACGTAACGATGATACCGCGTGCGTATTACGTAATGCCACTGTTGAAACGTAATAATAATAATAATAATAATAATAATAATGGTAAACACCTGTTCACTTTTAGGTATTATACACACGCGTAATTTTGGTCCTTTCCGCTCGTCCGGCGACGGCCGCCGCAGCGGTTATTGATTCATATTATTATTATACCGCATATTGGGTGTGTAGGTGTATATATACCTATATAATTATATGAATCTGGTATAATGTTACACTCGGGTGTCTGGTGTACGGCATGACGTGAGAAAAATGTATTATCGACACTTTCCGTACATTCCGGTTATTGGGCACACACGCACAGGGTGATTCACGCCAAGCAAGATGATGATCACCCCAATTTTTCATCGATGACGCAGTTATTCAAAATCTGATTTTTGGAATTTTTAAGTATACACGAGCAGTATATCATATTTTAAACACTTTGCATCAAATTTCGCACGAGTAGTTTTTGAGGGTATTTAAATTTGTGTACTAATAAGGATAATAATATGTCCACGATATTGGGTTTGGAAGATATGGGGGCTATGGTGACCACACAATTTTAGTAATTTATCTTAATATTTCGATATATTTTATAATTTGTAAAAATGTTCCAAGTATATAATATATAATAAGCACTAGATCCAATATAATATCATCTGTTTATAGTTTTGTTAAACCATTTTTAAGGACTAATGTCCTTAAAATAAACATTTTAATAACTGAAAAACTACTAGTTTAAATTTAGTACATTATCCACTAAATAATTTACAATAAAAAAGAGTAGGGGGTTCTCATTTGATAAATAGAAGTCATTCCACATGCCACATGGAGCTCTCCTTAAGTACCTAGTATAAAAAATCTAAAAAGTTGGAAATCGTCGTTTTGGTATATTTAAGAATTCTAAAAATCAGAATTCGAATAAATTCATTAAAAAAAAAAAAACTGTGAAAAAAATGAGGTGATCATGATTGGCGAATCACCCTGTATATGACCGTCGTCGACGTCTATGACACTAAAAAATAATGTACCTAACGAGAAATTCGAGCGTCACGAAAACAAATTGTGTAAAAAGTGTTGTCATACTTTCGTGCGTCGTATATTGTGGTTTGTGCTATATATATTTCACTTGGTGTGGAGATACTTATAATACGGGTAAGTAATATAATACATATAGCATATATATATATATAACGTATAATCACTCATATTTTGTTTTCACTTTTTTTTTTTTACTTTTTAGCGCATGGCGAGAATTTTTAGAAATTTTTAGCGTTGTCGCCCGACCGGTGGCGTCCAAATATAATATTATACAATCTCATCGGACGTTATCGAATTAGCACCATAATGTGATCATTCATTGATCGCGGATTTTCCTATAGCTTTCTTTAACTTTGTTCGTATAAAACGAGATTGGGAGAATGTCACCTTATTTCAGCCAGTTGTAAATTAAATTTGTTTCTATACGTCATGAATACAATATTATGCTGATATAATATGCTATTATAGTTGGGTAATGTGAATTTTTAGTATTTAACGGCGTGAAATTTAATGTTTTTATATTATTCCCGAAAATGAAACATAAATATATTTTATAAAGTTGCTCCTTCCAATCGGTCGGGAAACTCATTTACTATGCGTATATTAATGTAAATGGGAAATATATATATAAATCTTACTACGGATGTATAAACTGACCGAAAACAGATTCTATACATTTCAGTAATAATAATAATTTTAGATTCTGAGTGGAGGGAAGAACTTGTTAATTTGATGCAATGATGTGTTTTTTTTTTGTGTCTGCAGGATACATTTTTTCTAGTAGAACAAAGTATGATGCTCTGATCATCGATTTCAATGGAGGTTTTTAGTAGAAATAAATTTGATCTAGTTGTCTTGTAGGTAAAAATTGATAATTCTCAGCGCATTTAAAATTAATTAGAAAAAAATAAACGAAAATATTTTGTTAAAATCGTAATAATATTGTTATTATTAAAATAATAATTTTTCGGTAACCGAAAAGTCAGACCGCCTTCGCTCAGAATCGCGTTTGTATTATATCATTGAATTACCATCATTATATATTATTAACACACCCCGTGGCAGTGCCCACTCGACGACGAGGTACACTCGACTACTATACATCCGCAGTTGTACCGCAGAGACACACAGAGTGCTGGTCGCACTTATATACTTGTCCCCTTTTTGATTTTTTGACCAAAAAGTTCAATTCGCGTTGGCCTGCTGCCGATGCTCATCACTGCAGAACTCGCGGTCTATGCACCTGCCAATAATAATATATTTCATTCCATTCAATTCGCTCGAAGCCAAGCTGATATAGTATAAACTATAAATCGTCCCACCGAACGTCAAGTCGAGCAGGTATTACGTATTATGCAGGTACTTACGTCAAACGTTTACAATGTTATTATAATATTTCCTGTCAGTATAGCTAAGAAACTACAAAGTAGGTGCCCACGACGATTATCTCCATAAAACTGTTTATAATAATAATAATAATAATAATATTGTGATAATTAATACTTGGGTATGTTACATGTATTCTTCGCCGATAATGCCATTACTATAATATTATGACGTTTTTGAATCAGTAAGACGTCAGATTAATGTGTTCTGTTTTCTCGATATATAAGTACATATTATTATTATGATAACATATTATTATAATAACGTGTCTCGAACATTTTTTTCTTATACATTTACGAGTAGGTACGTATTGCAGCATACGTATATTTTTTGTACAGTACCTGATAAGTTCAATATGTATATTTCTATAGGTAGACCGAAGTTGAAAGGTGTTTGAGTAAAACAGTTAAACAAAAATAATTGCTAGCGGTTACAATATTTTAAATACTTTTAAAATACACTTACACGATATGAAAATATGTACCCTATTGCGAGCCCGGCATTAGATTTGCGCCAATTTTTATTTTTTGAATTGTTGTCAAGCACCAACAGCATAGGTAGTGTAATGACGATATTTTATTTTCTGCCGAATTTCTGGATATTGTTTTTCGTCGGTATTTAATATTATTTATTAACGCGTATTATTAATTATGTTTTAATCGTCATAATATTATAAGTTCTAAATAAATTGCTGTTGTTGTTATTGCATCACTCGCGGTACGGTTTTCGTGAGTTTGCCGTTACAGTGTCATAAGTATAATATACAGGGCGTTTAACAGAAAGACCTGACAAATGAAAACCGAAAAATCGATACTATAATATAGTTAAGCGTATGAAGACGATTATGAATATTTCATGGATGGTAAATAAGATTTACTCAGATGCGTCAGACGATATTCCCAAAAAGAATAATTTGAAAAAAGTTAATACGTTTCGAATAAATGTACTCCAAAAAATGATCGACATTTTAAATAATCGTAAAGAATAAAATAATATATAACTCGGCTTACAAATCGGCCAAAAATAAATTAATAATATTAATTATTAAACAATACTTTATACCGTTATTGTTATAGTACGCAAGCGCATCGACAAAATATAAATATAAAAACAAAACAATTTTTAAATATTGATTGGAACAAAATAGTTACTCGTTTTGTCAGGTCGTTCCGTTACACACGTAAATACCTTCCATGTTCCATATATAGTAGGTAAATAATAATGTGAAACACCGCGAATTCCTCTCAGGTCCGATAATATTGCCAACAACACGAATAAACATTATAATTTATGATGTCATATCATTATATTTGCAAAAGGTGCGTTATAAACGAAATATATTACTACGCAAGACTTGTACCTACGATGTGCGAAATACCGTTTACGACAACATGTTGAGCAAATAATATATATTATTAAATATCATATATTATACAATATTATAAATGAGACACACCTGAACACCTCTACAGAGGACTGTTTCGTAAAAACTACCAAATATACGTAAATAGATAGATAGGTATTTAAACAGTACCTATGTATTTGTGTACTTACCCTCGATATTTTAAAACTATTCACATGAACTATATATATATATATATATATATATATGTACAGGGTGTAACAGGTCTATTTGACTAATGCAATAACTTTTACAGCAGTAACAGTGATAAGCAAGAAATAATTTTGAATTTTAACACACTTTGAAAAGTGTTTAAAAATTAACGACTTAACCAAATTAAAAGTTTTAAACGCCAAAATGGTTTTTAAATACTTATTTATGAAATATCTATCTTGGATTATTAGAAAAATATTAAATAAAAAATTTAAATTATTTATTTTTGTTGTAAAAAAAAAAAAATAAAATATAAGATATACAAATTATAGCGCAGAGCTCTACAAACCATTACAAAAAAAAAAAAAACTTAAAAATATTGAATAGAAAAAAAGTTATTGCATTAGTCAAATAGACCTGGGACACCCTGTATAGGTACTCAAATACTATTCAAAAGTATTTGAAATATTTTTGAGAAAAAAAATATAATTTATTAAGTTTGATTTTGGTACGATTGTCAATAAGAGCTGTTTATTGCAAATTATTATATTGAATACATATAAATTATACATAAAGCTTATTCAAAATCATCTTACTTTGTCCAGAGTGGCGCTTATTGTCATTTAAATTCGATCTATTTTATCATAAAGTGTTAGATTGTAAAAAAATCGTTTTATTATTACTTTTTAAGTAGATACCACTAAAAGTTGAATGTACTCAGCATGGACTATAAACATTTACTATGTACAACAAATGTCACTTAAAAAAATGAAGTGACTATAAATTCTGATACTGAAATGTAGGTTCGTATATTTTCAAATTAATTAGTGTAAAGTCGCATATTCTATAAAATTATTGACGTTTAGTTAAAATGTGTACTTAAATTTTTTTTAATTCTATGATTTAGCTGTATAGGAATATATTATGTCAGAAATCATGGATACTTGAAATTAATAAAATAATAAATAAAGTAATAATAATAGCTTATGTTATGAAATTATTAGGAGCCAGGTGAAGATTTAGCATGCTTATTAAAAATGCCCAAATTTTATCATATGAATAACCTAAATAAAAATATTCTACGATATAATCGTAAAGCTGTAAGGGAGTTCAATAATTATTCAAAAACAAAATTGTTTTTAACTTATACTGGTACTAATTCATTTTGGCAACAACATTGTAGAATGTAAAATAATATTGGATACACAATATTATGTTGTTTTTTTTTTTGATAATATTTTATATACATATTATAATTCTAGGTATATAGGTATATTAAGTTGTACAGTGCACACAAATGCATAATTATAGTATTCATAATTTAAAAATTATATATTTGATTTTATAAGACGATGTAGATGGACGATGACGATGCGGATGACGATAAATGATAAAAATAAATAACACATAAGAACGTTTATAAAATTTATTAATTGATAGTAAATTATTTTATTTTTTAATATATTTTATTAAATGTAAAAAATGCACACCTTACGAGCTTTTTTTTTTTTGTTTATACATTTGCACATAGTTTTGCCTACGTATAACGCATTTTATATCTATGAGTATTTGATTTAATATATTTATATGACTTATGTAGGTGAAAATGTAGTGTCTAGTTTACCCTTTTTCTTCCTATACCTAGATCCACCACGTCGTGTGTACATATTATAATGTGGGAAGGTTGAATCCAAAAACGAAAATACTCTCACAACGTTTCTTATTAGTTCTGTCTCTCAGGACCAAACTAGCAACATGGACAGCCAATTAGGGTGGAACTATACTCTGTTCAGCGAAAGAACACGCCGCGGACCGACGAAAATCGGTTATCTGCCAATCCTGTCATAGCAGAGCAGATGGTGGGGGGGGGGGTGAGAAGCATCGGCGTGTTCTCTCGCTGAACAGAGTTCAGTTTAGGGGTGGATCTCTCTCTCTCTATCTCTCTTTACGTGTACATACAATTTTAAATTTGTATATGTACGCTGCTTAATATCCGTGTATAGAGACTATTACACGGGAGCCACATAGTTACATTTCTCATCTGGGTAGGTAGTAGGTACAATAAACTCAATGTACTACATATGTGTACATCGTCGGCATTTTCTAAACTTTTTATCAAATAAATCAGGATATTCAACCCGTGTCTCGTATTATAAAGCTGGCTTCGCGACTTATGAATATCCGCCTTTTTACAAAAATATAATATATTTTATAGTGACACTGTACATAGTATACCTACTTATAATAAATTAATTCCACACGAGCGCCCGGTAATATAGGTATAATAAAGGTGGTTACTAGGTAAACTACAGGTAGGTTTCCACTGCACACGCATTCCCGTGTATGATGAACGTTCATGTTCGCCTTGAACGCTCGTTCATATTGGTTGACATTGGTAATAGGTACGGGTTCGGGATTCAATGGTTATATAAACCAGGGCTTACAAACGTCATAATAACGTTATAATTATAACGTTGAATATGACAACAAAAAAAAAAAAAAAAGATTGCAATTTGCAAGCTTAAATAAAACGAAAAACGTAAACAAAAATAATTAAATACCACAAAACTAAACATAGCGATTAACAAAATAAATAATATATCATCAAGCAAGACATAACTCATCAAAACATATAATATATAGAACATCAATAAACGAAGAATAACGCAGTACAAAATAATTTAATATCCATTTTAAAAGTTATAATTTTGGTTTTCTAAAATTACTTATTCGATGCATAATGTATTTATTTAATATACCGATCAATCCAAGAATTTGTTATACTCCATATCCGGGCCATTAGATATTATTTTTAACGGTAAATGCATTAATATTGTAAAACGTTTTAATTCTAAATAACGATAAACACAAACATTTTATAAAATTTAGATTGTAAATAACGTAAAACAAAATTTTTTTTCATAGCAAGCATATGGTCCTTTGGGCCCGTCTACCAAACCTCTTCTGTTTCTCCAATACCATATTTTAGTGTACTAGGGTCACGCTGAGGACCACGAGAACAGCTTGCATAGAGACGGTCCTGTAAGCCATCGACACTCTCAGAGCGACTGTCCTCCGAGGTCTTTGCAAAATGCCAACATACAAGCTGAGTGCTGTAAGCTGCACTGCCACGGGTTGTAATATAGATCATGCACTCTTCGTGGGAACTAAATGGGGAACACCACTAAGAATGGCCTAAGAACTACGTATCTCAGAGATAGTGCGGAGAAACTCATCCATAGTAACAGGACCCGAGTTGGAAACCTTTTTATTATGAGCAGTAGATCTAGTGTTGAAATGTGATGATCCTAAATCCTAACATTGACGGAGGTGAACTCGGAGTGAAAACTTTTTGGAATTAACGTAAGACTCCATTGTTAAGATGAAGAAATGAAATAAATGGGAAATAATGAAAATCACCTGCGATCACAACAGTTATAAGTGCTACTGGGCACACGTTGTATATGGCGAGTGTGATGTGGCCTGTATCTCGTCAATTCAGTTAATTAACGGACGGCGGGAGATAGCTTGGCCGAATTCAAATGATGTAGCGATAAGATTTTAAAAATGTGTATTTGGACGGAACCAAAAAGAAACTATCCTAAACGGGAAAGCAGACTGACTCAAAAACGACGCTAGTCTGCACGCGCAGTGTGACCGGAAAAACTAAAAAAAAAAAACTGCGAGCGGTATTGTTACTTGTTACCGTATATCATTAAATGATATACAGATATATGGCGCCACTGGTAATATATTAGCGGTTAGGATTTACAAACGGCCATGTCCTTCAAGTATTATTTTCAATACAAAAAGTAGACTATGTTTTTCTCCACGATTCCATCTATCTCAATATCAAAATTTATTAAAACTGATTCAGCGGTTTTGAAATGCATAGGACAAACAGGCATACATTCATATACATAGATGATGTTATTATACTTTTAGTTTTATGTGGTATTGCAGAGTTACATAATACCATTGATTAAATAAACAATATTTGTATATTTACAGATTTTATATTAAATATACAATATTTGTTTATTTAATCAATGATAATATGTAGATTAACGCGATATGATATCGACTCACCGGAGGTACACGAACTTCACAGATGCGGTAAAAACTTCGTTGTCGTCCGTTATCACGTCAATATTAGCGTGAGCGCAGAGACAGTATTTTTTTTTTATATAATATTATTCTACTAAATTAGTGAATATTTTCATACTATTATTTTTTTATTATACCTATTCTTCACAATCACCGCAGCGATCAGGTTCAAATAGCCCTTTTTGTATTGTTATTTAATTGAGCGCCGACCGTATTAATTTATGCCGTGAATCGTCGCAAATATTAAATCCATTGTTATTAATTGAATCGCATATTATTGAGTGAGTACGCGAATAGTCACAACTTGTTTAAACATAGATCTCTTCACATTGTTTTGTTTATTATCCTTACCGACCGTATACTTCACGGGTAGAACACGATTCCGTACGGTCCTTATCAGAGTACGGAATCATGCACATTTTAAGAGACGCGATCCGTACGTTTTGTACCCAAGAGTTTAGTGCAATGTTGCCAGATTTCCATAAGGTTACGTAGGTATTTGACTATTTGACTTAGTAATAGCGTTTTACGTACTTTTTTGCAACTAAGTAAACATCTATACTCCGGCCCACGAGAGAGTATTACCGTTTTGCGCATGCAGACTGGCGGCGGAGACCATTCCGAAGCACCATTTCCCCCACTATTTCCACGACTGCGGGGTGCCCCTATAGTGTCGATCGCTGCCGACCGGTGCCGAACAGCTGTCGGCATGCCGAGTAAGTGGGGAATGCGCGGAATGAAACGAGTTTTCGTCGGACGACGGTAATACTCTCTCGTGGGCCGGAGCATATAATATAATACTCTATTTCAAACAAAAACGCACCGGGTGGTGGACGAAAACCGGTCAAATTCGTGCGTGCATACCCCACTTCAGACAATTTCTTTTGCTAAATTCACGGCGGCATCATCCTATAGTTAAAAAGATGACCAAATGGCGACCAGTCCACCAATCACAGAACGATCAGACATGGCTGGGGGGAGGGTTCGGACGTTATTTTTCGGCTCATTTGTATGCACCACCGCTCTAATTTGCAGTGGCGGTTTTATGGGCGAGGCAAGTGAGGCGCGGTCTCCCTTAAACATTTGTAGTAAATAATACTCAAAAAGGTATACTTTTTGGCTCACTAGCTGATAGCACATATTTTGCTAAAAATTATTAACGTATTTATAATTTTATTTGAAAAGAAATTCATCATTACAACTTTTAATAATATGAATTATCATTTTATTATATTGTTCATTATTACAAGTATTAAGTCAGAGAGGTGCGTCTAAAGTCGCCTCGGAATGTACACTTGTGTACATAAATTACAAACACAACCGTATGTATGCACGTGACTGTAAATAAGTAGTAGAATTGCGCATGCGCAATGATCATCGAGAGGCTCGTTTTATATCGCCTCTGTGTACTAAAAATAGATGACGCGGTATCATGGTCAGCCCGCAGCCGTGGCACGTTCAACACCAAAACACATTATCACATTTTTATCAATTGTTATTGGCTGGGCATTAACGTGATAATAAGTTTAAATTATACTTTTTAACTTAATGAGTTATTGTTTTTATTATTATTAACTTAAGAAGTACAAAGAATTCGTTTTTAAAGAGTTAATTTTACATTTAAACAAGTTAAGTTGATTTCAATTTTAATTATTATATTTTCGTATAAAATAATTTTAATTATTAAATACTTTATTATGAAATTACTAATATTACCAATGGCCGTTATTTTTCACCGTCGTGAAAGATATCCATTAGTTGATGAGTTGTTAGATAGTATTATTATTATAAACTATTTATCTATCTTCTGTCTAGCGAGAGAGCTCAACTTCTTAGAGTATCCAAATTATGTCGCTCGTCCCGAGGTCTAAATTCCCGCACCATGCGGTGAATTCCACTTTGACAACGAGGATAGCTGAGTACGACGGTATACGACAGCGGTAAAGCACGATTCCGTACGTTTTACCTTTTTGGGAACACGATTCCGTACGATTTTGATCAAACAATAATAGTTTGTCAAAAAGACCCAAAAAAACAACACGATTACGTACGATTGTCTGTGCAATGTTGCCATTTAATATTTATTGTCAATTTGTTTAAAATATAAAAAAATTGTAAAATTGTAAAAATGTAAAAAAATAATTATAATTTAATACCTTGGTATTTATTACAAATCTTGACAAATATTTTATTATATTTTTATGAATCAAATATTTGTCATATTCGTTAATTTTTTAGTCTAACCGTTGTTTGTCAGCTAAGGCCATTTTATTGAAACGCTCTTTAGATGCGGATCTTATTTTTGTGCAGGTCTCTTCTTGTGTTTCCTTCAGAACTCTGTAAGTTCACCCAGTACGCCGGGCGCCGGCTCCGGCATACTGTACTTGGAGTAACACTCGGCGACCGGCCGGAAAAATATAATCGTCTGTTAGGCTTTGGACCCTTACTTATAGTTAAGTATACGTGAAACGTACGTAAAACGCTATAACTAAGTCAAATAGTCAAATACCTACGTAGCCTTATGGAAATCTGGCAACATTGCACTAAACTCTTGGGTACAAAACGTACGGAATCGTGTGTCTTAAAATGTGCACGATTCCGTACGCTGATAAGGACCGTACGGAATCGTGTTCTACCCATACGACAGGTGGCGCTCGGGCTGGTATAGTGGTGGGAATGAGTGAAAAAATACGAGTTTTGATCTCTGTAACGATACGCTCTCTCGCTAGACAGCGTATAGTGAGTAAAGACTAGATATTATTATACTTATTACTAATTAATCACTGTGTAGAAGATAACGCTGAAGTGCTGAATAGACTAGACTGTTCTTTGTGCAGTCGTTGCCAGATAAATTGGCACGCGGCGGAGGAGCGATAACGGAAAATCAGGGGTTCTTCGTATTTGGATGTTATTAGTGAGGTGACTGTGGCGCGCCGTGCGGTCGAAACAAACCGTGACTAGTTTGAGCCACACCTACTGAAAAGCACCGCCACCTCTGTGCCAATTTAACTGGCAATGACTATAATACCGCGTTATTTTAGAACAATTTATTATTAATTCAACGTTTCCTTAGAAATTAGAAGTCCACCACAGACCTCTAGATTCTAGTAACATTTACCTCAAGATTTGTCTTTTTCCATAATAATAATAATCCTAATTTCTACTGTGAAGGGGCCTGCTCGTGACTATTTAATAAGGGGCAACATTTAGGCAATTTGTAAGCTCGTCGCCGCCACCCGGTACCTATGTGTTAGTCGTAAATGATTATTAGTGTGCAGTCTGTGGGTCGCGAGAGATAGGTATACGCACGCGCATGCACATGTCAACGTAATCGCCAGACAGAAAATTACTAGCGTGATTTTTTGCTCAAAACACACTTTACAGGAAAAATTCTCACACCTCGTAGATTGGTCCGATTTTCGTAATTTTTTTTTTGTTAGATAGAGGAATATTTTTTACAGGGCGCATTGGACTTCGATTTTTGATTACGTTGCTAAAAACAAAAAATAATACAAAAACTAAAAAGTTGTAAAAATGGGTTAAGTTCAAACTTGTAACATAAGACTTAGAAAAATAATTTTTAAAATCCAAGTCCAATGCGCTCTGTAAGAAGTCTTCCTCTATCTAACAAAAAAAAAAATTACGGAAATCGGACCAATCTACGAGGCGTGAGAGTTTTTCCTGTAAGGCATGTTTTTGAGCAAAAAAACAGGTCGCGTGCAGGCCGCTGAACTAATAACTAATGATATGTTAACATATCATATGAGTTCTAATTAAATCATTGTAAATACTAATTAGATTGGTAACATTAATAATTATAGTTCAATTAATTTGGCAAAAATTATATTGCTCGTACACAATTTATAAGTTATAAATGTTTATTAACAATATACAAATTATTACTTTTTGAAAAATATTAAATATAGGTATTATTTTAATTTTACCTATATGAAAACGGGAAACTTATTTTTTTTTAACTAACTTAACTTGAGTTAAAAAGTTAATTTTAACTTTTGGTTAACTTCTAACTTAGTTAAATTGGTAGACAATTTTGAATTAACTTTTAAGTAACTATTAACTTAATTTAGATTTTAATTTAACTTGACTTAACTGAGTTGAAAATATCATCAACTTGTTCAGTCTTGAATTAATATTATGTTTATGCGTCAACTCTGAAAAAAAAACAATATTATAATATTAAGGTGTTGCAACTGCAAACTTGTGTGATCTTGTAACATCGGGAAAATTACAATTTTATAAATGATCAAGACACGATGCAAGCATGTGCTCTAATATAATATAATAAATATGTATCTTCTTCGAATTCCAAAAAAGCGAATTCGGTTTCAAAGTAGATCTCTTCTATTATATCTATGATAAAAAAAATTCTTCTGATGAGTCGGTTAATGAGTTACATTTTTAATTCTATATAATATAATATCTATAATGATAACAATAATAATAATAACAATATGAAATCGGAACGTGCAGTCCACGCGCATTTTCCGCCCGTCAAACTATAGTATAAGTACTCCATCACTGCAGCAACAGCTGTTTCTTGTACATAGGTAAAATATTATAAATCGTATACATCGTAGAACGGATAACTACGGACAAAGTGTTTTGTGCATGGGACATTATTTGATTGTACATCAAACGAGAGAGTCCATAATAAACACGTTTTTTTTAACGTGAGATTTTGAGGATTACCTTCAACGGTCGCCGATGCTCGAACAACACTTCAAAAATAAATCCAGGAGACACGATTATAATAATATAATAAAGTTGGTATCAACTTATT
Source organism: Neotoxoptera formosana (assembly GCA_022818045.1). Lineage (NCBI taxonomy): Eukaryota > Metazoa > Arthropoda > Insecta > Hemiptera > Aphididae > Neotoxoptera > Neotoxoptera formosana. Next base: position 43,158,509 of record CM040630.1, on the reverse strand, counting down.
TTTTTCTGATCGAAAACCATTCAAAATGTTCATTTTATGTATACAAATATTATATGTTTATATGCATTATTAAAGTATATACGCATATACTATTGTATGTGTAACCAATTTTTAAATGTACACGTGTATATAATATTATGACGTAAATAACCTAAGTAGACATCTATAAATTATATCTAATAATTATATATCATATCAAATTGTAATAATACACAATTACTATGGGACTCAGTACCGATTTTTCAAATTTTCCGCATTCTATAAAATTTAAAAATTTAATTTTTTATTCTAGTTGCCACCTTAATTATAATAATTTTCTACTAAGCTACTGTCTGATATACCTATTTAGGGGACGGGGTAATACGGTGTATTTTATCAACAAAAATCACTACACAAGAAAAACTCTCAGAAATCGTAGAATTGTCAGATCTGATAGAAAAAGACTTCGTGTAGGCCGGCGGATTGAACTCCGATTTTTTATAAAATAATTTGTAAAAAAAAAGCTTAAGATTGTCTTATTTTTAAAGATATTATATTAAGTTTGAAATTAAAATATTGAAAAAAGTAGAACACACCATGCGGCCTGTCAACAATTATTGTCTATTAGTCAAAAAAAAAATTATCAAATGGTTTATCTTACAGAACAGTATCATTATTTCCTTAGATCGTACTTTTGTGTACAAAATTATACATTGGCACCGGTCTCCTTATTATATGAGTACAATTTAATGATGAACATTTTATAATAGGCAAATGGTATTTTACTATTATTCTTATTAAAACATTTTAAAAACTCTAAAAATAGTCGCTCAAGTTTTAAATTGTTGTACATTATTATTTTCAAAAATATTATCCACTAAATAATTTACAGTAAAAAGGGAGGATTCTTATTTGAAAAAAAAAACAGAAGTTTATCATATCGCCATAGCCCATGTGACACCCAATTAAGTAGTGTAAAAGCATTTAAGAATTTTAAAATATAGTCTTTGAGTAGGTAAGTTTAAAAATTTTAAAAATCAGAATTTGAAAAAACTGATTCATAAACGGAAAACTGTAGTGATGAGCAATATTGGTGAGTACCAAATCACACTGTTTACACGCGTACGGAGTATCTACACATTAATGTTCTTTTTTTAAATAAAATAAATGTTGTCATTTTCGTGTTGTTAATATGTTTTTTCTTCGACGACCGAACTGCATAATGTCGCATTGAATTATGTTTACTATATTCTAATGATTTTGATTCGCCGATTTTTTAAGATTATTGCCGAGTTCCAGGAAGTAGCTGATATTTCCACCACAATACACGCGCGTGATATAATAAAAAAATACATTTTCGACAGAATATAATATATTAAATGATCAAAAAAAAAAAAAAGTACAACCGAAACCTCAAACGAAATTTCAAACAAAAATACAAGCAAAATATTATGATATTTTATCTGTCAAAAACGTATAAATTGTTGCGATTATTATTTATTACAGATGAGTGAATACTGAATACCTATAGTGCTGTTTAAACCAATTTCACGCTCGTATGGGTTCAATTCTAAAACTCTCATCGGTCGTAATAATATTGTTAAACTGACTCGGGGTAAAAAAAAACATTGCAAAATGTTATGAAATGCACACGACGAGACTATTTTTTTAGACTTAAAAACCTTGACAAAAATTTAAAACATAATAGGTATAATATTCCGTATGTCTAATAATTTGGACTAAACTGTTATTGGACGAAATTAATATTGAACAACGTTTTTATAATAAACTTTTTTAACATAATTGTTAAAAATGCTATTGAATACTTTAAGGTGGTAATGGGTCATGTGTTCGAATGCCATAAGTTCGAAAGTCAAGTGTACGAGAGATTGTCTGTTTGAAAAATTAAATGTTCGAAAGGTCGTATATTATGTACGAAATTAGGGAGATGGTGAATTGGTAAACTGCGGTAAAATTAACCTTTTTCGAAAAGTTGATATGTACACTGTACAAACTACAAACTTCAAGCAAACAAAATCAAATTAAATCCCGGGTCTTCCATATACTTTGTAGATAGCCCTTCTTTTTGAGTATGGCGCCAGATATTTTGGCAAAAGTGAAAAAAACAAGCAGAGTGTGTTACAAATGGAAAGACGTCATTGATAGCGTTGAAGTCCGTTATTATTTCAAGTTCCTTATTACTTTCGAAATTAATATTATTTTCAATCGCAAAATTATTAAACATATTTAGCACTGTTTTATAATCATCTTCAGTTTGGTTGGTCATCTGCAGTACGCGTATACCGAAGGTACACAAATGTTGATCACGTTTTCGTAGTCGTTTCTTATCAAACATGAACTCATAATTATTTACGAATAACATGTCCTTATCGTGTATACTTTTAAACGTCTTTAAACTTGCCATTTAAAAAAGGAAAATCACTTACACAAATTATATAAAAAATTATTTTAAAACAACGTGCCATCGAAATTAGGTTTGATGCTTTTGGAATGATGTATCGAACGGTACTAATTCAATAATATCTATAACACGTAAAATCAATAAAGATAAAATTTTGTGAAATCCAATATAATGAAAACGCGATTAATATGTTATTTGTGTTAAGTTTCATGTATCGATAATTTCGAACATACGACCTTTTGAACATTTAGTTTTCGTACAGACAATCTTTCGTACACATGACACGCTACCCTTTTAGGTACCTATACGTCTTGTCTATGAAAGCACTTCGAATCGAAATTTGTCTTTAGTTTTTTTTATTTGGTTAATAATTGATATTTTAGGATGACGATTTAGGATGCGTTAAGTTGCGCTGTGGATATAATATTAAGTCTACCAAAAAATGTAGAGATGTGATGAGTGCGGTAAATTAACGAAGTCAATTTTTTTACTGGTTAATTTTATTTTACCATTGAAGATGTATTGTGATCACATAGGATCGCTTATATTAATTGTAATTAATTATGATTTATGAAACATAACATGTTATCGATTTGTATGGGGGCTGTCGCCGTATTGTTATATGCAACGGCCAACGAATAATCACATATAAGTACCAAAATAAAATGCATCTTTATATGCTTAACTAATAGTTAATACGTAAATATATATATAAGTATATATAGGTATATCAAACATAAGTACCTACATAACCTGCTTTAATTGTTAATTGTGATAATGTGTTCTCGATAATCGAGATTTTCCATTTTCTAATTTATCACCAAGAAAATAGTACCGTCTATGATAAATCATAACTATATACTAGCTAAGGTATCGTTCACAACCAGATAATATGTCTTAGTATTTTTATTGATTTATCGCAAATTGTTGAGTTTGAATAAAATTCTCTGTCTCTGTAAAAATTACTGTAATTTAGTATAAAAAAGTAAATTATAATTGTACTTTCCGTTGTGCTATTTTCAACTAGGTACTGTAAAACATTTGAAATCTGCACATAATATTTTAAGCGACGATTGACAAACAACATATTTCTCGTGTATAGATTATTGAATAGTTTGAATTGTGCTGTAGAGTTTTCCACGTTATATATATATGTATTATTATATATTATTATATACTGTGGATATTATATAATTTCGGACCTCGTCACAATTATCAATTCAGGGCTTGCAAACGTTAAATAACATAACGTTATAATATGTGACAAAAAATTTGCAAACGTAATTAAAACGGAAAACAGTAAACAAAAATAATTAAATACCACAAAACATAACGCGCAAAACGTTATTTGTAGAATTTATATTAAACAAAAAACAATGCAAGGCGAAATCATTTAAAATCCATTTACTTAAAAGTTACAATATTGGTTTCGTAGAAATATTTTTTCCGCGTTAGCAATCGATCCAAGAAGTTATTATATTCCGGGCCATTTCCCGCACGAGACCGCATTTTAACGAAAGGACGATAAACGCCAAAAATCTCTAATATACCTAACGTTTAGATTGTAAAATATGACGTAAAACAAATTTCTTTTCAAATCCAACGTATAGGTATAATGCAGATTATACAGAATCCCGGGTTTCTGTGTAAAAGTAAATTATTAATTGTACCGTGTTATTTTCGGCTGTAAAACATTTTGAAAACATGATTTAAATATTCAATGGTCGAAGTATATATTTTAAGCGACGCGCGATTGACGAATAACATTCGCTTGTATAAAATACTATATTGAATAAGTTTGAAGTAGGTACCTCTGGTTCTATGATATTATATACTATTACGCTGTAGTGTTTTCGACATAATGTCATAATATATTGTAAGTATTATAATTTTGGACCTCGTCGCATAATATTATATTATATACTGCAGATTGACTGACACGTGTTCCGCCCGCGGGTAGGCCACCGACTGATTTCACTCCTTTTTTTTTTTTTTTTCAAAGAGCAGTGAGCGTTGCGCGGGATAACTCGGTAAAAGGATACGCGCGTGTGTGCGTTTTGGAATATCTTGCCGCAATGTCACCCGAAAACGGGCGGCACTACGACGATAGATGTATACAAAGTAATATTTTACAGAGCGGCAGCGGGTACTTATATTATATATATATATATATATATATTTGTATATTATGTATACCGGCCGCCGCCTAATTTATATACATAAACGACGGTTCTCGGAAAACTAAGGGTTGTCCGTAAACTTAGGCGTAACGTGCAGGGTCGGTAAAAATGTATAATATTATGTCTTCCCTGAAATGGAAACATAAAATGTATAATATACATATTATCGGTTTGAGCTGTTGCAGACGGGACACACTCGCGGACTGCGTATATTATATTATATATTATTATTATTACTGTATGTTACAATATATTATGGGCTGCGGCAGTTGTTTGTATCGCATAATGTCGTTTACGCTATATAATATAATACAGCGTCACTCGCCGTATTCTATTCAACGAGACCATATGGGTACACTTATTATTAATATACGAAGAGGGACGGGTTTTTTTTTTTTATTTTTCGTCAATGCCCAATGTGTCGTTGACGCGTTTGGTGTGCAGATATCGGCCAAGTGCAGCAGACGCGGAAGATATTAGGTATGTAAAATAAATACGAAATGTTTACGATTATTTCTGTGCAGACGTGAGGTTCGACCGAGGATATTTTATACACAATAAAGACGGACAAAATGTACAATGCACTGTAGGTATGATATTATGTATCATGCGGTGCATCCGAATTGCATGCAAAAAAAAAAAATAATCATAATTTGGAACGTCCGAATTGCATGCAGTCTGCTGACAGGAGTCTGCAATGCGAATCTTTATTTATTCATAATTTCAAGATAATAATAAAACCAAAAAAAAAAAATTTTACAAGCCATTATTTTATTCATAAAAAATACATAAAGCAGCTTATATTTTTTTTAGTCATAACTTTGACTATTTGTTGCCTTTTTTTTTAATATAATAAATAATAATAATACACAAAAAAATACTTATAATATCGTCATATATGTGAGAAAATTATATATTATTGTCACTATAATATATTTTTATTGTTCTATTTATTTTTGTATCGGCAACGCCATAAATACTAACTTTTTTGCATACATAATCCTACTTATTTCCAAATTTCGAAATATTTTCGTCATCGCTGTACTTATAAATTCGGGATAACGAACCATGTTAATGATATATGGTTCAAACGTCCCGGTGCCATTTTTTTTCACACCGGTTTGAGTTGGCGAATTCCTAAATAGCGTATTGCACTCGACTTTCGCAATAACCCACGCCTACCTACAATCTTTTCGAAATATTTCATATTCAAATAAGCGCATTGAAGTACTTAGGTAGGTACCTACTATATTTGTTCTTTGTTCGAGTGTAGATATAGAAAATATGGAATAAATACAAATTTCTACAAATTTTGTACGTATTGCTATGCACGTGTTGCAGTGCACAAGGGCCGGGTTGAACAAGAATTATAAATAATATATACATTGTGCGCATATAATATTATTATATTTTAATATAAATACGTACAAAATGTGCATTTTCATGTCGATTAGATGTCATCGTATATGCGTCCAGAACCGGAAAGAACTGCCGGTGGTCTATTATACAGGGCGGAATTATTATCCTGCATCCTGGCGTGCTTGCACGAATCGTGTATATATATATTGTGGTTACACGAAACTTTGGTAATAACCCACCTTGCATACCTACACTTCGGTAGCAATAATGGTAAAATTACGTGTTCGATATTCATTACACTATTTTGAAGACCCGTGATGAAAAAAGATTTAAAACAAAATACTTGGGTTTAATTATACCCAGATGTTAAGTGTTTTTTTTTACCTAGGTACAAAATAATTTGCATATAATATGCTCGTTATTTTAACGACTTTTGTCATTAAAAAAGTCAAACGATTGAAATGTTTATAAATTGTTCTAAAAGAGCAAAATATTTTTAAAATGATATCAATACTAAATAACATATACCACCTTCATTTACGTGAATGTTTCCGCATTTCCGTAATTTTAAAACATCTACTGCGAATTTGTTGGTCCCCCTACCAAAGTACAAACTTGTTACTATTTTCTATACCAATATTTCACCATCAATAATATTGAAAATTAAAGCATTTTCCGGCATAAAAGGTGGCTTTGGAGCTCGGACAAAAGAAAATACAAATATACGAAATGAAACGCAAAACTAAAAATGTTTTTCGAAACTGAAAGTCGTGTTTGGTATGTGATGGTGACTGCATTGAGGTAAGCGTGTTCTGGTCCGTTCCAAGTCTTTCGTATGATATAGGTAGGTACATTATGCGTTTATAAAATATGTAATTTATATTTTAGTACTTACAACGTAATCAGAGGCGAAATCACCAATCATGCGCCACCTTATGGCACCCCTATAGCCTATTATTTATAATCAAAGAGTCGTATTTGTTACAAATATAATACGCAGAAGGGGTCATTTTTTTTTTTTGAAAATGACGATAACAAAAAATAATCACACCTGATGTGGGAAAAAAATTGTTTTTTCTTCCAAAAGAACATATGGATACTAATCGTCGTTGTGGTATAAGAATACAGCTTGTGGTATACACACCTTTTGTACATTTTTAATTTTCATAATTATTATGATTAGGTATAAGATATAACAGAGCATGATGCATATAATTTAAATATGATGAATAATATTAAACTCGTTATTCAACGGCACGATTTTTTATTTTAATATAATACCTATATTATGAGGTATTATCAAAATATTATTAAACGCTCAATACTGTAGGATAATGAAGCACACGATGCAGCCAGCACACAACGTATCTTTCAAGCAGCTCAAACAATATATTATCTCTTATTATAATATTATAATTACTATTGTGCGTATAAAATAAATTCGGGCGAATAATATTACTATACATAATACATATAGATCAACTGCAACAATAACCTTCCGACAATAATATTATTGTGCAGAGACGAAGCCCCACGCGGGCTTTTGAAACGCTCCGAAGCAAAGAATAAGAAATATCGACATAATTTATTATATTTCAACCGTCATTACACATAAAAAAAAAACAGATTAAATGTTAAGACCATTAATTTTTTCAATTTTAAAACCATCGTCATAATATTATGGAGGATGAAATTCAGAACGGCTTTGACTGGGGTCCAGATATTACTAGAGGAAACTGCATCAATATAAAATAGATATGGCACCGAGAAAGAAAAATTTTTTTTTTTTTTAAATTGGGCAAAATTGAGGAAAAATGCAATTAGAAGAACGTAAGAAGGTACGAAAAAGCAAATTTAATAGCAAATTGTATCGCCCTTTGCAATTTATTTTGTAGTTAAATATGCATAAAATGTTGAATTTAAAATAAAGCTATGACAAGGCTTAAAAGCTCCAAGGTTCCACGTAAAATTATCTTGCTGGAACAAAAAAAATTAAGTGTGAGCAATAATAATTTTTTATGAGTGATTGAAATAACGATTCATCATTAAAAGATTTTAATTACTTTGTTGTAGTAGGAAACTACTTGTTTTTCCTCTACGAGGAAAACTATAAATCATAATTAATATGTTTTTAGGAAAAAATAAGGAACTAGCCTTTAGCATTATATTTTATAATGTCAAATATCAATAAATAATAATACATCTGCCTTCATACAAATAATAATAAACAACCACGGTAAAGAAGCGTTACGAAATCAGTCAAAAAAAAAGTTGAAAAAATATTAACCATATATATTATAGGGACTTAACTTAAACTTAAACTTTTCACCATTATGCTTATATATATTATCATATTTTCCAAAAGCAAAATTACATTTTTTAAATATTATAAAAAAAGTAAACATTAATACAAAAGATTTTTCGATTTAACTACATTCAATTTTTTACTCACTACACATTTTATTATGACAAGACATTTTTGCTTTTATGCTGTGTATGCCAGTGCGTGTCATTTAGTCGAAATAAGCCATTTGGTCGATGGATTAGTGATCGAATCGTTTTTTGATTGAAAAACAAAATATGGTCGAATGCGATTTTTGGTCAAAGTATTATAATATCGGTGTATGTTGGTATATTATGTTATACGTGTCTTGCGACAACGATTAGATTACTTTTTTTATATTATTTTAATATGAATATCAATATATTGTACCTATATACCTATAGCATCCATGCATCCATTGAACATATCCACGGAGGAATGTTATTAAAAATATAAATACAAATTAACTATGCTAATACTGATTATGTTAATATTTTATAAATTTTTTTATCAAAAATATACAGTAGCTTGATAATTTTGTTCAAAACATCAAACTCAACATATTTTACTGCGGTATGGAAATAGTTACCTCGAAACATATATTTTTCGATCGACCATAATATATTTCAATTTTATAGGTACCTACATGACATACGTGTACAGGGGCGTATTTAGGCACAGCGGCCGTATAGGCCCGGGCCTATGGCGGCGACATTTGGAAGGCGGCAAATTTTAACCATTTATTTTAACAAAATTACAAAAAGTAATTTTAATTTGACAAAATCAAATTTTACTAATTTTTTGAGTAGTAAAATTATTTTCGTACAAATTATATAAGTATGTTATATAATTTAGAGTTACAATAGTTAAACCGTAAACATTCGCGTGCGTTCGCTCAAAATTAAGCCGCTACCTACATGTACCTACTATATATTATACACTTACGAAAAATTTTAAGTTTTAAGTATAAGTAGTCAATTTGTAAATTTCAAAAATAATTTTGGGAAGGATGGGAGGGGGGAGGCGGCGATTCGGAAAGTGCCTATATAGGCGGAAAAAGCTTAAATACGCCTGCACTGTACGTGTATTCGATCACTACATAGATTTTCGATTTTCGATCACCTCTCCCCCGTCCCCGCTGCACGAGTACCATTACCTATACAATATCATTACGCGTACCTAGTTTAATAAAATATTATATTTTTTATCGCTCCGTTTCAAACCCGCGGTCGTAGGCAGGCAGGCAGGCAGGCAGGCAGGCAGGCAGGTAAGTATATAGAGGTACCTACTAGTATTTCAGCCGCCATTTGCGCAGTCGCCGAATACGTACAATAATATATCGTGTCGTATAACGCACTTTTTATATATATATAACTTCCCACTACTTACCTCTACCCGGGTACAGGTACATACGCCTCAATCGAAGAAGAGTTAAGAAACGCGCACTGCACTGCAACGGTACAATTTGTATTTTTGCGACGACGGTTCTCGCGTCGGGCACACGCGTATAATATTATTATTATTATGTGACGCGTATATTATATTATTATTATTATTATTATTATTATTTTATTGATTCTGGTACTATAATACCTTTATATATATACCTACACACATTTTTTTACACGTTATTCATTATTCATCGTCCGTTCATCGTAGTCGTCCGACGAAGGTATTCTGACTACACACAATAATAATATAATAATACGACCTAATACCATAATATATCGTATTATAATATTACGTTTTGATAAAATTATTATGACCGAGATAGAATAATAATATAATTACCATAAAAATAGAATACAAATCCGTGTTGTGGCGTTAAAGAAAAAAGTATTATTTTATTCTACCGGTAAATAATAAACACGAATTTGTAAAGATATTGGTCTAAAAATATACCTTTATGCCTGCGTAGGTTCTATTTTACTCATTATTTACAAAAGATATTATGTTAATCTAACTGAATATTCCTAAACTTTTGTACGGTCACATTAAAATACTTTTTTTTTATGAGCATTTAAAGTTCGAATTCTGACATAGTTCATAATAGGTAATACAAGGTTGCTCAAAAGTATTTCTTATTTTCTTATTCCTAAAAATTTAAAAATATATAGCCGCATTTTCTTTGTTGCAGATATTTGGAGTTCAAATAGATGGATGAATTGGATATTCAAACAAAGATTAACGGTTTTAATTATTTTGTGTTCATTCAAAAATATTTTTCGTGAGGAGTTGAAACTCTTTACTCGTAATTATTATAATACTTAAATATTTTGTAAACATAATCACATTTTCAAAACAATTATATGATTGATGTTGAGTCAATTTACCTTATATATAATATGAATTTCAGTGACTTACACAATGACGATGTACACTCGGCACATACTGTGCAGCACAGTGGTATTGGTTATTTTCCCGTTTTTTCTTAAAATCGTATCACGTATCATTATAATTATTACCAAATTCAAAAAACCGATATATTTTTAAGCAACTTTGATAAGTAAACTTATATTTTCTACCTCTAAAATTGACCGATTTATAACAATATGTAAAGTTTGAAAAAATACACTTCTTTTGTCATTAAAAAAAAAATTAAAACATGTCTTGATAGTATAAATGACTGGAATATAATTTAATATCATGTACTCTTTTTACCGGAAGTCTTTGTTTTGTCAAATTTCATTATTTTTAACAATATTTTTGCATACATTACGAACAGATCCTGTAATATCGGTGGGCCAACTTCATGGTCATCCTAATTAGTCAGTACATTAATTATTATTAGGTAGGTTATATATTATCTAGAAATTTTAAAAAAAAAGAATATTTTGCCATTAATTTAATTTTTTAAATAATTAAAATAAGTGTTTTTCGTGGTGTTAATATTTATATATTTTTTTAAACAAATCTTAACATTTAAATTACCTACCTTAATTATTTTTTTCTAAATTAATAATATAATAGATGTTGTATATAAAAAAAAAATATTATTCTTAAAGTGTTTTTTTTTGTATTATTATAGGTACCTACTCATTATAAATAAGTAACATTTGATAACAACGTGCAGTTCAAACTGTTAAATTATATTATTATATTCAAGGTAACGTTTTAGTATTTTACTATAAATTCAATAAGAGTAAATATAATTGATTAATTTTACATATTATTAAGTTAATTACCTAATGGCGATACGAACAAGTCACGAGAACAATATTGTAATGTTTAAGTTAGAAAAAAAACTGGACTGTGTTTTTTTCTTACCTATATAGAGGCAAGTGCAGTACAGGCTTAATTCGAGCTTGTAATAATACGATTTCCTTTATATTTATGTTCACGTCGTGTTGACATCGGCACATTATGTCAGAGGATATAATATTATAATAAGTAGGTATAATGTATCAATAAAATGCTAGATTTTGCTAACCCATTTATACATTTTTCTAGGGCCCTTCACTTATCCTCAAGCAAGTATGCCGGTGCCATTTTGTGGGTACACTAGTACGCATTGCAGTCTCAATCAAATAAAAAAAAATGTGTTAATTTAAATTATAATTTATAAGCTAAAATTATAATGTCTTTATTCGTTATTTACGTAGTTCATAACTTTCTGCACACAATAATATTCAACAAAATGTGCACTAACAAATCGAAAAATCATGGAAAATTTTATACGATTGAAATTTAATAAAACAATCACTAACTAGTTCTATATAACACCGAACCCTTGCTACAAACCTTATTAATAACTAATTATAATATTATTATTATGTCACACGGAAAACTTAAGTGATCAACGCGTAATGCGGATAGCCAAGTCGCCTGTAAATATAGGCACGACGAAATACGTCATGCGACATGTATAATAATTTTATCCCTCAGTCGATAACGTTGGTTTATATTATTTATCACACATACCTACACATTAAATTATATTTTATAACTTTGACTTGATAAATCAGACAACGTTGCACATAGGTGCACAATGGCCATAGTAATTTTAAAACGTCCGCGATTGTCGCGCAGACAATGTTATCTGTTTTTGAGCATCAAACTGGATTTTAGAAAGACGACAAGTGTCTATTTACAGCTGGGAGTGTTAAAAGATCTCAAGGATCCGACGCCAATAGAAAAAAAATAATGAAATGCGAATCAAGTAAAATATTATGTACTCGTCCTTCGGCAAAGGGGCTTTTATAGCTCGCACTTAAAAATCCCATGGCCGTTTACTGTGCAATAATATAGTATAGTGACGCCCAAATACATTTTACTTCATATATTTGTCGAAAAGACTTCAACTACAAAGGTTTTTAGCCTACACGAACTTAATACCGAAAAATTGTTTTAATGATCTTCAGTCCTACCTATAATTTATAGTTATTGCAGCCCTGTTAATTTGGTCTTTGGCTACGGACAATATTGTAGTCAATAACTACTATATACGTTGACTGGTCGATCAAAAATGTTATTATTTTTTCGAATGGTTTGTGACACTATGTCTGCTTTAGTCAGGCGTTTACCTAGATAATAAACGACTATCCAATAACAATAGTATCATCAGTGCCTACGTTACACGGTCAGAGTTATTAACATCTGCAGGACTAGCTATTTTCAATAATTTCGCTGAATATAATAGCATTAAGGCCCCCGGTGCCCATGCCATTATCTTGTCTTCAAAAACACACTTTACGGGAATAATGATCATGACCTCGTAGAATCAATCAAATTTTTTTTTTTTTTTTAACTGATAGGGGGAAATATTCTACAACCCGCGTCGATCTTAGTTTTATAATATTTTAATCACAAACTTTTAAATAAGCCTTTAAAAAAAAGACGCTTTTTTACAAATTATTTTATATTATTAAATTTAAAATAAAATAAAAAATCTGAGTTCAATGCGCGGGCTGTAGAGTATTGTTGTTTATCAATTAAAAAAAAAAAAAATTATCTGAAAATAATCAATCGACAATGAGTTATCCATATTCCCGTTAGGTCATTTGCGTCTGTCGAAATTGGCAACTAACAATTCGTTATTAAATAAAAAATGTTGTTAGTTCTATGTCATAATATTATGTACCTGCGAGTGAGTTCTCGTCGTTCATAATATACGGGTAGTAGAGGGTTCTCGCTCACACTATAATAACCATTCCAACGCATTCACAAGATCGTCCGAAATGATATATGTGAATAAGGTTGCCAATAATTCGCTCCTTAATAAATAGACGGCATGCTCTTCATCGTGTGGCTGTGAGTTATTAATTAATTAATTTAAAATCCATTTACTTAAAAGTTATAATATCGGTTTCGTAGAAATATTTATTTCGCGTGATTTAGCACGATCCACGTCGATTGATCAATCCAAGAATTTATTATATTCCCGGCCGTGCCCCGTATTAAATATTATATTTTTCTCTCAAGACTCGCACAACGTTTTACTTCTAAACAACGACGATAAGTCGATAACCTCGACGATTCGACGACGTTTAGATTGTATAAAATAACGTAAGACGAAATTTCGAAAAATGTAAGCCCTGAAAATACGATCTTAATACAAGCGTAGCGGTTATACTATGGTCGCGGTGGTATAGTAGCGGTAGTAGTACGAGTAGTAGTAGTAGTAGTAGTAGTAGTAGTAGTAGTAGTAGTAGTACGAGTAGTGGGTATAATATATTGCGTTTTGTTATTGTGCGTATTTTATAATAGTATGAAAAAAAAAAAATAGCATAATAGAAAACGAGGAATAAAAATAAAAAATAGTAGTCGCGAACCGAACCGAGAAGAGTACGAGCTGTGACGGTATTTCGCGGGTGGGGAGAAGAAAACGACTCGCGGTCGTGGCAATCCGGCGGCGGCGGCGGCGGCGGCGGCGGCGGCGGTGAATCGCGTTGACCTACGTTCGGAAAGACGCGCTCGCCAAGCACCGTTATATTATTTTATGCCGAAGACGCGCGACGGTCGGCGATATTTTTTTTTTAATGTTATGCGATCGTTCCTTCCTGCGTGCTGCTACGTCGCATATTATTATCACATTAACTCGGGACTTTATGCGCTAAAAAAAACAATGAAGTACATAATATAATACGTGTGCACAAGCTCAAAATATATCTGCTGTATGATATGCAATTTTATCTTCAAATATAATATTATATTATGTATGGAAATAAATCGTATTGGCATATAATAATATTATTCGATCGTATTTACAGCGTTTTTTTTTTTGTATTTTGTCTTTGTACCATGTGTGTGTTTATCTGCAAACGATAGTGACTTGGCCGAGTACGATGTCTATAAGGCAACGCGACCGCTCGAAAACCAATCTTTTATTATTGAAAAAGAGTTAAATAATATTAGACCCGATCGTCATAACAAATTCTAAATATATGTATGCGAGGCGACGGTGTATGCGGCGGCTCTTTATTTTAAAATTATTGAAAATTTGTTGTTTGTTGATTAATATACAGTAAGTACGCGTAATGTGCATCGATATGCTTAAATCCCTTAAACACGCAAAATCGTAATAGTTTAGTAAAATATATTATGCAAAAATATGCAACACACATTTTTGTATTTCAAACGTATGCATCACGACACGAATTATTGTATCGAATCAGATTTTAAATATGCAGCTTCCCAAGAAATATTCAAATGCACGATGATGTTCCGAGCTCTGATACCTAATCGTTATTATTAATATATATTATTATCATTATATTATTGTGTACGTCAACAGGCGGCCAATGTGCCGAGCCCCGGTGGACCTTATGCCGGAGTTTTCACGACGCCGCCTCGGTGTGCTCGTTCCTCGGATCTTTTTCTCCACGCAGAATCATATTACACAGTTACCTTTCATAAAATATCATCATACTCAAAGGCGGGCAAGTTCATAAAAAAATTGACTTTAGTTTGTAGAGAAGCCGACGTCAAGGTCAATAGCCATATAGATAGTTAGTTAACACACGATGTAATGTTAAACTCTGTAAGAAAATAAAGTTAATATCGGGAAAAATTTAAAACTTATTTCAGTATAATAATATTAACTCAGAGTAGTTAATCAACTGTTTTTTCTAGTTACCACATTATTCAGTTCAGTTGAGCGACTCTCAATTTTTGTATATTATTTTGTTAAAAATGCCCGTGTATAATAATATCAATAAAAGCATACGCTGGGCCCTAATAGTAATAATTTTACCTTTAACGGTCCGTTCGCGTTTTCATATTAATATGCGCTTTCCAACGAACAGCATTTCATTTATATATTATTATATTATGCATAGATAGCTGGCGCCAACAAAGTAAGATATTATGTTAAATGAAAAAATAATTAAACTAATAATTTACACCGTCGTCTGTTAGAAACTGTTATGCAACTGACAAATAATATTACAACCTGTTATCCTATAATTATAATCATTTAATTTGTTTAAAAAAAAAAAAAAAACATTGAGGTCATTAACCGAGATATAAACTATCCTATATCTCAAGTTGGACCAAATTACACACGTCGAGCAAAAACGTATTATACAGATCGATTAAGAGTATATAGTTTCGGAGTTCGTTGCGGACAAACATCGTGACAAGACATTTTAATATATTATATACATAAGGATTTAAGGATTATTGTGTTGTACGTATACCTATACGGTTTTCACTTTGTGTAATCGTTTAAAAGAAGACGATAACAATATAATCCTAGTTCCTATTATATACATGCCGGATTATATAATTATTATTGTGGTACCTACCTCTACCGGGTGATCCATTTAACGTAAAGACACTCGTTTTAAATAATGTTTAAAAACTATGAATGTTTCTTTTTCATAATTTTATGTAATCAAAAACTATAGTTTTCTAAAATCTTAAAATTTTGATAATCGGAGTGCAGTGGTACAGGGGTAGTATCCCGAAATATTTTGGTCCACTACTCGTCTAAACTTTAAACACTATTATAAATTTATAACTAATAAATTACTTGTCAGAAATTTGATTTTAACAGATCGAAATACTCTGAATAATATGTTCTTCGTAAAAAGTTTTTACTCTGCAAGATTGGATAGGTACGCAAATGAAATATTTTCAAAAACGAAAATGTTTTCTAACTATAATATGCTGAGTTTCTCGCATTAAATGGAGCACGCCGTATTTACCTCGTGAAAATCACGAACTCGAACAGGTGCAGTAGTGTTTGGTCGCAGGTAGGTAGGTACCACCTATACTCGGTAAACAATAATATATAATATATTATAATATATTATGACCATAATAAATATAGAGGAACAGAGTATTATAATGCACTGTAATATACCATAAAACTACGTCCGACGGACCCACCTTAGGACGATATAATATTTAAAAACGTTTCGTTTTGTTTTCTTCTTTCTTTCTTCGAGTCCCATCAAACACGTAGAATGCCCAAGAGTTTGTACCTACCTATATTCAGCTGTATTCGTTCGCATTCTTTTCGTATCGCATTCGATTCGAGAGTCTTACACAATCGTCGAGCGAGCACGTCTTCCAGAATGTCGACTTGGCTGGCCATCGTCGTCATAATAATATTGTATAATATAATCGTTAAACCGCTATATTGCATTGTTTTGGTCAAATAATTATTATTCAAATATGACCGAAGACGGTTTTTCGTATCTTAACATAACTATTATAATATGTGTACAAAAAAAAACAACAATTATTTCGATTTCCATCTATAATAACCAACGCGTATACTTACGCACACGATTCGTTTGATAGTGATAAACTATAAGTACCTACCCTACCCACGTCAAAATAATATACACGGGCCCCCAGCACCAGGGGCTCAAATCTTTTTTTTTAGAAGTTTACCAGCCGGCCATCGATCAATTATGAATTTTACGAGTTAATCATACTGCAATATTACATAATTATAGAAGTAGCTAGTATACCATTATCAGCTACTATAGGGTCCACCGCCATATACAAACATTTACCGACAATCAAAATTTTTATATTTCTTAGGGGTTGAGCAAGACGTACTATCTATCTTCTTTTTGCGCCATTACTCAGAGCCGCAATAGAACTGGCCAATATATTCTTCGTGACCTTACAGTCTTCTTTATCCGAGCGGTCAAGTATTTTTATTACTGTTATGTAAGTATACATATTAATGATATAACCATTAGGTTTTTTCTTATTGGCTTTAAAATCACGAAAAACGAGAAAACTTAACACGTCGACTGCGTATACCTACGTCTTTCTGTGCGGTTCTCACTCCATTAGAACATTCGAAATAAAATACACATATATAGGTACCTGTAACCTGTACATAAATGTATAACCACGTGCACATAGCAAGTGCCAAGTCTGCAGTCTTACGTAATAGTATATCTTTGTACGAAATACGTCGACAACAATAAAATATAATTTCAAATAATCTTCTTCGTGGAGAAAGTTTGTTAGGTATTTGCCCGTATATAGGTACATCAAATACGTATATAGACGACGAATACAAAAAGTCTTAAAATTCGACTTACACAAATAATTGCTAAATACGTACGAAATATTTAAATAAATATTTACTCGTGTATAAATAAATAAATAAATAAATAAATAAATAAATAAAATATATATAAATTATTATATTATGTCCACGCAACAAGATCGTCAATTTGTTTTGTCGAGTGAAAAAGAAATTAAAAATACATTATATCGAGATGATGATTCGCAGCGAATAGCTTAAGCGCCACCCGAAGAAGTCAGCTCTTGAAGAAATAAAAAACGTTCTTAAAGACAAACCAATATGATTTATATGACGTTTATGCCTATAATAAATATAGGAAATATATAGAAAAAATAATGTATATATATTTTTTTAATTAATTTTATTTTTATGTTTTAGCATACTTCTGCTAGAACAAGTTTGATATTTTATGTTTAATTTTTATAACGTTACGTCAATGTAGTAAAGATATAATAATAATATATCATACAGTAAGAATTATAATATTATAAATAATTCATATTACATTATAATTTTGATATTTTTATTAAAATATAGCTGATCCTACACAGCGTTGCCCGCGATAAAAATTAAAGATTTCCAGTCTATTTATTTATCCAGTGTCTTAGACTAAGTTAAATATGTGAAATACACATATATAATATTTTAAATAAGTAGTCATTTGGTGGTTTTGACCGACTTTAAAAATATACAGGTCTAAAATTATATCCAATTATAATAACTATTTTATTTCTGTAACCAATGAGGCAATCCTATAGAAACAAAAAATATTAGTTTTTCGTGAATCGACCAATCCTTGTAAGTTGTGTGAGTTCCTCTTAAAAATTTACTTCCAAGTGCACATTTTCGTCGTTTTAGTATGTACCGAATTTCAGAACCATGACAGCCAACTGTGGATTCCTTACACACACACACATACGCACACACAAACAAACAAACAAACACAAACATGTCTTTTATTTGTGTAAATTGATAGAATACAAACATAATATATATTATAATTTATAATGTATAGAGTGGGCGATAAGCAGTGTTTGAAATCGCCACATTTTTTTTTTCGTGACGATGGAAATATAATACATTTTTATTCCTACTGCGATTCAAAATGTATTTATATACTAATATAAACTAAACACTATAAAGGTGATCTTGTTTGAGTTTAGTAAAATTGTAAGATAAGTGAAAAATAAATAATCATATTATTAGGTACCCATTGCAGGCGTATTTGTGCAGTGTTGTGTCATTATTTTCTATCAACTTATAGTTATACTTAGTAAAAAAAAATAAATAAAATATTGACAAGATTGTTTTTTTTAATATTTGTAACCACTGTGCAGATAAAATATGTTGTATAAAAATTAAATAATTGTAATACGCACATCAAGTATTTCAGAATCTGTTGGGTTTTTTTTTACAGTATTTTCAATATCTTTGTTATACACATTATTATAATATACGGGTGATTTTACCAGAGAGCTGTACGAGATAATATAGATTAGCTGTCAGTTCCTATGTACACGGGTACTTATAAAACGTGATATGTAAATAATATAATAGGTATGTAAGTCAATAGTTCCTTTTATAGATTATGAGCGGAGCGATGAATATATATTTTGTTGGTTTTAACAATGATTGAACGATGTGTTTTTCATATTTGTGTCTAGAAACACTACTAATATATTTATATATGTAATGACATTATAGAATATACCTTTACTGTGTAAAGTTCAAATATACACAATTATTCGATAATATTTACAAAGCGTTGTAGTCGGGTGCACCTATTTAGAAATAATTCGTATAGGTACACGTGTCTAATAATTCTCGACGCGTCAGATTCTGGGCGGAGCGCAGTAGTGTTTTTTGATTTTTGTGATTTTTTTTTTTAAATTATTCAATCGACAACTTCGAGTATCTGGTAGAAAATTGGTTTGGTTGGTGCATTCGGTTGGGAGGTACAGAGTAAAAATGTCCCGGTATTTTTTTTTTTTTATTAAAACCGGGGAAAACTAAAAAAAAAAACCTCGTAACGGGAATCCAGTTTTTGAAACAATCGATTTTGTTTTTTTGTTGGAATACAATTCAAAAATTAATAACCGCACGTGGAGACTCGATATTTTCACCAAATATATATTTTATATTCGAGTTTTATTGACACGATAAAAATGTACAAAACATTTTGGTAGCACGCCACTACATTAATAATTCTACAAGGGAAATCTATGAATCATAAATATTATGTTTTTATAATGTCGAATATCAATAATACATCTACAGTATAGAACCTCGATTATCCGAACCTCCGTTATACCGCGAACCCGCCTCTATTATTCAAACTGCAATAATTGGCGTTTGCAAAAGTTCAGCTGTTATCCGAAATTTTCGGAAAATTTTCTTTTCGTCAAATGAAAATTGATAATTTTATCGAAAAATTACCATAAATATATGTCAAATAATATGTATATGTAATTAATAAATGTAAGTTCCTAAATAATTAATAAAAATAAATTCTAAACAATGGAATTTAAATACATAATAGTATATAATAATACAAATTTTTTTATGATACGTATAGGATTATGGTAATATGATTCAAATATATATCAACATATTGTATACGTATGCATATTATATACAATGTATTTAACGATATTTCCATTATCCGAACTTTCACGTGTCCGAACTAGGTGCGGTCTCGATTGGTTCGGATTAATAATACAAATAACGAGTAAAACAAAACGTTAACCCGGATTGAAAATCTTACAAAAACAGTTCTCGCAGAAAAAAAAGTCCAGTCCTGCCATGCCCTGCCCTGCAAATTTATGTGTAAAAAACCAATCGAATTTCCTGCCACTATTATTACACGCCACACAATAATAATATCATAACGTGTGCCTCCTATGTGCATACTGCACCCGAGCACGCGCGGTATTGTACTGTGAGTAGGTTATACCTGTGTCGAGCCTACGCGTTATATATTATATTATTCTATTTTATTTTATTTTATTGTTTCGTTTCGCACATATTATTATTATTATTCGTCCGTCGGACACGTCGTCGAGGCGGTACATAAATCGTTATATGCACATAATAATATTTATATACATATATGTGTGTGTGTGTGTGTGTGTGTACACAAGCTCGCGCGTATTTATATTATTATATACCAACCCGGCAGCATTCACACGACAGTGGCGGCGGCGGCGGCGGCGGCGGCGGTGCAGGCGGAGCAGTCGGTATAATTTCTGGTCCTGTTAAATGTCATCCGGTCTCGTTACGACCTTGATGTACACGTTAATCCAGTTCGACTTTGACTCGGCACCGATGTTTTTTTTTTTTCTTCTTATTCTTTCTTTGAATTAACGACGTGTCGTCGTCGTAGTCGTCGTCGTCGTCGTCGAGCTCCAAAGTGTACCTACATACACTGGAAAAGTTTCTTTATTATTATTTATTTTTTTTTTTTATCAATATTTTCCGTGTGATGAAATGTTATTATATACAGAGATAGATTCACCGAGCGTGCTCCTCGCACCCCCGGGTTTTCCTTTGAAAGCATTTATTCGAATTATAATTTTTGGCGTTTTTAAAATATTATACTCTCATAAGCCATATATTTTTGATTTTTTGAATTTCTTTCCGCCGTATTTTATTTATCTTATTCACACTTGCAAAAAATGTCGATAGTTAAATGACAATATACTGGAGCATGCTCAAACTTTTTTTCTTCGGTTATACAGTTATTAAAAATCTGATTTTTGGAGTTTAAGGCCGCGTATTTTTAAATTATTGATATCTTCGTACTGCTTAGTATACAAAGAGTTTCCTGTGATGATACAATCTTCTGCAGTTTTCCAAATGAACACTCTTCGTTTATGTAAATCATTTATTAAATAACTTTTTTGATAATTCCTAATTCAAAATTCAAACGAGTATAGTTTCTTAGTTGTTTAAACAATTATGATGCAGACATCAGCCCTAAAAAATGGCCTTACAAAAATATGAGATGGATATAATGTTAGATATTACATAATATTTGGATTTAGTGTTAATTATTATACTTGGGCAATTTTTAAAAAATATTTATGTTATTGATAGTTTAATATTATTCACTAAAACGTTCAAATCACTTTAGCCGAGCTAAACCGATTATCATCATGGATCTATTATATTTATAGTACATACAAAGTTAAATGAAGAACTCACAATCTACTCGTCCGAATTTTGATCACAAAATATTTATACAGCAGAAAAGCGGTGTTAGCATTTGAAAAACAGAAGTTTGTGTCTCTACAGGACACTCTCCTTGATAAGACAAGTGCGTATAATACAATAATACTCTCTAGAATTTAAAAACATTGTCTTTAAGTAGTTAGGTAAGGTATATTTTAGAATTTTCAAAAATCATGCTTTGAGTTAGGTACCCATAATAATATTATTTAAGAAGAGAAAGGGGATGTGCGCATACTCGGCGAATCGTCTTGTACACGAGCATAATATGTATATAGTCACTGCAGCAGACGATGGTGGTGATAATAATATCGCCATTCTCCAGCAAAATGTCGAAGCCTTCGACCTATAGGAGGTCAGCATCGCGAGTATTCTCGCAAAGTTCTCGATGTCCTAACTGTCTGCCAGTACCGCGCGGTGGAGAACGATTCCGAAAATTTGCGGAATCGTGAAGATTTTAATAGCCATTGACATACATATACACGATTCCGCAAATTTAATTTTCGTACACACGATTCCGAGTGATTTCAAACGCAACTTAGTTGCCATTACATTTTTTAATTGACAAATTATGGCTTTAAATTGATGGACTTTTGGCAATTGACGCCGTACGAAAAAACACAATGTTTTGGTTAGGTCAAATTAATGCTTTTTATTTATTTGAGATATACTCTGGAATTATATCAGTAAAACAGAGTTTATAGGAAATTTCATAACCATTAATTTGATACCAAAACTTTTGTTTTTTCGTACAGAGGCAACATAATCAATGTTATTGCCAAAAGTCCATCAATTTAAAATCGTATAATTTGTCAGTTAAAAAAATTAACGGCAACGTTGTATTTATAAAACTACGCTCAACAGTGTATACAAAAATTGACTTTGCGGAATCGCGTATCAATGGCTATTAAAATCTTTATGATTCCGCAAATTAGCGGAATCGTGTTGCAGCCGCAGTACCGCAGCTGCAGCTGTTATTTAAATCCGCGTGTTTTTAAATGGTAGATAGGTAATGAGTTTACACCTTTATTATAATATATTATATTATATCAAACGGTCGTCGTCATTTATCACCTGTCAGAAAACTATCATGATAATAATAATATTATCATCGTGTATGGTACGGCGAGTTCGTGTAGCACGCTGTGTAATGTAATTATTATTTTGTTTACTCGCCCGTACCGGTGAATGTGTGTGCGGGAAGAAAGTCTTCATGGGCAGTAATTTAAATGTTTATACTGCGGACATTAGCCCTAAAAAAAATGGTTTTACAAAAATATGTGACAGATGTAAATAATACTCACTTGAATTTTAAAAAACTGTCTTTAAGTATGTTATGTAGGTATATTTTAGAATTTTCAAAAATTATGTTTTGAACAACTGCATCATTATACCCATATTATTATTTAAGAAGAGAAAGGGGATGTGCCTGCTCCGTACGAGTCGTCCAAGTACACGAGCATAATAATATCGCCATTCGCCAGCAAAATGTCGAAGCAGCTATAGCAAAATCTGCGATGTCGTAGATACCCTGGCCAGCCTGTACCGAAACTGTTGTGAAACTTATGGTTGATTTTCTTATGATAAAAACAGCCTTAGACACATATTATGGAATTATAACAGAGTTTATAGGAAATTTCATAACCATTAATTTGATACCGAAACTTATGTTTTTTCGTACGACCGCAAGATTATCAATTTATTATTGTCAAAATTATATAGATTTTAGGTCATAATTAGCCTACCTATTAAAAAAAATAATAGCAACGTCGCATTTAAAATCACGCTGAATCGTGCACTTTTATGTTTATCAATAACTATTAGAATCTTTACGATTCCGCATATTATCGGAATCGTGTTGCAGCCGTACCTCAGCTGCTATTTATAGACTGTACGCGCTTTCGTTATTTAAACGTGGTAACCGAGCCTCCATAATATCCTCCAAGCCCATTATAGTGGACCTATTACCTTTGGTACACAAAGTTAAATAAGGCACTCGATTTACTCGTTCAAATGTTGATTCAGATAGGTACGTCAAATTATTTTCTAAATATATTTGTAAGGTATAGAAAAACGATGTTTCCATTTGCGCCTGCGCTTTACACAGGGGCGGCTTAAGACGTAGGCGACAAGCCTAAGGCGGCATTAAGGACACTTTTTGTCATCAGTATGATAAAAGGGGCGGTAAAATTAAGTTTTGCCTACGTATAAAAAATCACTAAGGCCGGCCACGACTTTACACATTACAGTCAGACTTATCGTATTCGTTATTCAAACTTGGACTTATGATTGATTTCCAGATATCAATTATTGTCAAAATTATATCAATTTTAAGTCAAAATTAGCCTATTAAAAAAAAAATAATGGCAACGTTGCATTTAAAAATCGTGTATGTTTATCAATAACTATTAGAATCTTTACGATTCCGCATATTAGCGGAATCGTGTTGTACCTCAGCTGCTATTTATTCACTTTACGCCGCGCGTTCATTATTTAAACGCGCGTGTTTCTAAATGGTAGATAGGCACTGTATAGGCGGGTGTATAATGCTTTATTATAATATAATATAATATATTATTTCAAACAGTCGTCGTCATTCCTGACCTGTCGGCCATCGTAATATTATTGTCGTCGTATACGGCACCTCCACAATATAATACATACCTACGGCGGCGTGCACTGCGCGTAAAGCGCGCGTTATTGTATATTTTTGTTTATTCGCCAACCCGTGCGACGGACGAGCGTGTGCGGCGGCAAGAAAGTCGACGCTCGTATTATTATAAAACCGACCATTATAGCGATAAATCCCATTTGACCGACTTCGAGAATCGTGTGAATTCTTGAGGCTGCAGCAGCAGCAGCAGCAGCAGCAGTTTATTGCCGCCATAAACATCGCCTACCCATAATAATAATAATAATAATAATAATAATACGCAGATATAGCAGAGGTACACGCCGGGCTGCTATATTATATTTATATTTATATTATATACACACGAGAAGGACGATGCGCAGTATACGGCGATAATATTATATTATTATTCGCGCGCAGGCTCCGATGTGTCGTATCTCACCTGTTATAAACAATGGAGCGGCGGGTACATTATTATTATCTATATATTTTTTATAATATACATTATCGTCTATACATAGGTACCTCCTATATTACAGCTGCGGGTTAAAGCTATAGGTAGGTATAATAAAAAAAAACTGTGTGCAGTCGACGACGACTCGAAAGTACAAACGCACATATATATAGGTTAGCTGGTTATAGGTACCTACCTACTTCGAAAGTTTTACCCGTCGATGGCAGCTACTCTTGCAGTGTATACGATGATACTGTTGAAGTGATAGGAACTTGGCAAAATGATATGTGATCGATATATTATAACGATATATAATATAGTGTATATAAGTATAAGATTAGTTATTTTTTTAATTATTCGATCGACAAGTTTTTATTTAATGAAATCACGATTAATTTATTATCACTGTCCTCGTAATATGATGTAATATTATATAAATGAGGAAATTGTGTGATATACGAGCGTAATATTATAATGCATCACGCCAATAACCGCCGACAATCACGGAAAATCAGAATTTATTTTTAATATTTATAAAATAACATTTTTTTTTTTAACTGATATATATATAATATGTAGTTGGATTTGATTAAATCACTTAAACGTAATTGTTTTAAAGAATTGTTGATATTCATAACTATGTAGTTGCAGGAACCTTCATCACATTTTCGGATTGATATTATAAGAGACTCGTCAAATCGATAGATGGATTGAAAACGTAGGTTTATTTTATGACTGAATGTTTCCATCGACGAGTACGGCCCATATATGGGCTGTACGTACTTTTTTTATACGAATATACTGCAATATTGAAGGGATAGAAACTTAGCAAAATATAATATTACTTGCCTACCATCAGTGTAGTAATCATAATAATACCGTGTAAGATTAAATTGTTTGTCATTAAAACCAATCAACACGTTTGTTTAACAAAAACATAGTTAACATTATATGATACTCTACTTACACAAATATATAATATTTAGCTGGATTTAGTTAAATATAATTTTTGTAAAGAATTGTAGATATTTATAATACTATTGGGATAGTCTCTTTCTGTCACATATTGGGATTTATAGAGTGACAGGAACGTAACAAGGGGGTTTTAGGGATTCAATCCCCCCCCGAAATTTAATAAATATGCTTTTTTGTTTTTTCAGTTATGTTATTTTTTTTTTAATAAAATATTAAATGTATAACCTACATACAATTGAAAGTTTTTGATAAGAAATAAATAATACCATAGAAAGTGTATTAACTTCTTATTAAATGTAGAACCCTAAACCCCCCCCCCCCAAATATTATTTTGTGTACGCGCCTGGAAGATGATATAGAATATAGATCTGGGATGGCCAACCCACGGCCGCCTTTGAAAGTGTTGTGGCCTGCAAGATTTATCAAACATTTGCAAAAAAAAAATTATTACAATTACTTATTGTATTATTTGTATACAGATTGTAAATTTTTTCTATTTTAATGAAAAAAAAATCGTGTCCCGCGGGTTTGAAATGTATTTCCTGCAAAGGGCTGCAACACGATTGCGAACGTTTTACCTTTTTTATAACACGATTGAGAACGAATGTCGCTTATCAAAGAATTTTTTGTTTTTAGCAGAAAAACGAACGATTGCGAACGATTTTTTAGACTATGTTGCCAAGTTTATATAATATAGTGTATATTTTTCTGAACATGTTTTATTTTATTCATAGATTTAGTTAAAACATTTTTTTTAAATACAAATATATTGTGTATAAAATATACATTAAAAATAAAAATAATAAAAAATAATAGTTTTTAAATTTGTCTCTGGTTGAAATTTCCAATTTTTTGTGAATATAAAATTCAATTGCTATGTATTTTATATTCATTATAATTTTTGACAGTCGATGAAATTTGAAATTGAGCTTTTGAGGCCTTATATAAGATTGTGTACGTTGTTTTTGATAGAATTTATTATTATTATTATTTATTATATGATTTGATTATTTAAAAATAAAACAACATTTGGAAAAATAATATCAAATCCATTTATATTATATAAATATAACTGACAAACACCAAATTTGGCAACGCCACACGAAAAAAGGCAGGTAAAAACGTTCGCAATCGTGTTACGGGAAAATATCCGTTCGCAATCGTGCCATTCGCAATCGTATAACACCCTTTATAAAGTGACCCGCGAAATCATTTGGGTTTGCCACCATAGCCTAAGGAGGCATTATTGACACTTGTGTTAAAGAGACGGCATTTTTTGACATCGTCATGATAAAAAGGGCGGCAAAATTAAGTTTTACCTACGTATAAAAAATCACTAGGGCCGGCCCTGTGAGCCATCCCTGATATAGATTATGGTTTGAAATATTTTTTGTCAAATATTAAATCTCGATTTGCAAATTGATTTTTTTTTTTTTTATCCAAGTAATAATTCGTGATTAAGAGAGGTTTGCGAAGAATAACGAACTATACCTAATAATATATTATTATAATTACCACCTTCGCGTCTAATGCTTATACTTATGTCATTATCGAGTAGGTACTCGAATTATTATCGCGTGCAGGTTAGGTAAACCGGTAGGTAATCAATTTCAATTGCAACGTAACATATGCGTCGTCCTTAATAATAATTATTGTTGTCTCGCAACTGTATACTTATTCGATGTATATTATAATATTATCTATAAATAATGAAAAATGTTTCGTCGATGGTATTTGATAAATTACACGGTAACATACGTATAATATTCCACATTGCCGATGGGTTGGGATTGCAGTGAATCGTTGAACTCGTCAATCGGAGTGTGTTGATCTTTCGGGTCGGTAAAATTACAAATTACACCCACAAATGACTGTCGGATTATATTATAATATTAATATATTATACAATCATAATATTATGCGGTACGGTACAATGGCTAAAATTTTCATTAGCAATTAAATATGGTTTACATACTATACGTCGTATTATAATCTTTAATTTTAGGTGTTCGGTGCGTGTTTTCAAACGTGGGTTGGGCGATTAAAATAGTGTATAATAATGCGTACACCTAACTTGAATAATAATCAATAATAATAATATATATAGGTACCAATTTTGTACCTTTACACATTTTAAATTTGATTTTGACCGATTAATTGTACTATTACATGTACCTATAACCTGCAGCAGTAGCGATTTACACGAAATGAATAATAATGAATTCCGTAATGTTCGATTAGAATTT
This sequence comes from Neotoxoptera formosana, assembly GCA_022818045.1. Taxonomy (NCBI): domain Eukaryota; kingdom Metazoa; phylum Arthropoda; class Insecta; order Hemiptera; family Aphididae; genus Neotoxoptera; species Neotoxoptera formosana. Next base: position 43,130,216 of record CM040630.1, on the reverse strand, counting down.
TATAATATCGAGGAATCCTCACCAAGGTGTTTGTCACACCTTTGCCCATTACAAGACAACGCGTGGAAAAAAACGCGAGCTCACAAAGTTCAAGATGTCATTAATGATTGGAAAGTGATTTAAGAGTCGAGACGCCTGATATAAAATGCAAAAGAAAGAAAACAATATTTTCGTATTATTTAAGTTATAAAAAAAATTCTATTTACAATAATAATAATAATAATACACCGAAAACGTCTTATAATATATTATAGTATATTGAAAATAATATAATATTATTATGGTGTATAGAAAATGCTAATAGGTACATAACATTCGATGGAAATTGCGCGTATCTCTATATCTTCAGTTATGATTTTTTGTGTTAAACCAAATAAATGTATGTTGAAAATACCCGTTTTTCTTAAATATTTTTTCGTTTTGTTTTTCCCCGCGTTTCTCAAAACTATTGCGTTTTTGTCGTTTTCCGCACTTCCGCGGCGTAAATCGCTGGATAAACAGATTTCACAAACCTTGCACAGGTACATGCAGCGGAATTCTCTACAACGCAAGTGCGATGCAACATAACCTAATAATATAAGAATCGTATGAAAAGGAACAATATGAAAACAATGAAAATCATATATGATAATCGTACGAACGTGTATTCGTTCGCGAGCAACGGGAAAGAAAATAATATAGGACTGTTGACGTGCTGTCGTATAAAATAGGTGTCCCTATATTTATATAATTGTTTAGGTACCTACTTATATAATAATACGTTTAATATAGGTAGCATCTTTCTTTCCCCCCCCCCCCCGATAAAAAATACACGACGTGACTTCTTGAGGATGTTTATATTATTATTGAATATCACCTACGAAATCGACTTGACGCTTACGAGACGTGCCTTCCTCGATAATCCCACCTCACACACGTGTTCGGGCCGCACTCTTAGATTACACTCGGGAGGCGCACGCACTTTTATATTATAAATAATTATTATTTTTATCGTATGTACTGCTGCTGCAACAGTGAGCCTATTATTAATATATATATATATATTATACACGCTGCTGCTGCTGATGTAACTATTTCATTTTCCAGCACTATACTATTTCGGGGTTGGACATCGACGTCGATTTGCATACATACGCCCAATAAACTCCCATCGCGCGCGCGGTCGCCCGTCGTACTCGCCACGATTTTCAGAAACTGGTTTGGAGAGAAAAAAACCGAAACCGATTACTCTATTAACCGCCCTATATGTATATATTTCGATCGGTTTAATTTTACGTGGCGTTAGATCAAACATTATTGGTAGGTATAATACCAAGGTACTATTATGGACATTAAAATAATGCGTATATTATATTGTAATAGCGCGTACACGAGTGCATTGGAAATCCGTCACTGGATATTACGTTTCCCGTGCGACGATATAGCTCATGCTGCAGGTACCTATAACGTTTTCCAGTCACGAGTTTAACACACACACAAGAGTACGCAAAATATTATAATATACGGGAATGACTCGACTCCCGTGAGTTCTAATCTCTTTATAAAAAGATATTATAAAAAAAAAAAAGGTTCGCAATGTTTGCGTGTGTCATGCGCGTATTATTATTGTTGTATAATATACCTATTTTACTCCGAGCGAGTGTGCGCCGCGTGTTTGTCGATAAATATAAAATATACCGTCTCATATATTATTATAATAACATGTATAACATCTAGGTTGAATATGTTAAGAGAACAGTACCTATAATATAGCCTATGGAAATTATATATACACGGAAATCTACGAGTCACATCCGCTAACGCGCGTTTCATCATTTTATTCGGAAAATAATTTATATAATGCCCGCTCGTAGAAAAAACTCGCACTTTTATTCGAGATCACAATAATATTATATATATTACCATAGACGACTGCAGCTAACAGACACAAAATACGCTGGCAGATATAGCAGGCAGCACTGACCAGTATGACCGTATTATATAGGTAGCGATAGTATCATAATATTATAAACATAATAATAATATATAAATTGATTTTCTAATTTAAACGACGGTCGACGTTTTTTTTTATATAAAAGTAATATCAAATATGGAATGTATATACGCAGGCATAACGGATAGTTAAAAACATAATATTGTGCTATACATTAAAATATATACCTTTAAGTTATTATATGCATTTAATTATTTCGACACGTTTAATTATATAGGTACCTTCAGCGATATTATGTCAACATGTCTGTTTATAAGACGCGTACATAATATGTCATGAATAATTAACGGAATCGTGCCGTTAACACCACTGCACATTATTAAGACATATTATAATGTGTTTAAACGTCAGCTGCAAGAAAATATGTTACTTTATTGTTTAATGTCTTTGGTGAGTACATATTATAATAATAATATATATATTGTAATTGTCTGACACGTCATAATCGACCATAATATATTAACTCGATTGATTGTTATTAATTGGTAGAGGTGGCTACATTATACTTACAATAATTTAATTTAATTTAATGTGTTCTATATGTCCACACGATATTATATAATATGTTGCATAATTTAATCATTTAATTTTGATCTGCCAAATTTTTGATTTTCAATGAAACGCATTAAGGGGACGCTGCACGTGTTGTCTCCGTCTTAAAAAAACTGTTTTGAGCGAGATAAAACCACTCGGGCTGCAGCGCAGTCATGAATGCAAAATGTTCACCACATAAAAACAGAAAACTTTAGCTGTACAATATCGTTTTTATTTTTTCGGAAAAAAGTTCTTATTGTTTCAAAATCTAATTATTTTTGTGTTTTTCGAATAACTTTTTTTGTAAGTCAGATAGTTTTTGTTATGTTTGACATATAATATGTTGTAAGACGGAGACGACACACGTGTGGGTGTAGCGTCCTCTTAAGAAGTACGACCGTGCGTCATATATATATATATATAATAAAATATTTGTTAGTTATAAGTACCTGGAACAATCAACTACACAGATAATAAGTGTGTATTACAAAATTACATTTTACCTGTTTTTTTTTCTCTTTATCGATTCAAATAACATCGATGGTTATTAGTTTAAAAATCTTATTTACACAGTCGTTTTCTAATATTGACAATATTATATAGGATACCAGCTATATATAGGCGTATTATACGCTTAACTCAAGTCGAATTGGATCATTTTGTTTCTTTTAAGAAGTCGACGATATATTTTATGTTTCATAGTGTTGTCTGGTCGTATTATATTGTAATATATAGTGCTTATCCTATACATGTATATCAGTCGCGGTATGTGGTGTTTCGTTTTACTTCCATACGAAGACGAATATAATAATATGGATAATAATAATTGTATATAATATGCTTATTAGAATACTTATTACGATTTGGTGTATTACGTAACCTGCTATATTAGACTACTAAAACGTATATATATATTTTTTTTTTTTTTTGTAAACAGGCATTAAACGTATTATCGTCGCAGGGATTCGACCTCTAGAATTCAACTCTATACCTTATAATACCTACTTAATAATATAATACACATGTGCACGACGGCGGCGTCGTGGTATTCGACAAAATTTATTGTAAACACGAGTAGGCATAACATTATTATAATCTCTCGGACGCATTATGCAAATCAGTACGGCTATTAGGCGCGTTTATTATTATAGACAGTATATATATGGGTAGGTAGGTTATATTATTATTATTATTATTATTATTATTATTATATATGCTATTCCGTAAAAACAAAACACCACATAGGTATACAGTGTGTCCCAAAAGTCCAGTATCGCTCATAGTATCTCCGTGGAAAATCAATATATTTAAATGCTGTTTTTTTACAGTAATGAGTATAGAAATGCCAATCGAATGGCATAAATTTCAACTTTTTTTTTCAAAAATTCAAAAAAAATTATTTTTTATACAGTCAATTTTTTTGAATTTTTGAGATAGCCATTTTTCAATCATATTTTTAAAACTGTTCAAAAAAAAAAATTATTAAAATTGATCAAGATAAAACAAATTAAGTTTTTGGTTTTCTAAGAATAAGTCATAAAAAAATCGATATTGATTATAAAGCATACGATTCGTGTTGTGCTAACATAACTATATTATTCTTAGAAAACCAAAAACTTAATTTGCTTTAACTTGGTCAATTTTCGCTCAATTTTAATAATTTTTTTTGAACCGTTTTAAAAAATATGATTGAAAAAAATGGATATTAAAAAAATTAACTGTATAAAAACATTTTTTGAAGTTTTGAAAAAAATGAAATATATGCCATTCGGCAAATACAAAATACAAATACCAAATTTCTATATTTAAATATTATATTAATTTTCCACGGGTATATACTGTGGGTGATGCGGGACTTCTGGGACACACTGTATATATATGAAACGTATGCAACCGGGATTTACTTTAATGGACATAATATAACCGATTTCGTATAATGCAGCAGCCAGCACGATAGAGTATTATAATATTATACAATAATAATATAATATACGTATATAATAATAATATAGCCTCGACACTTTTTACACGTCTGCTATATTATATCCTTGCGCGGTTGCACCTATATTTTACTGCAGTTGCAGGTATACCTATATTATGGTATAAACCTCATATCCGTATTTATGCGTTGCGATGTCGACCAGAGTTTTTCAATATTTCTATAGTGCTGCTGCTGCCAGGGCTGGATTTACGACTAGGCCCACGAGGCCCGGGCCTAGGGAGGCAAATTCTGTAAGGAATTTTAAAAAAATCATATAAATATTTTATGCATTATTATGTAATCGCGTAAATTAATATTATATAATATTTAAAAAACTAATAATTATTACTCATGTTTTGTTTATAATTAAAATAAAATAAAATAAATAATTACTACTGACCTGATTTGTTTTTATAATGAAATAAATGTATTAATAATAAATACTACATTTTTTTCTTGGGGTAGGGGCGGAATATTTAAAAGGGCCTAGGGCGACACCGGTTCTAAATCCGGCCCTGGCTGCTGCTGCAACTGCATAATACTCTATACCAGAGATTCTCAAACCTTTTTTCGAGTGCCACTCAATATAATAATATATAGATTATTATTGTTATGTTATTATTATTATAGATCGGGCATGTACCACTATAATGGCTGAAAATTGACCCGTTTAAAATTTCAATACGTATTTAACAATAATAATGTACAAATAATAATTTAGGTACGTTTAACAGTACCTATTATGCTAATAGTTGGCTGATAGTACCTAGGTATATATATGCACACAATACATAAAATAATATTAAATCCATTAGGTACGAACATTAGTAAGAATATTGATTATTATTTTCCGTTATACCACCACGTGGCCTACTGCGCGTACCACTAGTGGTATACACGTACCACAGTTTGAAAACCGCTGCTTTGTGACAGATAGTAATAATATTATATACTCTGCATAATTTTAAGTCGTGAACTATATTATATAATATATATATATAAGTTATACGATTAACATCTGCAGTAGATTAACTGCGATTCAATTATATGCAAAAAACAGCCTTACGATTTGTATATATTTTTTATTTAAAAAAAAAATCCCATTCGTCGAATATCCATAATATTATATATTTGTCTCTCGATTCAATAATTCTCGCTGTTGAGGCCGAGCAAAGTGCCATTTGCCTATTAATCGTATGACGGTGCAGACTTGTTGAAGTTGAGCAATATCGCGTATATTATATTATATTATTATACGTAACAATAATATATACTGCAGGAAAGTAGAAATTAATTTCACATGATGTCACGTTTCGACGATTATAGGTACCTATCGCATATACAAAATTTCCTGGAAAATACGTCAACTATTATAATATAATAATTATTACTGTTATTTCGAATAATATTCAACTTGAACGTTATTATTGTTAAGGAACTGACGGATATCGATTAGCGAGGTGATATTATGTATATTATATTATATAATTTATGTAGTTAATGTATATAAAAATTTCATTTTACGATATATTATTTACTGCAATTATAAATAGTTATAGAACTTTTGCAGCGTTTATCGTCGCCTGTTTTGGAATTAGAGCGTTTTGGATTTTTTACATTTGTTACACTCGAATGTGTATATTGTCTCCGTCTTAGTGACACGACAAATTTTACGTATTTTACGTTTTTTTTTTTTAAGTAGAATCCGTTTTGCTCTTTTATTTTTATTATTAGAGTAAATTTACCGTTTATCAATTAATTTAAAGGCAAACGAATTATCCAGGGCACCAAGAAAGGTTTTCTACTACTTTAGTTTTGAACCACGTTATGAGTATTTTAAAATTGTAAATTCTTTAGTGCTCATCATATAACTTCCTTCAAAATAAAAATAAAACTATTGAGATTACCTCGCAAGGTTTCTTAGACAATATATTCGCGTTTAAATTTAATAATATAGGTCAATTCAGTCTAATATTAAACATAACAAACGAATTCTTTTTTACGTAAGAATGTTGTTATGTCAAGACGGAAGCAACACGTCATGACGTCCTAAGGAGTCTACTGCGCAATAATAGGCGTCCTATATGAAGTGGGTCCAGGAGGTTAGGGTGTCGTGTTGAATTTATATTGTTTACTGTATGAATAATATTGTTGGTATTATAAATGTGTAAGCCAGTGCCGGCCCTAGGGGGGGGGAGGGGGGGCAAGCGGTGCGACCGCACCGGGCCCCGCGCATGGCGGGCTTGTGCGAGGCCCCACAGGCCAGTAATTATAAGCCATTGGCCATATGGGGCCCGCGAAATTCTGCACCGGGCCCCGAAAACCATCGGGCCGGCACTGTGTGTAACAATAATATTATATTTATTTGGTGATGACCAGGATACGGATCATTATAATGCTTAGATTTTTTGACAAGATATAGAAAAATATTTCCACGAAACCAATATGAATGCGGAAAACATACGTTTTATTATATTACGATACAGACATATAAAACGGTTTTGATTATTTCGTTTTGCGTTATTTTTCAATTCGCTCGACGTATCCTCAAAATTTCGTTTTATTCTGTTTGATACCTACAACCTACTTATATATTATTATCATAATAGTTTACTAACCATTATAATATGTTTTTTTATTTTTTAATTTAGGTATAGTTTTCTGTTTCAACAACGTATAGGTACCTATTAAAAATGTCAATCGTTTCGTTGTCATCTATATGACGAAAGCCCTGTAATATTATAGGTATTATATTATAGATAATAACATTTTTGTGTGCGGGAAACGCGTGTATTCACGTATATGGTTTACGTGCGCCAGCAGTGGGCTTATAATTTTTTTTTTGGTATTTTCGAAACGATAACGATTTTCGTCCTGTCAAGTAGGTACTTATACCGACTTCTGTGCCAACCCATATATATATTATATATATATATATATAGGACACGTGTAGTACTCGTACCACGTGTGGTCCACAAACAGCGGCCGCACATCTACGCCTCTATACCATATTATAATATATATATATGGCCATCGCTCCGGGCTCGGTACACAACGCGCAATGACCGAGCGAGGCACTAAAAAAAGTTTATATATTGTACGGCTCGCACGATAATAATGTACGGAATAATAATAATAATAATAATAATATAATGTTATATTATAACAGCGAAAGCCAAAACGGACGTTATCATTATAATATTAGCGTCTCGGAAAACCCGAAAATCCGGGCCCCGGCGGCGATCGCTCGCAACCGGTTTCGCCGAAGGTTAGACGTTGTAAAATAATGTGTATTAAAAAACATTTTATATCAGATTGTCGTATTGGTCGGTCTATTATAGGTACGTATCTCCACTTATAAGATTTAATAGAGTATATAGGTATGCTTACCATCTATACCATGAAGTGAGCAGAACGAGCCGAGGCGGCGAAAACTCGCGGCCCTTATCGCACAATTATACGATAGGACGCAGTGAACTATATTATATTATATTATTTTTACGCATGCAACAAAATGTATGAAATATCTTTGTATGTAGGTATATCATGTTTTATCATTTTTCAACTACGCCTAACTTCGGTTTTAGTTTTTTCCTCAACTTATCGCAACTATACCTAAGGCTATAGGAGCCTAACCTTTTCCGACGAGCAGTTTTTAAAAAAAGTTGCAAAATCGTGATTTTCAAAGAGTCGCACTGGGTGAGATAAAAAACATACCATGCGTAGTACCAAAAATGACTAACATGTTTTACTAAGAAATTTCATTGGAAATAATTTGGTAGGCATTAAAAATACGTGTTAAATATTTTAGACGTGTGGCAGCTCTTCGAAATGTACCAGCGTGGAGGGACGCCAAGGAAGACGCTCATTCGACATGCGCAAAACCGGCATGATCTCTCGTAGAGTAAAGTATTATTATTTAACAATAACACACTAAAATAAAAACGTATTTGCTTAATTGGTGGGATTTTTGACACTAAATTTCGGCTCACCGTTTATTCAAAATCTGGAGAGTAATCTGTAGTTTTCAACTTAAAATAAAATATATCAAGGATGATATCATTCAGTTGGCTTCTTAATTTATTTTTAACAAAGTTCATATTCGAAAATGTTTATTCAAGTAGATCCAAAAATTGTCAAAATTTCGAAAGCGATCGTCTTTAATTGGCTGAAGCTTTCGGGAAAACTGTTCCATACGTCAAATATAACTTGCTCTTCTTTCCGACATTTAGCGAGTTCCGTCCATTTATGGTTCGCAGCTAAAACTATTTTTTCCCTTTCTAGATTTTCAATATTCGTTTTCAAAACCTCGAATTTTGAATACCAAAAGTCGTTAGTTTGTAATTCTATTAATTTTAATGAAAATAGTCTTTTGTCGACAGAATGGGAACGATGCGGAAAATTAATTTGTCTAGTCTCTGCTGTGAGTGGTTATGTCAAGAACATTAACGTGGGTTTATATTTTCAAAAATCTTCAAACCGTTTACCAAACGAGTTTTTTATGGATTAAAAGGCTGATTTAAAATGCTCCAAATCAAAAATACAGCCTGTGCTTTCCGTGTACTCTTTCAGAGATTGAAAACGAACAAGATTTTCGCAAAAAGTTGATAATTTCAGTTTTATTTTTGAGTTCAGAAAAGAGATGTTTTGAAATACCAGTAAAACATTTCTCAATAAATTCTCCATTAGTGAACGGTTTTCCAAATTTCAAAATTTCATGAGACACAACAAAACTAGCTGCAGTCAAATTAGTAGCTTAAGCTTATTTTATATTATAAAATAATTTGAAAATTTAAGTGAAATCCTTATAAAATCACCTCTTAACTTCAAACTTCCTACGAATAATATTTATGGAATTTCAAGAAAGGAAAAACGTATGAAACACTTGTATTACATTTTTAATCTTTTTTTGTATTTTTTTGTATATTATGTATTCCCGCGTATTATAACGTTGTTTTTTGTTGGTTTTATCTAATTGTGTTTTTTTTTGTCTGTCGTCCTGCAGTATTAAAACTGGTAAGATTCGCTCGTGCAATTATCAATATCAACGAGACTTTTTCGGTAAAACTAATTGACTAAATCTGAAAACAGAAATTTCACAGTACTTAATAATAATTTAGCGGGAAAAAAGCGGGAAACTGAAATACTAACTTACTCGACTTCGGATTTGCACAAAATCAATTCTGTTTTTTTTTGTTGTACTTCAAATGATATAAATAATAAAATTGTTTAATAATCGTAATAAGATCGAAACTTTCATCAAATATTTATATTAGTATTTTCTACGGCTACATGATATAACCTTCAAAATAACGACTTTTAAACTAATATAATATTTTTAATTCTTTTTGAATTATGTCGAAAGCAATTTTCTCTGTAAAAAAAAAGCTTGAAACTTCAATAACGATTCCCCGATTGGGCGTAGGTATGGGAGGTACCTATATATGTGTCGTTTTTACGGAAATTTAAAAAATCGTCAAAAATAATACGCTCAACCTAACGGAACGAGAAATTACTAATTATACTAATATATCGTAAACTATCCGACTGCCCGTGCACAGAGGTCGTTCGCTCTTGAGAGTCGTTTTTCAATGATTAATGACTGAATTCGAATTCACCGTGACCTACTGCCAATGTCACGAGGTACACTCGAAACCTTAATCTATATCATAATAATAATATATATGATGCAGCAGAAGCGGGTTCCCCGTTTTCATTGCTAACGAGGGGTCAATATTTATACGGGTGCACGGAGGACCGTCGACGTCATTATTATTGTCTCGCAGTGTTTTTGTTTTGTACAAATCCCAGAAAAACACCCCAAACTATATAATATAATCGAATCGAACATAATACGCAGCTAGGTCCATACGGTAGTGGATATTTTGAAATCATATAATATGACCTTATATACGGAGATACGTATTTCCAACGTCTAAATATATTATGTTTACGTGTGTGTAGAGGTACTACCTATGTACCTATACCTTGGTATTTGTAAAGATTCGTCTTTGAACAATCCCTGCGCGGATTCCAAAAGAAACGAAACGTATTTTTTTTTCTATTATGTTGTTGTTGTTGCAGTAGTGTTCTCGTGTTACTAAAATATAAAGTGACGTCTTCGAAGAATGTGTGCCCGCACGTGTTTCGCTGCAGATTGGTCGGTCGACTGGTCGATTTTTAAACAATATAATATAATATATAAATCTAATATTAATTCGATTTGGTTATTCGTATATTATATGTTCAGACCGAAATCATCATAAACGCGTCACGATGACATAATGACACGAAATATTATTAAACATTACCACAATTTCGAAAGAATTTAACAGCTCGACGAGGCGATTGGTAATTTCATATCGAAAACCTGCAGCACAACTCTAATAATATATAATATATATGACGTTATCTCCAGACTTCGGTACTTAAACCAAACAACAGAATGTCTAAAACGACTAAAACGCAGTTAACGTGAAAATAATATGTCGTTACAAATCGCGTGCTTCAATAATATGACATTCCTGCAATGCCAGCTACAATTAAATCGAAACTTATAATAAGGCATTATGAACGCATTCCACGTTTAGAGTGAGCGCCCGTGTAATCTCGTACTCGAGCTGGATATATTGTTAAGTTTGTTTTTTTTTAAACGAAAGTCTAACGTTTTTAAAATATATAATATTATACCTATTCACGTGGGTAGTCTTGCGATAAATTATTTTTGTTTGCAGCTAGTTTTCGGTCAGCCCTCGTTGTTGATATTATTGTTGTTCCGATCCGACGAATCATCAATTGCCCGTCATCAGTCGTGAATTTTCATATTATATATAGATACCGCCTGCCTACTCGCTTTGAACGTATCAACAAAATGCCAAAACGGTTTCGTGACTTATTATTATGGTTATACACTTATACGCTATGTATAGCTACGGGCGTTGTCCGTGACAAATCGAATGCCCGTGGACTTACCCCTTCTCGAGAGTTTTTTTTACACAGTTATTCGGGTTGTTTTGACCAAATATAAAAAAAATACCGGTTTGAAATAATTGTATCCAACCGTGTAATAGCTATTTCATTTCCGGTAACCAATCCGCCAATGGCAACCCCGTGCGAACAAAAAAAAAAAAAGTGGGTAAGTGGGTATATCGCTCTGCTGTACAACAGGTGTCGTGTTGATCACTATGCGTAATGAGTGGGTTGAATTTGAATTCGACGATATAAATTAATCATTGGACACAAAAAACGATTCTAAGCGAATTAGACGATCTGTCGGCCTATATACTGCTATAATATGTATTTTTATTGTATTATTGCAATTAAAGTAATTATTTATTTTACGATTGGTAAGACAATACTAGTTAAATTAGTTTTTTATCCGAAAACATTGCGTTTAAAAACGTAATTGCGGTGTTCATAAAATATAATAATAATATACTTCAAACGTTTCAAGTATAGATACCCTCACAGATAATTACAACAAAATACCTGACACTTTTATTATTTGTTTCTACAGCATCTAATTTTGTTCAAATTAGAATTTAAGATATATATTATTAGAAAAAACTCTATTTATATAAAAAATTTTAGAATTTTTTTGGTTAAAACGATGAACTACCTCCTTATAAGAAACCTTATTTCACATTTTAAATACTTAGGTGTACAAATGTATCATAATATCAATTTTTAACTACAAAATAATTTGAAAATGATCATGATTTTGAGGAATTTTGTCAGAATTTGAACTTCAAACGATCACAAAAAAAATATGTGCCTTTCCGGTTAACTTTTTTTTTGGTGTTGTAAAAGGTAGAAAAACTTCTGAGGGATCATGGAGATGCCTACTAAATTTTCAAATCTTGGATACAAAATTAATTTTTTTTTATGAATTTCTAATTTTTCTAACTGTACGAGTACCTACTACAAAAAACAAAATCGATTTTGTCACAATAATTCCCGTTCTACTTTATTTTTGTTTTCCCAACTCTTTAAAAAACTGTTTTGAATTTTTAATTTGACCTCTCAGTCAAACCAATTAGATCCACTTATTGCTACCTACCAACTAGAAATCATTGCCAAAGTCGAAAACCGAAACATTTTTTCGACTACTTTTTGTGTGCACAAAGAAAAATTAAAAATCACACACACGATATTATAAAATCAATACATCCAAAACACTCTGTTCCAAATCTAAAACTGACTTGCACTTCTTTGAGTACTAACCGTGTACCAAATATTTTCAAAACTACGAGTGCGGTAGACTTTTGTTTGTGGATAGCTCACACACCACACGGCACACACACACATTGCCTTTCATTAATATACTGTCAAATTATACGTTGTTAGGTTTTGACTTTTACGATATTTTATTGTATTACATATTATATTATATAGTCCCTCGACAGACGGCTCGCAGTTAAATTTTATAGTGAGAAGCGAATACGGCGACGGCGAGTATACCCAATAATATGATGCAGGCGGGCGGGCGGGTATACTGCCGTGTGTTTTCTATATTATAAGAGCGGCTTTTTTTGTGATTTTTCCAATGAATACTCTTTATGTTATACTATTATTGTAATATATTTTCGTACGGATTTGTTTATCGAACGAACCCGCGTGTGAGAAAAAAAAAACCTGTGTGTAATTTTACCGAATACGGCCTGTAATCTCTCGCCGCCGCCGTAGTCGGTTGTTGTATTGAATTCGACGCGTTCTATACGCGTCTTCTTGTGACTACTGTTGTATATATTTGCGTGAGCGCGTGTGTGTGTGTGTGTGTGTGTATATACAAAAATAATATATATAATACAATATAATAACATACAGGTATATACAGGCCCAGCCCCGAAAAAATATTACAAAACGAACGGGGCACGACAATAGCTGCAACTGTACAACACAATAATTGTGTCGGCTCGTCGCGCGCGGTAGGCTATACAATATTATAAGAACGCGTACCTATACCTGTATAATATGAAATACCGACGAAGTACCTACCTATGTATAATAATAATAATAATAATAATAATAATAATGTAGTAACGATAATATGCGCACCACCGGAGCAGCATTCGTTTATTAAAAAATTATTATATTGTTGTTATTATTATTACCATAACACTAATACGCGCTGTGTATCGCGCGTATTGTGCGCCGAGTTGCCGCGACGATGCCCCCGAGGTTGGTTTTCGGCGCGTCAAGACGACGAGCTGCAGAACACATCGCAATATTAATAATTCTCATTATAATAATATACTGTTACGGGTATTTGGGTCACGTATAATATATTTTATGCGTTATTAAACCACAGAGGTACGACCTACGCTAAAATATATTATGCCGGCCGTACCTATATATAGGTAGCATATTATAATATAGTGATTACAAGTCAGCTACAACAACACGCGAGCATATTGCAATAAAATGTAGTAATAGTGGCGTAGCGTCGAGGAAGCACTTTTTTGTTTTTGCTAATTAAATCACGAATAAAATATAGGAAACAGCTGTTAACAGTTGTGAATTACCTTTCGAAATCTCGATCAAATTATTCATAATTTATTTTTATTTATAGTCAATAGTTATAGGTACGCACTACGCATTGCAGTTTTTGAGTTAATGAAACTATAAAATTCACTTGGCTACAATTATAAGCAGTGATGTTCCCATTATTTTTTATGAGAGTATACTATGCCGAAGAACGCCAAAATATAGTTATTTCATTTTTTTTATACGATAAAAGTGGTGGAGAGGTTTAATTAATAAAATCAAATCAAAAAAATTACTATTATATTTTTAATTTATCAAAACAAAATGATAAAAATGAATTATTTAAATAAATTGACAAAAAATTGTTTTCTCAACGATTATTTGTCGACGTATTGGTCAACTGCTCATTATTACTGTCGTTATTGAGCGTCGCTCAACGGATGAGTAAAAACATACTATACTTTACATTTTTAAAAAAAAATTATGTATTTTTTCTTTTTGTATGGTTTCTTTGAGAGTACGTAGTATAACTATGATATTTTAGAAAAAGCTTGAAAGTATACTGCGTATATGTAGTATACCCTATGGGAACACTACTGATAATAAGTGACTGCATTTATATAAGTGACTTTTTATTTTTTTATGCTAAAAATGTCACTGGGACTCGAGAATTATATTATATTGTAAAATGTAAAATCACTTCGCTAGCAAGCTATAATTTCCACTAAAACTTTTATCTCGATACGATTCCCGTCTTACATGACTTTATACGTGTATGAGACAAAAATAGTATCATTTTATGGTAAAAAGACGTGGAAAAGCTAAAATATAATTATTTCACGTATACCTCATATAGTGACATAATTTCATATTTTTCTAGACACAAATTAAATAACAATTTGAAACTGCTAAAACGTAATTGAAAAATCGAACAATTTTAAATAAGTACCTTCTATTATACAGATTTTTTGATCATGGATAAATTGAAGAGTGATCGTTTTATAATTGCCATAGTATCAGCGTCCGACTAGAAAACTAGAAATATTAATTACTATATCGTGACTACAATATTTTCCAATGCTATAATTACACATAATATTATATTATATCCTCAAAATTAGAAAAATTATGGTTCTGTTACCAACAACCGGCCCAACAATTGGACTGCTTTTACAATAAGACAGGGGCAAATGCCCCCCCCCCACCACTCAATTGACAATCAACAATATGTCATTACATACAATTTTTATTTAAAAACCAAGGAATAGACAATAATATTGTTTAACACAATATTCTTAATTTTTTGAATAACAATGCATTTTTTAAACTAGGTATAATACTAATTTAAAATTAAGTATACTAATACCTACGTCTTATTAAAAATAAAACTTTTTTTGTTGCCTATTACAAAAATGTTACCGTCAGAAATTCGTACGTATTAAAATATTAAACCATTTCGATTGGTTCTTGAAATTTATTTAAAAAATATAAAGTAACGAGTAGATAATTTAATATTTTTACTACAAAAAAGTTAATTAAATTACAGCCATCGAATTACATAAAAGTAGTAATTTTGTGACGGTAATGACAATTGTGTTAAATTACTATTCACTTCAACACTATGTGCTTGCATTCTATTCTATTATATATACAACACACAGCACAGTGATTTGATAATATAATATAGGAACACTATTGTCGTGCCCTTGAAAATCAAATCCGAAACCGTCAAAACAATGATCCCCTCGGATTCTATAGGTACACGGTCTCGAATCACGAGAATTTTTCTTTACCGACAAGACGTATAATATATAAAACACGGTTATACAATTAAATTAAAATCAATATACTTACCATCACTATACATACGCAATAAAACTGCAGCCTCGTTTAAATACGTCTGCTGCTCGATTGCAGTGTGAACTGTAAGTCTGTAAATAGTGTATAATTATTATATCATAATATATTATACTGCATAGAAATCATTTTTTTTTTTATGTACAATATATTATAATAGCCAATAGCTGTAATAATATGATGGACAATTCAGGCGATTATATATTATTATTATTATTTTTTTTTTTTTATTATATAGCTTTTAGTTAGTGCGACTATATGACAGCTCGACAGTTATCATAAAATTTCGACAATAACAAAACAAATAAAGATATTGAATATTATTGTTATTATTTAACAAGACTTGCAGCTTTCGATTAGAAAAAAAAAAAATTAATTTTGATGATCCAGCCTATTTTATACCGATTTAATGTCGAGAATAGTTTGTGTGGAATTTTAAGAGATTTCAGTCAGGTAACTCGGCAAAATTATAATGCGTTTGTACTGTGATGAGAGACGGTCAAAGAGTATGACGAGTGCGCGAGAGGTCAGCCCAGAAGCTTTCGGTGTATCGTCGAGAAGAATAATCATTTGAATCATTCGATTTAATGCAAGTTTTTAGCCGTGGATGGAAACTATAATGACTAATGAGCAATGACCTACGAGCGGAGTCGGGTGATTATTATATTTTATTATTGACTAAAATGTTTATAATAATTAATAATAATTGTCGATATAATTACAATATTGTAATATTCAAGTCTCGTTCGATAGGATACACATTTATTGTTCGGTTATCTTTTTAGCGGGATATATTATAATCTATATAGTTGGACACATTTTTATGAATAAATAATTATTCGAATAAAACGCATCATTTGAATAATGTTTAAAGGGGAATAATGCCCTACACTGCGGTAATTATGCGATGATTCACGCTATTATATTTTATATTGTCATTGAATAAAGACATATAATATTATAATTATTGTCAATATTGTTGCAACGGTCGAAAGGATGCACACACTGCTTATTATTCAGTTATCTTTTTACCGGAATATTATGATAATGATGAATATTATATCTAGAGTTGGACATTTAATGTTTAGCCATAGCTATAATAATTAATCAAATTAAACGTATTGTTTGAACAACGTTCAAATGGCAATACTCTGATATTATCGTGTAGTATGAGTATTAAATTTAAGTACTAATTACGGTCTTATATATTAATACGAAGTTTCAAGTTTCCACGGTTTACATATTATTTTGAATAATAATAAAATAACGAAAATTGGTGTTGAACTGCAATATTGAATATCCATTGTCAAAATGATAACTTCAAACGCTCTTAAATTGTTTTTGTTTTCCGAATATTATATGTATTATTTTTATACTATTTCCTATTTTCACTATTCATTTGAACATCTGGTTTTTGAATATGATATTAGAATAACTGGAATATTATGCTGCAATCGGACAAATTGCGAGTATGTCATTAATCATTATAATAAATAAGATAAATAATACGTTAAACTTTTTTTTTAAATTCCAGTAAAATAAACTTTTTGCTATTTTGACAAATATTATCAACAATAAATAATTATATTAATCTTAGAAATGTTTAAGTGGCTTAATATTACAAAATGTAAGAACTGTGCTCGACATTTGGGAGGCAGGAGATTTTTTTATAATATCTGAGAAATAATATCGATCACTTTTTAAAATTTTCTCAGTTTTCAACTCCACTATACTAAACACCCGTATGCCCGAATTATCGCGTACATCGAGGCGTGCGTGAAAATATTGTACACTGTGACATTATTATCGTGCTCGCACGATAATATCGTACGTGGCGGCGGCGGCAGCGGCGTGGGTATAGCGCGTGCAATAAAGTACGGCGTATAATACGGTGCTTTTGCCAGAAATGTATATTGCAGCCGACGGCGACCTTGAAACGCGCGTATACGATTTTCACAAACTCGCATTATAATCGTAATAATAATAATAATAATAATAATAACGAGTAATAACGACCTGCAGCAACGACGGTGTATATACACAACACATGTACAGTATATATACTACTATATAGTCTATACGTATATTATATTATATATAGGTATAATAGTTGCAGTACGAGTATGTATATAATGTGTATGGGCCGTAATATATATATATATATTATATTATCGTTACCGTACACGATACCTGCGCGTGTTATTTGTACATATGGCATGGCGAACGAAATAATATATTTTATTATTCCGATCGACTCACGACGACGACGGCGGCGGCGGCGGCGGCGGCGGCGTAGACGATAATATTATAAGAAACCCGACAACCGTCGAATAATATTCGAGGATATTATATTAAAACAATTATATTGTTACATATTTTATAACTATCCGGACCGCGAGGTGTCTCCCGACACGGAAACCGCGATATAATATTATTACGTAATATTATGTTTTATCGAATATTGTGAAATATTTTACAGACGAGTACAACATTATAATATAATAATATGATAAATCATAATTTATACGCGTTGACTATGCGAGTCGTCACGAGTCGTCCCAAAGTTTATCGGGGCCAGGGGCAAACGAATGCGGGGGTTGACCAGCTCAATCGTCATATATATAACACGATATGATAAAAAATAAAAAATAGTCACCGGGATATGCAAAACGTTGGCAAACGTCTGCACCGACCAAGGTAATTTTCCAAATTCATGATATCCGCGGCGTTTAATACATATGTATGACTTCTGCGGGATTCAAATATTTTATAATACCGCTGGCAGCAATCTGTGATATTAGATATTCAATAATGGCCAAATAATATTCGACTGTGATGGTGATTATCCGCGGTGTCTCTCCCCCCTGCACCCGACACGGAAACCGATATAATATTATTATTTTTTATCGAATATTGTGAAATATTTTACAGACAAGTACAAATTTATAATATAATATGATAAATCATAATTCATACGCGTTGACTGCGAGTCGTCATGAGTCGTCCCGAAGCTTATCGGGGCCAAGGGCAGATGTGTGGGTTGCGCCCTGCTCAATCATCATAACACGATAATATGATACAAATAATAAATATTAAATAGTCACTGAGATTTGCAAAATGCTTATAAGCGATGAAAAATAAAGCTCAGGCCCAAAAACCAAGGGTGCAGCACTGCAGCTACAGCAGTTTTAAAAATCCTTTACTTCTGTAAAGATATCTTCAAATAGTTGGGCATTAACTATAGTTAATTGATTTTTAATTCGTCTAAGCTTTTATATTCTACTACTTAGCTATTTAAGATAAGTTTTAAAATGATACTTTAAGTTAAAATCACGTTAACCTGTATCTATATAATAACAACTGTATATAGTTAAAAGTACTTAACTATTAACTAATTTTTTTTATATAATATTATAAACAAATGTTCCTTGATTTAACAATTAAGTTGGCACAATAATGTGTAATTGCCTAAGCTAAACCTCCACAGCTAATGTGGAATAAAAAAATTTAGTATGTAGGATGAATTCTTGATAAAATATTTAGTTATTATTTTTAAAAAAAACTGAAAGATGCTTAGATGCACAATCACTGGTTAATAAAAAAATGAATAAACCAAGTCAAGTTAAATGTTTTTGTTAACTCGCGTCCACCATTGGATAAACTTTTATTGGTTTATCATTTTATAATATGACAAAAATAAGCCAGCGGGGGGGGGGATATGACACCCTCGTCACCACCGTGTGCAAGCCCCTGTGAGACGCTTCAAAAGTACCTATACATAAGTATGATTATTTATTTATTAAAAGCATAATAATATTATAATGACGAAACATTATAAACAAATATTATAATATTAAACTGTGATGATGGGACGACGACGTATATACAATGTTCGCGGTCGTCTTCGTCGTCGTCATTCGTCATGTCGTTCTGGTCACGTGTTATTGTATAATAATAGGTATGGCACCTATGGCAACTAATATTGTACAGTTTTCATCTGTTCCATCAACACACACACACGTCGGAATGACGTGAGCGTTATTACATCGCGTATCCTACAGGTATATATTTTATGGTATAATATAATAATATTATGTACCATACACGCGGTATACGTTTTTGTGCGCGTGTGCAGCCAGTGTTCGTTTATTGTACATGGAACCGAACGAATCTCGCGTCGTATACGGTAGTCGAATATTCGAATGTTATAGGCAATATTTTATACCTATTATTATAATATAATATTGTGTTTGCGGTCAGGGGTAAAATAATAATAATATACGACATTATCTGCGCGACTGAAACGGCGCAGTAAATAATATAAAATAATAATAATATTCCATTTTTTGCCGTCTTCTTATTTTCGCCGCTCTTCGCTTTACCGTATACACCAGCAGCTATATATTGCCAATAATATATAATAATAATAATAATAATAATAATGAACGATAAAACGTGTAATACGCGCCTCCTCGTCTTCGGGCATTCCGTATTGGCCATCGCGCGTCGATGTAATATATTAATAATAATAATAATATAACGAGATCGATTCGACGCGCACCGCGACGTCCACTGCTGGGGCTATACATATACGCTCATTATTATTATTATTATTATTATTATTATATAGGCGTACAATACAATGAACGGTCCGAGGGGATTCCGGCACACATATTGCGCATGGGCACCGTATACGCTCCCAACGAATATAATATAATATTATTATTATACCTACGTGCGTTATTCAGCAACGGATTCGGTCGGAATTATAATAATAATAATAATAATAAAAATATGCTCTCCCGGAGGCCGTGGCGACCGAGATGTGCATCACACGCCGCCCCTGTGGAGTAATTGCGGGAAACAAACGGCGGCGGCGGCGGCGGCGGCGGGAGGAAAGCGTATATTACATGCGACCCGCCGTGTTCGGACCACCCCCGAATTAAACGTGTTATTTATTTTGTTTGTTTGTTGGTTATGGTAGGTTTTTTTTATTTACAACGCCGCCGCTCATTGATGTGAGAAAATAAATAATAAACGCACCGCGACGTTTTGAGTTTGAACCGCGCGCGATCATAAAATAATAATAATAATATACGACACGATACCAGCCAAGTATACCAGCTAAGTACCTGTATACACCTGCTACAATATTATATTGTAATGTGGTCGAAAAAACCAAAACGTTTAAAACGAAATTATTCACTATTGTCAATCTATATTGTCGTCGTACCTATACACGCGGCACATAATATGACTTGTCGTTATAACGAAATATGTGTGTGCTGCTGCAGTGCGTACAATATATTATATGATTGAACAATAAATTATTATATAGAAAATAACGTTTCGTCTGTACAAAACGTTTGTCCGCGTATATAGCTGCTGCCTATACCTACCTATATACGATTTACGTACCAATATGGGTACGATAATAGCGCAAACATCGTCGGGAATATATTTTATGCCCGCAGTAAAAAACCTGACCTGTCCGGGGGAAGCTCGAGGGGAAAACGAGCCAACCATTTTATACGCGTATTATTATTTTATACTGTTGCGAGAAACCATATATACATGTACAAACGTTTATAATACATTTTAAGTTTTAACCGTTTCTGCAGACAAAGCGCATCTGCTCTCGACATACCTTGTATAGGTAGGTACCTATCTATAGTATATTATACATTTTGAAAGTTTCAACAATTTTTAACCTCAACATATTTTCAGTGGTGGTGACGGGGCGCGACGTGATATATGCTTTTGCAAAATAGGTATATAATACGCTTATTTTTGAGGAGCAAATTTTATCAGCTGCGGTACATAATATATTGTAATCGTGATGTTCAGATTCCTCGCCTCGTAATATCGAGTACCTTTTATATTATATGTATATAGATCTACATAATATACACATTACACACCAGTATACCTATTAATATATTCTTATGCTACAGATAGCCAATACTGCAGTGGATTTACAGTGTCTTAAAATCCGTTAAATGTAAACTACATATATTTTTAACATGGTCATGACCAAATATAAAATATAAGTACAGATGATGTAAAATAATGATATATAACTAAAATAATACAAATAATTTATTTTATATAACAATTGCAACGATGGCAATCCTATACGATCAAAAGAAAAAATTCATACTTCGTGAGCTAACAAATCATTGTGTGGTGAGCCGCACACTTTAAAATGAATAAAATTAAAAAAAAATTGGTTTCGGGGTGCACTACTTTGGGTATAAACCTAATCTTTGGATACCTATTATGTACCCTGAATTTCAAAAACACAAGTGCGATAGACTTGGCTGTGGATCACTTACACACACTCACGCATATTTTATAAATATAGATATATTATAGTCGATTAATGTTTGGGGTACCTATACCAATATTCGTCATGTACAAAAATATAATGATAATAATAATATTCCCGAGAATGTCGCAAACGTTTCAAAAGAAACGGAATGATAAAAAAAAACAAAAAGAACTCGTACGAATAAACGTGTACACAGGTGTAAGTGCAATATACATATATAGGTTGTCTGAAGCATATATAACTATTGGCTACAGTAATGAAAACAACAAAACTATAGAACCATAATATGGAAATGTCACGGTGTAAGTGTGTTTATAAGGTATGAATAATGGTATATTAAAATGTATGTATATAGGTATAAGTCGTTGTAATATATTATATATATATATATAAAAAGGTTTATGCGTGCGAAAAACACGTCGGATGTCGATACGTACTTTATTGGTATACGAATTATGTATATATACTCTTTGCAGATCTACACCGACAATACAATACTATAAAAAAAAATAGCACTGTAACTTGTAAGTATATATTATACAGAGTGTGTCCAAATATAATAAATTTTTTATATTATATATATATATATATATACAGGATAATTCTTTTGACAGCAATCACTCGCCTTATTTCAAAAATAATAAAATATGATCGTTTTTGAGGATATATTTTCTTTAAAATAATTTGGTGTAAAAACAATAAGTGTTTGAATATTCTATTTTTTACTATTAAAAGTCCCAGAGTGGTGAATAAAAAATTTGCAGGGCACCCTTGTGCCTCTCTACTCCATCAATCTAACATTTAAAGATAGACACATATAGTCGTATCATCGTATACTGCAACGCAATAATTAACTTCTATAATACATCGAAAATTCTTAGAAAATATTCTGTTCAAAATCTAAAATTAAAAATGTATGTCAATGCTGTCATTTAAAATAGTAAAAGCTAAAAAAAATAAAATACAAACATAAGATAATTACATAATTGTTTTCAAAAACATTATTTTTGTAATAATAAATCAAATCGTGGAAAAATAATATCAATTACTTCCTGACGGAACTCTAAAAAGCTTACTCAGGAATATAAATTTTAAACATATTATACTTGATTAAAATTAGTGTAGATAATGTCCGCATAAGATATTTACATGAAATCGCGGCTATCCAAAAATAACGTATGTGATAATTATATGGTTCTTTAATAATTTAATAACATATAATATTATTATAATATTATACGGCGTAGTAATAATTAGCGATAATTTTTCAAAGTCACACTTCGAAAAACACTGTCGTGACTATATGCGATTAAAATATTTATTTATTCATGATTTTTACGCATTCATATTGACAAATGAATCCGCGCATAAGTCAATGAAAAATTCTATAAATAATGGATTTCATACACGCCAGGGGGTGTTTTGGGTGTTGAAACACCGCCCCATCGTTTGTAATAATTATGCAAAAAATGTATGTGTATGTAGGTAGTGTATGATTCAGATTTCAGATAATAATATATTATATTATGGACTACGGTTCTATTTTACTAAAAAAAATATATATCTTGGCTTTACAAGCGCGCATTGCAATATTCTTATAAATTGTCTTACGCACGATGTTCGCCTATTTATACCCATAAATACCTATATACAATAAAATCAAAACGTCGAAATACATCAAAAACGCAGGGTACCTATATATACTCGGTGTTCAAAAATTATGTCCAGATCGTGGTCTTATCATCTCGTTTACGAATATAATATTATACGCACTGCAGCAGTGCGGCGGTTCCGACAAATGCAGGATAATATTGATAATAATATATGCGTAACAATAATATGTTCGCAGTCCCGAGGCGCCGCAGCGTATACCATACCTTTTATACCAGCCGAATATTATGATAAACGGTTCGTAAAACGACGAATGGCTCTTAGCAGGAAAACATTTTTGTAGAATCCATGACGTCATATCTCATGAAACTGTGATAAGACGGACTATGATAACAATGATAACGAGAATATCAAATAATAATACTACCTATTAATATGGTAAAATATAGTAAATTATAATATGATATTATTTTTATTTTATAAAATGGTATATTAAAGTATTTTACTATACTATTACCTCTCTGCTAATAAGTAAATAGGGAGTAACGACTATTTTAATAGCAATTATTATTTATAATTAGCAAGAGCAGTACTATTTTATTGATCTTAATCAGTCAGTTCTCAGTTCTTCACATCGTTTGCCTATTGTTAAATCATATTTTGTGTTGTATTAAATTATTAATTCTTTTAAAATGAACAGTGAAACTCTAAAGATAATCCTGATAATCCAAAAAGGGTGAGAACTCCGGAACATATTAAACGATGAAGAGGAGATAGGTAAACTAATTTATTACTACATTGTTGGTGTTGTATGCAGGTGGTCTGGCTCAGTGAATACAATTATTGCTGGTAAATATTTGACTTAAATAAAAGTAGATAGACATTATATAGTACATATAGTAGACATTGATGAAAAGGATTTCGGACATAACGAACATAATGATTGACTCTGTACATTTTTCATCAAATGTCTTTTGACATGCTGAATCAAAACCTTTTTTAAGTCAAAAGTTTCGTTACAATCATTGCATGTGTACAAGTTACGTTTAATAACTTTAGTTTTTTTTAAGTCTTTATGTTTAATCCTCATATGCTTGTTAAAACCTGAAATTGATTGAAACTTTGCTTCGCAAACTTCACACCTATACATAATGTTGTTCGTAAAAGTTTAAACTTATAGAGTTAGGTAGATAAGTGAAGTAAAAGCAAATTCAAGTTTCAGACTTTCAGTTGAAATTTGAAAAACAAAACATTGATATTCTCGTTATCATTGTTATCATAGTCCGTCTTATCACAGTTTCATGAGATATGACGTCATGGATTCTACAAAAATTTTTTCCTGCTAAGAGCCATTCGTCGTAAAACGCATAATCAAACAGTCTACTAATAGTATACAAAATAATATTATATATTAAAATATACCGTAGGTAACACGGCGATGGCAACCGCGTGTGTGTAGGTTAGGCTACTCGGTAAACGTAGTCGGTACCGGCGGAATAAACCTTCGGGATTTACGCTGCCGCACTACCGCTTTGCGATCGTGGCCACGCTGGACGTATGCCAAAAGATTTGGAACGAAGGTTTTCTCACTCCTCGGGCGGCTAACGATATTGGCGGTCAACTATATAATAATAATAATATTACGACGAGATTTAGATATTAATATTATTATAAACGTTTCTCGTATATATGGTAGCGCTGAACGGTTTGTGTGTGTGAAGAGGTCAGTGTTTCAGTGCGTTTGTATAATATCAAAACGATATAAATTTACAACACAATATTATCGTGTCGTGTCCCACTCGTATGCACCGTTTCAGACACTTCATTTCAGATGGATTTTTGACGGAAAGATAACATTGCGTAACAGACCCTTAAAAAGGACCTACCTATAATATGTCTCGTAATATTGTTTTTGTCTCGAGGGGGAGGGATATTTAAGCTCCTTCTATATTGGTAATAGACGTATAGTTAGGTATATTATTAATAAATCAGTTTTGATATTTTTAAACACTAATTACATACAAATATAGTTAAATGTATAAAGGTAAAAATGATATAGCTATTAGCGATGGATAATTATATAAAATAAATGTACCTATATATATATTATTTTTTTTATTAAGAAAAACAATTTACGGCTGATGTGAGTCTGTGGCCATTGGACGTAATAGTGCATTACATATAATGTAGATTTCAGTATAGTTAATAAAGGTAATTACATTTTTTTTTATAGAGGATATAAAATACGTGAGATAAAACAAAATAAAACAGAGTAAAATAATAAATGTAGATAAATAAGTATAAAGATTATATACTGAATTGGTTAACTTAGAGGTTTATAATGGTTAGGTTAGGTATCATAATATTATTATCATACCCATTTCCATAATAATATTATATAATTGCAAGTAACAGTTCACCGTTGGTATATTCAATATCAAAAATGTTGTCGTCTGGAGGAAATGCCCTCCTGGAGTCGCCTTCCTCAAATCTTGAATGACAACCATTGGAACCTTACATTTATATAGATACATGTGCACTGTTAATCGTAAACATTGAGGAAAGGACTATGATGTGCATGTATATTAGACATTAGTTGACAATTTGACATAGGTATTGTTAACGTGCCACCCCTCCTACCCAACTACCAAACAATATTACAAATAATAATTATCGTAAGTATAATTATACTCTATACAGTGTTTCATTTGTAAATAGTAATCGTAAGTTTTCTTCAGAAATTCGTAAATTCTTCCGACACGTCGGTAAAGAATAGGTATATATTAGGTATTAGTTACGTAATAGTTTAAGCGACAGAGGTCTGATACACGTCATTATGTATACGATGTACGATGTTGTACAGCGTCACAGCGATCCGTCTTTGCAGCAACACGCCTCATATTCCTCTGTTAAACTTAAACCAGGAGGTGGATTTATGTTGGTGGTTGAGGGGGGGGGGCTATTAACCTTACTTTGTATTATTTCTCCACGTCAGCGAAAAAAAAATAATACGAAATAGGTATAGTAAATAAATACTGCCTCTTAAAAATACATATCGGTGATTTAGTCTTATTTCTGGCAGTCCGAGGAAGGCGATTTGCGAAAAATGGGCGTATGCTGCGAGTGCATCCGGCACCTTGGAAAACGACGAAGCGCCTGCGTACCTATACCGATAAAAAAAACCGTGCGAAACGATTGTTTTGGGGCACGGCTGCGGTGTGTGTGTGTGTGTGTGCATATTTTCTGTTATGTTAAAGGTATTAATATAATATTATTATTATATTGAAGTGCGGGCCCAACGACGTATACCTCTACACGCAGAGTTCCGGATTTCCCTTTCGCTTCCGTTTTCCCATGCCCGAGTCGGATATCGTGTGATTATTATATGTATATTATATATACGTACCTAAACAGCTCCAAACGTGCATTAGTATATGTACTATGTATGTATGTATGTATGTATTATATTATATACGTGTGCATTTCAAACCGAAACCAGTTTTACTTATCACACTAGTCTGGTAGTTTGACACGACCTTGCGGGCACCTCTGTGTCGGGAAACTATAAAATAATGCGGTTTGCTCGAAACGGCAGCGGCGGCACCGTTCTTCGTCCGGATAGTTGTACAGGACCCACTCACTGCGCAGACCGCCGCCAAGGCCGGTCGGACTGGTAAAATGCGTACACCGTACTCGTAAAAAATATATTAAATTTAATAATATAATATACATATATATATATATATATATATTAATACAAAAACGACAACAACACACGATACGCGTTTGTCCGCTAAAAACGAGCGTCAGTCGAATTAAAATGTTGGTCATCGCTTCCTGAATGGCTAATGAAGAGCGCACGCACGCACAAGCTGACCACTTTTGTGCGAGCCCATAATAATAATGAATATTAATATTAATATATTATTATTATTATAAGACGGAGAAGACGACCATAACGTGGGCGACGTGTTCCGAATTGTAGTCGTCTTCGCGATGTGTGTCAAATTGGCATTCCTCGATCGTAATATACCGTGCTCGGCTAGACACGGTGATATTGATACTATTATTTATTTTTTTTTTTTTATTATTAAATTCGGTGGTGGCCACTGACGGCTAACTCGTCTTGTGATAAAATAACGCAGAGTAGGTATAAGGTATTTTTTAAGCACTTGAATTTAATTAAACTCGCGTAATTTAAAACATTATTATATTTTGACCGAAATATAATTTCCCGTCGTGCGTACTATTTATTACGACGTATCCAACCGCAGGCCATCTATAAACTCGTTCACTCGTATCAAAACCTTTTTGGGTTTGACGAACAACAGTTCCTGTAACACACAAGCATCACGGATACACTTAAGTACGACCGAAAAGTGGTTTGTGTATTATTGTAAATATGCCGTTTAGTCACTGGGCGTAATTGCTTGGATCTTCACACGAATAGATATTTACTTGCATAGTTTAGTTACCTAGTTTGAAAGGACTGATAACCCGACTTAATAATACTACCGAATTAATATGATTATAAAGCTTATCAGCTATTCCAAAACCTTTAGCAGTGTTTGATTTGGGCCTTTGGGGTAGGTTAAAATGCTGCACTCCGAAGCCGTCACTACAGAGTGTGACTGCAATTAATGTGACGTTCTTCATTAGCTTAATAGCTCACCCCGGCCCTAGTGGTTTTTTATAAGTAGGCAAAACTTAATTTTTCTATCCCTTTATCACAATGATGTCAAAAAATGCCGCCTCTTAACAGTCCTTGTGACTACGTCGCCTAAGCCTTAAGCCGCCCCTGAGATCACCCCTTTGACCACTTCTACCACTATGATGCCCATCACAACCCTCTATGCAATATATATAATATGCGTTTTTATGTGCACTAACTCTGGCCAATCTGGACGGTGGGTCAACTGGATTTTTCACGTAATCCATGAATTCCACCATTTCTTCGAAGTTTACGGTGCAGCCATTTTCGGTGTCCGTGAATCTGAAACAGTACATTAGAGTTACAAGTATAACATGACCATGAACACTAGAGAAAAAACACTTCTCTAGTGTTCATAAGCACAACTATAAAAGCATGTAGCCATGATGTCGATCTGATAATGCGCTCCACTCCACCTATGGATTTGATTTCAATTACAAGCTACGAAAACAGAAAAACCTATTACAATAATTGATAATTATTATCACCCGAACCACATATGAATCTACATTATTAGAAATAATATTATCTAACAAACATAATATGAAATAGGTACGATATGCATGACGAATTTTAAATATTGATTATTGCAGTAAACAACAACAAAATGTAATATTATACAGACGTAATACGACCTATAGTGTGAAATGGCAATTTATTTGTACGATATTAGTGTTGTACATTGGCAAACATATTTATAAAAAACATCATTATAATGAGAAAAATATCAGTTTATTTTTATGAGTAAAATTTGAGCGCAGTCAACTATTAGTTATTAGTTTATCACCTACACACGGCAATGTCACAGTCTGTCGTCCGATAATTTATTCATAAAATTATTTTTACTAACGAAAAAAAACGTGTAAGTTACGGTGACAACGTGGAGACTACGAAAGTAAATTTGAAAAAAATAAACAAAGATTATGTGGATTACGGTAATTGCGTTTTAGAAAAATAAAGCTTGCCAGAGGCGCATAAAAATGAAACTAGAAACGATTATCAAAAAGTTTAACGGAAACTGCACATAATAATGGTTTAAACTTGGTTAAATAATATGTATTGACAATAAATAAAATATCTATATTGACTATTTATCTAATGTTTATACTCTATATCAAAACCGATATTTTTAAAACATTGTTAATGATCAGCTTACAACTATTTTACGATAGGTATTTGATGGAGAGTGTTATCAATTCTGAATTTAACAAGTTTGATAATAATTTATAAGCAACTGTAAACAAACAAACTAAACAATATTTTACCACCTTATTATATTATGGGTAAACGGAAAAAAAGTCCCCGGTAAAAAAGTCCCACGGAAAAAAAGTCCCCGGAAAAAAAGTCTCCCGTTACAGTATAAATAAAACGATATTTCCACTATACTTGTTATTTTATTTATAAAATAAATTGGGTTGACAAATCTTATCTGTAGATAGTACATGACAATTAATTGACATAATCTATAGTTTGACAGTTACACAGTACCAAAATATACAGATACCTATCATATAGTTTCGAATTGTACGCGAGTGTAGTTTAAGTGTTTGACCATGGAACTTCTTAAATCAAATAAGGGAAATGATAAAATTGCACTAGACAGGTATACTTATACTATAAAAAAGATATGCCAAAGTATAATCCGATGGAAATGTTCCAAAAAATCGTCAATGAAATGTACAGCAATGTTAGTAACCAATTTGAAAATGACAAAAATCATACGATTTGAAGAAGAACACTGTCATGGTGCTAATAAAGGTGCAATAGGAGCAATGAAAATCAAACAAACGATAAAGGAATGTTCACTTCAGACTTGTAACAATCCAGGACAAATTTTCGCTCAAGCTGTACAAAATGTACCAAAAGAGATATTAATTGAATTACCACCCGAAGATTCAATAAAAAGAAGTATTCGTAACCAGAGAAGCAGTTTAAACCCGAAAAAACCGAATAGTCTACAAGAACTTGTTATTGAAGGTAATTTGCATTACTTATTATTATAATAATTTATAAATGACTTGGTTTTGGCGTTATCTTATACTAAACTGCCGAAACGCTCTGAGTATACGTAACGGCTAGTGTTGATAAATTAAAAAAAATATAATAATAATTTATAAAATTATTAATTTGTAAAATAATTTTTTTTATTTTTCCTGGCGCTTTTGAAAATTACTTGGACTTTTTACATTTAATCGCTCCACTCAGAATCTAAAAATACTATAACCTATGAGATATAAATAATAATAATAAAAATAAATTAAATAATAATAATTGAAGTTCGATTGAACATTTTATGTCAACGTTTTGATAAAGACAAATCAGATATTCCTAATTTTTTAAAGCAAATAGGTCAAAATCTAAGAAAGAGATCTTTTTTATCTGAATAATTACATTTTTATATTTTTTAAATAATATTATAGGACATATTTTATTAAATTTTTAATTATTTTACGAGGGGTACATAATATCTAAATAAATACATTTTTATATTTTTTAATTATTTTACGAGGGGTACATATCTAAATAAATACATTTTTATATTTTATAAATAATATTATTACATGTTTGAGATATTATATTATTATATTATTATTTTCAATAAATTTAACATGTACCTATAATTTTGTATATAATTACTTATCTACAATAATTTTTAATCCTAGAAAGGTACCTATTTAATTTAGTTGTTTGTTAATTATTTTCAATAAAATATGTAACATGTAATATCCTATAGGGCAAGGCTGTGTAATTATAAATACCTATACGATAAAAGACTGAATTCAAATCAAATATTAATTTGGAGACTTTTTTCCGTGGGACTTTTTTTCCGTGAGACTTTCTTACCGGGGACTTATTTTCCGGGGACTTTTTTTCCGAGACTTTTTTTCCGGGGACTTTTTTTCCTAATATCTATATTATGTCGGTAGACGATAAAATATGGAATTAAAGATTTTCATTTTCAGATTAAAATGTACGACATTTCATTTGCGTACATATTATATTATACTTCAATACTCACTTATCAATGAGAATCTTGGTTATTTCCTCACTCAACGAGATTTTATTGCTTTTCATAGCTTTGATTGCTTCGCTGCATACAATGTATCCTACTGGGTCAGATTTCGATTTTCTGGATCTGAAATTATTCTTTAAACCGTCAAAGTGTAAAAAACAATCTTTTCTCATTTCGCTTTGCACTACGCTTCTGAACACGCCATCCGTAAAAGGTTCAAATGGATCTGGACGTTTGTGCAACAGTGCAAGTACTACTCCAATATGAGGATCCAATTCTCCTTCAAAGGACAAAACTTTTCTGAATTCATCTCGGTCTACCAATTCTCGATCCTGAAAGTATTGCGTTCGAAATTCTTCTAAACTCGAGAATCGACTATTTATCAGTTCACTCGTTTTGCTTCTAACTGTGGCCACATTGCTGTGTGAGAACTGAAAGAATTATACTTTTATTTTAAAACTTTCCCTATCTTTTCATATTTACCTCTTTTGGATTATCGATCATGAACTGCAAAGTCTTGTCGTCGACATCAACGATAGTAAACTTGAATTCGTCAATACAAATTTTGACTCCTACCGCCAACTGATGAAAAATGAATAAATCCGCCTGGTCTTGGTACTCACTGAACCCACGTTTTGAACGAAACATTCCACCACGCATTCCTTGGAAAAATCATATAATAATTATATACATATACAATGTGCTACAGTAAAAATTAAAGTAATAAATTATTATTTTCAACAATATAAAGATGCATTAGAGTCATATGTAACTTAAAATTTTAAATAATCAAAGGGTAAAAGTAGGTAATCGCTTTGCCGTACCTACAATAGGTGTAGAGTGTACCTTGTCATTGAGTACCTAAGTCACTGTAATGTATAGATAAGTTTAATTTAAACTCAATGATAAAATAATAATTGCATACGAAAAATGATTCTGAGCGAAAATGGTCTATCATCCTATATTACCAAGTGTATTTTACGTTTATATTTCCTATTATAGTAATTTATTGTACTATTAGATAGTAATAATGTAATGCATTTTTAATTATAACAAAAATAAGAAAATCATTTTTGTCAAAAATTAGTTTTACCTAAAAATTCCCATTTTTCTTGTTGTCAAGATCATCAAATTATTATCAATACAATTTTGTTAAATACTCCAAAGAGCTAAATCTTACCTGAATTTGTTTCGTTATATTCAAATATAGCGAATTCTGTGTCATCCAAATAGTACTTCAACATGAAATTTCTACCTTGATTAATCGGATCATCGGTTATCATTTTAATGAGAAAGCCAAATACTATTCCTGGTCCTCCGTATCTAACCAAACGTTTCCTTTGTACTTCATCATAGTTCTTCAAAATTATTTCTACTCGTTTTTGATTCAACATTTCTGCTTCAATTTCCTTCATTGTTTTAGGGGCTTCTATTGGATCGAAGGTTTCTAAAACGTAACTTATCACGGTTAGATACAAACGTTAATTCTAAACACATAATATATCGGCTATACTCTGTTCAACGAGAGAACACGTCGATTCTACGCATCCCTCCGTGTAACACTGCCATCGAAACAGGTTCCTCTATAGCGGGCTATTGCGGGGGGATTAGAACCAATTTTCGTCGGTCCGCGGCGTGTTCTCTCGCTGAACAGAGTATATAAGTACTTATAACTTATAAGTAATAATAATAATATCTACAGTACGGGCCACGAAAACGTGCGGATGATGACTGTGTGGAGGGCTGTGTGGCTATTTCTCGTTAGTGGTGGTACTGTTTCGCGGCGAAATTTAAAATTTGCCGTAGGAAATACCCTGCTGAGCCTGCGACGACCCACCCATTAATTGAACAAATAATGAGACCCACTGTTTTTTTTTTTTTTAAATAGACTCACAGCGAGCTGCAGTCATCCTCACATTTTCGTGGCCCGTACTTTAACATTGTAAAATACAACGTAAATTCAATATTTTTAAATAAATTTAAAAACAACTTAAAAGGAACTTTGTATTACATTTTCAAGCTTTTTGTTCGATTAAAAATGTTTTTTGAAAAAAAATCTAAAATGCCATATATTGATATATGTTTTGTGACAGCTCAAAAAGAATCAAAATATTTTGAAAATTACACCATGTGTAGAAAATGCATAACATTAATTGCTAATTTGTTCTACTATGATAATCGCGTAAACGTATTCAATAAAAACACATAATTGTAAAATCAATTCATTCATTGCTTAGAATCTTATTATAATGCGATACCGACAGTGATCATAAATTAATATAATTAAATCAAATGTAATTCATAGTTGATAGAATAATTATGTTATTAGTTCTAAATTTGATATTTATCTGTTAATTATTACACTTACCTAATTGGTAAACATTTTTATAAAAGCTTTTAGTAAATTCGTCACATGAAACCAAGACGACAGCACGACCATATACATTTATGACTTGTCCGATGAACAAATCCGTACAATGATAATGAGGCACTTTTTTCACAATTTCCCCAAGCTGAGAATCCATCGTATAGTAAAATGTTTTTGTGTTTGTAGACATAACGTTCAGTATGTCTTGTTTGGCATTGTAGCCAGGTTGTAAACACCACGGTCCTTTCTGGAAATGCAACAAACACGTGACACGTTTATACAATGGTATTGTATGCTATCTATATTATGTATCACTCGTCGATGTGTTTTGAAACACATTCTAATTCCGTCTTAAATTAATCAAACCTTTAAGATTCGATAAAAATTAAGAAATACAGTATTTCTCCGTATTGTCTCGGTGTTCAAAGTCCAATTGAATCAACTTATAACATTTTTATATTTACTTACCTATTAAATTCACAGAGTGATTCACCAAGCACCCCGTGTTTCATTTAATAACGAATTTATTCAAATTCTGAATTTCAGAATTTTTAAATAAACCTTAAGATCATATTTTCTAATTTTCGAGATTTTTTGTACTATATAAGGAGCGTTTTGTATCGATACAAACTTCAGTTTTTCAAATGCGAGCCGCTTTATTATTGTAAATTAATTTGTGGATAATTAAAAAAAAATGTTGATGCACCTAATTCAAAATTTGAACGAGTCATTTTTCAGTTATTCAAATGTTTATACTAAGCACTGTAGAAGTCTTAAAAAATTGTACAAAAATATAAAAAAATGAGTAATATTGGATTTAGTATTTATTATACTTGAACCATTTTTATAATCTATTAATAGATTAATATAAATTACTTAAATGTTCAAATTACTATAACCCCTATAGGTATTGTGTAAAAGGTGGGTTGACATTTGAAGTTGAACAGAAGTTTCTTATCTCCACGGGGCACTCCTTGGATGGTGAAAAAAAATTCAAGAATATAAAAAAAACAATCTTTAAGTATGTACATTTACAAATTTCAAAAACCAGATTTTGAATAACTGTATTATTGAAGAAGAAAAGGGATGAGCATCCTCGGCGAATCATCCTATACGTGTGTATACAGTTTAATAGTTGTTTAGTATAATCTTAAACGTACGGTCGGTAACCGTTGTCTTTTCACGATAATCTTGTGACTTATTCCAGAAACTTTGTTTTCATCATTCATTTCTTCAACCAACTCCATCGTGTCATCGACGAGGTAATAGAGAACTTCGTAGAAATGCAGTTCACCCTCCAATTGATAACGGTTGTCCCAATAGCCCCTAAATCTCAAGATCAGACTGTCGAAGCCATTCGGAGGTTGGGTCCTAAATATATTCGGTTTATTTTTTAACGTCATATCCAGATCGGTCTGAAAAATGTCATGGTGCGGCATTAGAACTCTGTTGGCCTACAATATAGTCGCGATACAAATATTATATTATTATCATCGTTATTCGGAATGCTCCACTGACTGGTCGAATAATAATAATATTATACTGATTGCATTGCAAAATAATACAGTTTACTTAAAACTTCACTTTTATCCTGTACTCAAAATATGGATCTTCGGGCATCAGTTCGTTGTCCTTCGCAGGAACCCCCATCGTGTGCAGGAAATCTCTAGTAAATGGGTCGACACCTGTGATTCTTAACTCTTTTCCGTAAAAGATGACCGTAGTGCCGACAACTAAATCGGGTAGCCTGTAATAGGGCCCCGTTTCTTGATCACAGCCAGGTAACGGTATTTTTTGTTTTTTTATGAAACAACCTATGGCCGATTTAATTAATATAATAAAATACAAACATAATTTTCAAATTTAATATACATTTATTTGAAACTTGTTATACGTGTTTTATAATAAGAAAGGTTATTACCCTTCAACATTTCACTTCGATCGTTATGGGATGTATCATAATATTATTCAATGGTTTTAATTATTCAAAAGCTCTATAGTTATAACTCCGAAAAAATATTATTAATGTTTCAATGTTATTCTATATTATCATTAATTTCCGTATTTATTCTAAGCTACTATTAATTATATTTTTAAAATTTGAATTGTTTTTTTAATTTAAAAACCATTATGGATCTTAAACTATAAGTATAGGTACAATTGTATGAGAACCTTGTGGACAGCCGCTGTTCGATTTCGTCGGCTCATTCACTTGAATCGTTTCGTCCACCAAAAAATAAATGATCTTGAGCTGCTTCAGCATGTAATCTATTCCTCCGGAGCTTTCCCGATTTAAGCTTTTGTAATAAGCGAGAAAAGTGAGAACCTATAAATACGGCA
Organism: Neotoxoptera formosana; assembly: GCA_022818045.1. Classification (NCBI taxonomy): domain Eukaryota; kingdom Metazoa; phylum Arthropoda; class Insecta; order Hemiptera; family Aphididae; genus Neotoxoptera; species Neotoxoptera formosana. Next base: position 43,093,991 of record CM040630.1, on the reverse strand, counting down.
TAATAATATTATCTATATATACGTTCGACCCGAATCATTTGTTACTTCGTTTATTCCCCAGCTATAAACGTATACATTTATTTTCCTCTCAGAATCGTGTAGAATTGATTGTATTAATGTACCGGCTGTTCTAGTTCAGTACACAAACCGTATGGTCGTGTCATTTAAAACGGACCGAAACCAATAAGTAAAACGATACCCCGAATTCCCACAGAAACGGTGGACGTTTACTTATTGTTTGTAATGAAATCGAATTTCGTACAACAGATGAAAAAAATAAAGAAAACTACAAAAATGAACCGTATTCGCACACCGCATTAGTCGGAGTACATTTCTCGTGCACACACGCACTGCCCTCGCTAACCTTCTGCTTATATATAATATAGCTACCTGCCAAAATTTCTGCGAGGCAGCCGATAATAATGGAAATTCGAGAGCATTCAGAAATAATTCCGTATACACACGCGTTATAACAGATATCTGGGCCATCAATCTGATGTCCGCGATTGGAATTTTTTTGTAACATATGTATAAACAACATAATATTATAATATACAAACGAAATATTAAGTTACAGTGTTAAATATATACCCGTATCTACACGTACCTAACTCGTGTATCGTGTATTATTCTTTCTCGTGATGTGTACCAATATTATGTGACGCGTACTAACGTTACCTGCTCTTTTCTGTTGCAGTTTCCAAAAACTTACGATTTGGACTCCAAAAAGGACGATAGATAAAAACCGCACACTTTATCGACTCGTTGTATGACAAAATACTACTCAGTTAAAGATTATAAGTTAAAAATACTACGGACCAGATGTATATTTCGTAAGTCGAAAACATTCACAAAGTATACCAAAAGGTTTGGTAAAAGTGCTAAATTTTGTTTAAAATTGTGAAATTCTATTACATACTACCCAAAATTATAAAAATTACTTATGTTTGCAAATAAAATTGTTATTGTAACATGTTTTTAATTTTAATTAATATATAAATAATAAACTATTTATTTTACGCGTTTAAAAACAAATGCATTTTTAGGTATTTATAGCATTTTGGTTGTTGGATGAAACAATCTTAAAATATTGCATAGCATATGCTTGTCTAGCGTTAAACGTGTACTTATATATACTGTTATTGATTATTACAGATGGACACTGTTAGTCTACGGACAGACGTTTTCCATACCTGTTTATCGTCAAATGCCAACCAATTGCGCATGTTGATAACGTTCTGGCCTTTGGCCAACATCACCATGGCAACGTCTGCATCACAGAATAAGGGTTCATTTTTTTTTTCTATCGACTTGATGAACCTCACGTTGTCGATGCACTCTAGATCACTCGCTATTGGATATTTATCTTTGATTTTCTGAAAAAAATTCAAACCTAACATTGAATATTATATATTTGTTTGTGCTTTGGTATAAACGTAGAATACGAGACGAATGCCCTTTGAAATCTCGAGCATTACCTATTAGTCATGATATATTGTAATATTGTGTTTAACCAGATTTTCAGCTACCTACCTAACATTATTTTTTTCCTATAAAAACCTATAAACTAGGAAAAATAAAACCTAAGGCCACAACCATGTTTTTTTGTACATTATGTATATACAATTTGCGCAATAATTGATTGGAAACATAATATGTAATTTTAAAATAATTTGTGAACAACCTCCAGACGGATTTGTAAAATTTGTACGTATCGTAATATTATGTTATTATACGCGTTGTGATTCATGATGTAGGTATTTAAATAGTAGGTACAATCTACTACTCTATTCTACTCTATATACTGTAGGAAGGTGAGAATACTACTGGAACTTTTTCATGCGATAATCATGTCGCACGCATAGAAAAAATATATATAATAACACAACGCCGTACAGCAGGTGCAACTGTAAAAATCACAATCAATATATGTATATAAAATGCTGAAATGCGATCAACCGCATTAATTATATAAATAAATAGAATCTCTATTCGCGTGCTGTATACGTTTACTCGTTCCTGTGAAAAGACATAAGTACTGTATTATTAAACTTGTACCTACATACGTGTTATATAACTATACCTAATTCACATAAAAGTGTAGTATAATGACATCGGTACAACTGTAAAAATAAAAATGCAAATGGAATGTACCTATTTATTGTCAAAACGTATAATAATAAACTGTATTACCGGCGAAACTTCTGCAATATTTTCCCTCCAACTGCAATGCACCTACCTATATTAATATTATATTACAGGCACACTGTGTGCGTTTATCTCACTGCTATATATGTACGTATTATATAACTATATACATAAAATTATATTGTAATGTCATCGGTAAAACTGTAAAAAATATAAATGCAAATGGAATATATAGGTACCTATTTATCATCTAACGTATAGTAATAAATTGTATTACGGGCGAAACTTCTGCAATATTTTCCCTCCAATCGCAATGTAGGGACATACAATATGTATTTATAATATTACAGGCGCATTGCGTGCGTTCATCTCTCTGATGCCATAGTGTGTATCTACAGGAACAAATCCACAAACTGTCCATGAGAAAAATAAAGGATATCGATTTTCAGGGACGTGTCGACCGGTCCATATACTAATCGAGTCCAACATATACATGAACGAAAAACTTAGTAATAAAGGTTAAAAAATATAGAAATTTCGTCTTGGCTCAAGAAAATCAAATAATTTTTTGGGTACATATAACATGTAAAGGGTTGACATTGGTTGCAGAAAAAAATTGGTATATAGGCCAGGGCTTGCATATTTTGAAATCGAAATTTAGTTTTACGTTATTTACAATATCAAAACGTTATAACATTTTTGCGTTTATCGTTATTTAGAAGTAAAGCGTTATAAAATGTTTGCGATTATTGTTTATCGTTAAAAATAATATCTAATGCCGGGAATGGCCCGGATACGGAATATAATAAATTCTTGGATTGATTGCTGATATTGATTGGCGATTGTTAGTGGAATAAATATTTCTACGAAACCAATATTACAACTTTTAAGCAATTGGTTTTTTAATTATTTCGTTTTGAGTTATTTTTGTTTAATGATATTCTATAAATTACGTTTTGGTTATGTTTTATTTAATGATATATTATAAATTTTGTGGTATTTAATTATTTTTGTTTACCGTTTTCCGTCTTAATTACGTTTACAAATTTCAATCGTTTTTTGTCATATACAACATTATAATCATTACCTTACTTTAACGTTTGCAAGCCCTGGTACAAAGTAGCCGACATAATTTTAAATAAAAAAATATTTAATTTATTGTTTGTTATTTAAATCTACTTACAACAAAAGGCTTATGTTTGTACTTTTGTAGCTTATATAGACTCAAAAACTATTCGATTGATATTTACGAGAGTTTCAGAGATAGTTATAGGAGATATCGGGAAAGTTTAGAGAGTAGTTTGAACCACGTTCGAAAATATACCAATCGAAGTACACCGATGTCGACTGGTTCGCGAACCGAGATACACCGATATTATATATTGCCGTATTCTGTTTGTTCATTTTTTCTTGGCAAAGTCGGGTTATCTATACTTAATGTATATATTATATGTTATTATTATTATCTATTATATTACCTGTTATTTACTAACTATACATTATTGCCTATTTTTATTTTCGAATACGATAGCAATAGCGGCGCCGCGATATAATATAATATTATGATGTATTGATTATAATGATTATCATTATTACAGTCTTCGGACCGGAAGCGGAAACGCCGAAACGGTGACAAAGACTATTTGTGCACAGACGAGATTCACGTTTCGTTATAACGCAATAAATATGATATTATATATTTATATACATACATATATATATATAGTACGCGGCGTATTACACTGTTATGGTCTGTGACCTTCGGTCGTTACTCTCTGTGCGGCCCGCAGAGTTTTTCGTAGGATATATAATATTATATAGCGAACCGAAATAATGACTATGGCAAACAACGGAGCCGTGAAAATTCGCGTTATGTACCGTCGCGCACACGATATATACAATTGTGGGTAGAGGTACATATATATATACATCATAATATACAGGTACAGCTGCGCAGCGAGTACCTGTATATATATATATATAAATATATTTACACGCACACGAGACGGACCACGGTCGCGGTATATACCTATAGAGCGGATCAAAAGTATATATTATACTATATATGCGTATGTATACAGATATATACAGGTATTTGTTCGTCAAAGAATATTTTTCCTTCCTTTTTTTTAACTTATTTTTTTATTTTTTTTTTTTAAGTTCGAAAAATTGATTTGTTTGATGTTTAATCTGCCAGAAGCGTGTATACCCGCTTATAATACTTTATCGTACACTATATTATATGTACCTATTTTGTAAGTACGTGCTGCAGTCAACCGGCGATATAATTTTATGTTATATTATTATAAACGCGTACCTATATGATGCCGGTACGGGATGATGGACGGTTTTCGACATGGGAAACATATACATCCTATAGATAATAATAATATTATATACGCGTTGTAGTCTCACCCGGTTTGAATGATACAGCCGAGACAATGATAATAATAATAATAATAATAATAATAATATGTCAAATCATAATTCAATTGTAAAAAAAGTGTCAAACATTCTTTAAAAAATGTATACGTATGTATCGCATTTGAACACCGTTAAGAATTGAAGAACATTTTTCGGAGTCCTTCAGAAAAAAAAAACTTTGCACTGTCAGTTGATATACGTACCTAGCTATACATAATATAATACATGGGAACAGGGAGATTCTTTTATCGTTACCCAGGAGATATCAATCTTAGTAAATATAAGGAATTTTAGATTCTGAGCAGAGCGACAATCGTATTGATTTTACAATGATGTGTTTTTTTATTTGTTGTGTCCGAAGACACCTTTTCTATTAAAACAAAATATGCACTGATCATTAACTTTGATGGAGGTTTCTTGTAACATTAAAACATTTAAGGACCCCGGTGCCGGCTATTTATTAAGGAGAAAATTATTGGCAACATTATTCGCATATTGTTTCAGTGACGCTCGATCTTGTGAATGTGTTGGAGTGTACATGGTTATTACTTATTAGTGTGAGAGAACCCTCTACTATACCCGTATAAGAACGACGCAAACGCACTCACGGGTGTCATAGAACTAACGATTGACGAATTATTAGTTGCCCGTTTCGACAGACGTAAATGGTAAATGACTTCACGAGAATATGAATAACTCATTGTCAATTGAATATTTTCAGATAATTTCTTTATTAATTGATAAACAACAGTTATCTATAGCCCACGTTGAAATCAGATTTTTTATTTGATTTTAAATAATGATATAAAATAATTTGTAAAAAAAGTTTAAAATTGTCTTTCTTTTTAAAGACTAATATAAAAGTTTGAGATTAAAATATTATAAAACTAAGATCGATGTAGCCTGTAGAATATTTCCCTCTATCAGTTGAAAAAAAAATCAAATTTGATTGATTCTACGAGTTAGGATCATTATTCCCGTAAAGTGTGTTTTTAAAGACAAAATGGTATTGGCACCGGCCTTAATGCAAGGTTCCTTATAAGTGTTCTAATACTTAATTTTTTAAAAAAAAATTGAGCGTAAATCCAAAATAATTTTTTATGAACGTTTGAAGATAATATTTTATATACCTACCTATAGTAAATATAAGTAAATATATAGGTACTATTATAAAAATAATTAAATATTAATAATACAATACATTTTTGGAAAACAATGAAATCAATCTACCTAAGTAAAATAAATGACTTTAATAGTAATATCAAAAAACATAATATTATACTTAGCAGGGCTTCCAAACGTTATAGTAACGTTATGATTAAAACGGTAGATATGACAAAAAAACGATTTAAATTTTTAAATGTTATTAAAAGGGGAAAACAGTAAACAAAAATAATTAAATGCCACAAAATAAAATATAACGATTAACAAAATACATTATAATGTATCATTAAACAAAACATAACGCAAAACGAAATAATTTAAAATCTATTTACTTGAAAAGTTGAAATTTATAATATTGGTTTCGCAGAAATATTTATTCCACGTGATTTAGCACAATCAGTATTAGCGATCAATCCAAGAATGTATTGTATATTCTGTACCTGACCATTCTCCACATTGGATATAAATATATAATTTTTAGCGTAAAACGTGTGTAACGTTTAAATTTTAAATAACGTTAAACGAAATTTTGATTTCAAATTCATGCCCTGAGCGGCTGAGCCCCCTAATACTTAGTAGGTAATATAGGCTGACAGACAGAATCAGTTCAGTCTTCGGTCAAAATCGTTTTACGTTTGCAGTTATTTAGCATAGAATTCAAATTAATTGACATATTATACATTACAGTGACTATATAATTCAATTACTAGGAATATTCGACACCAAAACTGTACAGCAGAGCAATTACCTACATTCCCCGTTTTTTTAAATTTGGTTTTTATAATTTTAAGAATAATATAAAATGTTTTTATTTGTCAAGATATTGACTCGTTTGTGATAAAGGAATCACTTCAAAAGTCAATAAGTTCCTACCTATATTAAACGGTTTGGTTTACATTGCAAAATATTACAGAAAATGAATTGAAATAATGTCACTGAATTTGTAAGTACCTAGGTACTACAGACTGTAATATAAATACAGAATACAATTGTAGGATTAACAATAGGTGTTTATTGAAAAGCCTTTCGCCTTTTATTTAGTCATAATAGTCATAACATATAAGCATATATATATATTTTTTACTTTATCCTCCGAGACTTTATTATACTATACTGCATTATACTTATGTTTATTGTATAAAGATTTTATATTATTATTATAAATGATCATGACGCCGGTGTCTCGAAGGTGTCAATTGAAATAAGGCGACAATTTTGGTGTATACCTATGCGGCGGCGTCGTCGTCGTCCGAGTAAAGCATTTATCAGTGTTTGTTTTCCATACAATATAGATACCTATCATGTACGACATCAGACAATTGTCAGCATTTGAAGTCTCTATCAATGCGTTGTACATGTTATTTTTTTAACGGAGGAGCTACCCTAGAGACACAGGTGTCAGCTTCGTACACGGCAGTGCTACCTAGACTGCTTTATTATATAACCAACCCTATTTGAATTGAGGTTTTCCCACGGCACCCTCCCCCCAGTCAAATCATGGCTGCTAACCGCATAAGGTAGCCGACTTCGCATTTCGGTTTTCAAATATTTGTTTTAGACCCATATCGTTGTGTTCCTCGGCGTCCCTGCAGTAATTAATATAATATAGACACCGAGGTATCATCGTTGGCGCAAACATTGGGAACCACTGAGATCGCTAAAAACCCCGGAGGAAATCTGCGGTGAGGCGTACACGTTTTTTTTAATTCCGTATTATGTATCGCATTTGTATAGAGGTACGATTCGCCAAGGAACTACTTGTATAGCGTTCCGAGAAAATTCGCGTACCCATATATACAATATAAACATAATGCGTGATGTATACACATATTAACATGAACAACAACTCACCAAGTACGATTGATAGATACCGGGTACTTTTGGCAACTGCTGCGAACTATCACATAGGTCCATTTTTGCTCGCCGGATACTAAATGAACAAAAACGACAAAATATATTTCCGAGATGACGATAATAACACACTATATGCCGCTGGAATATTGACCGTCCGTATCCTGGGAAACAGTTCTGCTGCAGCTGTTTCCAACGTCCAAAACCATACGATATAATCGACGACGACGTGTACATAAGAAATGTGTAATAATATAATATTACGATTATTAATAACGAGGAAACATTATTTCAATATCTGATGTTCGGTATCCGTCTTGTCCGCGGTGGACGGTGGACCGTGACCGACGGACGGGAGCAAAACAATATATTTCGATTTTTCATCGTAAACATTATAGGCGTACCACACAAAAGTACAATAATTTTCTGAGCGCAACACTGTACAACGACGACATGATAATAATATCATAATAATAAAATGTTCATAGAGGGTTAGAACCAAGATTTTAGAACTTAGACCACGGTATAATAATTGCGTCGAGTTGCATAAACAGTCGCTAAACATTTAACGAATTATTACGAATCGCAAATAGTGAGCTAATTTTATCTTGAACATGATTCAGTGGCCTGCGATTGGTCCATGCGAATGAACCATTAAATCAATTAATTTTTACCCGGAATAGTATGTATCTCAATATCGTATTATTAACTGTAATATGTTCGAAGAATGTCGAAAACGTTATTTTTATTTTTACAATTCGTATATAGGCAGCTATACAAGGTAAGTTTACTCATTGTAGATAATATATAGTAGGTATACTATGACATTGCTACCGTTCACATCCAAACCATTTAAATTTATTAACCATTAAATTCATTTTCAATTGTTGAACAATCGTGTCTAAATACATTATTATAAAAAAACAAAAAAATTATAATTTAGTGTTGGAAAGAAAATCTTAAAGTTTATCGAACCGTACACAATTTTACCATTAAAAATGATGTCACTATACATACCTAATAATTTATAGGTGGATGAGCTATAAGACTCGTTTGGTAACTATAATAGTAATAGGTATATATGTATACAGCTATAAGACAAGTACGTAAAATTATTACATTTTTATGATATTCGTTTGCTCGATAATGATCATTGATTAAGAGGATATTTTTTCTTTCAGAAGCAGCTGCCAGTTTTATATTATATAGACATAGTATATACTTTTTTTACAAATATTTTCGATTGCTGATTGTGACGATGAGACGCGTAGGCTCCAAAACAATAAAATTTGAAACCAAAAATGTGAAGAAACACATTTTATTTTAATATTAAAATATATTGCAGTTAATTTTTTTTTTTTTTTTTTAATTGTTTTATGGCATCAACTACGGTGGTTATTAGCCAGCGTTACATTTTTGGTTTATATTAATTGCTTACATACTAGCTTAATTTCTACTTATTACCTATATTTACAATTTATTTAAACTAAAGTACTAATATTTACATCAGTTGACGAAGTTCTGTTGTGTTGATGAAAATGAGTAGTCTTATGGTCGTCTCGGGAGTGGGTGCTAGCATCTCGTATAATGTCTCTGGCAGTTTTGATTCAATGCGCCTTTCAATGAACTTTCGACATTCTGTAAGTATATGCTTGACTGTGATGATTGTTCCGCACGTCGGGCACGATGGAGGGTCTTCTGCAGTTAATATTTATCACGTTTTGCCGTAAACACATAAATCATGAATGTGAAAAATAACGAAAAAATTTTATCTTCACAGAGAAGTACCTATATTGTAATAATTTATGTTTATTAAATTATATTATCTTTGCAGTGCTTATTTTTGTTTGCAGAATAAAAGTTCACATAATTTATACCTACTGTACCTATAGATAAAATCGTGTGGTATCGATACGAATTATTCTGAAAGTGAGCAGTAATAAATAATAGCCATATAATAATACTAAATGTATCTAAATTCTAAAGCATACGTTAAATGGGTTGTATAGGTGCAATGTATATTTTTTTTGTTCACTGTTTAATATTTTAATTTTATCAAATATCGGTGAAATCTACACTGTAGACATTATATATAAAATACATTAAAATAAAATTTCGACTTGTGTACATTTAAAAGTGATTTGTTTTGTCCGTTTTTAATATGTACATGCTCGTTTCTTTTGTAATCGTGTTTTAATTCAAATGATATTGATAAAGACGGATGGCGCCAGCAGTGGGTACAAAAATGTAAATACAAATAAAACCATATACATGATCTAGTTCATGACTATTTACACACGAACACTACAACTGTATGGTTACACACACAATGATATTGTTGGAATTCAAATGTTACAATATCGGCATGTCGCTGGAGCCTGGCAGCCTAAGCTAAACCGCAGCGGTATATGGTTATAGGTACGCGTAATTTAAAATATATTATTTATACAATATTTATATGTTTGCGTGCACTGATGAATAATTGTCCAGGTAAATTTTGACAAATATCGAATCATCCTATTTTCTACTACACCGGGAGTGGCAAATTTTTCTGACTCTGCGTGCTAAGAATTAACTTTTGTTTTTAGCGTGCCAATTAATTTATGAAAAATATTGTATATTATATTTTGTTGATGTTTATTATTAAAAATAAAATAAAATATAAATATTTTAACTTTTCAAGTGCCCTTAAATTTTTCTTGCTAGTCATGGATTTACTATCCCTGCGGTCCATTATTCTATCCGTAGTCTCTACGGTCGTGTATGCAGTCGTTATACGTAAACAACATAATATTATGTCAACACCCACAAAATATGTCTTTTATACACATGAATTATATTATGTGGATGTGTGGATACTATAATAACATCTATACACTGCAGACAGTCATGTAAGTAAGGGTGTGTCCCCTACTCCCCCCCATCCCCTCACAAATCTTTGGTGTTTTTTATGGTTTTGGTTATTACAAATGACCAGGTGGTCAGCATAATACATATTTGATTCTATGATATTTATTTTTATTACCCATATAATGTTTATATATTATAAGAAAAAAGGTATTTGTATATAAGGATTGTAATTTTTTCGATGAAACACGTGGTAGGTATATAAAATACTATGTTTCTTAAAAAAATAAAATTGGTATAATTTTCAAAAAATAATAATTCACACCCTGAAACATTTTTCTGCGCATATACTATACGTCCCTAACAACATAATAGTATATAATATGTGTTGCGTTGCTTTGAATATATTATAGTCTGAATAATATACATCACCTTCGACGTAGGCACATTATATTATACATTTAAACTTATGCAGTGTGTGTGTGAGTGTATATGTGTGTGTATTATGCACTAATTTCGGAAGAACTCGCGCGCATACTGTATACTTACGGTGGCATTATATATAGGTACATATTATTATGTAGTGCTGCAAGAGCGTGTACCCACTGCAGAAAGGATAATGACCTATACGAAATATTTTAATTGTCCACAATTTCGGTGCACACGCCTATTATACAAATGCACACGCGTAACGTAGGCAGGTAGGTATATACAGAGATTATTTAAAACGTCGAAACGCTCGCAAATTAAAAGCAGCCATCCGAGGATCGGTTTAATGATCTCCGAAAAAAAAAAAAAACTAAGAAAATATAAAACACCGGCTACCGCCCTCTGCCGCAGCCCGTTATAAGACATCAAAATGCACGAGTAGGTTATGAGCACGGTAATGTAAATAATGTAAAATATCATTATTATGTTACACTGTAGATCGCCGTATGTGATAACGATATACCTACGTATATGTTATATGTATACATACAATACGTACCTACGTGTATAATGTATTATATTTTTATGATGCAGGTATAGTCATGATGTAGGTACACGCGCGTTATACAGTGTACACGTGCGACCGAGCTGCTGAAGAGGAAGCCGGATAGTGGATCTGATTAAGGCGACAGAGTACAATAATAATAATTATGTATTTATGTATACTTTTACATAGATCATCCTATCTTTATTTTCCTGGAAAATATAGTTACATATGAATATTTTTTAGTTTATATGTGCTCCCGTATATAACTGTAGTTAAAACAAATTAATCGATTTTTTTTTTTTGTTTAATCACAGTGGATACAATCATTTTAAATAGGTACGAATAACCAAATAAATATTCCTCAGTAGCTATAACTAGTAACTACTATAATATAGATAAAAATTTAGTTGACACAAACGTGTAGTTCCCAAAACCACTGTAGCTAGTGAGGATACATTTTTAAAAAAAATTTTAGTTATCATTTCAAAAACTTTAAAGTTCTACAATCACTAGGTATATATGATATAATATATATTACCCAGATGGTAATTAAAAAAACAAACTTAACAGCAGACTTAAGTTAATATTTGTATCTACTTAAGAGTCAAGATTATAACTTTAAACTTTTAGAGTTGAGAATATTGTTTGTTAACTATTAACCTATAGCTTGATGTTTTTAACTCAACTGACCAAATTAATTGTGTTTATTGACTTTGTTATGATATAATATGTTTTAAAGTTGCGCTCTAACAGCTGCAGAGTAAGCCGTACAGTGGATCTGATTAAAACGACAGCGGAACAATAATATTATGATTATGTTATCGACATTCTATAAATAATCATATTATAATTTATACTACATTAAATAGGTATACTTGGAGTCCAGTCCATCGAGTTTTCTTGTTTTTATTATATATGTAGAACACGTCACCTAAACTACGACAATACAGATGATGGTCCTCTTTACGGTAAATGCACCGCTGCAGACGTTACAGCCATATTATAATAATAATAATAATAATTATTGTAATTGACAAAAAAACAACGTTCTAAGTATGTATTATTATTTTTTTACTTCACCAATTTTTAGACGTTTTTAGGTCTGCAAGCTTGTTGTCAAAAACTCAAAACCATTGCCTTCTTTCTATTCTTTATACATAGGTAGGTATGGTACTCGTTGTATTGTTCTTTGTGTAGGTAATCGTAATTAAAAATTGTAATATGAACACACACGAATACACGATGTTGATTATCCACACGCGTTGAGTCCGGGGATTTTCGATAAACATTCCTCTACGTACACCTATTGTAACAATGTAGCCTACGTATAGGATCATATTTAATATCCGCATTAATAATAAGTTTCAATATTATTTTTTCTAAAACGAAATCGTTTGTTTTCAGTTTCAGCTAGCAGCGTGCATACAATTTAGTTAAATTATGATCTGATCTATGTTGATTTTGATTTCCCATATATTGAACCAAGACATGAGAAATATTGAGGATGTATATATGTTGTTGGATTTTTTGACTGACAATGATTGCGTTGATATTTGAGGTGAGTATAGCTGTGTCATCAGCATATATGTTCTGGTGAGGGTGAATTGGTTTACTGGTATATCGGTTGTGTAAAAAATGTAGAGGAAAGGGGGGCAGGGGCGATGCTGTCTTGAGGAACGCCGGCTAGTGCTTTGTGATGGGTTGATAGCTTAGTGTTTATTTTGACTCTGAATGATCTGTTTTCGATAAATACGACTTTAAGAATAGTTACGTCAGCAGAATAATTAATTTGGGTGGAAGGTTTTCCATCAAAAGATGGATTTTGTTTGTGATTTGGTTATGGCCAGGCGTCTTATTGTTTTATACCTTGTTGTTTACCTGTTGCAGCATACCTACGTATAGGAGCATATTTAATATCCGCATTAATAATACACTTTTAAATAATATTTTTTCAAAAACGAAATTGTTTGTTTTTGACTTCAATGCAGCATGCATACGAAATTAAAACATCAATTATTTAAAACCAGCTCACGTATTATAATATATATATAATATTTAGTTAAATTATATTATTATTAGTCTATTATTTACGTAAAGACTTTTAAATTGCAAACTATTTATATGGGACATACTTCTTTGAAAAAAAAACCTCGTTACAAACACTTACAAACGAAGTTGGATATAATGCTTTAATCGTAAACAAAAAAATCTATACACTATAACTGTATTGTCGTGGATTGAAAACTGTAGACGGTCTTTTTCGAATTATCCAGTATAAAGTGTTTGATAAAATTGCAAATAACTGCGTGAAGAATTCATAAGTACCTATATACAAGCGCTGTTTTTCACTCAATTTTGGCCATTATTGTTAGGTACCTAAATATAAACACTGCTACGTATCTATGCTCAGATAAAAAACATTTTTTAATGTAAATTTGTAAATCCGAATATATAAGACAGTATTTTATTGTTTATTATGCTTTAGGATCAATAAAAAAAAAATACCTCACTTGAGGTACAATATGTGGCATTTTTTCGACGAGCGTTAAATTTTCTTTTTGCTAAAGATGGTTATATAGAATGTACATTCCTACCTGAGACAACGATTGACGACATTGTATAACCACGGTTTTAAAATTTCATGAAATGTAATTTATGTGAAGAAAAAAAATGTTTGTTATAGTCATAAACTTATAGAAAGAGACATTTTTAAAAATTGGTTTATAAAATTAAACAAAGAAAACATAAAACATATTATATACCTATTATAATGTAAAAGTTTTGCTTTATAGACCTATAATATAACAATTGATGTATAATATACCATTTATACCTAATTTATAACTATTAACAAAGTAATATTCGTAAACCTAGGTTGATAATAGTTATACAATGGCTATTGTCATTCATTACCGATGTTTTCTGTTTTCAAAATTTCAAATTTAGACAAATATTGTAATACTTAATTAAAAGTATAAACTCGACTTATACTGTATATTTATTACAAGTCAATATAATATCACCTTGGTAAACACTGCAATAAATAATTATTATCATCTTACTTTATTATTCGAAAAACAAACAATTTTGGGACTTATAATGCAGTTACGTTGCAGTTATGCAATAATGTTTAAGATTCTTAGAGTATAGTGACTAATGTACCTATAGGTATCGGTTGGTTTTACAATGATAATAAGTATTTGTTTTTTTGTGTCACCTGTAATGTATTAGTCTTGTTATTCTAGTCTCATTAACAAATAAAAAAATGTCTCGTATTATAAATGTATATTAAAGAACCGATATAAAACATGAGTAAGGTTCAAACATATTTTTTTTTAACAGTCTAGACTCATGGTGGCACTTTTTGACAGTTTGGGCCAGCTGACTCATAAGTTTGTCCATTATCTTAATGTATATATAATTGTGGTTTTGTTAGTAACAATCAATTATCTATAAATTCTTAACGTTTCATCATATATAGCCATATAGGTACCTACGTATAAAGTGTAACCTACGCATTTTCTAAGCGACCAGTATTTACCGTGGAGCAGCACTGTTTATATAGATGACGTCGCGTTTACCGTTTACTGTCGGTTTGATTATTTTAAGCAGTGTGATATAACGTTAAAAATCAGCGTGAAAAAAAATGAATCTCACAATGCGCGGTGTATTTATGCAGATGATGATAAAATAATATTGTGATATGTGTGGGTCGTCCGGAGATTGCAACAGTGAGCGTTCGATTTTTACAGTTTAGAATGGCGCACGTCGTCGGCGGCGGCGGACATAATATTATTATACATACGTATACCTACATAAAACAACAAATGGCGAAAAGTAAAACTTATATCGTCCGCCGTGTTTTGACATTGACTCTGTGGAGGCGCTCCGGTTTATCCTCGGAGAAAGAGAGAGAGAGAGAGAGAATGTTTGAGACAGAGAGTATGCAGTGTGCGCGTGAGAGAGAGAGAAACAGAAATTGAAAAACTAAAGAAATAACCTATCTAAAACTACAGGCATATGGTATAGTGTATAATGTATATATAGGTATACGCGGATAAATGAATACAAAACCGGTCGAACTGATTCGGTCGCCGGAGAGGAGAGTGTATAATAATAATAAAAATAATAATGATAATATCGTACGTTGTGTGTACACGCTATATACGCACAATATATGATACAATATAACATAATAATATACAAATAGATATATATAATATACAGGGTGATTCGAAAGTCTTTATGCATGATTTTAAAAATTCGTATTTATTTTAAAAGAAATGATCATTAAGGGTTGGGGTTAAGTTAAAGGTATTCTTCAAGTAATCAGCTTTTAATATTGAGTGTTACAACTTGCAATATAAATTAATTTTGGCCACTGGCCGACCTGACGTAAACGAACATAGTACAAAGTAACAAAACATGGTACAAACTTTGTACTACAAAGTATTCAAAATACGATTTTCTTTTTGATTTGTCCATATTTCGACACAATATAACAATATAACTGATATTAAAAAATTTCGGAAGATCAGAAATAAAAATGAAAAAAAACTTGATGAATATAAACTTGACGATAGCTTACATATTTACAATGTTACGCGTGCCTATATGCATAGGTCCTGCAGGATCGTTCAAGAGCTATTTCGTTGCCTATGGCAGAATCATGCAAGCAGCCCCTTTTTGGGCTTTAGTCACGGCGGGGCGTGGTCTGTGGGCCCTCAAAGGTCGTTTATCAGTGTGACTTATAGTCGCTGCTGTGAACCATGTCAAGTTCGTAATCGATAGAACACATTCAAATCACCCTGTACATAATAATATAATATAAAAGTACAATTATTATATCGGCAACGGTAGACAAGATGGACTATAGCGGGTCGTCGTCGTCGTACACGTCGAATACGGTTGTGGCGGCTTCTGCAGCGGGTGGGTGGGTGAGGGGCCGGTCGTCGACGGCTGAGCGGTCATCGGTGGGCCGGTGGGCGGGGATGGGCGAGGGGAGCGTGGTGCGGTAAATACGGTCAAAGGAAGGGTATAACAGGACGGCGACGATAGCATAATAATAATAATATAATATATTATATACCTGTTGCATGCGTCGCGCGCATGTGCGTGTGTGCGTGTGCGCGTGTGTACGAATATCGTGTTCCGTCGAACGGGTTCACCGCCGCGGTACCCCGCGCATGCGCGCCACCGGTTACATCAGACTGGTTTCCCCGCCGCGTTATTATTATTATTATAGTATTTTTCGTTTTCCTCTATCCTATACAGTACTATTATTATTATTATTCTGTTTCTTCTTTTACCACCACCACCACCACCACCACCACCACCGCCACCACCACCGCCACTGCCTCCGCCGCCACCGCAACCGCAGAAACCATGATCTTGGCAGTGGTCCGGACACGCCGCCGCCGGTCTTCTACGTGCCCGCGATCAGGCGGTGTTCGGTACCGCCACTCCACCGCTCGCCCAACGCCACAACGGTCACATCCACGACAGTCGACGCGCCGACAACCCCCCACCCATGCACCGTCGCCACGCCCACACTGGTACCGCAGCCGCCGCCGTCCGGGAAGTGGAGGGCCTCCGAGCGCCGCCGGCAACGGCTTCGCTGGTTCTCGAGCCAGTTCTTGCTTCTCCGCCGTCGCGTCCGTCAGACCATAGTACGTCCGTCTGACACCCGACGACCGCCGCACCGATTTCACCGACGTACCGTTTGGTCGTCCGTTGCATTATTATTATTATTATTCTATTTTATTATTGTGATTTTTTTGTTTCGGTATTTTTTTTTTTTGATAAATATTGTTATTGTGTAAATTTGCAAGTTGCGTCTTTTTTTAATATTTATTTTTTTTAGTGCGGTTTTTTTTAGTTTTTTTTTTCTTTTTACTATCTACACACTTTCTGCCGTAGTCTTCGTCAAAAGTGTAATACTAAAAAGACCGTCCCGACCAAACGATTTATCACAATGAATCTGTTGCGGTGGTGTACGTGCCGCCGACCCGCTCTTTACGCACCGTACCGGCGCGGCTGACAGTGACACCGCTGGTCCCACACTCGCGGACAGTTGATTTTCACTGTTGATAATCAATTTTTTTTTGCGATTTTTATTTTTGTCGTCTTTGACGCGGAAAACACATTTGTGTCGCCACCGAGACTCCAACCCCTGCAACCTCTAACACAGCTGCCACATCAAAATGCCGAAGATATTCCTCATCAAAAATCGGTTGCACCAGCAGCAACAGAAACTACTGGAAAACCAAAAGGGAAACGCGCACGTTTCCTCCGACCCGCTGGGACAGTCGCTGCAAAACTATCACAACGACCACCATCATCACGGACGGTTACCGTCACCGCCACCGCCGTTCATAAAGCACCACTATCAGCACCATCCCCAGCCTGCGCCACCACCGCCACCACCCGCACCGATAAGGCAGCATCTTCCGCCACCGCCGCCACCACCGCCTCCGCCACCGCCGCCACCAAAGCCGCAACCGCAGTCCAAAGTCGTCCAAGAGTCGCCAGTGCCGAAAACGCCAGAAGGTAAGGCATAGTCCGACATTAATTATTGTATAATACCATCGTTATAACATAATATAATATTAATTTTTCGTATACCCAATTCGTATCTATCGTGGTGATAACAATAATAATATAGTATATATTATTTAACTGCAGTACGCATTGTATTAGGTGGTATAAAACGTGATGTACGCATAAGGCGCATAACGCCAGAACAGCTAACCCTGCACAAACCGATTTTTTCGATTAAATATATTTTTTCTATTATTTCTAGTCATTAAATTAATTATAATTAATAATTATTTGCCTGCAGTGTCTAAACAAAATATGTTGTGCAGTGGACAATTTTCTTAATTTACTGTTACAGGACCAATTTATTATTGGTTTTAAAATATACGATTGTATTATCTTAGATACATAAAAAAATGTGTAATTAAAAAAAAATAAGCTGTTCTGGTAGGTACTCCACGCGCCTCGTATTATATCCGTACATGTAGCGCAGCAATAATTATGATCGATGCGTAACGGTGAAATAATTTTTCCTTGATGGCACTATTTTTTTTGTTTATGATTTCTTTTAACACATCTTCTTTTTAACGCTATAATATTATACTATACTACCCGCACATGAGATATTCGTGTCCAAGCTCGCACGCTCTAGGAACCATATAGTAATCGATCAGACTTAGATGCGGCGGTTGCTTGTGGCACCACGTATATTTATATATTATATTATATTATATACTTGGAACACATAGTTTATAATACTACTCGTATATACTGTATACCGTGATCATATTATTTAACACATTGATAAATGACTCGCGGCTGATGCGCCCCCTACAGTATGGAAACTTAAACGCCCGGTACGGGATTTTACATTTTGTAATATATTATGTAGGCATTCGAATTTTACTGTGATATTATGTAAGTTAGTGATATATTCAATTATAATAAATTTTTCTTCTCATTTATTTATATCGACGATCGTCCTTTTTTTTGTTTTTCGGACCTATTTACTTATTAATATAGTCGCGAATTCGTCGAACGAAAATGTACGCTCACTATACAGCCGAAATGAGGCAATTCAGCTGAAATAATTCTTCCCAATTATCCAGTCATTGTTTTTTTTTAAATAGCGTTCGTTATTGTTCAATAATTTCTTTGTTTTTACAAAAATACTATTTCCTTCATCGAATGTAATAAAATACCTCCAATTTCATCCAAGTCATTAAAATAATTTATTTACTTTTTACGACCTCCTTGCATTCCACCACGTCGTCGAATGTAAATCGTGGTCTGATGACGAGCACTGTTGACGGCCCGTCGGCTGTCATCATCAACAAATAAAATCGGTAAAACACATATTATACCTGCAGTACTTAGGTATTGTAACATTGGCTACCTCTATTAATTTGTATATTTTGAATGTAACTGTGCATCCGTTTACGTGTCTATTATTGTCGGCTATTGAGACATAGAGAATTACGAGGGATGCTGAATCTCGTCGTATATATACGGTAGTCTTGCGATCTATTGTGTGTCTTATGGGACCCGTAATCGATAAATCTCTGCTCGACCCCAGTTTTATTCATAGCAAGTGGTCTTGTACACTTGCGTTTGTGCATACCTTCCTATCTACTTATCCCCTTTATGTATATAATAGATGAATAATAGTGGCTGGTGTTTCTATATAACCTCCGGTCTCCGCGGGCGTTTAAGAACAATTTCCGAAGCGTGGTCAGGTCCCACGGCGAGCGATTACAATGCGAGCTGGTGAAAAAAATGTACAAAAAAAAATATTTGCCAATTCATGTAACCCGATTTTGGCAACGCCTTGTGTTTATAGTCTTTTTGTATACCTGTATGGTTCTACAAATATGACAAGGATTTTTTCCCTTCACATTTGTAAAGGTATACACTTCGTAAATATAATGATCACCTAACGCCGTCGCAATTTGACGCGACAGGAGGCCAAAAGTCAAAACGTATAATAATATAAGTATTAAGTATAGTAGTTAAATCTTATACTTATAACTGAATCTATATATATTAAATAATATAAATATGAAATTACTATTTACATTTACTAAAACCAATAATTTATTGTATTCTGTTATACTTAATCGATATACTTATTTTTTCATAAAGGCTTAAAATATTTAAGTATGAATGTTTATAATAAAATGCAAATAATTTTAGGATAAACGTACTTAATTTGAAACAGTGAGCAGTAAGATTAATAAGTATTTATTTCTTAAAAATGCAGAAAATATCGTAAATACCATTTAATTTATTAAATCATTTTCGAATATGATGAGGACTTAAAATAACAAATTTTATACTTGTAACTTTACATAAATTACTCATTTAACATGACTTAAGAATTGAGATAGGTGTATGCGGATATATATTATAATTTCCTTCTTATTTTTGTGAATTGTGAGCAGTAAATTAAGTATACAATTTTAAATATTAGGAACAGCAAAACATAATATATATGCTCTAAGAATTTAATATGTAAATTTAACTCTTAAAAGTGCTTATTAAGTAATATTAAAATAATAGTGCCTGAAGCTATATGTGTTTATTTCAATCTTGTTAGTATAGGCACACACAAAAAAAGACTATTGCCTATAATAATAAGTCTGATAACGTATATGTAGAAAAAAATATTTATTTTAATATAAAAAATCTGGCAGGTACACGTCATTTTTTTCTAATATGTATCCTCCCTTCAAAAATCGCTCATTATTATACCTACTTATAGCCAGCCAACACACCAACAACACAATATACAGGTGTACATCATTATTTTCGGAAATGAGAAAAGAAAGTATACCGCGAAATCATATTACAAATCAGTAATGCGCATTCGTGTCATAAAATCGCTACCTATAGTATATTGGACGGAACGGGATTAAGGCAGATGTTGCTAAGCAAATTACTTACAATTTCCTTCTACAGATGCAAACCTGTTGTTCGGTCCCTAGATATAAATATAATATAATGTTGCAGTGCGCAGATATAGATATACTTTCTTTGGATATCTCGGTGGTCGTACGATGTAGGTATATATAGGATTATTTTTTGGCACAGCGCGTGTACAAAACTGGTAACAAAATTCAACCCATATACTTATTCAAACGAACGGGAAAAACCGTTTGAAAGAAAAAGAAAACCGCGTATTTCATGCAATCAACAATAATTTACAGTTTATACATCTCACTTCAATATACTTATTTACAAATACGATAATGTAAAACGTCCGTTTCCGCATTACTGTAGATATTGATATATTATAACTACCTATAGTATGTATAATATGCAGTAAACCTATATAATTTATCAATGATAAATATTATATAGTCGCCTCGAGAATAATTATTATCATCGCATCATCATCATCACCGCCATCATCATCATCATCTTCGTTATAGTCTCGAGTTTGCGTTGTGTTCTGTTCTCGTCAACGGAAAAACCGGTTTTCTCGCATTCCCGTTACCCCGCCGCGGCCGCGGCCGTCGCCGTCGTTTCAATCGCGGGACCCGGCCCAGCATATGCAGCTCACTTTTTGAGACCGTTCTAGACGACGACTTTTCGCGGGGCTTTCGGTTTTCGCGACGGTTCCGGTCCCCCCGGTCCCTGCGGCGACGGGAAGACGCGAAACGGTATAGAGAAACGAAAAATCGCAGCGGAATCAGAATACTGGTATATATGTATATATGCTTATATCATGATAAAAAATATATACGCACATCTCCCACCGAGAACGAGCGAATGTGCGCGGACGGAAAAAATAATGAGAATTAAAAAATAATGTAAAAAAAAAACCAAATAAAAAACAAGGTCAATTTCGTTTCGCTTCACGGGCCGTCATTACCGCGCGGGTTCAACGTTCTGGAAGACGCTCGGTTGGTCAGCAAACTGGCACAATGCGTTCCGACAATTTGCCCGTGTACATGGATGTATATATATATATATATATACGATAATTACCAACGTCGCGAAGTCGCGGTGGCGTGTCTTTCGGATTTTTTTCCTTCTCCGTCTTCCTTCTATTCGGTTTTTGCGCTCGTTTTACACGCCTTCGTGATTTTTCCCATGGTTTTTATATATGTATTCCTCTTTCCGACTGCTATAATGTGTACCCGCTGTACGCGCAGTCGTCCATTGTTCCGCCGTTTTCTTCTGTTGCGGTTTTTCCGTCCCGCGTGTATACATCGTGATGTACATTATTTTATTCGCACGGAAACCGCTGTTCGGAAACCTCAACTATATATCTGTGTACGACGACGACAACGATATGATTATTATTAATAATACGCCAATGCGTACCCGTGGGTACCACCCCACGCCTAAACTCGAACTCGGTGTTATCGAACTTTGCACCGGGTGTCCGGGTATGCGGTATACCGCGGACGATTGAGCGCGAAACGTATTCTCGAGACCAATAATTGTTGTGTCCTATGGGGACTTCAATAATAATATATTATGTTATGTCCAACAGTAGAACATTATTATGACATTGTTTTACGAATAATTTTACTGGTTACGCGCAAGGTCGCAAAATCCAACAACGGTGTGTGTGAGTGTGTGTGTGCGCGCATACGATTTAGATAACACAAATTGCGTATTGTCTTTTTTCTCTCATCTCGCAAGAACGTCAACGCCGACTTCATTATATTATGTATATACAGACGCGACGGGTCTGAATAGGTTGAATCGAAATTAAATTTTACGTAACGGTTTGCCAACCACCTTCACATAACTCGCACAGCGCCGAATACGATATATTGTTATAGCAGCGTTGTACGTGTGTTTTAGGTTTGGAGGTTTTGTCTCCGCGGCCATATATTATATTATTTATTATTTCATGGTCGCATAAGGCCTTGTTGCTGCGGGGGAAACGTATATTTGCGCGGTATGTGACAACTTCCGGATACGCGCGGGCCGCGGACTGCACAAGTTGGCGCAACGGCGGTTTCAAGCCCAAAAATCGCGGGAACCACCTGCGTTTTATTTATAAACACCGCGATCATATTGTGCACGGCCATTGATGGTTTGGCCGTATAATATATATTGTAATACTGTATAATATTATATAATATTGTGTTCTTCTCCTCGAACGGTAATAAATATTTTTTTATCACGACAGTTTACATTATCGTCGTTGAATATATATACCTATATAAGTATTCGTCGAAATAGTTTTTCGAAAAAATATCTCATGAATGGTTTACAATAAAAACCGTTCCCCCCGTCGGACCCTTTTTATTACCGCCGCTCGCGTATATCCCAAATAAGAGAAAATGAAATATTATCCACGATAAAATCATATTGTTCGGAGGGTGCAACGGCATTCTTTGTACTCTTCCACTATATATATATATACGCTCACTCCCTCACTCTCTCTTTCTCACTCGCTCCCTTTCTCTGTCTCCGAAGGGTGACTGCCACTCATAACAGGTGAACAGTGAACACTGCCTAAGTTACAGGTGCCCAAAATCAGTGCTTCTATTGTCGCAGTGGTTCTCATGGTGTTTTCTAAATTTATCAAGGATGAATAGTCGGCGCATATTTTAACGACTCCGTATTGTCTCCTTAATAATCCGCTTTTGTATGCGCACCATAATAATAAGTGTGTTTTGTATCCACCGCCTTTACTTACCTATATATAGGTAGGCGTAATGTGGGTAAAAGGTCCATACCACATTATGTAAATCACACCATCATGATTATACCAGTTCACACACCGTGTTTTTGTATTTTAATTCCACAAACACAACACCAAGAATATATTAAATTATAAATAAAAACATGCATTGTATTGACTTCGCGGAAGGTTAGGAATAAAATATTACTTAGTAAACCAATTATGTATATTAGTATATAGGTACCTAGTTTAACATGAATATTTTTATGTTGGTCAATTTATTTATTTATAATTTACAACTTGAAACGTTTTTTTGGCAAGGTAGGTTTCTTGGTCATTTTAAAATCGTGACGTTTCACTGAAATGCGTTTAATGTAGTAAAATGGACTTTATTTAAGATAACTTAAGTAATAAATAAAACAATTGTTATATTTTTGTTGATAAAATTATAATTTCATAGATTTTTAAACTATTTCGTATTAGGTATGTCTTGAACTTTTACAACTGACTTGAACCAGAAGTATTTTTTAATTAGGTATAATGCGAAATCTTTCGATGAACTTTATGAACTATTTTCTTTAAAAACATAATATAAATCTCTCCCGTAAAAATCTACTGTAATGGAAATTGTGAAAAGTGCAATAATTAGATACTGCGAAAACTAAACACAAGCTTTCATTTCAGCTATATAGCTGATAATTAATTATACAAAAACTATCAAACCAATAATTAACCATTCAATACTCGCCATACTATTAAACATTTTTCGCTTCGGAGCATTTGATAGTTCGGAAAAAATTATAATAGTATGACGAGTACCTGCGGCTTTCACACGCAAACCGTATGGGGCATTAATGAATAATAACATATTTGAATGTTGAGCAGTCGAGCCGCAAACGCGTTTATAATATTATATTAACGGTTTGTTCGTATAGATGGCCGGTGTAGGTACCTATATAATATATTATAAATTATTTAAATATACGAACACCGAGGTCTTGCACACACCGTTCACCTCGACAAACGGGACTGTACACGATCACATCAATCGTTTTGTCGACAAACCGTAAGTTACGTTATAATAATAATGTGAGTGGGTATTTTGAGGAATTATCTCGGCGTCAAAAAAAAATTCAGAACATCCGTTGACATTATTTTAAATAATATTTCCTCAATAATGAATCTCAGGCCGAGTTTTTATTGACAAATAAAAATACCAACGTCCTTATATTATGCAGTACTCTATAGTTTGTACTCAATATGTATAACTACGCAGAACATCGATACCGGGATATAAGAAACAGAGTGCGACGGTATGATAATAATATTATGGTAGGTACCTACAATACCTGCATAATATTAGATGACAGAAATCGTCATGTGCTATCCTACTAAGCCCGCATCTGCCCGGTACCCATGAACTATAATATACTATAATATTATACTGCAAGTGCTGTGGGGGCAGGACAATAATATTATATAGTCCATGGTAATGATTATAGTACGTCCCGCCTCAGTGATATTATAATCGAGTCCGAGCTGGCGATTTGGATGCGAAAATCGCACTTCAAAAATCGTTTATATAACCGTATAATAATAATAATAATAATAATAATAATAATAATGTTATGACTGACGTTATACTATATTACACGCGTTGACCGTACTTGCGCGCGCGAATAAGCACGGGAAACGCACTAGCCCCCCCCCCCGCCACCACCACTGCCACCGGAACAACCGCTGCCGATGTGGCAAAAAACGATGGCGGCTTCGGAGGAGCGGCGAGCGAGGAGAAGTAGCGGCGGCGGCGGCGTGTACCGACGAACCGTACACAGCCACAGACGCAGAGCACACGACTTATATATATATAAAATGCGTTCTGAATATCACTGTTATAGCCGGCGGATTTCTTTTGTTTCCCCGCCCCGCGCCACCGTACATTATACATTTATTTATCTGTGTTTTTTTTTATATATACATTTTAAACGCTGTCTGTCGATCTCTATAATGTGTGTGTGTGTGTGTATTTATATATATATATATATATATGTGTGTGTATGTATATAATAGGTTCTGCGGCCGTTAGCCGACGGTCTACCGTGTATAATAATATTATAGTGGCATCGGTTCGTAATGAACCTGAAACGAGTTTTACCTTGAAGTCTATCGAGGTGTGCCGGACAAAAACCTGACTGTACACGACTATTATATACATAGGTTTATGTATCGAGCTACGGAGAGAGAAAGAGTGAGAGACCTCCGAACCGACCAATGCCACGACGACGGCGACGACGACAACGACATTATAATACATATCACTATTTTTATTTTTTACCGTCTCGTTCTTTTGATCGCCTCGTCGGACGTGCGTCATAAATTCATAATACAATAGTAATTCAATATTGGGTCCCAATCGCGCCGAAATTACAACATTACGTAAACCGCGGTTAAGAGACAACGCTCCGGTCGCACCTTCGTCGAGACTCGTGACAGGTACTGCACACACCTGTTGCATCAATATACGCGGTCGTCGACTTTTCGATATTTCGTCTTGCGGGGCATTTTCGAGGGCATTAGGAAAGCGGTTTTCGTCCTCAGAGCTGCGAAGCCGATGAAAAACCATGTCCGCGGAGGAAATATATTGTAGAAAATTAATCTAATAATTACGAAACGAGGTCGCGGCGGCGTGATATCAGCGCGCGTTCGGGCGCAGGCAAAAACGATCGCTAAAACGCGTCTACAACCACTACAACACAAGCGACGATAGTAATAATAATAATAATATATGGACATGACACGACATCGCGACTGGTGCGGAGCGGCGGCGTCTCGAGGACAGGCCGGAGAGCGCTTATATATATATATATATATATATAATATTATTGTACACTTAGAGACGCGTATTATATCATATATTCATATACCTCTCTACCCAAAGACGGTTACGTTTTTTCTCGAAAAAAAAATCGTTATAAATAACAGAATCCTTTATCCGGTTATAATATGCGTCCGTTGTTGCGACCGAGGCCGTCGCCGTTCGGTGTCCTTTGGCGCGCCCGCCCACCCTGCCACCCACCCATTGCCACGCTGCTAGCGGTTATATTCGTCTATACGTATATATTATATAGGTAGGTAGATATAGGTACTTATGTTGTATATTATTATTGTACGTATGTATAATATTATGCTGCCGCAGACAGGACAATGGCACTGAAAATTTACGGCCGAAAACTATTTATAATATCGCATATAAGTATAATATGAATAATAATATATGTTTTAAATGTTATGTACTATGACGCATTTTGTACTATTCCACGTCATAAAAAATCGCGGAATACTCGCGGGGAAAAAATATACGAAACATAGGTAACAATTTGTCTATATAATTCAATATGGACGAGTTTTTAACGTTTTTATATAGCGGTTTCCAAGGAGCGCATAATATTACCAATAGGTTTTTATAATACGCGCGCATTCGCTCACGGCGTATATATCATAACGGGCGGAGTCTATGTAAGTATATTATTATTAATATACCTACCTACGTATGGCTTCGCGGAATCGTAGGTTTTTTTTTTTAATTTTCGTACGTCTCCGCGATCGTCGTCGGACATTCGTTTGTCCTAGGAAGATAACGCCCACCGCGTCATAATAATAGTAGGTATGTGCGAAACATTTTCCATCGGATTGTAGAAAAATACCGAAACCATCATTCTTGACATCCGCGGCGGCGTTCGCTTCGTATCGAAGACGTCGCCTAATACTATAGGATTTGTCATTCCGAGGTGCATTGCTGCAGTGTACCCATGTCGTGCGGTTATGCAATTCGACAAATATTACACACCAAAAACGGTCGTCGTTCGACGCGTTTTTGTATTTTTTATTTGCCGGCGGCCCGTAAAAAACGCACTCGCGACTTTTGTTGTGCGTATACAAGTATAGGTACGCGTCGCGCCTACGGCATCGTCCGGCTCGCCGTTTTGTCGCCCGGCCGTATTATTATTATTATATACCTACACAATAATATTATATACTTTACAATCCGCTCGAGCGTGTGTGACGGCGGCGGCGGCGGGTACCGTTATAATACGCGGCCGCTCGTCGTGCCCGGCGGAAGAGAAGAAGAGTGTGTCGTTCGCCATTATGATTTCGTAGTACAACAATAATAATAATAATAATAATAATAATAATAATAATAACGTAATGCATAATGCGTGTACGGTTTTTTTGTTTTTTTTTTGTTTCTTTCTCTCGCAGAACGTCTCCGTCCCACGCCGACCGAAAAACAAAAACGTAATATATTTTACAGAATAAATACACAATACCTACGCTCGCGACTATTGCAATATAATAATATTAAAATATTTAACGTCATATTATATTATAATATATACGGGCGAGAAACGCCCACGTTCATTTACTATTCCGTATCCGTTCGTCGCGCAGAATATACCGTACGGTTCCGTCCAAGGTCGGTATTTTTAAAAAATATTTTTCGGGGTTCTCGACTATACGCGATGGCTGCAGAGCGTCGTCGTTGTCGTGGAAGCAGCACGACAATAGCATAGTATGGGTACCTATATTAATATTAAAGCGTTGTATAATATACGCATGCAAGCACACACGTGTCCCGTATAACGTATATATACCTAATAATAGGTATGTACCTAACCTAACCTATACGTACGAAAATATATTCGCACTCAAGTCACGTATACGTATATTATATCGTCGTCGATTGTGTCGTCCCGATTGGCGGCGGTGGTGGTGGCGGTTTGATTTCGAATAGCGATAAAATTTAAATTACACGCGTGCACGTTATATACATTTATAAATTCACACACACACACATATAGCTGGGCACCGTCTCTCTCTCTGCAGCAGCGCGCACGCCGCCGTCGAAGTATGATATTTTGTCCTTGGGAGATTTTAACGACCGACCATTATGTGTGTAGTATAGCTGGCGCAGACGTGAACTTTGCCTTGAACTTGGTTAATGATTTGAAATTCAGCAAGTATTTCGCACGGTTATATACCTATAATACCTATGTATATATATATATTTATAATAGCGTCGGATATTGTGTACGCGTGTATTATTATGATTGTATATACATAATAACACACACACACACACACGCACGCGCGCGCGCTCACACAACTCGCTCTCCTACACACGCACACGCGCGCGCACAAAAGTACGTGTACACGTTTCGATGGCGTATAAAATAAAAAAAATAAAACAAGTTTTGCCAGTCACGCTCTAAGATTTGTTCACACAAGCCACGCGCATCGTCGGCGGCATTGATTCGGATACATCTATATAGGTAGGTCCTAGGCGTATAATATATATATAGTCGTGAAAAAGCGGCGAACTGTAGCCGGTGTGATGCCTGCTGCTTAGGTTTACCTACCTCCTGTATATTATAATAATATCGCTGTAAACGTAACGAAATTCAATGGCCGCGAAAATCCGATTTAATTGGTTACCGCTGAAAATTGTACGCTTTTTGCTCTTTCTGGTGTGTTGAATTGAAAAAAAATAAAAATAAAAACACGACCGTCACCATTACGGTGAATAATCTCCGAGGTAAATGTTGCGGGTCGGACACAGCTAAACTATTAATATATTATATATACAATATACCTATACATAATTATTGTATTATAGTGTTTTCTGTGCAGGCGACGGCCGAGTGCAACGACATTGATCGTTACGGTCGGCCGCGGTAGCTGGTTGGACGGTTTTTTCCGTTTTCCTTCCGTACCCAATACTTTTACACCGGAACGGCATAGTGAATGCGTTTTTATGTATATATACGTGTACGCACTCGTAGATGACCCAGAATACCTCATTATATTATAGAGTTTTCACGTGAAACGCGTCCAAGTTGAAAGACGTCGATTCCAATCGATGTATTATAATATATTATGTGTTTTCATAGGCATCTGGTGTATCATATTACCTGTACATCTGAGAGTTTCGATATTGAAATAATGCGTCGTGAACGCAGCCTTATTTCTCGACAATCCGGTTAGAACCGTTCGTCCGGTACTCGTGACGCGGACAAACCCGATCCCGACTATCATATTATTGTTATTATATTTTTATACCGTGTGTTTATTTTACACTGCACGTCCTACTTCCATCGTGGCTCGTATAATATCTACGCAGGGGCCGCGGCGGTGTATCACGAAAGTTCACAAGACTTTGATGCGCGTAAAAACTTGCAACCCGGTGTGGAAACCGCGGCACATTTCGGTAAACTCGATGATAATATTTTGAACTTAACGACGCGGTTTAAAAATACCACAAACATTTTGTTTTAAAACACATTTTTTTTACCCCATTGTCAAACGCACCGACTGGTATCTATGACCATTAAAAGTAATGAGTCGGGGTGTCGACTGTTGAACAATAATAAAACTCGGCCTTGGACGTCGAGAGCTGTTCCTTTTATTTGTCCCGTTTTGTTTGTGCTGTCTGACTACACAAAGACTGTTGGTCAAATACTGTTACAACGGCGATGTGAATTATGGTTTTATTGTAGTCAACAATGGGTTCGTCGGTAACCCTTTTATATCTAACAAACGCGGTGGTTGTTTATTTTATGGCAACCACGACCTTGTTGCCGTGTCGGTGCGGCATATAACAATTATCCTTGGACTGGAGACAAACAACAGTCCGGCAGTGGGTTAAAGGGTTTGGGGCGTCGCGCGTTACGTATGTTTGCGATGTTTAAAAAGGGACATTGAATAATATGACACGGTATACAGGTGCTTGTAATAACAGACCCACCATACGAATGACAATCGATTTAAATTTGGTTACCTAAATTATACCGTACAATGCTCTATTGTACGTTTATACTAATTTATATTTATGTTTTACAGAGAAAAACGTCCCCAAGAAAAATCCAACGCCGGACGACGATGAAGAGGTCGACCGAGTAAGTTGTTTGGAACGACAATCACGAAATAGAGCAGAGTCTCCAAACCACCGAGTTAGTCCGGCGGTGTCTATTGAGACTCCTACGCCGATCATATGTCCTCCGTCACCCGACTGGAACCCACCGCCGAAAAGGCGATTCATATCCACGTCGGATGGCGATAATATACCATACGGTAGTAAAGATAGCTTGCAGGTAACTCATCGGCAATGCGAACCACCCGCTATCAAAGTCGAAGAGGAAGCTGTGATTAGCCCGGAGGCTGAACCGAAGTTGCCACCACCACCACCGCCACCAGCACCAAAATGTCATCAGGTGTCCGTCATACAAAGAACACCGGCAGCTGTCAAATCACCACCCGTCTGTCCGAAAAGACCAATAACACAGAGTCCAAGCACTGTCCAGGAACCCGAACAAGACGCACCGATCGATTATCATGTGCCCAAGAAGGAAGCAGATTTAGACTTGGATATTGTTCGAGCCATCAAGAACAAATTCACTATTACGTTACGAGGACAGTTGGTTTCAGCACCAAATGGTATTATCACTGCTGCTGCCGGCCGCGGAAGAAGCAGTGGTGGTCAACAAGGAGGAGGCGGTGGGGGAGGTACAAACAGTGGTGGTACCAACTCTAGTTCAAACCGTGGCTCGTCATTGCATTCGTACACACTCGGTGGTGGTGGAGGTGGTGGTCCCACTGGCCTTTTAGGCAGTGGAGGCGGGGGAGGTGGCATGGCCCCAGGTGGTGGCGGCATGAACCCAGGCGGCAACGGCAAGCATTTCGGCGGGCCAAACAGTCCTGTGTCGCTGCCGCCCTTCCACGAGAGCCTCATAAAATCGGGCGGAAATTGCTACTCCGCCCAGTACAATAATCAATATCATTTGATGATGACCGAACAATTGTGTTTCAATAACAATGACACTGGTCAAAATCCTGTAGCTGGTGGTGGTGGTCCTTTCTCCCTTGGCCTGGAAGGTCCACCGAAACAATATTCTATGCTACAAAATGCCTCGTCCCTAGGCATAGACATTAAAGAGGACGATTGCGAAGACCTATCAAGCTACGTAAAGGAAACTAATGGTTTCGATACATTGATGGCTGATTCTGAAAATGGCACATCCAACGATCCTTTGCAGTTCACTGCTACTCTTACTTTCGCAGGTCCCACGGACCCCGATTTCCTGGACAGCCTTAACGACGCAGCCGAATTGTTCTTCAAAGAGGTAAATTTATACGAATATAACAATTTTTTTGGATTTATTAAAACGATATAATTGCATTATACGTGCAACCGGACTTGCAAATGCTTTATGATTGATAATATTACTAATGCATTTATGCATATGATGGTTATCAGTATTTTAATATTATTTTTTTTTTAGCCTCAAGAGTGCATTCCTCCTTCACTTGTCGAACAACCTCTACATATGTTCAATGAACATAGAAACGGGTTTTCCGAGACGCAATCTGAGAAGCGCAATTACCTACAGCAGGTTAACAACAACAATAACGGGCAGCCAGTAGCATGCAGAAATAACTATGGAAGTTATGATATATCAAAAGACAGATTATCACAGAGCAGTTTTGAAGACTCCAATCAACAACTGCAGCAATTACAAATACAAGTGCAATTACAACAACCACAAAACGTAGACGTAAGCTTACCATTAGTCTAACTTCCCCGACCACTTACAATGTATCCAAATCGTTACAATTATTTTTATTGTTTTAGGCTTGTGGGCAGTTGATGTTGTCACCGGGCTTATCATCGCTAGAGATGGACTCAAACACCAGCATGTCGGCTCCGTCCCCCGCTAGCGTTAGTATGGATGGCACGATGTCCTCACTTACGCCACCGCCTCAAAATGGCAAAGATTCCAGTAACTCCTCCGCTTTGGATGTCAGAGTACTGCAACATAGGGTGAGAAAGACCACCCCACCCGTAGGGAAACCAAAATATTCTTCTTTCTCCAGTAAATCGAGTGCAAAAGTACATATTGTTCTTTGATATTTATTTTTTTATTCCCCAAAACCTCCCAGGACCCATTGTATGTACTCATCTCTAACTATAATTTACAGCTCGGCCTTCCTAATGACTTGCCATTCGAGTTCGTCAACGGTGGCCATGGCATCAAGAACCCATTAGCCAATCACGACACCCTACCACCGCCACCGCCATCGATGCTAATTAGAACACCAGAGCCAGAGAGGAGCAATAATTCAGTGGCTCCCGCAACTATCGTATCAGTAAATTCTACTCCCGAACCAGTCGAAACAACCAAAAATGGTTCAAAGTTCTGTTGCAACCTGTGTTCAAAGACGTTCAACCTACAACGTTTGTTAAACAGACACATGAAATGTCACAGTGACGTCAAACGATACCTATGTACGTTCTGCGGAAAAGGTTTCAATGACACATTTGACTTGAAACGACACACAAGAACACATACGGGTATGTACATTATGTATTTAGACAAATGCAATCAATTACAAGTCTAGGATTCATGATAGGGTTGAATATTATTTATAAATTAAAAAATATACAAAGATAACTAATTAGTTTCATGTTTAATTTTTTTGAACATAAAATAATTTATTTATGAAGTTTTATGTTATAATAAATAATAATACAGTTTTATACCTGAACTATAATTTAAAATCGATGATTTTATTATTTGTTATATCAGTTAATAGTCACCTAGAGATTTAAAATCTGACTTTTTTTTATGGGTTTCAATTAATTATTATAGGAATTATAATAGTTTAAAATAATTTAATTTTTGAATTTTATTGTATTTTATTCTCTCACTTGATGTGCAGACTTAGTATATGTATGATATAAATAATTAATAAACAACATGGTGGAGTTGGCTGAAAATTTTACAAATAATTTATATAATAATACAAATAAAATCAATTCAATCATATTCATACATGAACTAATAAGTTTTTTCTATCAACAGGTGTTCGGCCCTACAAGTGCAATCTGTGTGAGAAATCATTCACTCAACGTTGTTCACTCGAATCTCACTGCTTGAAAGTGCATGGCGTACATCATCAGTATGCTTACAAAGAGAGAAGGACAAAGGTACGTACAGTCTTGGCACAGCTGCCATAATGATATTACATTATTATGCATATTTCATGTCAGTCATAAATGAAACAAATGTCATAATACTTACGGTATTTAACGTATACGTTTTTCATTACAGATGTACGTTTGCGAAGAATGTGGACACACCACCAACGAACCTGAGGTGCATTACATTCATCTCAAAGAGAAACACCCGTACAGTCCGGCGCTGCTCAAGTTCTATGACAAGAGACACTTCAAGTTCACAAACTCAAACTTTGCCAACATGTTGCTTCAAGTACGCACCTAATATTGGGCTGATTGCAATCATATTGCTAGACTGACCAAAATGTTAATCTATTTTAACAAATAATTTTAATTACTTACACTACGTAGAATTTAATTTTTTTAATAACAATTTATGCTGTATTATTGTCGTTTGACATTCAAAAAAAAAAAAAAGATAAGGAAATAATTTTAAATTAGAAAATACGACAAAATATCCCCGCTTAAATATCTCTTACCATTTTGTAACGTCTCAATTGAAAATCTTTTTTGTATTACAATTTAAATCCCATTTTACCGATCTGACTCTTTAGTTTTTTAAGTTTTGAAGTAAGCCTTTTAGTTATTATTTTTGATGGCCAATATCAGCCAATGTATGGTTCTTAACACAGAAATCTTCAAAAATCCACACTAATTTAGGTCAGGGTCTCTGTACTTTTTTTCGATTGTAGCTCTGCTTGATAGATATGGTTTTTGTTGATGAACCTATGAACATTTAATGTATATATTTATTTTAAAATACAAATTGAATAATAAAAACAATACTAGAAGTACTTCTTGTACAACTGTATTGTTCTTTATTAAACAATTGAATGTATTTTTAAAGGTACAATTATCATTGTTTAACTGTCCCTTTATAAATATAAACATAAATGTAAAGAAACATTTTGGTTATCTTAAACACCAAGTCTACAAGTCTGTTATAATCGACTACTATTGTACGAGTTAGAAACTTAGATACTTGTTAGTGCTCATTTTCAAAACACACAATCTTATCTTTAATATTTAATATTTTTCTTGAAAAAAATGTTTTGATTTACGAAAAAAGGAGAAAAATATTGACCTTAAGTCTAGCCTTACTAAGTTTTTCATACGAATTATATTGATCGGTATAAAAGACATTTCTTCGACTGTGTTCGAATAGCATTAAAAATTATTCTTTTTGCAAAAAATAGATCATCCAATAGTTAACTGTTAGGTGTTTTTCAATCATAAACATGGGAAAATTAAATTGTATTTTAGAGATTTGTTTTTAATTTTAATCCTTAACAATTTACATAAAATTTAATTCAACACAAAAAACAATTTTAAATTAATTTTAGAGGTTTTTAAGCAAATTCTGCCAATAATAATTATTAATTAACGGTTATTTTAATCACTTCGCTTTAACAATTGTATGCTTTGCATTACTTTTAATCATTGCAAAACGTAGATAGTAGTATAGTTCTCAGAAATATTACTAACCATTTATTCATAATTTCATAAAAATGTATTATATAAGTGCATCGTGGATATGGCTTTAAATGTATGCTTACATGGGACCACGGATAAGTTTCAATTCATTGGACTTTATGAGTGGGTTTAACTAATTATAGTGGGCTTAGCCCCTCCTCAAGTCCTTCCCAATATCTGCCTATGATAAGGTGATGGTAATTTAGTGGTGTAGATCCATGCACTTAATACTGCGATTGAATTATAAACTTACGAGCCTAATTCGTACAACTATGACATGGGTTCATAGATCAAATAGTACATTTTCTCAAAATAAAATGAATATGTTTCGTCATCAATAAGAAGTATTTCTATCATTCAGTCACAGCCGTAAACCATACCGCCTATAATATTATACAAAACAACGTATCTTTTTAACAGGAATGGTTGTTGGGTACCCACAATTTCCAATCAATAAAACAAATTTAAGTACCATTTATATCCAGGTTCGGATATAAAAATCTGAAAATGTGAGGCTACATTTTTTTTCTTCAGAAAGGCGATAAATAATTTCATTCAGTACATATTAGGTATTAGATGATATATTTTTTAAATTTATAACAATAGCTGTAAATTGTAATTACATTTTAAATGTATGGATATCAAGACGTATTAAGTATTTATTCTATACATAATATATGACACCTACACAAGGCAAAGCCTGTTAGCCCAACCTGGAACCACGCCTGTTTATATCCAATGTATTTCAAATTTATTCTTAGCTGATAGAGCTGAAACCTTCGATTAAATACACGTTCTTATATTACAACTATTAACATGAGCGTAAACCATTCGTGTATTTTAATGAGATAATTTTATTTTTTAATAATATTTGGTTTTTTTTACAAAGCTTTTAAAACGGCGTTTAATTATCGATTTTAACACTTGGTACAAGTAAAATTATCACTCACAAACCTAGCATATGGAGACCTTTTGGTTGAGCCTTACTCTGTTCGCCCCCACTATCATCGTATTGTTGCACTGATCACGCATTAAGAAAAATGAGTCAGCCTGTAAAAGATACTTTTAAATGGTTTGGTTTACGCACTGTGGTGTTCAAAATTTTTTTTTTTTTGGTCCCTTCTGAAGTTTATTTAGCTAAAGCAGTATACGCTCTTGTATGGAAATATCATCACATATCATTCAATAATAATGTTGTAAGTTTGTATATTATAGTGACATCTACTCGATCCAATGTTAAGTTAAAGCACCGGATAGGACAGGTATATCTGTCCACCGAGTTTTAGGATCTTCGCCAACATTTAACTGGCCCCATTTAAAATATTAAACCAAATGACATGCGTATCTAGTTTAAATTACATAGTTTTTCATTAGCAAAACGTCGTTGTGACCAAACTGATTTTCACTTATATGTCCTCTGACAAAATAAAACGTTATAAAAAGCCCAGAAAATGTGTTGAAAATTGAAATCCATTGAATTTGCCCCTGTCTGGTTGTAAAATCAGTCTGATTTTTGGGCCAGCTGTTTGTGAAATAACATGATTATAATTTTTATAATTTCGAAGAAATATATAACTGTGTAAGCATTAGAACACTTTTGACACAATAATAGTTAATATTTATGGTTTTTTAACTCAAATATATAGACGCAGATCCTATAATCTAAAGATTCTAAAAAAAAAATTATCACTCTTATATTTATCTATGATTTCAAAACAACTTCTATAACAGAAGGTACCTATTAAAAAATTTCAATTTTTCAATAATGTTTTGCAGTCGTGTTACATGTTGTAATTTACTAAGTTCTACACCTCTAGAAAAATTTAAAACTACTTCACTAAGGTAGTGACTATAATTATTTAGCTCCTCAGCGTCTTTTTTGCCATCTATTAAATGAGGCTACTTTTGCCTCACACACGTGCAAAGTTATGTCAGATGGGAATTGTGAGGGGATAAAAATATAAGTGGAAATTAGCTCGGGAACGTTGCGATTTGTTTTTTTTTTTGTTCATGCAGTTATATGGGCTGGTCAAAACTTTTGTCCCCTCCTATTAAAAACTGAAATGACGCTACTGGTCTACTAAAACTATAGTAACTACCTACATAAACTGCTCTCAAAAATTCGATTTAAGTTCTTAGTAAATTACCTACGTATTATATTCTGAATGCATATCTTACCCATCCCACTTAGGCTTTTTTGGTGTCTATATTATCGTGCGCCTTGCTGGTCGGTTCAATCCGCGAGAGCGTGATTACTAGAAGTTTCTTCGCCGTGCATAATATTCGTAAATTTCAGTATTTCACTAAGAGTGCTTGGAAGAAAAGAGTTCAAATCGTATTATATTATATCGAAGTTACGGACATTTGTGCGTATAATTTATATTATTCGGATTAGTATAGGCTATAGCAGTGGTTGTCACATTCGTTTCATCTGTGATTATTATTACTTATTATTATTCAAAGATATATTTATTTTATTTATTCATACAGATTTCAAAGAGATACTAGATAGGAATAACCTACTTTGGACAGAGATATTAGTATCGACGATATTTTGATTTTAAAAAACGTGATGGAACTATTACCGCTCTCGCCCGGTCCTTTAAAATATTTATTGGAAGTATGTTGAAAGTTGTTTGATTGAGAGTATATGTACGTCAGGCTCGATACGTCGTCCAGTCGTTCAGTCGTTGATATTGTTGTCTTTAATAGAAATGTTGATATTATATTACTATATAACATTATGTTGTTTGGATTTTGTAAATAATCATTACTATATTGTTAA
This sequence comes from Neotoxoptera formosana, assembly GCA_022818045.1. Taxonomy (NCBI): domain Eukaryota; kingdom Metazoa; phylum Arthropoda; class Insecta; order Hemiptera; family Aphididae; genus Neotoxoptera; species Neotoxoptera formosana. The sequence goes on along the minus strand of CM040630.1, from coordinate 43,056,067 downwards.
ATGTAGATTTAATTTTAGATTTAACTATTTAAGTAGTATTTATTAGACACACTCACACATGCGCACTCACATATTTATAAATAATACACACGCGTACTATGTATAATATTGTGCTTAGTTTATAATGTTAGTCTTAAGTAATAATTAGGTACAAAGGTGAAACGGATCAATATCGAGATTTGTATTATTATTTATTAACAGTTATTATGATCGTTCATACAAGGTACTTACACCTATATTAATTGTATAATTATCATAATTTTACTACAACGGGAGATTTAGGCAATTGTTATTTTTTTTAATATTTTTTTTTTACTTTTATAATCAACGACAGTTGTAGTACAGTATTAGACCCATCCGAACTTCGGTGCTTTGAAATGTTCGTTATTTCGAATGAAAAGCTTTCCTGATGTTGTTTCCGGATTATGGAATCCAACGTATCGGATGTTCGTCTGTATTGCGCTAAATGCACATAGTATAATATATTTGACAAATTTTGTATATAAATTTATTGTAAACCAATAAGCGAACGCATTTAGCAAAGCTACACTATTATAGTGATTTTAATTTCTGATGGTGGAATTCCTAGTTGCACTCTTACACAGATTTCATTATAAATGAAACGAAGCCTGTATAGTGTATATATTTTATACATGTAAAGAAAAACATTTACCTCATACCAAAGTCTTCTAAAATATCGTCTCGATGGACGTGGTGGTGAGCATAAAAAACCGGGCTGGTGCGATGCTGAATGGTGACGGGCAGGTACCAAAAGGGGCTCGTGAATTCATAGATTATCTAACTATCGGAGAGGACCTCGAAAGGCTCCATCCCAAAGGGTATATCACTAAAGGACCAATAAAACATTGATGTACAGGTCTAACGATTAACGGCACTGCTTCTGGTATATGGGCTCTCATTAGACAATAATATAATATGTTATGGTATAAATAACGTGATGTAAATACAATTATACATAGTTGTTTTTTAAAAATATTGACGAATAAGATTGTGTAGAGTAATATTATGTAGTATTTAAAAAAAAAATCACTTTCGGGTCGGGTAGTGATATCCTAAAGTTTTTTTTTTTTACCTCATTGGATGGAAATTAAATTATTTATATATCATGTTAAATTATACGAATATTATTTAAGTACAATTATTATAGTCTAGAAAGTATAAAAACAATTTTTTTTTTAATTGGGAAAGGAATTCAATATTTTTTTTCTATAGTATTAGATATTTAAGTATAATATTATATATTTATAATATGTAATACTATAAACATAAACCTGTGATACATTTAAACTTATTCTTATACACGTCCTAACTGTATTAATTGTAATATTATTATTATTATTATTATTATTATTATTATTAATTATAATTATTATCATTAAATTATTTTTATTATTATTATTATTGTCTTAACATTAAGTAAACAATATTATTTAGTTTGTAGGCAATTTTTACATTTTTACGTTGTACTTTTTAAGTTATTTTTTAATACTATACATTTTTATAAAAATATATACATTTATACATTATTAATATTATTATTTTTTTATCGATTATCAAACAAAGTTCTATGTAGAAACTAGAAGTTATAACTCTGCTAACTAAAATCACGGAGAAATTACCACTCCAAATATGTGGAGTTACTCTCAACCCCAATCCGTAGGGAAACTTTTTTCTATTAGGTAATAGTCCGTTTAAAATATTATTTTTCATTACCTTCTCTTTTAATTGTCACCAACTGATTTCTTGCCACTTAAAAATATTACATCATAAGAGTAATGTGTAAGTACAGGAAATTCAACTTTGGTTGGTATAATATAGATGTTATTTTGTATTCGGTCAAATCAATAATTAAAGGTCTTTAGGTGGTTTATTTTCATATTAATTTACCACTTTATTTAAATTTACATATTTAAGAATTTTTGTTCATACTATATATATGTTAACAGTATTCTGGGACGAAAAAGTGTACCCAAAAGTTTAAGTTATAAACCCGAACGTCAACAATAGTTTTAAAATAGTGTATAGTCAGTAAGTAACAGTAGACTGAAAGGCTGTGCATTGTTTTATATGATATGTATAAAAGAAAATAGTCGTTGTACATATGATTTTGTTGCAGAATGTTTAAAACTTTTTGCAATCAGTTCCGTTTTGTCGCGATGATTAGTAGTGAACAAAAACCTGTTCGGTTGTGTGAGCAAAAAAAAAATGAAAACTCTTGAAGCAACTCGTTTGTCGTATTGAACATTTCTTTAGGATTTGCTAGTACAGTTTTACATTATTTGGATTCTTAGCGGTGGTAGTAGTATTATATAATTGATTTGAAATTGTTGTGTTGTATGTTTTGTCCATAAACACATTTTGCTGATAGAAGAAACGGTTAAGACCAAAAGTGTTATAGGTATACTCACAAATCACTTTTTTTGATCGGAAATCGGTTACACTCTCTATACTTTGTGGAAGTAATATTTTGATTCATTTCTGAGTATCAGCTTTTGAGCGATTTGTGTGAAATTATAGAACACATTTATGAAAAAATTTGTTTATATCGACTGCAGCAGTAAAGTACCTATCCGAACTTTTGTCGCGTGTTTTGGACACAGTGAAAAAAAAAGAAAACAATGAAAATAATACTGGTAATATACACTGTATTGTCACAATACACCCACCCCCACCCGCCGAAAATGTAGTATCTATACCGTTAAAGTTTGACGAAAAACAAAAGCAGTAGTTGCTATATATTATTATACATATTATAATAATCCACACAGCGACGGCGAATGATTCCATAACAATATTGTATCCTTACTAACAATGACAATAATATATAACAATATATAATAGTATGTGCCTTTACGTCATGTATACAAAGGTTTATACATATTATAAAGTATACCTTTTTATAAATTATATACGCGGGCGGCTGTAGTATACCTTATATAATATAATATTACACTTGTACGCTTATAATATTGAAATCGCTGTGAAAATAAAATTAACGTTTTGTTTTTGTTTGTTTCCGTACAGTGATGACTGATTCTACTATTCCCTTTAAATATAACGGCACAGAACACTGTGCACACAGAAGAGCCACGCATCACGGACATCGCCTGCTCGAAGTCGCGCTCGAGATCTTCCCTCCCCGCCAGGTCGCATAACTCGCGATCGATGCACCACCGCCATATCAATAACGTTAAATAGGGTTCGTCCGGGATACCGATGTCTGAAGTCATCGTCTGCCGTTCAGATGTCGCGGAAACGCGTCCGCCGCCGGTCGCGGGAACCGGCGGCGGCAATACTCGCGGGAAAAACGTTCCCGGCCACATTATAATACATTTTACTATGCTAATATGTATTATATAATATTGTAGCCGGACGGACACGCGTGTGTAGCCCTGGGGGCGTGCTCGAGGGCGGGGGGATGAGGGTTAGGGTTCTTACCCCTCCCCCTCCCCCATTTGGCTTATTTTTGTTGAGCGATGAAAGTGTAGATTAATAAGACGTGGTCTGAGGATAGTCAAAAATTCATATCCCCCTTTCAAACAAATATCTGAGCACGCCACTGAATACTCCTCTTACCTATATACTCGTATTACCACAACTGCGGTATAGAGATATAGATCTAAGACGATGGCACACGCGCGAAGTGCTATTGGAGCTGAGAACGGTTTGCTCCGTGAAACCAGCTTATGCCGAGGCCATATAAGGTGTATTATGGTCCTCATTAGGGAGAACAATGGACTGTCATAATGTCGACGGTTTGACATGTTGAAATGAAACGATTTTTTTTTTCTTAAAACTAATCATACAAAATTGAAAATGTAATATTATCTAGGTACCTAATGTATAAAATATGTATAATGCAAATATTAAGTGTAAATATACTTAAAATTATAAAACTTTGAAAATAAATTAATATGTTTAATGTATATAATAAAGGTACCTAACCAATTGTTTTTTATATTTTAATTGTTTGGTTATACATATATATATATAAGATATAAGCTATAAGATATCATAATTTACATATTAAATAAAATGAGTAAATAATATAGTCTATATATATTGTCTTATATTTTCTTTTTTTTACCATTTCCTTGTAACTTTTGAATTTACCTAGTTGGTTTTGATCCATAATAACTTTCTAACTTAACAACAAAGGTGGGCAAGTAAATGTAAATAATTAACTTAAAGTTAAGTTAATTCAATTGAAGTTAAAAGTTAAGATACAAAATAAAATTAACTTAACTCAGTTTAAAAAAAAGTTAATTATTATTTCAAGTCACAATATTTGTAAGTCATAAGTTGCCCCAGTATTTTGATTTCATACAAACATTTATCAATATGTTTGACACTAATACACTAAACATGAAACATAAAATTGTTATTATAATTTTTAAAGAGCATATTGTTACCAGAAACTTACAGGCTACATTTATACAAAATTTAAGATTAATAATTTCAGCTGAACAACAAAACCGCAAACTTTACTGACAAGTGACTATTGACTACTAACTAGTAACTACTGAGTAAACTATACTCCGGCAAGAAATAGACAATAGTAAATATCAATTTTTCATAATTTTAAATATTTAATATCTGGTACCATTATAATAATCTATTATAAAATCAATGAATAATGATGATTGTGCTTAAAGCGTGAATAAAGTTCAATCAGCGACCACTTTTTTAATAAAAGTTGTTCAAAGAGCTGCACTTGCGACAGAATTACGTAATCTAAATAACAGTAATAATGCCGCTAAACCGTGCACAACGAAAAACGGTCGTTTAGGCACACTAAACCCGTTTGTCGATAAGGACGCGGAATACTGCGGGTCAACGGCCGATTGCTAAATGCGTCTAATATCGCATACGAACAAAAACCGTCGCTTCCCAAACGGCTCCCGCCCATTGTTTATTATTCCCGAACGGCTCCCGTCGAAAAAAGTTTTACTATCAGGTACAATCCGAAACACAAATTAAAGCTCGAAGTCATGTAAATACACCAAAACTGACAAAAAAACAGGAGCTCATAGAAAACATTATCTAAGAATTTTCATCAAATAAAATAACTAGCATAGATTATATAAAAAAATTGTGCATCAACAATTTACCTATTGTATAATTTTTTTTATATTTTTATACATACATTTTTTTACGATTTTTGTCTATTTTTTACAACTTTTTTACATTTAATTCGCAGAATATAATTTTTATAATTTAACCTTAAAAAACAACAACACATTTTTAACAATTTGCACCAACTTTTATTAAACGCCTTATTTGGCCTGCCAAAAATATAAGCGCCGATATACCGAAGTGTCTTATATTATATTATATATTTTAAAAGGTGTTGTGCTAATGTGTTTTCTTTCCAAAAATGTTGGATGTGGTAATTGTGTTCCGACAATATTATAATTGATAAAATAATAACAAAAATTTAATCATATTATATTATAAGAATGCGTGCATAGATAATATTTAAGTTGAAAAATTCAAATTGCAAATGGAAAAATTTAGAAATATGAATTAAGTGGATTGTACCTGTGATCTGTATTCTGTATATTGTGCCGTTGTGAACAAGGGTACCCATAAAATAAATTGTAGGTTTTATTAAGCTAGCTATATTATATATTTCTAGTGTGTAGGGAGAAAATAAAGTATAGGTACCGGTTAAGTATTTTATTATCAAGGTGTTTTATACCCATAAATTTATTTACTAAGTGTAAATATAACTGGTATAAATACAATATAAATATCAATACATTAAAAGTGCCTACACATAGTTCGGAAAAAATAGTAACAATATTGTCAATATTGTAATATTTGTATACTATAATATAAGTGAAATTATATTAAATAAATTATACAAATATTCTAAAGTTTTTGTCCCACTTGACTGCCCCCCCCCCCTAAAAAAATACAAGTTTCCTATGTGGCCTGGTAATCATTTGAAATGGCCTGCAAACATTTTGGCACCAACAATAAAAAAGTTGATATGACGCCCCTGGTGTATGTTTTTCTTTGACCATTAAAATCATTTTTCAATTTTCTTAAAATTTCGGGGAGGGCTGTAGCCTCCTCAGCTCCTCCCCTGGCTATGCCAATGAATTAAAATATATTAATAATCCAATTTTGTATTTTAAACACCAAGGGCAACTGGGCAAGATGATGTTGCGACAAATTTAGGAAAAGATAATTTATGTACTTGGAAATGACAAAATCTGTGTTTAACCCATGTTTTAAACTTTAAACAGTTATAGTTTCATAACAAAAAAGTTGTTATGTTTAAAATACATTGTTTTAAATTTAAACATGTTTGTTTAAAACATAAATTTCTTGAATCCAATTAATAAATATTGTGTAAAAATAATACATTATGTGAATTTACGAATTGTGTATTATTATATTTTATCAAATGACGATCGTATTATATATATTTAACTATTATATTTTAAATTTAGTATTTACTAATAAATAATACCGTTAAATCTAATTATAATAAAAATATATATTATTATGATGAAAATTATGTTATCGTATTATATTAGCTGCAGAAAAGGGGCCAAATATAGGCAATATTATATACGGACACAAAAAATTTTTTCTTGCGAAGATCCATTCGTGTGTATGTTGGGGAAATCGATATCGGAGCGATAAAGATAAGATAAAGCGGACGCCGCAATATTATTTATTATTGTACATACTTTAGTTGGTTCCATGTCATAATATCTTCGAAATAATATCTTCTGTCAAAATATCTTTTGTGAAAATATCTTATGACAAAAATGTCTTTGGTTAAAATATCTATTTTTGTTAATTTAACATAATTAGATAATATTATATATTAATATTTTAACAATTTTTCCCGTAATTTTTACTTTTTTGATTCTTAATCAAATTGTGAGTGATGGGAATTGGAATAAAAAAAATCTGAATTTTTAAAACTTCAAGAATTTGTGGTAAATAGGAAAATAGTACAAAATGGAACTCAGAGTTATAATAAGTAGGTAGGTAATTAAGTAAGCTTTAATATAATATGATATTATTAAATTAATAAAATAGATCCGATATCATGCCCAGTGCCCATGCGGTTTAATGATTTGAATCCTGTAAACCGTTGGCGTTCTAGTCCTGGAAACTATTTTTCTAAAACTTTTCTATGAAACTATGACCATTATGTTTAATAATGCATTTACTACAGACCTTTAAAGTTTACATCATGAGAACACACAGTGTAAATAAGTAGGGTTCATTTGTTTTAAATGTTAAGAGGACTAAAAGGTATGAGGTGATTTCCTTACAATAGTACTTAAGTAATTTTAAGTATTAAAAAAGGGTCAACATTTTAGAAACAGCCCTTTAAAATTGTGTATACTTGAAAACAAATGAGTTCCAGTTCAGAAAATTGTCCATTTCAAGCACTTGCTAAAGTACAATTTGGTTTAATCCAATTGTAATAAAATATATACAAATGTAAGTATATTTAATAGTTCTTCAAAAATTAAAAATCGAGAAAAAAGAAAATACACATATCCACCCAGAAATTGATAAGCATAAAATATTACCATTATAATTTTTGTTTATGTTTTTCATGTCTTAGGGTATATTATAGCGTTTGTTTTAAGATTTCCTAGGTCATAGTATAGTGTATAGCACATATTCGGTACCTTTAAGTGGTATAAAATCCAAGGCCTACACATAATAATTAATATAAGACATTAAGAACGTATTAATTATGTATAATATATTATTTTTTTTTTATATTATACATATTATATTAAATTGTATAAAGGTACATAGGTACATATTAGTAATTTAAAACAGATACATTTTTCTTTTCTGCATATCTAACAGAAAACCAATTAATGGTTATTACTTATTAGTTATTAGTAATAACTTATTACTTACCTGTTTTTTTATGGATTAATCATATTACCATAATTGTCTAAATACATTTTTTTTTTCAAAAATACAATGTTTTTCTTGGTTAGTTGATATTTGACAACTGGTTGATGTATAGTGCTATATAATTAAGCATATATTTATGGTTACTTTATTTTTAAAATAGTTTCATACAACTGACTTATTATATAGGAAGGTACTTGACAGCTTAATAAAAAGAAAGATATGACTGTGTAGGTACTTTATTTGAAGTAAAACTATTCAATGTACATGTGCATATATATATAAATTAATTATGTTATAATGAACCATTTATTTTTAGTTAAAATTAATCATAGTTTATTCTTTACATCAATTTGTAGTGTAATTTAAAAACAATTGGTTATTAGTAGGAAAATAATTATTGTATTTTCAACTTTGTTCTAAAATAATAAATACATCATAATTAAATTTCTTTACAGGGGTTAGGTATTATATTGGTTCATTTCATCATATTTTCTGTATTTTCCAAGAAGTTATTGATATGGAAATTGTAAAAAAAAATATATATATAACAATATTTTATAAGAAATAATTGATACACATATTATACTTAGCTAATTTAGTTGGTTTTATATCATTCTGTTAAAATATGCAAACATATCATTTCTGGACCCACTTTTTTACTTTTTCCCGATTAATTATAATTACATAAATAATTCAGGCACTTTTAAAGATCTCGGCTTAACTGCTCGAGCATGTCAATTCATCTTAATGTATCAATAAATCTTATAATTCATAGCTGTTATACATTCTTACTGCTGAAAACCTATAAAATACTCTATCATTGTTAAAATAAAATATCATTGAAAAGTGATAATAATTTAAGTTTTTGTTTTTATTGGACTTTTCTCTTTGTCCAAATCACTTATCAATAGATAGCTGTTTTTTTTGCTCAACTTGGCTTTGGTAAATCAATATGCCCCCACACCCCCAATTTACCATTCTACAACAATAATATACTTTGGCTCTGAATTAAAGTTTTAAGTAAAAATAGTAAAATTACTTATGTTTATGTTCCTCATACCTCATATAAATTATTATGATAACCATCATTATTTTGCTAACCATGTATCTAAGGAAACAATTACTGGACTAACAACTCAAATACCGAGCGAAATGAATGTGCCTCATGTATTATTGTATTAATAATAATATTAATTATGATCGAATAAAATGTCTAATATAAGTAATATATCATAAAATATAAATCAATAATCGTACATTGTACATATTGTAAATACTAAATGATAATTATAAATTATGTTATTAAATTGTTACCTATTGGCTATTGCTTACCTATTTCATAGTGGTTTTAGAAAACAACACTTAATATCAATTTGAAGCGTATATACAGGCATAATTTGTTATATAAATATTAAATACGTAGTATGTAAAGAATTAAAACAAATATGTTTAATCTTAAAACAAAAATCGTTTTTTTTTCATTTTTTTAAACAATTTGAAAAAAATGTTTCACGGAGCTATTGGTAATTTATGTAACTATCTTAAAATGTTTAAAAGAAGTGATTTGCATGTATAATCTATTTTAAACACTGAGATCAGAGAGGTGTTTAGCTTACGTTTAGCTATAACGTAAACCGAAAAGACCTATATTTCACTATTAAACAATTTAAACATTTAAATAGGTACCTACCGTTATTAAAATTGTATCCTGTAATATTATAGAGTATACTGTTTATAACAATCTTATTGATGTTACACCTTAGTACCTTACACAGTACGAGTACCTAACCAATCCATTTCTCGATAATGTAACGTAGAGTGCCTAATATTTACCCAGGTATGTATGTCGTATGTGAGTATGTGACTATGTGAGTGTAAATTATAAACTAGGAGTCAATGGGATACCCACCCACCCCACTTTTGCATGAGGCGGCCGCCTCATAAAATAGCTATTCACGCCGCCCCACTGCAGTACTATATAATACTCCATAGACTACTAAAAAAATTGAAATGATGGAAATATTATTATTATTTTTTGTGATGGGTGAATGGGTGGAATTATGGTGGAAATTTAAAATAACCATTACTAACAGTGATTTAGTCAATGACGACGATTTTTTCTATAAATATTGATTTTTGTTTAGTATAATATTATACATTTGTTCGGTCAAAAAGCTTTTGATTTAATATTTGTATTCCTCAAAAGTTATTATAATAGCAGTTCAAAAATATTAAAAATATCTACTCACAATTTTTTTTTCTAAGCATTTGAAGTTAAAATGTTGACTAAAATTCATCAAAATCTCGAATGTCTAGTGTAACCAACAAATCAAAAAAATATATTAACATGGTTGTTTTTTATAGACATAATAAGTTAAAATTTCAACAATATTGAACATTTTCAAATTATTTTGTGGTTAAAAATGTAAAAAGCGTTTAATTTGTATAACTAAGGATTGAAGATTGAAAACAAGGTTTTTCATAAATACTAATACGATTGATTTTTATAGACATTTTGTTTCTTTTTGGTAAAATTAAAGTTAAAATTTTGACGAAATTAGAAATTTAAATATATAAATAATAACGATGTTAGTTATTTTGTTGTAAATTAAAAATATTGTCCGCGAGTGCTTAAGACTTTTAAAGTATATTATTATATTTCACAATGACGTTTTCAAATTCAATTTTTTCGGCAAAAATTACCGTACTATTAAAATGAATTATTTATTTATGATCACTTAGTTATGTAGGCTGACACAGAATCGTTTTTCGTGTACAATGATTTTACATGATTGAATCCAAAAATTAACACATTCCGAGTGACCCCCACTCGGTTCCTACTGTACAGCAGAGCGGCGCCCACTTGCCGACCTTTTTTGTCGCGTTTTTCCCAACGCTTTTGAAAACTATTTGTAATTCTCCGAAATGACCTCTCGAATGCAATTTAGATTCACTTTCGCCCCAGAAAAGTTACTAAAAAGTTGAAGCATTATTTCGACAATCCGCCGTGTACGACGTCGCATGGACACACGAAAAAAAAACACCATTTCAATCAATCGTCGTTTAGAATGAAAAACCCTAACCTAAAGCACGTCTGTTCGTTTGTCTATTTATCACTAAGTGTTTAGTGTTATTATTGTGACATTGTTGCACTGAAAACGTTGTGAAAACGTTGTAGAAACGCCGAAAGAACAGCATACGTCGCGTACCAGGAACGTATGCCGCGGCCGTGACGGCTGTTGAACGGAGCGCAACTACTGCCGCCGCCGAAACTGAAGAACAGTCGCACTCGGTGCATGCGATCCTGGTACTTGAACCCCGTATAATTTTGTGTTAAGCTCATTTCTCTAGGAGTTTCGCGAGTTTCTTTTCCGACCAACTCTAAACTGAACTAGACTAAACTCAATTCGACCAAAGACCCCACGAAAATAATAATTTGTTTTCAGTTTCATTGTGCATTCAACGGCCCAGGCCGCCGCCGCCGCCGCGCGGTAACCTAACCGAGGGTCCGCGTATCTTTGTTAAGGGGCAATATTCAGGCAATACGCAATTTCGTCGACGCCGCTCATAGCATTCCGATTGTTATTAGTCCAGAGATGCGAGTTTGTGTTTATACAGTGGTATAATACTGTATTATACACATGGTATAAAATAATTTTATACAGGCGGTATAGAAAAAAAAAAAAAAAATAATGCGTTATTTTTAGTTATTACCACGATTAAAGATAAAAACTATTATCATTTGTTATAATTGTTATTGATTATTATTATTATTATCATTTACATATTGTTTAACCGTTGGCCGTCGCGTACTAATTCTAAAAATATCCATAGCTGCGTAATTTTATCCTTATCGACTTTATTAAACTGTATATTATTAAATTACTAAATTTCTTACATTAAATATATAAGTACTTGGTACATATAAGAAGAAAAAAATGTGGAACCAAAAAGTTAGTAGATATATTTATATGCTAATTGGCAGATAATAAGATTACTCAAATCCTAATTTTTTTTTTTAAGTTTATTTGATACTTTAAGAATATAATTTACTATGAAATGTGAATTGTAATTAAAATGTTTTAAATTTAAGTTATTTCTAGTCACTAGGTGTATGTATTATGGTACCTACAACCTACATTATGATAGCATGACTAAATATTAATTTGGTGAATTAGGTCTAAGATAATTCTTCTTGTATTATGTGTTTTTTAACTTTTTTCTGACTTTTACCCATTTTTTCGATTAATCCATTTTAAAATAATTCATATTTCATAATTAACAATGGGGTTATAACCTATGTTAAATTTCCTATAATTTAAGGTACTGCAAGGTTCTATACGGTATAATACTGGTATAATACCTGTATAATACGGTATTATACAAAACAAAAATAAAATACCGTATTTTAACATCTCTAATTATTACTATTGTACGTGTAAACGGCGTGCGCACACGTCAACTGCCGACTGTAAAGTAGAGTTGAGATGTTTTAAACACTTGTTTAAAACATCTAAATTAATCAAACATGGTTTTGTTTAAAACGTTTAAAACAAATGATTTAAACATCATAAAAAAAACAGTTGTTTAAAACAGAAAAATATCAGATAAATTGACAATTCTATCTTATATATTTTATTATTATTATAAATTGAAATAACATTTCATAGCAAATCGTGTAAACAATATAAGATTGGTAATTACAAAAAAATAAATAACATATTAATTAATAATTAGTTGTACTCCAACATTTCATAACAAATCTTGTAAACAATATAAAATTAGAAATTACAAAAAAAAAAAATAACCTATTAATTAACAATTAGTTGTACTCCAACATTAATAATAAAAAAATATATAAATTAATATCAACTTGATAGGTAACATAATATTTAAATATCACAATAGTATTAATTATTTATTACAACTATTTAAACTTTTAAATACAGAGACTAATTTAGATGAATTCTCGATACCTAACCGGTTTCTTAGTTTTGTATGAACTATACCATAAGTTGAAAATATTCTTTCGATGCCAGCTGATGAAGCACATGATGTGAACAGTTGCTTAACAATATTATTCATTTCCTTGGTTAAGTTTTTTTCCAATGCTGTCCACCATGTCAGTGGTTTAATTTTTAAAACAACATTTTCATTGAACAGGTAAGATTTTAAAGGAAATCCCTGTGCTTGAAAGGTGATGACTTCAGCCATAATTTCTTGATGGTACATACTTACATAATTCATAGTACTACCTAATTGTTCCTCGGTTAATTTAGCACCAACATACCGAGGGTCCAAAATATAGGCTAAAAAATGGTACTCACTCATTGCCATTTCAAAACGATTTTTTTTAAAATAAATTACATATTATTTTGTTTTAAACTCGATGAAATCATGTTTAAAACAGTTGAAAAAAATCATTTTAAAAAAAACATGTTTTAAACAAAACGACCATGTTTTAAACGATTAAAACAGTTTTTCGATTTTTTAAAATAATTATGTTTTTTATCAACTCTGCGAGTGTAAACCGCCGACCAAAAATGAAACGAGTGATTTTTTGAAACACGCGTTACAGTAAAAACTTTCACGCCTCGTAAAGTGATCTGGATTTGATTCATTTTTTTTTTTGTTAAAAAGAAAACGACTTTCTGCAGGGCGCAATGGACTTAGGTTTTTGATTTAGTTAAAATTAACATGAAATAAACATTATATTGAATTGTTTGTATTGATTGTTTGTCGATTCACAAGAAAGTACTATATCAAATACCGTACAATATTCTTCCTGTAATAAGATTCTTAAATAAATATTATTATTTCAGAAGAAATCTATTAAATACGTTTCGCACATTAATAATTATCATATAGAAAATATGTTTAGTTAATCAAGCAGAATATAAATTTACCAAAAACCAGCTAGTCCATAGCACCAAAGATTAAAAATATGTATAAATGTTTTATACAAAAAAATCTGTCTTTAGAAACTGTACATTAGTTTTAAACAACAGCAGACGCCAGACTAATCGAAAATCAAAATAAGAATATTATTAATTGTACTCGCCGTTAAATTATACGTATAATAATTAATTATATAATTTATACGTCCCGGCAGCGGCGGACCAAAACAAGGGGCGATAAATATTAATTATTATTTCAATAATATAATATTATTTTATTAGAATAGAGCCCACCGCTGGCAATCGTTTCCTTGTCTTATATATTCCAGGAATTGAATATTGGCAGTTTATTTTTAATTAGGACCGCCAACGCGCGGCGCCGATAAATTTTCGCACGCGCAGGCAAATGTCAATTAAATAGATTTTATCAAATATAGGCATGCTATTCAAATGAAAAAAATGCCAAAAAACTAGACAAAACTGTGAGACTTGGGTTTGACAGATTTTAATTTTGAAAATAGATAGTATTAATTAGTCATTGAGTTAGGCATTGAGTTAGTTAGGGAATGGACGAGGGGATTTTATTTATTCAAATTATTCAATAAGATTTCAACAATTTAAAATATAATAATTTTGGTATTTTATATATTTAAGTACTCTATTAATTTTTGTAATAATGATACATTTTCACGACCATGCTTTAGTAGAGTTTAATTGTTAAATTAAGTTGTTTAATTAGTTTTCAAAATTAAATCCGTCAAACCCAAGTCCCACAGTTTTGTCTAGCTTTTAACCTGTTTAAGTGATTATTGGTACCGGCTCCAGCCCCCTTAATTTTGTTTGATTCCTCATAAATCATAAGCAAGGCTCGGAACTTTATGAGCTAAAAAGTACGCACACATAAAAAATATGCATATAGTTGAATACACTTTACACACAAAATTTAAAAATTTAAATTAGTTACCCCAGAAAAAAAATATGCAACATACATTTTTGTATTAATTCATCATCGAACATTTGAAAAATTGTTCAGTAGTAAAACATTTATAAAATGTTCAGTTTTTATAACTAATAGGGATTGAAAATTTAAAACAAGGTTTTTGTAAATAGTTTATAATGTAACCAAAATATCAAAACAATTTATTAAAATTATAATTTTTTATAGTAATTTGAAGTTAAACATTGGAAATAAAAAAAAAACATAAACAAAAAAAAAACATTTTCCAATTATTTTGTAGTTAAAAATTTATAAAATGTTCATGTTTTATAGATAATGATTGAAAGTTAAAAATAAGTTGTTGTAAATGCAGTTTTAAATATATTGAAGATACAAATGCACACTTTTTTATAGACATTTTAAGTTCAAATTTAAATGAAAATAACAACTTTATTTATTTTGTTGTAAATTAAAAATAATTTTTGATTGTGCTTGAAACTTTTAAAGTATATTATTATATTTTATTCACTCAATGAGATTTTCAAATGCAATGTTTTCTGCAATAATGAATTCAACCTACTGCATTATTAATAGTAAAATTAATTATTTTAGTAGCAATAATATCTTAATCTACACTTAGTTATGTAAGCTGACAGACCGTTTTCGCTCAGAATATCATTGAATAAAAATTTAACACATCCACGAAAGTGACCCATTCGACACTTACTGTAGAGCAAGTGATACCCACTTGCAGACCCTTTTCAATTTAGTTCTATTAATTACTAGTCCATTTGCCTAAATTTGGCTGGTATAAAGACTAATATTTGATATGTAGATATTTGTTAAAGATCTGTCACATACTCACATAACAAATTATAAATTATTATTTGTTAAAAATATTAATACTTTTGTTTATTTTAACACTTATAGGCTTATGTAAAAACAAAATTTGAAAAGCAGTTTAGGTCGTTCTAAAGTGAATGGCTTAAAAATTATCAATGGTTAGAGTATAGCATCAAATGTAATGCTGGGTTTTGTTTTGTCTGTTGCATATTTGGTACTAGCAGTGTTGGAGAAATATTAACAAGAACTGAAGAACTGGATGTAACAATTAGCAGAAAGAAAGTTTCTGTCATTATATTTAAAAATGTTAAAAATTAACTCTTAATTAAAAGATATTGATTAGTAACTAAAAAAATGTGAATGTTACCAGTTAGTGTTATTGAATTAACTACTTTAATAATTAATTAAATTAATTTTGGTGTCTTTTCAGTTTGTTTTAAAAAAAGGTTAACATCAACATTTTGATGTTCAAAAAAGAAATTTAACCAAAATGGTTACATAGAAATATAAAATTGGTTCCATTTTGGCCAAATTATCAGATGCTCACAACAATCAAATTGCTGAAAATAGAGTTTAAATGACCCAATTAATTGAAATTGTTTTGTATTTTCAATCTTGGTAAACAAAGAATAGCACTCCGAAGAGCTTCTGAAAAATTTGATTTTTTAAACCAAGGTAGTATAGCAGGTAATCTAGGTAATTTCAAAGAACTGTACAATGTTTTTTCAAAATGTGTACTAAATTGTAAAATGATTATAATGTAAAAATCAACCAAACCAATTGGAAAATAAGAAGAAATCATACAAGTCAGTGTTAGGAAAATAATTATTAAAGAAATTGGAAATACTGGATTTTTTATATTATCAACCATAGTTGATAAAGCCAGGTAAATTATTACCTAAATAATTGTTAACATTTATCTATAATCTGTACTTACTATTTACTAGGTTATGTGTGTGTAGTAACTAGTAACTGATTATTAGTGTGAGTGAATAACGCACCACCACTGAACCACTCATCTCACGCACGCTCAACACGTCATTTCAACGTGCGCGAGGAAATTAAATCGACCGTTTTTTCGACTAAAACATCCAATCTTTTGTCCATCATTCCGATAGACCTAATAATGCGATAAAACTTTTAAAAACTGATTTTAATTCGTTATTGTGTCTTCTTGAGATCGGCAAAGCCACTTTTTCGAATTTACAATTTTAATTCAGTGTAATCAAAACTTACAATTTTTTAAATTTCACAATTTCTAAATCCATATTATAAAAATTAGGGGCCGAAATTTGAAAAAGTGTCGTGGCCGATCTCAAGAAGACATAATAACGAATTAAAATCAGTTTTTAAAAGTCTTATCGCATTATTAGGTTCATCGGACTGATCGCTGATGGACAAAAGATATGGTATGTTTTAGTCGAAAAACCGGTCGGTATTGAATCCCCTTAAGTTAAAAAGTTTATTAGGAAATAAACTAAATAGTTAAGTTATAAAGTTTATAAGAAAATTAACTTTTTTATCTTAACTTTAACTTTTTAACTAGTTAATGCCCACCTTTGATATAATATCATCAATTCGTAATAATCAGATTATATTTTAATCCAAACTAGTAAATAGTAATAATTATTAATTATTAATTAGTACATTATATTTTATTGTTTAGACGCAGGTTATTTTCACGTGTTTTATCTAATGATCTACTCGGTATTGAATAGTCCGTTTTTTGTTTCGTCGAACTCTCCAAGTGTAGATCTAAAAACAGGTTTAAAAATAAATATTATAGTCTTTAAATGCATATCAATTATATACTGGTAAATACGACAATTATTCCAATAGACAAAACAAAAAGTCGTCCAAGATATTTATAAATTATAATTTATTATAACGTACCTATTCGTTTTAAATAGATATGTGGCGTATGAGACACGTTCGTGAAGTGGGCCCACCTAAGTACTACAATTTTTTTTTAATCCATGCCATTATTTTGCAAGTTATTTGCAAGTAATTGCAAGTCTATTTTTAGAATTTGCAAGTCCAAACTTTTACAGTAAAATAAAAAAAACAAAAGTTGGGCCAACTTCACGTAGCCCACCCAAGTTGTACCTGAACTTCGAAATTGGTATCAAATAAAAGCTTCTGATTTGCAAGTATTTGCAAGTCTAATTTTAGAATTTGCAAGTAACTCGAGTAACGGATGTGAGCTTTCAAAGTTACGAAGTTGGCCCACCCAAGTTGTACCGGAACTTCGAAATTGGTATCAAACGAAAGCTTCTAATTTGCAAGTAGTTGCAAGTCCCATTTTAGAATTTGCAAGTAACTCGAGTGACGGCTGTGAGCTTTCAAAGTTAAGAAGATAGCAAACCCAAGTTGTACCAGAACTTTGAAATCGGTGTCTAAGAATCTGCCTGCGTTCATTTATTAACCGGCACCCCAAAGTAATCAAAATTGAAAAAAAGTAAGTTCAGATTCTCTAAAAATGTAACGTTTGTAAAATGTCTTAAAAAATAAATACCTATTAGGACACCACTTCTATAAATCATAATTGAAATATGATATAACTTCAACAAATTTACACTTACTATGTGTCACTATGTTAAAGTTAGTTTATATGTTTTTACTTGAGAATTATAAAAAGGTGGTAATAAATAATAATAATAAATTAAAGATTGATTGACTTTTTTTGTTTTTTAATATGAGTAACATAAAATTTAAATTAATATATACATTTCTTTTAGATATATGTTTAAAAATAATTAATGAATTAATAAACAAATGTCAAAACTAAAATCAAAATTTAAAATAAATAGGTACATACTTTGAACTTATAAAATTGTATTATGAAATCTATAAAATTAAAAATAACATTTATAGTATTCAAATAATATAATTGATATTATAATTATATATTATATAAGCTTTATAATATATAATATAGTTTAAAATAAAAAATAATTAAATTAATAAATTATTACAAAAAATTGTTAATTGGGTGGTTCAAACTTGAAACAAATAAGTAAATAAAATAAATAATATAATTGTTTGTTATTCACGTTACTCCTGTATACACGTTAAGTTAGGTTGCCGAGTAGTAGAAATGGAACCATGGTGGGAGAAAAATCGGACAGCAATGTCCGCGAGCAGTAATCAGTATCGATGCGCGGTTTACGGTCAGACTCACGTGTGCCAGAGTATATAACTATAAATATATTTTCCTAAATTCATTGCATCGTATTGTATTGGGATCCGGTCGGACTCACATGGGCCAGAGTATATAACTATGAATATATTTTCCTAAACTCATTGCATCGTATTGTATTGGGATTTGTATAAGACAAGAAGTTATTCTATAAACTAATTATATTTATAATTATACAATTATATGTTTAATATATTGTATAAATCATTAAATATATAGGTTAGTTATATCGGATAGTATAGGATAATAATGAGGAAAATAGAAAATTTCGTATTTAATGTCTATATTATTGAATCATTTATATTATTATTAATATAATTTTTATAACTATCATATTTGTAGTTTGTACTATTATAAATATTATATTTGAATCTGATGGTTTGTTAAAATTTAAAGAAAATAAATAAATAAATAAGAAGTAATTAATAGTGAATAAATATTAAATAAATATCAAATACATTGAACATACAACAGTACGGCACACACTAGTCTTTAATACATCTGAGTTATATTATGACCAATACACATAAATTACACTGCAGTCAGAAATGTATAACAATGGAAGTTACAACATATAGCAATAACGGAAAGTACTTAAATAATAAACGATTAAAACTGCTGATTTGGATCCAAAATTCAAACAGCGAGGAGTGTTGTACAAAAAAATATGTACAAGCTTGGCAAAAGAATGCACATTTTTGAGAGCCCTAAAATATATGGGTTATAAGTGTATAGATTCCTGAGAAACTTCCAAATTTCAATAACGAGCTTGCACATATTTGAAAATCATGTATTAATGTATGCATTAATTTAAATTTTATGTTACTCATATTAAAAAACAAAAAAAGTCAATCAATCTTTAATTTATTATTATTATTTATTACCACCTTTTTATAATTCTCAAGTAAAAACATATAAACTAACTTTAACATAGTGACACATAGTAAGTGTAAATTTGTTGAAGTTATATCATATTTCAATTATGATTTATAGAAGTGGTGTCCTAATAGGTATTTATTTTTTAAGACATTTTACAAACGTTACATTTTTAGAGAATCTGAACTTACTTTTTTTCAATTTTGATTACTTTGGGGTGCCGGTTAATAAATGAACGCAGGCAGATTCTTAGACACCGATTTCAAAGTTCTGGTACAACTTGGGTTTGCTATCTTCTTAACTTTGGGCCAACTTCGTAACTTTGAAAGCTCAAAGCTGTCACTCGAGTTACTTGCAAATTCTAAAATGGGACTTGCAAATACTTACAAATCAGAAGCTTTCGTTTGATACCAATTTCGAAGTTCGGGTACAACTTGGGTGGGCCAACTTCGTAACTTTGAAAGCTCACAGCCGTCACTCGAGTTACTTGCAAATTCTAAAATTAGACTTGCAAATACTTGCAAATCAGAAACTTTCGTTTGATACCAATTTCGAAGTTCTGGTACAACTTGGGTGGGCTACGTGAAGTTGGCCCAACTTTTGTTTTTTTTTATTTTACTGTGAAAGTTTGGACTTGCAAATACTAAAAATAGACTTGCAATTACTTGCAAATAACTTTCAAAATAATGGTATGAATTAAAAAAAAATTGTAGTACTTAGGTGGGCCAACTTCACGAACGTGTATGAGACTAGAAAATATTCCAAATTTATATCGAAACAATTTTTGGTAGGTATTATCATTATTCATTGATTTTATAATAGACTATTATTATGGTACTAAATGTCAAATATTTCAAATCAGCCTATTGGGAAAACAGATTAACGACGCTCTGGTTGTAAAAATATCAACTAGCGTAATCGGGTAAAATGTTTGGTGACCCAGGGCCTAAAATACGGTGTCTCCTGAAAATCAAATTGTGACCCCCGAATGACCAATGTGTGTCCCAAGTTTTATAACATATTTTTAGTTTTATTGTAGAAATAACAAATATTAATCCTTTAATATTTTAATTTATTAGTTACCTATTCTGTTAACTTAAGTTAATTACTTATTTTATTTCTAAACTATGGACAAAATTGTTAAAAAAAAAGAAGAAATTATAAAGGGTCAATACAAAGTACATAAGTACTATCTGCGATAACCTAACTTAACTTAGGTAGTTAGGTACCTAACTAAACATTTAGGTAGGTTTATAAAATATTTAAATTATTCTATGTTGTGTCTATTGAAATACAATATTATTTACTTTAACCTACTGAAAAGTTAACTAGTAAGAGCATAGTCATTTATAGCACATTGCCATAATGTTGTATAATTATGTGTACTAAAGCGTATTATTAATATGTATTGTTATTTATTTTAAGTCTAAAATATCATAAAATATTTTTAAAAAAAATGATTATTGTAATTATAAATTTGATTTTAAAGAATTAGCTAGTTAATTTGTCTTGTTTAATAAATATAACTGGCCAAAGGATCTATATAACTATTTAAGATAAATTTATAAGGAGTTTATTTAACTAACAGGCATAATTATATTATTTTCTAAACAAAATAAAATTTGGTTTTTAAAAAACCTTGAATATTCTTAAAAATTATTTCGTTACACAAATTATATTCTAATTGATGGTGATGACCTACACAAATAGACTTTTACTGCTTTTGCCTTTTAACGATTTAAAATAATTATAAAAGTTACCTCACTAACCCTCTTACAGGGTAAGTTGTTGTAAATAAAAGAGAGAGGATGTTGGGTGTTTCAAAATTTGGAAATACTATTCAAGTGAACAATTTTCAATATTGGTGTGTTAACAAGTTTGTTGGACAACTTTCAAAAGCTGTTGTACACCAGAACTCAATATTATAAAATACAATTTTTTTAGGATGATATTCATGTATGCTATGATAACTCTGTTGTTGTAAACTAAAAATGGTTTTTGAAATTCGCAAAAATTTATTTAGTTACATTTCTTTATTCATGATGTAAAACTAAGTTTGTTGGACCACATTCAAATATTGATTTATATCAAAAATCAATCAGATGACATTAAATTATTTTAGGATGAATATCATGTTTATGTAATAAAAATGTTAAAGTGTGCTAAAATCAGAGAATTTAGAGTTTGGAAATTTTCTTTATCTCTGATTGGGAACACGTTTCTTGGACAATTCTTAAAAGTGGTTGGACACTAGAATTCTCTAGAATGTTATAATATACAATTTATTTAGGATCATATTTATGTATACTATGACAGCTTAAAATTGATTTTTAAATTTGGAATTATTGTTGTATGAAGTTTCATCATATATGATGTATATACAAGCTTGTTAAACCACTCTCAGTAGTTGTTGAATACCATAGATCAATTATGAAATTTAATAATTTTAGTGAGATATTCGTGTGTTATATAATAAAAATGTTGTATTTGACTATAAATAGTGATTTTAAAATAATTATAAAAGTTACCTCACTAACCCTCTTACAGGGTAAGTTGTTGTAAATAAAAAGAGAGAGGATGTTGGGTGTTACAACCCCCACAGGTTTCTTTTGCTATAGAAATGTCTATCTGTCAAAGTCCAAATGTAACAGTTAAAATAATAAGTGTGTCCTCTGAAATGAGATGTATTTTAGGCCCTGTAGGTGGCGTTATATGTACACGAATACATCAATAACCAATTAATATTGAAATTACAATAAAAATACATATTCCACTATTGCCGGTGTATTAATTAAAAAAATTGTTATTTATATTAACTCAAGATTTCACTTTGGCACTCTAGACAAAAAAAGACATAATTTCTGTTCTGTATATGGATGTAATTCGAAATATTCATCATATGGCGGTATAAGTTTCCACCAGTTTCCCAAAGAAAATGAAATAATATAATTGATAATAATAATAATAGGTAATAATAATCATTTGATTATGTGGAAAAATAAACTTGGGATTGAGGAATTTGTAGACAGAAGAAGAATATGGGCAATTAATTTGTGTAGGGATAAGAAACATTGAAAAATAAAAGATTACAAGTGTGTTAAAAACATTTTACACAAGATAATTATTTTTTCCCAAGATAAGTACATAAACTTTTTATAAATATTTCAGTTTTTATAATCAAATAAAAATTTATTGTGTTCATTTATTAGTGTAATTAAGACAGACAGAAAGTGACTTAAGAAAAATGCAGTTCCCAATATACATTTACCAAAGTCCTCTATTCTAATAATTTCTCTGAAAAATAATATTCACCAAGAAAGGAGTCTTCTCAAAAAAAAAAAAAAATGCACTTTTTGTAAGTTTTTGATTACTTTTTTCATATGCCTATATCTATGTTTTGACATTTGGCAAATACATCATTATATTTGTAAATGTTAATACATTGTACAGAGCTTTAAGAAACTTGATTTTTCAAATACAACTTTCATAAAAACACAACAATGTTTGACCTAGATATGTCCATAAATAATCAAGATATACAAGAATTGAAAAATGATAAGTTGCAGGTTTCTATTGGTAATATATTTGTACCTTTTATATTTTTAATAGATTCCCAAAAAAAGTTACCAACAATAACAGGAATTCCTACATTTTCTGTCTTAGAAAAAATTTTGGAGAGATATTCAGCATCAATTTTCCTGATACAAGAACACATCATTTGAGTCTAAAAGAAAGAATTATTTTAATTTTTCTTAAATTCAGACAAGGTTTATCTTTTGCAATTTTAGCAATTTTCTTTAAAAACTTAACAGCAGAAACTTGCCGTATGATTTACATTACTAATATTCATTTATTTGCAACTGTTTTAAAACCTCTTATTTATTGGCCCTCAAAACAATTTAGAACATTTATTATCTAATAATTTACATACTTCATGTAATAATTTATCAAAGTAAACTATTTTTAGACTTAAAAGCATACATTTACAATAATCTAAATTGATTTATATATTGAAATGACATGATGTTTACTTTCAAAACTGTTTTATAATATAAAGTCACAACACGAAACGTTTAATATAACTACACCAAGTGAAACTTGTCCATAGTATGAATTATTTTGTTTAATGCAGAAACACCTTTAGGATCTTTAACAATGTATGACAATTTTTCAAGCATATCTGGAAGGCTATTAGATGAACCTATTATGATGGATATTTTGTGGTAAACAGAGTATATGGTATACTGTATACCAAAAATTATAATTATGTACGTATTTTAATTCATACAATCGTGAGATATAAAACTAATGAAAACGATAAAAATGTACATCACATTGTTTGCTGGTTTATTTAAATTACCACAATTTTTTAGGTCGATTAGAATATAAAAATGATGTTTATCTACTAAAACTTTTGAAAAATAATCACAGTTAATAATTTGTTTAATATTTTTTTACAATAAATCCAGGAATAAAGTTTATAGCTCCAATTTTGTAATTTGATACATCCCATCTTATTTAATATTAATAATACTGGGCTCTTCTTAACCCGGCATCAGTGGCTTCGGTTAAAAACACGTGAGAGGTGGCATCGGTCTTTTTGGCCGAACAATACAAAATTATACATTTTGATCTATTATCTGTCAACTAAAATGATTAATATTGTTATTTTTCATGTAAACACAATATTTATTTAATATGATATATATTTTACTTACATCTAATTTTTTGCATTTCGTTTTTTATGAGCACGAGTACGTACATTACGAGGTGGTGGATACATATACCAAATTACATTAAACCACAAAACAACTACTCTTTATGGGTCGAAGAAAAGGTACTGAGTAGAAAAAAGACGAATATGATTCCAATTATTAATTATTTAAGAAATTAAAAAACTGTCGGTCAAAAAGACCGAAGCTACTGATGCCGGGTTAAACATATAGTATTATACCAGGGTATCTAAAAAATCATCATGACATGTTTTTACAGAACTCCAAACGTGTAAAATGTTTGTGGAAACTTAACTCAAAAACATTTTTTGTATTTAGAAAATCTAATATGTCGTTAACATGTTGATAAAATTCAACAGTTGTCATACAAAACTTAACATCAGGGTACTTCTTGATTAAACAATTCCTTAGTGCATTTGCCACACTGCTGCTAATCGTTTGAACTGCTAACCAGACTCCCATTTATTTTTTCTTTATAAATAATGTCTAAGGAGAATTTTTTTTTTGCCAAATGAAATTCACTTGTTTCTTAGAAATCAACCAAAGGTTTGAAATAATTCCATTTAATTACTTTACATTTATTAGTGTAAATAACGCCCAAATCACCCAGAGTATTTCGAACTAATTTCAACATGTGAGAGGCATCAAAAAATACATATATTTCATCTTGGATAACTGGATGATCATATTAAGTTCAATATTCAATCAAGTTGCATCTTAGATGTTTTGTCATACATAGATTGGATACAACTCCGTAAAAAGTAAAAATTATAATAATGACTCCCATTCCATGCAAATTTCTCAAGCATATCATTACTAAATTTGATTTCTCTTGTGCTGTAATTCCATGAATTAAAAAATACTCAACAGGTAATTTGCAGTTGAAATTAAGGACTACTATCAGAAACACTTAACAACTAATGATCCTTTTACTCTAGGTAATGCATTAAAATCATCAATATGCATGACACAACCAAAATTGATGTAACCCTGAAGACATTCTCCATTAAAATTTATAATCAGCATCTTCCATGATTGACATCTTGGTTAAATAAAATTCGGAATATTGGACCCATTATACTCTCTAAAGTTAAACAAACAAACACAAATTAATTTATACATGTAACATATTGTATATTAAAAAATATAAATTATTATATTATATACAGTATACATAAAGACAAAGCTAGATACAGATGGACAATTTTTAATTTTTTTTAATAGTTTATTTAGATATCATATTTTTAAAACTTAGGTACAATTTCCACCACCACCACTAAATTAAATGAAATAGTTTTATGTAAAAAAAATGAAGTGAAAATGCATGAAAAAAAACTGACTTATGCAGAATAATGCCTTGGCCAGCTTTTGCGGAACTATCTTTAATGCAACCGACATTGACCATCATAAAAGTCTATTATTATAATAAACGTAAAAACATTTTAACACTGTAAATTTGTCATACTAGGACAATTATTAACGAAGTAAAAGTTTTAAAACCATTAACTAACAGCTTTCATATCAATAAAAATCATGTCATTTATAATTGATATCAACAATTTAACATAATTCAGTTTTATTACAACAGTAATACTGTTTTTTCCCAACTCAAAGCTCTATTAACTTGCTCAATGTTGGCCACGATTAAAGATAATATACAGGTTAGTGGTTACCACGGTTGTAGATAGATTGGTTGCGCAACAAAGTCCTATATGACTTCCATTGTAACCTTATGCTAAAACTGAGGATTATTTATATTTTAGCAAGCTCCCAATTTAGTGCACATATTAAAATTAGTGTGTGCTCCATTAAAAGCCATGGGATTTACTATAACACCAGTATCATGTATTGATTCTAAACATTTTTAAACTAAATTTGCAAGTTCACTTGAATTTAAGCCCTTTACTAAAAAATGTCCTAGAGGCAGTTTCCAATTACCATTTACTGCAACAATTAAAAATACAAGAGCATTTGTAGCATGATCAAAATTATTACCATTTAAATTAGCCTCAGATCACATTGTAAATAAATTAGCAAATACAATTAATTAATATAATTTAAATAATGATTTAATTGAATATTTAATATAATCATACTTGTAACAATGTAGAAGTATTTTCTGATTTTTTTTCTAAAACTTTTATTACATTTTTTAATGTTTTCACTTTTGTTGCAAGTTGTTTGTTTTTCTTTTGTAAATTATGAATTTTCTTAAGTTTTTCATTGTATCTTTTTTTAACAAATAATAAATTTCTTTCTGTTCTTCTAGGTGTTATAAAAATTTCAACAGATAAATCATTAATATATCTAAGGAACATTTTGATTTTTTTAGAAGTTGGTGTAGGTGATGTACTGAAAATATAAGTATACACTTATAATACATGTGTTTAGTAAATAAAATAACATTTATATACTTACATCGTAATTATATTTTGAATTATTTCCTCTGGTAACTTGGTTTTTCCTATTTATGTGTACTTCAGTATTTTTTATCAATTTATCGTTGTCTGAATGTATAACATTATCATAAGATAATTTCCTCTTGCACCCACTCAGGCTATAACAAATATGTATCCAAATTAAATATACAATACAATTAATGTACAATATTGTTCTTGTTCTTGTATTATAAAATAAAGTTTAAATTTAAATTTAAATGTATCTCTTTTGCCATTATGTACCTATTTAAAAACAACTTCACAAATTACTTACCCAACAAAAGGTTTATTAATTGATTTAATCTGGGACAAAAATGGCACAGATTTCTTTGTTAAATATCCGCTTTCATTGAAACTGTCTTTGGTTAAATGTTTATCACAAATTCTATGAGATGGCAAACTGTTTTTAATACAACGCATGCATCCAACTGGAGTATTTTCAATATTTCATTTTTAGGAAATCTGTTATACCTACACATTAATATTTATTACAAATTTAAAATTCTTAATTATAAAATAATTACTTGTGTAAAGAGAGACATCTGTATCTGCTGTGTAACCAGTTTTGCAAATACAACATTTATAGCCCATTGTGATTTATAAAAAATAAGAAAGTTAGGTATAATATTGAAATATTTTATAATATTGTTCACGAAAACAAATAACAAATCTTTTAATTAATTGAGCTTTGATCATACACTACAATAATAACTATTATCGCGCAGTCACAAGTCACACTTGAAAAGCACCTTCTTTCGATGGCCGTTGTACGTGTATAAAAGACCAGTTTATTAGTATAAGGTCTATGGTTGTAAGTTTTTAACAAAATCTGACATCGCTGCAGCGCTATTTACTTTTTTTTGAGTTCCTTCCTATAAAGAAAATTTTTTACAGATCTCGAGTACCTAGTGCACAGCCGCACACCGGGTGGCGAAATTTTAAAACGTGTCACGGCGCATTTAACCATCCGTCTTCCCCTCGCCTATATAACACTGATATCAACTATGACAACAGCTGCTGCTGTTTAATCACTGATAACGGATGATATTAAAATATGAAATATATCTCAAAAGCTAAATATAGAACTGGAGGTAATTCATTTAATATATTCATGGGTAAATTAGTTGAAAATTGAAATATAAGTTATTTTTGCAATTTTGACTGTAGGTCCATGATATTATAATTTGTATGATTTGTATTATGGAGACTGAAAAAAATAGCAAAGTAAGTTTAAATGTAATTGATTTAAATATTTCAGACTTCAGTAATCTAATTCAAAAAATTGATCATATATTAAATCTTGATCTAATGACTATCACTTCCTTAATACTCTTTACTTTTATTAAATTAATTGTACCTATTTAATTTATACTTTTATTATTATCTTGTTTTGTGTTTAATTATGAAAAGTGAATAATGACCTATTCGGCTGCTTAATATGAAAATTTACTGGAAAATATTCATAACTATTGCTTTTATATTCATGTATAAATAAATTATAATAATAAATAATAATGGAAACTCTCAAACAAATGGTCAACATACTTTACCCTTACCAACCTTCAAAATCAGATTATAATACATCATTTATGTTAAGAATACATTTTTTTCACAAATTTTTTCAAATTCAGTGCTTTAACATGCATTTTTAAATTCAAAATTAAGTACTGAACTGCATTTATACCGCCCTTTTTACAAGATTATAATAACTATTGTAACATTTTGACAGAAAGTCTATAAGGCAAGTATATAATATTATTTTATCACAAATAATATTAATAAAATAATATTATTAATTCTAAAGCCTTAAATCTAAATACATTGCAGGGAATTAAAAAACCTTCTAATTAGGTAGAAATATTTTTTAGCCAAAACAAAAGCTCTTGAAAAAAATGTATTATATCAAATGTTGCTATTATAATTAGGAACTATGAATAGATCTAAAGTCCATGTGTTTCTACTTGGTATATGGAAAGCTATTTCAGATAATAACTCAAAACAGTCAATGAGGTATGAGGTAGTTTAAAATTAACAATAATTATTTTAAATATTTACTTGTTAATAATCATAGACGTGTTATGATATATAATATATATAGCCATATAGGTATTATATTATAATACCTCAAACAGTGTCTTTTGAAAAATCCCTAGCCCTTGTACAAAATGTATCATTTCTACAGTGCAATCCATACGAAGAAAATTCTAGCCGGGTCTGTTTAGTGTAAGTAGGTAGGTATACCTTTTTACAACTGTTCTCAGATTTTAATATATTAATGTCTATAAAACAGGAAATAAATTAAATTATCATTAATTAATATTGATTTCTCTTTGTATCAAATAGATTTAAACAGAATCATTATTTTATTATAGTCTTTCAAATGTGAAATTTGTAACTCATTGTTCAAATACCACCATACATTAAAACGGCATAAATGTGAAAAACATGGTATGATTGAAAATGTTCAAAAACAAAAAATAATTAGTTGCTCACAGTGTGAAAAAAAATTTTGTCAAAGAAAAGATATGTTGCGCCATTTAAGAACAATTCATGATAATGATAATATTAGTATGGACACAAATGTAAGTCATAATTATTGTTTCTATTTTTAATTTTAACTTAACAGCTAGTATTAAGAATTGTATTTTGTAAAATATCTATAGATGGTGAACAATTGTGATATTGAAAAAAAATGTGTGCCTTTGAAGACTCAGGAAAACAAATACCTTCAGGTTTTATTTTTATTCTTAAATTTGAATAAAGTAAATAGATATATATTAAAAAAAAATCAATTTTGGTCAAAATAACACTTCATTTTTTTGTTTACCTACTTAAATTAATTATTTTTCTTATCTACACTCAGTTTTGGCAGGCCACTACAATTCTCCCCCAATATCGTATTATAAATCCAACTTATTAACACAATAATTTTAATTTTTTCATTTAATATTTAAGCTCACCAAAAGATTGAATTAAAACAATCATCATTTATAAATAATTAAGTACAAGTAGTTTATATAAACTATTATAATATATTATGTATGATTATGTATAATAGTGTATAAATCTACAAATTTTTTAGGGTCTATTTTAAATTGTAATTGTTTGAATATATAGTTGTCCAACTTTAAACATACTTAATAAATAACTATTGAACTGAATTAAGAACCAAAATATCTGTTTTAGAGTATATTTCCAGAAGGTTATAAGTATAAAATTGTTGAAAGTAAAATATTGGAAACTGAACAATTTATTGTAAAATTTGAAATTTATGATTTTGGAATTGAAGATGTATCCCCATGGATATCAGACTTAAATACTAACAGTAAAACAACATATCTAACTTGAAATGTTAGAAAATCAACATCCATAAATGTTCTATTTAAGGTAATAACAATATAAAAAAATATTTTTATAGCAAACCCATAACATGAATGTATATGAAAACCTATTATTAAATAAAAAGAGACAAAGGGGTTTATTATAGAACCAACTATTATGTATATTAATGACATTTTGAATAAAACCTAATAAATAATTATTTTCAAATAACAACAAAATTTAATTTTGAAATGTTTATTATAGAAACGTTACCGTTGCCACCATAACACCAGGCCAAACAAATTTGCAACTCCAAGTCCAAAACATTTTAATTGCAAGGCTACTTTATGTTTAAAAGTGGTTCAAGATAGTAAACATTTTCAAAAACAACGTGAATCACTGTTAGTAAAATTTTAGAGATAATAAATTTAAATATATAAATTAAATTGCAAATTTTGAATTTTTTTAGAAGTGATAATGATTCTGATGAAAATATATTTGTGAATAATAACTCAAAAGCAATTATAGATCTTAAACATATTCATAACCATGAATTATTATGTGCTGATGTATTAAAATACAGAATTCCAACCAATGAAGTGAAAACACATTTTTTAAAATTATTTGAAGAAGGTAAAACTCCATCAAAAGCCCTTTTTTCATATAAATCACAACTTCGTCTTGAAAAGGGTAAACACTATTATGTTTATGCTGGTGACCGAGGTGAATTGCCAAATCCAGAATGGGTGTACAATCTTTATTATAAAGAATTCAGTAAATATTTTGGTGCTACTCATGGCAAAGAAATGATAACTTCACTTAAAGATGCAGTTGAACAATATAATGTAGAATGTTCTGAAACTTGTGCTCTAATGGAAAATTTTGAAGATGGTAATTTTGTTATCGCCATTGCAAGTCCATTAATGAAAAGAATAAGCTCTGGATTGGACGAAAGTGTGGAAATTTTATTTATTGACGCATCGGGGAATGTCGATCGTTATGGTTGTAGAATTTTCCTTATATACACAAATAGCTGTGCAGGGGGACTACCAGTTGGTACTTTAATATTAACAAGTGAATCAACTTCAATAATTTCCAGAGGTTTAAAGCTCTGGACAGATTTATTTTCCTCAAGTGCGTTAGGTGGCAGAAGCAAAAGAGGACCAAAAGTTTTCATGACCGATGATTCAAAAGCTGAGAGAAATGCATTGAATGAAATTTTTCCAGAAGCAACACTTTTACTCTGTATATTCCATGTTTTACAGGCAACATGGAGATATTTGTGGGACTCAAATCATGGTATTATTTTACAACATCGTCAAACACTTTATAATGAAATTAAAAATATGATGTATTCAAAATCGAATGAAGAACTAGAATCATTATATACCAAAGTTATACAGAATATTTTAACCAAAAAGTACCCTAAATTTGAATCTTATGTTTTAAATCTTTACAAAAGACGTCATGAATGGGCACTTTGTCTTAGAAAATCTATCATAACTCGTGGACAGAACACAAACAATATTAGTGAAGCTGGTATTAAAATTGTAAAAGATACTATATTGGATAGAACAAAGGCATACTCACCAGTACAGCTATTTTTTTTTATAGTCAATGATTTAGAGGCTTTTTATGAAATTAAAATATTGGATGTGGCAGCTAATCGCCCCACGCAGTATTTAAAAATGAAGTTTCCATTAACTAAAGCACAAATCAAACAATTAGAGTACAAACAATTAGGATCTATATTTGAGGTTAAAAATAATTCTAAAAAAACAGTAACCGTGTAAACATCAAATGTTTGTAGCAACAGATCTTAAGATTGATCTTTCACTTTGTTTGCCGACCACTGAAAATGTAAGAAAAAAATTACATACAATTGCTACAGGTAGTACAGAAATTGATCCTGGGTGGTACGGAGTACATAAAAAAATAAACACTAATAATATTATTGAAAAAAGTACAAAAACCATAGATGAGCAGGAATTATCAAATAAATTAGAAAAAACAACAGATAATTACTTAATTAAAGAAGGTAGTGCAATGGTTGAAGTCTTGGGTGAAGTAGATCAACTGAATAGTTATATTAACACAGAAGATGAATGTCCAAATGAAAAAAATAATGGACTTGAAGTATTTGATACAGTTGTTAAAAAAATAAGGGAAGCAATAGAGTCAGACCCAAACTACTTTTTACCAGGGATTAAAGCTATGAATTATTCTTTCAAGAAAAATATAAAAACACACGCAGGTCTTCTTTCAGCAATGATGACCTTTGGAAAGTATTCAGGTATTGATCCCAGTTCAAAGCAAATTAAGTTGATTGGAAATAAACGGATTGGGACTCAACCAACCGCCAGGCCTAGGAGAAAAACAGAAATAGGTGGTAGAAAAAATTTAACAGCTGGGAGAGTACCCAAATGGAAACGTGCACCTGAACATAGTTATGGACAAGAACCAAAATCTAGCCGTTTACCTAAGAAACAAAAATCATTTAATCCTGATGTGATTCCAACAAAACAATATCAAAATCCTCATAGTTTAGCACATTGCACATTTGAAAATAAAACTTTAGGAACAACTCACTGTAAAAAGTAAAATATAAAAAAAATTTACCTCAAGGATACTTTTATAACAATTAATAAAATTATATTTAAAACATTTTTTACTTTAATTCAATTTATAGGTCATAAAATATTTTAATAATTTAATACCAAATGTTCCACATAATTAATAAAGAATATTATATAGTTAAATTAATTTAATGCTACATTTTCATGATTTTTATCCCATTGAATAGATTTTACCGATTCTAGACTGTAACTGCCTAAGAGTGTTTTGAACAATTAAGGTGGGTATCTATTTCTACTAGTACATTTCAAAATCTTATTGATATTACTTGAAATAATTCTGTACTGTCTATGAAGTCACTTAATATTTGCTTACTATCCAGTTGTTTCTGAGACTATTTCAACTATTTTATTATGATCTATTTTTAAATAAATTATAAACAAAATTATTTTTTTCAGTAGCCTTTTGGAATTCTTTAGAAAATATAATTGAGCATTTGAGCTTAATACTATTTAACCAGTAATGGTAAATTTACATCATCATAAATGTTATGTTTTGGTTCTGGTTTTGATAACCAAGTAAATTCTACAAAGTCATTACTTGTTTCAACTTTTCAAAACATATTTTTTTTTTAATTGCAGTTTATATTTTGAGAGTTCTTCTGTCAAAATAATATCACAGTAGACATAGGTAATATTAAATTTGGTACGGACAAATTTATTTGTTTTAAATATTATTCTTTGTATCTTTCTTAGCTTCAGTTTTTATTTTAAGCCTATAGCATCAGACCATAAAATTAAATTGTATAGGTATATTGTTTTTAAAATTGAATTATATATTGTTATAATCTGTGTTAAATAATACTGATTGGTTAGTGTTTTAAATTAAATTATTTTCAAAATTCATGTATTACTATAATATAAACTAAATTAAGTTTTGTCAAAATTTATTTTCAATAAGAAAAAACAAATCTATATACTGGTGTATATAACACCTATAAATATAAGATCATAATAAAAATATTATGTTAAAACTAATTATTCCTATTTAATGCTGTATTTTTTTTTTTTTTTGGCTTATTCCGGGTCTTGTAGATCCATCGCCGCTTCTACTACACCTCTCCATACTTCTCCATTCTTCGCCAGTCGTTCTCCCTCACGTATTCCCATGAGCTTAAGTTTGTCTCTGACTCGGTCAGACTATCGTTGTCTTGGTCTCCTTCTCGGCCGTTTCTTGTCTGGTTTCCATACTGTGATGTTACGCACTATTTGGCCCTCCGCTCTCCAAAAGTGTCCAGCCTAGCTTATCCGTCTGCTTTTAAGAATTTCTACTATGTTTGTTTCATTAAATATTGCTCTCAAATCTGCATTAGTTCTTCGTTCATATGTGTTCTCCTCGTTTCTTTTGGGCCCATAGATTCTACGCAGTATTTTTCTTTCAAATAATAGCAGTCTTTTTCGTCCGACTTTGTTGATGCCCACGATCCACAGGCATACAAGACTATAGCCTATAGGTCTAATAAGCACTTTATATAATCTTAGTTTTGTATTTCTGGAAAGTAATTTTGACTTAAATAATGGTATAAGCACAAAATAGCACTTATTTCCTGCCGTAATTCTCCTATTAATTTCTTCGTGGCTATTTGCTTGTTGGTTGATATCTACTCGTAAGTCGTAGGTACTTAAAGTTTGAGACCTTTTTGAAAGTAAATTCTCCAACTATTTAATCCTGTATAATAATTATATTGTTTTGTTATTAGAAAACACCAGAATGGCAGGTCAAAGAAAAGTTTTTCTCTTAATATTATTTTTGGTCAGTTTTCCTCGTCAATGATAATTTAACAAATTGACCCATACTGGGATAATATTGACAATTATTGTGGGTCAAGACTTGCAGACAAGCTTCAACGCATTTGCAGAGGCAAATATAATGAATTTCCCAGTGAGTTTTTAGTTTTCTATATTCTAATAGAGCGATTCTTAAACTGATCTGCGAGCCTCTGGCTGTTCTAGTACTTACAATCGTATAATTCTTCAACCACTGTCCAATCATTTAAAAATGTCATGATGACAGAAATTTTGAACAGATGACAAGTATGTTGTATAATATATTATGAGTGCACTCTATCCAATATTTCATAGGATAATAATAAATAGTAAAAATAATTTGTTTAACTTATTCAAATAATTAATGTTTTCTGTTTATTAGAACCTAAAGATGACATAAATTAGGTTTACCCTTAAAATATCCCTATTACAAATATCTTGAGTTAAAAATATCCTATGTACAAAATATCCCCAGAAATATTATTCTTTATTTCTTACATCTTACTTGTATATTTTATGTACAACCTAAATATTCTATTAAAAATATTACATGATATAAATATATAGTTTTCATTTATTAAAAATATAAATAATTCTTTGTTTTTGGCAATGTATATTTCAACCTACCGTACATTATCTTATACTAAACATTATTTTTTTAAAATTAAATGTAGTTAATTCAACTGTTTTAAAATCATACTTAGATTAAATGTACAGTATGAAAGTTCATTTGATATAAATGTCCTTAATATAAACGTCCGGAAACTTTTGATAAATGTCAGACTTATTTCCACATCAAAAATGAAGAAAGTCCATTTAAATGATTTTTCTAAATTTTTCAATCACCAATTTTCTTCAAGCACTGCATATTTTTTATATTGCACGTCATAATCATATTAAAAAATGTAATTACAAAATAATAAGTTCTGGTGTACAACAACTTTTAAAAGTGGTTCAACAAATTTATTAACACAGTATAACCGGGTTCGGGAAACTGTTATATTTGGGTAATTCGGTGAGGGTTTTTGGAACCCTATAAATTAAAATGTAATCTTAGCTGGAGAGTTTTCGGGAAAGATAGATCAAATAAAAATTCTTAGTCAATAAGTTTTATTATTACACAGTTTTCAATTAAATATTTATATTATATTTATTTGTATTTATTTAATATTTTTATAGAGATGACAAAAAACGTACAAGATTATGACGGTGAATTGGTCGCGAACAATTGATCGCCGGTGAATTGATCGCGGGCGAAATGGCGAATTAGTCCTGAAAACAATTGGTCGCCAGGATAATTGATCGTCAAACGAACAATTTTAGTTTTTTAGTTAGGTATTTTATTATAATATTAGGTATATTTCTGAGTTTTACGTTTTTAAAGTTTCTCACAGTTAATTAAATTTAAAATTATAATAAATAAATAAATAATAATAATAATACAAAATAATAATAATATTAATAATCATTAATCATACATTTTAATTTATAATTATTTAAAGTTGGAGTTGAAAATTATGAGCTATTCCTTTTAAAAAGTCTATTTTACTCCTACTATGATAGTCGTCACATATTTTTATAATTTTTTCTGCGTGGTCTTTGTACTTCCGTTTAACATCCATCGTCATTAATGCAATTAGTTGTTCTATTTGTAACTTCATAAGACTTTCCTCCTTTTTGAACGAATCTATACATTTCCATATAGTTGGATGAAATGCGTTCAGACTAGATGCAAAGCCATTATGCCACCCTTCAACAGAATTGTTGGTCCGGGAGATATTTTCGAAAATATATTTATGACAGTTCCACAGCGTCACTGGAAATAATGCTGGTTACCTTCGATTTCTTCGACCAAGACGTTCAATCCACGTATCTTCAAAATAATTTGTCAAAGGTGTTAATATTTCTTCGTTCAGTGAATAAAACTCTGAGTCTAGTAGTTCGTTCCAAGCATTTTCTACATCCTCTTCTGGTACAAAACTAAGTGCTACCATCATTCTAATTTGCAAAGCAAATTCCGAGTCTTCCATGTACCTTTTTTGGAATCCTAAATTTTGCAAGCGTCTCACAAATGCTTTGCGATCAATGAAAAAATCACCCACGAACTGATGTGTTGGTAAAAACACCTTGAATCGCATTAATCGCAGCTTTTTCAAAATCAACCATAATTGATTTTGGATTTAATGATTCGTTCAATGTTTTTAATGCGTTGTAGAAATTAACGTATGTGGTTTCCGTTTTATTTGGTAGCAATGCAAATATTGATGGAAAAACATTGTTAAATTGAATTCCGTGAACAGTGTAAATTTGGTAGAATAAATTTGGTGACGTAGAAAAAGTTCCATCAGCAAATCAGTGCTCACATTTTTGTAGAAGTTGTAGGTTTTTTTGGGTGGAGAAAATTAAAATTCTATTTTCAACAGGACCACTGTCAAACAATGAAAAAGATTTTCCGTCAAATGTTGATCTATAATCGTCTGGTATGATCAATTCTAATAAAGTTTTTGGGTTTGGTGGAGCACCTTGTTCTTTTTGTCGAATACGACCGCGACGTAATTTTTTTTATGTATTTTACATTCTATCTTCCATTATTTTGTATCTTACAACTAATGCATTTTTTTTCTATTTTTTTTTTATCAAATTTACTTCTTATTTTTCTTCAATATATACTACCGCTTTGTACTGCCGACTGTTTGATTTCCTGGTGGATTAATCTGATATGTTACCGAAAGTTTTTCTTTTTTTTCCAGAATTGTTATTATTGTTATTTTTTGTTTTCAAAGTCTTATATAGTTTCCACATAATCATAATACTCCTATACTAATTATGCTAAGAGTAAGTTTGTTACATTTGTTTTTTTTTTGTGAATTTGTTTTAAAGTTTCCTGTTATCTCCTGATCTAAATACTTCCAGAGTTTTAGAGTTATATTTTAATAAGTGTTTGGCCTCTAGTTGCGCCTATGCTCATATACCTATGACAAGATTTTGGGACCTCATTCTGTGTGAAAATCAAAACTTACATTCATCAGTATTTATTAATATGGGAACTGTTAGTTCATCCATGTTTTCCCAGGTACTTTCCATTGATTTAATTGTTCTTTCGATAAGGATGCATGCCATTGCTTATTGTTATCTATAATTATATATTATTCAAGCCTTATTTTGAATGAATATAAAGTTGTTTTCTCGATTTGTTAGATAGGTTAATTATTTTGTATAAATTAAAATTGAATTGCTCTACTACTGGGATACTATTGGTGTTAATCAACATGTTTTTGTGGCAGATGATATTTATTTGGCTTATTTTTATAAATTCAAAGAAGATTTTTATGTTTACCCTTAAAGGGAGGTTAATTTTTGATGGAAACATATTTTTTTTATTTTTTTATTCTTAGCTGTTCCAAAAGTATAGTTGGGTGAATTCGTTGTGAGTTATTACTTATTATCCCTTTGTGTACACTAATTATTATCGCATTTAATAAAATCTCCGCCTCAATAAAGAGTTGTGTTATTACTTATTAAAGTACTAATGGTTGTCTCATGTTTTAATATCATTCCCTCGATTTTAAATGTTTTAATTTCATTATTTTGTTTTTGGACATTTTTTTTGTTGTTCACCTCTTCACTTTTATAAGTTATTTTTTCGCAAATGTTAAAAATTGACTATAAGGTAATTATTTATTGTTTTAAATTTATTTTTGAAGCTTGTCATGATATAATATATCATTATAATTTGACAATAATAATAATAATAATAGTTATAATTTTATTATTACTATATTCATTTGGCAGTTACAATTTTAAAAGTCGAGATATTTTCAAAATATATTCCTGGGTTGTTAACAATTTTTATATTATCCATTGTGCCTGTATCTGTCGTATAATAAGATATTATTATGAAAACAATTTTAACAATATTCAAGTTTTTCATTTTTAAATTTATTTATTTATTACTATTATAATTTTTTTTCTTAACCACACCAATATCATTTGTTTAGAAAATTATTACAATATGATTTTGTTTTTATTTTTTTTTTCTATACTTGACATTAAGTAATTTAATGTAACATTTCAAAATATAAAATAGGAACATGAATACTAGGTATTTATAACAAATTCATAAAACAGACATGTAAAATTTAAAATGTATATTATTATGAACATGCATGGTTCTTCATAAGACCATACTAAATATTATATAATAACATAAATTTAATATATATTATACCTACCAAGTATCAATTAGTAATATTAAAATAACAAAATAATATTTAGTATTATACTATTATTACTATCACAATTATTGTATTTAAAAAAGATATGAGCTAGAGCATGTTAAATTTAAACTGTAAAATATGTACTTCAATATTATCAGAAATCACTTCGCTTGAAATGTTGTGCAAATCAAAATTGTTATTTTGTTCATATGATATAAGATTTTCTGCAGACACTGAACACGCTTCATTTGCCATAGTATCCTAAAAAAAATTAAAAAATTGAAATAATAATAATAAAATTATTTAATAATATTATAATCACTTCATTGCCATATTCAGAAATGATTGATTTCTTTGAATTTGCAGTCAAAACATTTTCTTTAGATACTGTCTGGAGATTTGTAGTAAGAGTATTAGGCCACAACTCTTTCACAATATTACTCAAAATAATTGGTAAAAACATATTTTATTAAATAATGATAAATTATATAGGTAGAAACAATTATTTTTTCATGTAAAAAAATCAGTATACATTTTTATAATATAAAGGATAAATATATTAGGTTAAATTAATATACCTTGGTTTGTATTTTAAGCCATTCTTCTACTTTTCTATCAAAAGTGGAATTAAAAGATGAAAACTAGTAAAAAAAATTAAGTAAGCGTGTTCCTACTAGGTAATATAAATAGTATTGTGGCTTAAGTATTTAGATTTTAGACTATACAACAACGTATTGCTCCTGTATATACAAACTAAGTAAAATTGAATGTAAATTAATATAATAAGTAAGTAAATACTTTCTTCATATAAACTACTTTGTATTATAATATGTCATCTTGCAATATTGTAGTATGTAAAATATTATTACATACAGGGTATGGCAAGATACTCAAAAAGCAGTATCGAGATACTAGATAGAAGATACTTTGCTTTGGAGTATTGTGATACAAGATACTCGATACTAAATACTCAATACATTTTAATAAAATTAGTCACTGGGTTTTTCAAAAATATATTTATTATTATGGGGATGACCACTTCGATAAATATGGCAAATAAAATAATAAAAATTGACACCTATTCAGCAATAATAAAACAAATCAATTACGACATTACGTCATCTCGTTGTCGTCAATGATGCAATAATAATTCTACATTAAAAATTATATAAATACATACCTAATGAAAATAATTTTAGTAATAACATAATGTAAAATTACGGATTTCTAATAAGGTACAGACGTAAAATATAATTCAATGAGCGTGTGTCACAGATATAACTATATTTTATTATTTATCGGTACTGAAAAATAATTTCCAAGGGCAAGATACTAAAAAAGCAGTATCGAGATACTAGATACAAGATACTTTGCTTTGAAGTATCGCGATACAAGATACTCGATACTTCATATAATTGTATCGAGATACAAGATACAATTGTATCGAAGATACGTATCTAAGATACTTGTATCGAAGATACTGCCCAACCCTGAATTTACAAAATATTATTTATACATTAAAAATAACATAAAACAGTTTATACTAATACTAATATATTCTTGACTCTGCTTAGGATCTAAGACATATTAGTCTTAGCAGTTATTTATATTATTTTATGTCAAATATAATCCATGTTGTGGTTTAATCAATTTGGTAAGTGCATAATATAACTTAATAATAAAACTAGGTAACAATATTAACAAAAAAACTAAGCAATCAATAATTTATCATAATACAATACTATTGTTATTATCTTCATTGTTTTTGCAGTTTCAACTTTTTTAGTTGGTTCCTAGAAGACAAAAATATTATTTTTTTATAAGATTATTGTGTAACACAAAATTAAATTAAGTAAATAATAAATTATTGTACAATAAAATGTAGATATATCAATAGTAGGTACTTACTAAGTTATTAATTGTTGCTTTATCCGCCTCAAGCTTGGCTCCTTTAGATCGCAACATAATGTCTTCTAATTTATTGTTTATTAAATATATTTAAATTTTAAAGTAAGTATATTAATTACCTAATAATATTATTAGTCTTGAAATTAATATAGGAACACAAATTAACGAATATTAACACTGTAACTCAGCTTTAGTACTATCACAAAGCAGCCAAGTTTGGAGGGAAATTACAATCATATTGATGAGCTTATCATATAATTTTTTTATAATGACTTGCATATTATTTGTCATACGCACTTCTGGGGGACCAAACTTTGTCTAACCTGGCGCATTCCCACCACTAAACCTAGCCGCCGTCAACTCTGGCCACCAACACCGTTGCTCCTAAACAAAGGAATTCGATTATTTGGAATTTGGATGCGTCACCGATAAGTACTCTTTCTTTGCCCGTTGGCACTAGCATAAACGTTAAACAACATATTTCATTACGAATTAAAAAAAAAGATTTTAATTTTAAAGGACTCAACGATATTGTCGTTAGCACATTTTATATAAAATGTAATTTAATTGCTATATCAATGACATAGGTATCAACACGTTTTGATATAAAACGGAAAAACACGTTTGAATGAAATTATGGACATACCACGTTTTCGAAAAATATGAGAAGTACTTATGATACTTATGATTTTGTACAGCAAATGAAACGTTCAAAAAAAAAGTATCTATTGGAAATAACACGTTTTGACATAAAATAATGGTTTCAATCGATTTGTCGCCATTTTTTCCATAAGAATCGGTGTACAGCTCGAAAAGGAGGGGGGGTGTGGTTCAATGACTCTCAAGCTCACGAGTCAGATAAAAAATATATTAAAACTAATATCAACTTCGACATTTGACGGTGACGAGTGATGACATAGGAAGTCGATCTGGAACCGTGATTTACTCGATTACCTTGGCGGCCTTTCACACATCCTCCAGGATGCTGGAGGACTTATGCGTATTGGCTGGACTGCTGGAGTCGGAAATGTGAACTCTTACAACCAGGGAGTAAAAGCGGGCTTGAACCCGGGTTGTAAAACCGGGGTAGAAAAATTTTACCTGCTTTGCAACATAAAACACGAAATCCTCAAAAAGAACTGAACTGTATACACTAATAATAACTAATGCATTATAAATTTAAATTATCTTTACCCAGAGGTCAGATTGCCAGAACCCAGTCATTCTTCTCTTCTTTCAGGCCATAGGGGTAATTAGTTAATTTGTAAAGACTTATTGAATTTAATATTTATTATTGTATACCTAGTCGACTATAAATAATAATATAACAGACAACAGTATTAGCATTCAGGACTATTGTATTTTAAATTATTATTAGTACAGGTAGTGGTAATTTTTGACCAAATGTCATTAGGCATTTTATAATTTATATTTACATTTGTTGATTACAGTTTTACCAAAAGTTGTTGTGTAAAAGAAGTTAATATTATAAAATACAATTTATTTGTGATGATATTCATGTACCTATGCTTTGATAACAATGTCGTTGTAAACTAAAAATGGTTTTTGAAATTCGCAAAAATGTATTTAGTTACATTTCAAAATTTGGAAATACTATTCAAGTGAACATTTTTCATTATTGATGTGTTAACAAGTTTGTTGGACAACTTTCAAAAGCTGTTGTACACCAGAACTCAATATTATAAAATACAATTTTTTTAGGATGATATTCATGTATGCTATGATAACTCTGTTGTTGTAAACTAAAAATGGTTTTTGAAATTCGCAAAAATGTATTTAGTTACATTTAGCAACTAAGTTTGTTGGACCACATTCAAATATTGATTTATACCAAAAATCAATCAGATGACAATAAATTATTTTAGGATAAATATCATGTTTATGTAATAAAAATGTTAAAGTGTGCTAAAATCAGAGAATTTAGAGTTTGGAAATTTTCTTTATCTCTGATTAGGAACACGTTTGTTGGACAATTTTTAAAAGTGGTTGGACACTAGAATTCTCTAGAATGTTATAATATAAAATTTATTTAGGATCATATTTATGTATACTATGACAGCTTAAAATTGATTTTTAAATTTGGAATTATTGTTGTATGAAGTTTCATCATATATGATGTATATACATGCTTGTTAAACCACTCTCAGTAGTTGTTGAACACCATAGATCAATTATGAAATTTAATAATTTTAGTAAGATATTCGTGTTATATAATAAAAATGTTGTATTTGACTATAAATAGTGATTTTAATATTTGAAAATATTTTGTTCATCTATGAACAAGATTGTTGGACATTTTTAAAATGTGGTTGGACATAAGCACGCAATATTATAAAATTAATTTTTTAAGATGAATATTATGTTAAGTATAACAAAAAGGTTGTGTTGAGCTACAAACAGTGATTTTGAATTTTCGAAAAATCATGTCAGTGAATTTTCATTGTCTATGATATGGTACCAAGTTTGTTGGAACACTGTTAAAAGTTGTTGGACACTATTTATTTATAACTCAATATTATAAAATACAATTTTTTTAGGATGATATTCATGTATGCTATGATAACAATGTTGTTATAGACTAAAAATGGTTTTTGAAATTCGGAAAAATGTATCTAGTTACATTTCTTTATCTATGATCTAAAAATAGGTTTGTTGGACCACATTCAAATGTTGATTTACACCAGAAATCAATTTGATGATATTATTTTATTTTAGGACGAATATCATGTTTATGTAGGTAATAAAAATGTTAAAATATGCTAAAATTAGTAATTCTAAATTTTTCAAATTTTTTTTAGTTATTTTTTGTTATCTTTATGATTAAGAAAAAATCTGAAGGACCTTTTTCAAAAGTTGTTGGTTTTGAGAACTCGATATTATGAAATTAAATTGTTTTAGTACGTATATCA
This sequence comes from Neotoxoptera formosana, assembly GCA_022818045.1. Classification (NCBI taxonomy): domain Eukaryota; kingdom Metazoa; phylum Arthropoda; class Insecta; order Hemiptera; family Aphididae; genus Neotoxoptera; species Neotoxoptera formosana. Next base: position 43,012,439 of record CM040630.1, on the reverse strand, counting down.
TGTGTTATATGACAAAAATGTTGTGTTATGATATAAATAGTGATTTTTAAATTAAAAAAATTGTTTGGGTGAATTTTCATTTTCTATGTTTGGAAAAAGTTTGTTTGAACTTTATCAATAAATGTTGGCCCCCGAACTCAGAGAAAATTAAATTTTTAGAATGAATATCATGTGTAATATGGCAAAAATGTTGTCTTATGCAAAAAATTGTGATTTTAAACTTCTAAAATATTATTTCATATCTTGATTGCTAACATATTTATTGGACTCGATATTTTGAAATTTAATAATTTTAGTCTGATATTCACGAGTCATATAATAAAAATGTGGTCTTAGGCTAAAAATAGTGATTTTCATATTCAGTATAATTTTTTTCATCTATGTTCAGGAACAAGTTTGTTGGATAACTTTCAAAACTTGTTGAACTCCTGAACTCAATAAAATGGAGACGTTTGGACAGATAATGCACCACTCATATATTTAGAAAATATCAAAAGTTTTTCCACAAGAATTCAAATATTAAAAAGCAAATTAGTAGATTTTGACTATATATAGAAAAGGACTATTAAATCAAAGTTGTGATGCTTTGTCTAGGTGTCCGAGACTCGAGAGATAAATCTCTATTAACAAATGAACAAGTTTCAGAAGAAAATAGATTGTCAGTTGTGCAAATAACACAAATAAATATGTACATTTTACAGACAACGAATAATTTTTTAAACAACATAATAGGTACAAGCAATTAAGAACCCTGAACTAACCAGTCATATTTGGATAAGGAAATCTAGTTCTAGATACTACTTCATTAGTGACGAGAATTTGTTATATGAATGGAAAATTATGAATACCTACTATAAAAATGTAATAGTGCTACCCGAAGTATTAGTTGAAGATTCATTTCTAACTTCCATGATCACCTCTTTTCTGCTCATTTAGGGATTTAAAAAACATATAAAAACATGTATGAAATATTTTATCCTCCATGCATGTATAAAGAAGTAAAAAATTATGTATCATTGTGCATAAGTTGTCAGAAAAGGAAAATAGATAGTACTCCCACTTATGGTTTTATGAATGCCTCACCTAATAATATGACGGGATAACCGTTTGAACGTTTCACAATAGATAATAATATAGATTATAAAAATTAATTACAAGCAATTAAAGTAAAAGTGAAAACGAAGAAATCCAAATGCGATTTCAGATATCAAGTCCCATACAAAGTAGTGAAAAAAGTTTCAGGCAGTATCTGGTAGAAATAATTAGGAACTCGAAATTGGTTAACGATTATAAGCACGTAAATCAACTCAAAAAATGTAGGGACCAAATTAAGTAAAAATTTTAAAAATGTATGGTTAGAATATTACATTTTTAGTTTAGACTTGAGATAAAAATAAGCAAAAATAGATATTGGGTAAAGTTAGAAAAGAATTAAATCAACAAGAATAACAATATTACAGTATAAACAGACAAACAAAACAAAAAGTTGTTGATCAGCAGAAAATGAAATACAATTGCGAAAATTGGTATAAACTATAATGAATTTAATGAGTGGGTAGGTAGTTGATTAGTTATTATATGGCTGTAAGTTAAGCACAATTGAGGTGTTTCTATGCAAAACATGTTATCTCCATTTTCAATAAATTGTACATTCCTATTTCCATCAAGAATAATGATAATTCACTAAAATAATTTTTCTAAATTACAAATACTGTTTTTAGCATAACACAACCTTTTTGTCATATTAAAAATGATTTCATTTTAAAAATTTAATTTTCTAATATTGAGTTTTGTGGGCTAACATTTATGGATAAAGGTCAAACAAACTTTTTCCTTATCATAGAAAATGAAAATTCACCCAAACAATTTTTTTTAATTTAAAAATCACTATTTATATCATAACAAAACATTTTTGTCATTTAACACATGATATTCGTCCTAAAACAATTTAATTTCATAATATCAAGTTCTTAAAACCAACAACTTTTGAAAAAGGTCCTTCAGATTTTTTCTTAATCATAAAGTTAACAAAAATTAACTAAAAAAAATTTGAAAAATGTAGAATTACTAATTTTAGCATATTTTAACATTTTTATTACCTACATAAACATGATATTCGTCCTAAAATAAATTAATATCATCAAATTAATTTCTGGTATAAATCAACATTTGAATGTGGTCCAACAAACCTATTTTTAGATCATAGATAGAGAAATGTAACTAGATACATTTTTCCGAATTTCAAAAACCAATTTTAGTTTACAACAACAGAGTTATCATAGCATACATGGAAATCATCCTAAAAAAATTGTATTTTATAATATTGAGTTCTGGTGTACAACAACTTTTGAAAGTTGTCCAACAAACTTGTTAACACACCAATATTGAAAAATGTTCACTTGAATAGTATTTCCAAATTTTTAAATCATTATTTATCTCTGGCTGTTGCTTACTTTTTCCGTAAGGTTTGTTGTACGAGTTCACTCTGCCACTAGTAGTTCAGCCAACACGCGTAAGTCAGTCAGCATCCGGGAGGATGTATGAGAATCCTTAAAGGTCTTCGAGATCTGTTCCACTGTTCCAGATCCACTTCCCATGTCGTCACCGTCGATTGTCGAAGTTGATATTAGTTTTAATATATTTGTTGTCCTAGTCATTATGAGCTGTATGGTCTTTGCATCACATCGGTGCAAAGTGGTGCAACAAACTTATTTATTTATTTACATTATAGATTATGAAAGTTCATCCAACAATATATCCAAATTTTAAAATTACAATTTTTAGCATAACATTTTTCATATAACACGTGATTTTTATAGTAAACATTTTTTTTTTAATATTGAGTTCTGGTGCTTGAAAATGTTTAAGAGTAGTTCAATAAACTTTTCACTCAATATAGATAAAGAGAATTTTTCCAAATTTATAAATCACCATTTTTATTTAACATATAACATTACAGCATAACATATAAATATTAACATTGAATTATTTTATAATAATAATAAACCGAATATAGATAATAATCATAATTATATACCTCTTTAAAAAATTAACGTCATGTTTTTGAAATATTTAAACATTAAGAAATAATATTAAGTTATTATGTTATGCATGTATTTTATAATATTATTTTATTGTTATTTTAGGTATCTGTATTTATAGTATGTTGCTTGCAACTTATGAATTAGTTATTATTAATAAAATTATAATCTTGTTTTATAACAAATGTTAGTGTCCCAATGAAAAAAAAATGAACAAAATAATTTATACACATAAATCATCAGGAACATATTTTATAAACCGGTATATAAAAATTGTTTTTATACATTATTTTGGTTTCATATTTTGTTAAAATATTTATTGTTTATTTAGGAATTATTATAATATTTTTATTTTGGAAGTGTTGGGAGCTTATAAAAATTCCACATGAAAATTTAGATAATTGTTTACAAGATTTTTTTTTAATTTGTATTTTAAATGGTAGGTACTGGCTAGCTAAAATATTATTAACATTATTTGAATAAGTTCGAGAATCTAAATCATTTTAAATCCTATTTATATTGTTTGATAAAGTCAAGAAATAAAAAACTTTTAATTTTTGAAATAAAATATGTTTTTAAGAATTTTAATTCTTAGGTTCTTAACCCTATATATCTAATACTTTAGTTATTTTATTTTCTATTGGATGTTCCATTATTATTGAAACTATGTATTTTGAAATGTATAGCATTTATTTTATAGTATGAAAAACGGAAAAATAAGTATCAATCTATAATTCACTTCTGTAGATCTGTCTCTTGCAAGAATAAGGGCATTTGTTCTGTTTGAAATGACTAAGTACTTTTTACAAATTTCGCAATTATGAATAGTTTTTAAAATATTTCTAGCCAAATATCCTGCAACATATTTAATGTTAATTTTAGTTATGGTTGAAACATTATTATAGACATCATGTATGATTGGGATATTTATTAAATCTATTTTGTCTTTATCAATGGATAATAGTGAGTATGTCAGCAGTGTCGGACTGGCTCCAAAAGGCCCCATCAGCAATCTCTATAAAGAGCTTCCATTTAATCTGATACATTTATAGTATATGTCCAAAACGTTCATGACTTAATAACATGTTTCAAGTTTCATAAAATACATTTTTTTAATCAAAAAAACAATACATTTTCAAAGTAAGAAATTAAATGAAATTAATGTTTTGAAGTTATTAAAAAATGTTTTTTTTTAAAAATATTTTTTATTTACTAATCTTACTAACTACAAATGTTAAACCATACATAACTAGTTAATAATACTAAAATATTTTTTGATCCTTTTTTAAATTATTATAAGATTTAAACAAAAATAAAATAAAATAATAAATCGATAAACCGAGGGCCCCGTCAGCAATCGCTGACCTGAGGTCCGGGCCAGTCCGAGCCTGTATGTGAGCAATAGTTGTAAATATTAGTTTATGAACTAGTAGTTCTGATTTATCTGATTTATAGTTTCCAGCAGACTTGATTGCTGTTAAATTGTTTATTATCAGAGTTTTGAATGATAAAACAAACTGAAGCAATCTGGATTTATATTTCTATAAAATGTGACTCCGAATATTTCCAAAGAAACACTCCGACGGATCTTGGTTGATACTTCTAGTGCAGTGGTCTTCAAGCTATGTGTCACCTTATTACCTACCTAACCAATTTTGGGTCGCGTAAGCTTTAAGATTGGGTCGCGATAAGTCTACTGCTTAAAATTAAAAAAATTCATATTTATATATATTATATTATATAATATTACAATATATTATGTATGTTAGATATGACACAAACAAATTATTTCATATGACATCGGATAAAATAATTTTCGAGTAAACCGTACTATTTTATACTAATAGAAAATAAGAATTGTATTATTACGTGTACTTTTTTTTCTGTATCATATCATGTATTTTTTTTTGTATCATTACATATAATGAAAAATTTAATATTACCTAGAAAATTTTTTATTTTTATTTATTTAGTTATAAAAGCACTTCTACAATGGCATACTAAGATATTAAGCAATTTGAACTTTTTTGGGGGCTAACATGGTTCGCAAAATATGTATGGTAAGAAAATTGGGTCGCGAGTCAAAAAGTTTGAAGACCACTGTTCCAGTGAATAAAAACTTTCAAGAATACTGTTTTTAAACCTGAACCATAGTCCATAGATATTTAAACGATTTCTTTGTAAATACTGTGTAAATACTCAATTATTTATTCATGGTGACTTGACTCTTTTCACTGGTATCTTAGTAGTTTTATCAGTATATTTCATTGATTGCCTTATTCCAGTGAATAATATTGACAGAATTGGATTCAATTTTAACTGCTCCTGTTAATGGCTTACCTGAATCACTCACAAGTTTTGATGTATTTAATTAATCCAATGTTTTGTCCATAAAAAGAAGTAATTCAACTGTTTCTTCAGAGTCATTTTTGTACATAGGTCTAACCAAAAGTTTCATAGTAGAGGCTACTCTCTGACTAAAAACCAGTGTGGCATAACAAACTTTCATTTTATTTTTATGCTGATACATAGGTATGCTCTTATGTCAATGTGAGTATAGCTCTTAGTTCATAACTTTCATTGTCTTTATCAATATTCTACAATTCAATAATATGATCGTAAGAGGCATAATTCTCCTTAGGTACCTACCATTCGTAGTAAATACTACATCCTTGTCAAGCATATTATTCCGAATACTCTTTGTTAAATGTGGTACATTATAAACTGCAACTCTTTGTACATTTTGAATTTTAAAACCTATTGTTCGACTTTCCTCATTGTTGCATTTGATTGAAGATTTTTAATTTGTCTTAATAAATTGGTTTGTTGCACTTCTATTTGTAGAACCTTGATCAAAAACTGTTGTTACTACATTAAACCCAGCTCTCGAAACACTTTCCAAAACTTCTTTTATACATGATATTATCATTAGTGTTTTTTTTGTCCCTTGGAATAAGTAATATGCATATGGCATTATGGCTGCTTCCATATTTTGAATAAATATTTAAGCACGCCAACTAAAACATGGTCAGACAATTTATCAGTAGGTAAGTAACACTACTTCCAAAATGTTCAAATCCAAGCATCGAGTCATTCTTTTTATCATACTTGAATCCTGGTTCAAGAGACATTTCATCAAACAATAAAACGCATGTTATATCGATAGGTTTTAATTTTGATATCAGATATCTGATGCATAATATTATTCTCTATCAAAGTATTAATGTCTGGTTTGAATGGTATTTTTGATAATAAAGAATTTAATGTACTTCCAACAGGTAACGCAAACATATTGGATAAGAATGCAATATAATCCTTAGGGGAAGTTTTATAAATTGATAGTACAATACGTACCTATACGAAAATAAATTATAAACGATTTTCAGTTAAAAGAACCAAGGTAATTTTGGATTGAAGAGCAATCTTCTTTTTTCTCCATGGTGTCATAAGTGTAGATGTTTATGAAGACCAGCAACAATTCAGATCTCTTAGGAAGGCTATTTTGTATTAGTCATGTTGTCATGTTTAGTAAAACATTAAATTGTCTATCATACAGCATACATTATATAACTCTCATGAATGCTTTGCACTTGACTACTTTCTATATATCTTTAATAATATAAGTCATTCTTCCACACCGTTTCGTATGCTTTAGGATGGTCTCAAGAAACTACACAGGTTTTCTTTTTTTCTTGAACCCACTCTCAATATGCTACAGTAACTAACGAAAAAAATTATTCACAACTTGATAGTGATATAAATTAATGAATTAAATGCCTCTCAAAATAAATTAGTCAACTCTGTTAATGAGAAATTTAGCATTTACTGATGCAGTGGCTTTATGTTGGTGAAATTTGTCCCGAGTAAAAAAATTGAGCTTGTTTTGACCACATTAATCTAAAGCCACTCCAACAAACTATTCTTGAACTTGGTGGACGTTGTCAGATATTTGATAAAATTTGTTGGAAACTATTTTAAAAGTAATGTCTTGCGTCTGTTACTATAATGTAATATCAAAATACTTATTGCTATTAAAATTATTCGTGATGTTTTTTTGCATTTATTTTAATGTGTTCTTCCTTCACTCTTCAGCTACTTCTTTAATTTTAACATTGTTATTTTGGAAGCTACCTATGTCTTTCAACATGGGGATAAAATATAAGATGCAAATACAATTTTAATTTCCTGTCGTCAGCAGGCGTGGATCCAGAGTAATGATTAGGGAGGGGGGCATTTTATACTGTGGACATAATATAAATTATAATAAATACAATTCAATAATTCTATAATATTATAAAGTTAATAGGTACCATTTGGCATTTACCATAAATAGTTCTTAACACTGTAAAGGAATAAACTTTTAACTTCAAATTTAAGAAGATAGGTAGGTAGGGACATTGAAAAGAAAACTCTTTATTTAAAAACAAAAAAAAAATATGAAATTTAATTAAAAATTCTTAAGTGAAATCTAATTTTCTGTAGGTTTTTGAAAATATGTCAATGACTTTATTAACGTCAACGTCAATATCACGGAGGATATTTAAAAGAGCAAGTCCAGTTAATCTGGTCTCTGACATTGTTGATCTCAGCCATGTTTTGAGTCTTCGTAGCGTTGAAAACGTTCTCTCAGCACTTGCATCGCTTATAGGAAGAGACGAAGAGTCATCAAAATGGTCAAAAGGAATGAAATGAATGATACCGAATGAAAATATTTATAACAGGAGGCATATAAATGAGGGCGATTACGATATGAGACGACAACCGGTGTCTGTCACGTCGTCAGTCGTTAGAAATTACCGAATTATAAATAGAACGATTCAACGATCCGCAAAACAATGTAGTTATTTATTATTATTTATGGTGTACATAAAAACTAAAAAATAACAGCATAAACAGTTAAGTTTTTTTTCAGTTGAAATATAATAATTTTTTTTTTCGTTTCGTGACATTTGGGGGGGGGGCATTTCTGGTATGCCCCCCCCCCCTGTAACCGAGCCTGTTCGTCAGAAGTGCAAACATTCCTGGACTAAAAAAAATTTAAAAACCTGTTTGTTTCGCGCCATAAAGTTGCATAGAGGTGGTGATCATAATAGCAGAATATTATGTTGATCTGAGGATAGGCAATTTGTGCAGTGTTGCCACTTTAAATGGGTAAAAATACTGTACACATATTTTTGGTATCTTGAATTTATTTATATTACAATAGATAAATGTTTAAAATAGTTAACATAGCTAAGGTACACAGAAGAAGTAAGTTGATTTATAATATGTGGCTCTTTGTTCTACGCATGTCTACCAACCTATCCAGTCCTAACCATTCCTAAGACTGCTTCATCGGCGAAGAATGTAGTTGGTCGTTATCAGCAGCTGCTGTATAGGTAAACTGTGCCACGGAGGGGGGAATGGTTTTCGTCGCATCGCCAACCGTTGCAGGCTGCAGCCGGCTTTTCTAACTCTGTCGTCGTTATTCATCCGTCTGGGTAGTACGCGTCGAAACCGTAATTTTGTCGCTTCCGTTGTACCTCGCGCGTCGTCGCTATTAATATCCAGTTGTGATCTCGTGCATTTTGAGTTCTCGTTCATCATTGCCGTATGTTGTAATTTATATTTATAATTTATATTAACGCCGTCCGTGTCAGTGGTTTTGGCCCCTTCCGACGCCGCCGGTTACTGTATTTATACATAATATTATATCATATATATATATATATATAAATAATCATGCTGTTTTTCGATCGTTCGCAAAGTCTCCTACATCATTTGTGCCGATTTTTCTCACCCAGTGTCGTTTCGTGTCCGGAATTTTCCACGAGTGTTTCTCTCTTTTGCACAGACCCGCATGTTGCGTTGTGTACCTAACCAACGTGTTCACATCCTCGACCCACAAACTACCATTCAAGCAAGTCCTTCAATCATTGTCAGTGCGACTTCAGATGGCAGCTTTTGATTTGGACAGGTCCTGACAATGTACATTTCATCAACTATTGGCCGTTATTATTGATACAATAATATATAATCAAGCTTCGTCGATACCAGGTCGTACACACACTATAAAATATGTTATTATTTAGGACTATTTATCTTGGCAGCACAGCTGTCCATAAATTAACATAAGTATGACAAGTTTTCATTCCGGAGGACCACCTGTGGTCACCTTTGTATCTAATTATAAAATAACCGGATGTCCTTCGTAATAGTCTTAAAAATAGGCATTTTCGGTAACTAAGTAGGTTTAAAAAACGAATTTACACGGCTGGACATAGATGGGAATTGATGTATGCACCTACGGGTAATGACTTAAGTACTTCATATTTCAAAAATAAAAATTGTGTTGCCACTGTCACGTAATTATAATACAATTTTTCAATAAAAATGTTTTTAGTTTTTCTCGATTATTTTCAATTTGGATCTTGACTTGAATTCTTAACAACAAATTATTGATTCCACGAACGATGATTGTTCACCTTGATTTAAGTCAGATGCAGCACTTAATACTTTTCTGCACATAGGGAGATGTGTTTTTATTTTTAAGGGAGGAGCAATCAGAAGTATTTTAATGAGATAAAGTGGCAAATTTTTAACTGTTTTGGTGACATGTTAGTGTGTGTATCAAATGACAAATAATTTACACTAGTATGTCTAATCTGGATATTTCATTTCCAGTCAATGAATGATTTATTTTCAAAAGGGGTAAATCCATTGTAATAGTTCATGCTGATAGTGACGAATGACAATTCTATGGTTTTGGGTTGAATAAACGGTTTACCGGAATAGTCATCGATATTTATTATAATTTATTTTGAAAAATACAGTCTAAAGATAATGTTTACAATAAGCATATGATTTTGTACTATAAATATATATATATATATATAAGACAATTTAAGACAAAAAAAATGTTATACCCTTCAAAAGCTAAAAGCTTGAGCCGGAGAGGGTGAGATCTAAATTTTAAGTATAGTTTTATTAATAATAAAGTTATCTATATAGTATGGAATGTAATTATTTATACAATCAGTTAATAAACTGTGAACAAGTCAGTAGATCTTAAAACGAGATAGGTAGTGATGATTAAATTCCAACTTCAAAACAAGATAATAATATTAAATAGTTATAATATGATTGATTAGTTAATTGATTTACATAATTAATTATTAAAAAACACTTCTTATCACGATTTTGCTTATTTTCAACTTTTTTGGTACGTAACTTTCTATTTAAACATTTGTTTTATTTATTTTTTGAAAACATTGTATGTTAATATATTTTCAATAGACAATAATGCTTTTATAAAACCACTTTTAACCTATGTGGACATGTGGTAACGTGTATTCTACTTCAGCCGTATTCGCATAGTCGTGTGTTAAATGCTTGAAACATGTACTAATCATGCACATGATCTAAGGCAGTGGCGTGGCGAGTGATATATTAACTGTGGGTAAATACATATTTTAGAAAAATTGTTGTTTATTCGTAAATATTAATATAAAAATAAAAATAATTTGAACAATAATGATAAAAATTTTAACTATAAAGATAAATAAAGACGACAATGAGAGGTCCCTTGATGTACAATGTCACATAGGTAGTATTTTTCAAACACTTCGGCGCCACTGCTGTACATTATGATAAAAAATTCAATACAATTGATTATTATAATTTAGGAAATTAGATCTCTCTCAAAAAAGACATACTAATTAAAAAAGTGGATAAACTTTTTTAAAACTAAGTTAAGTTAATATTTTTTTCCTTATTAACTTTTATTTTTTAACTTATCGAGTTAAATTAATGGTTTGTTAACTGTTAACTTTTAACTTATCGATGTAGTGTTCTCTTAACTTAACTTGAGTTAATTATTTTCATTAACTTGTCCACCTTTGGATTTAAGTAACTGCGCAAATTAATATTATATAATATTTTATATATATATTAAAAACATAGTAGTCGTGGCGTGTCGTGTGTCGATCAAATCGAATTCTGATCAGACGTTAATTTTTTGGCATCTGTTATCAATAACCAAGTTGTAACCACGGCCATAGATACTATATTCATATCTATAGCTGTGGCCTGTAGTTGTAACCCATTATAACAAGAGTTGGTAACAACTCAACTTTAAAACCAATATGGTTTCCAATAATAATCATAGTTACCACGCCCATGCATGAGCATGACACCACACAATATGACGAGGCAGGTTCGAAAGGGGTCATGTGGTTCGAAAGATTATATATTTCAAAAGGTCATATGCGTGAAATTATTAAAAAACGAAAACAACACATATTTTTTACGATTTGCTTAGATGCGTTTTTAGTCATTTGAAATGAAACCATCGAGTTGCAAATCGCAATTTCGTTCTAAAATATTTATTTTGTCAAATCTTGTAAAGATTGAACACATTTTTTTTTTTCAGAATTTTTGCAATAATATTTAAATGTTTAATTGTATCTGATGATTGAGGATGTTCGTTAATAATAAAACAATTATATTTTTTGTGTTCCCCGTGATAAAATATTGTTCACGTCGTTTTGTACATTTCCAATAATATATAGTATGTCCCAAAAGTCCCGTATTACTATATTGATCAATATATTTAAATGCGGTTTTTTTACAGTAATAAGTAAAGAAATTCCAATTGAATGGCATAAAGATCAATTATTTTTTTAAAAAATAATTTTTATACAGTTAAGTTTTTTAAATTTTTGAGATAACCATTTTTTAAACATATTTTTTAAAACTGTTCAAAAAAAAAAATTATTAAAATTGTGCAAAAATTGACCAAGTTAGAGGAAATTAAGTTTTTTTGTTTTCTAAGAATAATAGTTTAAATTTAATAAATTTTTTTTGTTATTGTGTATTTAAAGAAATTTTTTTTAATCAACAATAAACTAATAAAGATAAAAAATATTATTTTGAATTGTAATTTTGATGTTAACTAAAAGTCCATTAATAAATAGATATTTATAGATTGTCATAAAAAAATCATTGTTCTAATCGATATTGATTAAAGCATACGATTCGTGTTGTGCTAACATAACTATTATTTTTAGAAAACCAAAAACTTAATTTGTTCTAACTCAATCAAATTTTGCTCAATTTTAATTTTTTTTTTTTTTTTTGTATAGTCTTCAAAAATATGATTAAAATAATAGCATTCTCAAAAATTTGAAAACTTAACTGTATAAAAATTATTTTTAAAAAAAATAATTGAACTTTATGCCATTCAATTGGAATTTCTTTATTAAAATTTACATGATGTGTATAATCTGCAACTTGTTTGCGCAAAATCTATTATTTTTACCCGAAAAATCGAAACTCGTTTGGGCACACGGTGATATCAAATGTATAACTCGATTGCGTACACGATATTTATTATTATAATTATATTTTATCTCGGTAGACGGATGGGCATTGATAATCATCGATTAAGAGTATGGAAATATTATTAAATAATTAATTCCCTACCAACAGTACATCTCGAGAATTTATAGTGTGCGTACCATAGGCGCAATTTGGGCTAAATTTATTGGGGTGCTAGATTTATGTTGGCCAAAGTGACCCGTGGGGGGTCTCGTAGGGCTTTGCCCCCCCACACCTCCCTTACAACACAATTTTTGCATTTATCATATTAACTTATTAATATTTTATAGTAAAATAACACTAAAAAAAAAACACACATTTAAGATATTATCACCTACTCAAAATTACCTAATAATGTTGGTAATATGGTTATTAAATTAAGTAGGTATATTTATTATTAGTACCTATACTAGGTTTCTATCTAGTGTCAAATTCTTAAATTACTTTTAAAACAGGACGGTAAGGCCCAGTTGCAAGATCTCCTAAATCAGAATGTTGGAGTTCATTTTTGTTGTGTTGAAATGGTAATGATTCAACAAAATTATCCTCAGTTTGATTAACTTCAAAATTTAAAATACTAAAAGCCTTTTTGGTATTTTCCATAACAAACATTAAAAACAATTAACAATAACAACTTGAGTAACTAAAATATTATGCAATTATTTAGTTAAAAAGGATATAATAGACAATAAGCACGAACTTGACGATTCAGACAGTTTAGTATGGACTGATGGTGTGAGTGTGTGACCTGTGTGTTTTCGCAGAAAAAAAGCCATCAGAATGGTCACATCGGATCGACAATCGATTAAATGTGTTCTATTTTTAGACGGTTTTTTCTATTTACTAGATTTTATTCTGAAGAAATTGATAAGCTGTAACGGACTACGTTTTCTATCGCGACTTCACAAAATGTGAATAGTCGATACTCGAGACATTTCGGCGTAATGCCGTAAATCGTAATCGTTATCGACTATCTCTCTATAAAATCTTCTTGTGTTATAATATAAACAATAAATTAGTTATAATATTATATTATATAACATAATCTATATTATTATTATTAAAGTGAAAAGTCTTAGAAATAAATGTATCCTAATTCCTATGACATAATATGGCTTTGACGTTATAGGCTTATAAAGTTATAAGTTTATAACCAATAAAAATTCGATTATACTATTAAAAATTTGGGGGTGCTAAGCACCCCCAAGCACCCCCCCCCCAAATTGCGCCTATGGTGCGTACATTCAATTTGTGAAACTGTTATTACGGAAAATAATAGACACGTAGGTAATTATTCTCACGACCAAATTCAAATTAACAATTATTAACATGCATTTTTAACCACGCCTATGAATAAATTCTACTTTTACACAAGTATTAACAATTACAATTATTAATGAAACCAACTATTAATATGCAAGGTAATTAAAGTCTAAAAGGCGACTGTGCGCAAACCATGGGTATGGTATCAGGCTTAACTGTTCCCAAACGAGTGGTAGTTCAGTAAAACAAGTTGTATTTTTGGTATTTGTGTTCAAACCAGTACCGCCCCATAACGCGATAAATAAAACATCACAACAAAGTACAAATGATGGATGACACAAAGGAATGTTATCTGTAAATCATAATATTATCAATTATATTACACTATGGATACATGGTCTATCTTTCCCGAGTAAACAATTAATTGAAGCACACGTCATATTAGCATTTAGCGTTGAGATGCGTTACTGTGCATTTTTCGCGAATAAACTAATACATATAAGTGTAATACATTTATTATAATGTATATTAATTACATTTGAATGGAGGTGTAATTGAAATACAATTAAAAGTGTGAACGCCCGGCTTTTCATTGAAAAAACTTCGTCAGCAGTCCATGATCACAAATAACACCTTTTTTTATGGTGTTATCGAGAACCAGTGGAGGAACTGGTGTTGGAATTGCTTCTCCCCTGGTCCCCAACACAAATATCACCTGATCCTTTTTAAGACGAAAAAGACCTCTTTGTTGAACAGTTAGAAATAGGGCCCGGCTACCATTGAATTGGCTCCCAATTTTGGGTAAATATAAATTCAATCCTTGAATTGGCTCCTGAAAAATGTATATTTGAATTGGCTCCTTAAATTGTTAAATATTATTTTTAACCAGGGGTTCTCATCATAGGCGGTACTACGGGAGGGGCAGAGTATGCAAATGCCCCTCCTGTGGACCGTACCTTATTATTGTATCTAATATATAATTCTTTGAATTATCGATTTTCTAACTCTAAAAAAAAAGATTTTTATAGTGTTTTCAATACGAAATTTAATGTTTTAAAATATCTGTGAATGATAGCGTATGCTTCACTAAATATTCAGTCAAAATATAGTTAAAAGTATTTTCTGCCCCCCCCCCCCTGCCAAGAGGGTCTAGTGCCGCCTATGGTTCTCATATTACAGGCGTTTACTTTTACGACGTCAACCCAATATAGCCTGACAGTTTGCACTCAAATAATATAATCTACCGCTGGATATACCTATACTATTTATATTACAAATTTATTGAATCTAGTCTTATCGTTTTAATCGTCTTAATGTATTACAATAATCGATTATCATTGACTACTTTTATTTTATCGTTAATATTTGATGACCACGACAGCGATGTATTAAACTTTATTAGTAAATACGCTGTGTTCACGCGAGTGTGTAAAAATGAATTCTGTTGAGAAAATGTTTAGTGAAAATGGAAGATTCATTTTTATAGTTAATAAATTCAAGTTTAGTTTTCATAAACTCCTCCAAAATGGCCAACATCGGTATAAATGTACTAAAAGAGGATGTATTGCCAATTTAAAAGTATTGGAAAATCACGATATCGTGTGGACATCATGCAATCTAGAACATAACCACGATGCGGACGAAGAAAATAAAATTGATCGTCAAATAATAAGCAATAACTTGAAACGTAAGGACACTGAAAATATGTGTGAACGCCCTTCGAAGTTATTACATTCATATTTACGGGAGAATAATACGAATGCAATTACAACTAAAGATGTGATATATATAAACTCGTAAAACACAATATATTAAAATATAACACAATATATTAAAAATATTGTCTGTTTTTTAAATTTTTAAATTTAATTTTATGTAACGATGTAAAATATAGGAATTATGAATTACGTACTTTTTGAAAAAAACGGTAAGGAGCCAATTCAACCGTAAATTTTTGGGAGCCAATTCAAAGGTACTTATTAAGGGTAAAATATTGACTATCTGTAATAGGGAGCCAATTCAATTGCACCGAGAAATAGAGCAGTTTATTGACGCAATTTCAACATAATATGCCAATATGAACACAAATCATAATAATTATTTGTAATGATCAGATCAGAGAGTATATTTTAAGTAGGTACAGTGACACAGTGTTATGTCATCACTTGGTATTCTTAATAAAAATGATGGTCACAATAATTAATTTTTATCATTATTATTTTTTTATTAGTCTCCGAAATTTACCTACGTCGGAAAATCGTTACACCGGTACAATCGGTATTTTATATTAATGAATCACGGTAGCTAGTTGTTATGCCGAGATTGATAAAATATTTTACGAATAGATCCACCTCGGTTGTTACAAATGTTGAAATGTACCTACCGAAATTGTATTCGAACCTGATAAAGGTGAATAAATAAATTATGCATTATGCACATCATATTATTTAAGTGTAAATATTGTGAATAGTAGTATAGTACGTGTGCTCACTAATCGTCCTTCGGCGTCAAGTGAGAATCACGGTTACGTATACTTAGGAATTTGAATTACTGTAATTAATTATTATTATTGTGTAGGCTGTGAAATATTTGTAGTTCATAAATCATAGCTTCATACATACTTTCCGTACATCGTCGCTCCTACTGTCGGGGACCATTTGGTAATTTGTAACTTTGTACAGATGGAACCAACCCCTTACTCGTTACAAGCGTACTCGTTCCTATAGTCGTTCCATCAATGCACTCGTTACTTTGGAACGAATACTTCAGATTAGAGTATCGGCCCATCGCTATAAATTCTTAACTGCATTAGTTCATTACTTAAAAAATGAATTTGTAATTTTTTATATTATAAACCTACTATAGGTTATAATAGGTATAATACCTGTAACCATACCTAGTATAAATTTTTTTTTTGATCTCTACAAAAAGCTGTCTTTACAATTTTATAATAATATAATTTCTATTAACAATTTTAAAAAATGTTTTGGAGGAGGACAGTTGCTTGTAAATGAAAAGGAAGTTGTGTAAACATTCTTTTGCACCATTGCAAATTAAGACCAAATAACGCCACTTTTGTACACACTTTTTAAATCTGAACTGCACATGGCAATGTGTCTATATCAGTTGTCAATGCACAGTCAAATATTAGACTTCAGAACGACAAGACTTTTTATCATTATTCTTTATATTATTAAATAATTTATAGATATGTATATACAAAAAAAAAGACTTGGACTTTACATCAAAGAATTGTAGATATTAACATTTTCTAGACTATTGATTTATTTTTAAAAATATTTTAGATTTTTTCGAGCTACTAAGTATTTTTAAATGTTTGACTTTTTAAATTTATCTTTCAATATAGTGTACCTACTATTATGTATATATTGATAAAAATTATTCTCAGTCAAAAAACTTTAAAATGTTATAATAGTACCTGATTACAGTATGTATATAAATTATTTTCAGATTTATATTTATTAGTTCCTAAGATAAAAAAAAATAGATTGGTAGTTAGAAGTTACATACAATAATGTGCAATTTGATTAAAAAAAATGTTGATATTTTATTAAAAATTCTTATGATATTGAAATGGTGTAGAGAAGGCATTGGGGGGGGGGGCTTTCTGTAATTGAATAATAACTATTTTTATACGTGAAAAAATGTGTAGTTTGAATTTTTATGAAAAATAGGGGCTGCTATAATGGATGTGTTAAATTTGAATTCATTGCATACAAAAAACGATTCTGAGAGAAGACAGTTCATCGGCCTTCATTACAATATTATGATATTATTGCTATTGAAGTAGTTTATTTTACTATTATAGTAATACAGTAGGTCAGGGCCGTTCTGAAGATTTGCGAGACACAGTGCAAAAATAATTGTTGAAACTAATTTTTCTATTTTTTTTTTCGAACTCGAGGCCTTAAATATGATTTTTAGGTTTAAAGTTTATAAAATTGATTATCATTTATTACCAACAGCTAAATGATAAATATTATATTTCTTTAATCTGTCTATCTCTAGTGAGTAGTGACACTCGAAAAGAAACTCTAATATGTGCTGGTATAAACTTACTAATTTTATTGTCTTAAAAGGCCATAGTTTTTTTGCTTAATGTAGTAAATATTTTCAAGCTTGAGTCTTTTAATTAAAAATACATTCTTCTTAGGCTTGAAAGTTATTCTCCTTGACAATATAAAAGTTTATAGTTCAATTTGATTATATGAAAAATAATAAGTGTATTATAGTTTAAATAAAAATCTACAAACACCAAAAGTAATATAAATTAAACCAAACTACTAGTCTTGGCATTGTGTATCTTCAGATTATATAAATAATTCATTGAAAAACCTACATTTAATATGTAATAACTAATAATAATAATATTAATAATTAAAGATTAGTAGGTTACAATATACCAAAAGCTAAAACCTTTATTATTAGTAAATTGTAATTAAAGTTATTTTATAGTCTGTTTATAAAAAGTATTAAATCACTAGGTATATTCAATAAATAAATTATGAATAATCTAAGTATTTAAAATATAATCAATTATTGTTTGTACAAGTTATTTAATTTAATGGATATTATTATTTGGCTATTCCTATTATTACCAAAAAATGGTTGGAAAATTTTAATTTTATCGTCTTGTATTGAGATTATTTACATGAATTTTGGTGGCAGAATTCAGAAATGTAGTCATTTCTCATTAACAAAAATTTGTGATGAAATCTGAGCATTAGCTAATCAGTTTAACCGTAATATATTAGCAGCTCACATTTCAATTAATTTTTACAGAGTATAATATCAACAGTAACATATATCTTAGGGTTAGAGTGCATTTTTCCCTCTTGTCATCAACCAAACATCACAACTTTATTTTCTTACACAATATCAATTTAGTTATCATAAATTATCTTTGAGTTTAGTAATGTTATGATTAATATTAGATTGTTTTTTTAAATCTATGAAAGTTAATAAATGTAAAATACTAGGAATATAAATTGTACAATTTAGCTTTATGCAGTTCTTTGCTTCAATCAAAATCAAATTGTAAGCTCACTACTGCCATATAATTTCACGAAAGAAAAACATTTTCTGTAACCACATATTAATTATCATTTGTTTAGAAATAATTAACATTATGTTTTTGGTTGTTCTTTAAATTTTTCAGAATAAAAACTATACTTTAACATTGTAGGAAGTTCAACAAAAATAAATAAACACATTTTTAAGAAATCAATTAATAATATTAATATTAGGATATTACAAACAGTAAATTTCAAAAACTTAAATTTTTCTTTTAATTATAAACATAATGATTTATGGTATTAACTACTACTACCAATGCTTAATTTTATTACCTTCCATACTAAAAACAAAGTTTTTTTAAAAAATAATTTCTTAAATATTTTACTTAATTGCTATATAATAATAATAATAATAATAATAAAAAGAACAATAGTAATAATAATAATAATAATAATGGTAAATACAATATAATTTATATGTAACAGACCAACCTTATGTATTCATATTAATATAGTAATTTTATTAAAACAACACAATATCAGATAAATTAATAAAATGTATTATCCATGTAAATTCGTCATTTCTATTAGGCACTGTATTCTTACTAAGAAACCCTTGATATAATGTAAAAAAAAAATTCAACTTCCAATGACCATGATAATTGTTCATGACAAACCATGACAATGGTTATTTTAAATATATATATATACATATATATATATATAAAAAAAAACAATAAGAAATTAAAATCGATACATAATATAATATTAAATTTAAATGATAGAATTACTTATATAATGCAAAATCATAATAAGGTACACAAGTAATCTGAGACTTTAATGAAGTCAACACTAGCAAATGAGAAAACCACAATGGGTAACTATAAGACATAAATACAAAAAATAATATTAAAATAATTATGTCATCAGTAGCATAAAAAAACCAGACTAAAAACACAAAAGGAGCTTACATCTGGTATATTTCAGGTATCGTTCAGTCTCATAGTTTAATATTATATTACGTAGTCGGTGGCAGTCTCACGACTAAGACCATACAAATATATTTCAACAACAAAATGGCCCCATCGTTTTCCATCGACTGTTCAGTTTTAATTGTAAACACAGTCACAATGTATTATTATAATATGACATTACAAACAATACATAGGAAGACTGAGTTCAATTAATATTGGTTGAGATCCAAACGATATATATTTATACAATTATTTACATAAAATATTCACCCAGGCTTGTATCTGTTTTACTGGGTACAAAATGAATAATCATGATTATTTTTAACAATTCAAATTTACATTATAAAACAATATATAATAAAGTTTGTAACAAACAGTATAGCACATAAATATAGTTTAATAATTAATATAGCTTCTATAGTTGAGTTTATCTTTGATATTGTAGTTTAAGGGTCAGTGAAAGGTATTATATCGTCGATTAGGAGTTCATACGCTATTCTTTGTCGTGCAAGGGGAATATCTGTCTGCGTATATAGTAATGGTTTGTTGAACGAGATATATCTGGCATTTGTACATGTAAATATACCACAGTCATAACTATTATCCTGTTTAGGAGAGTTACCATTTTTAATAAGCCATTGGCGAGGCTGTATCATTGGATTCTTAAAAATGTCATATTTTGAGAAAAAATCAAGTACCATAGTCAGTTCATTAGTAAGTTCGGTGTCAGAACTATCGTAGTACAATATTTCACTCGTTTGAGGAACAGCCACAATTAAGGCCCAGTGACTTTCGTGAGGGTTGACGGGAATTAAGATTTTATCATAACCGTACAATTCAAGGGGTTTCTTATTTTTTGTAAAAATACTAACACCATTTGAATTTAAACTTGAAATAAAAAATGTACTTAAAAAATGTACATTTTTACATTTGTTGACAATTAGTTTAATATACGCTTCAATAATTATATCATTTAACCATCCAATGCCTAATAGTTCCATTAAATCTGCTACTCCAAATGGAAAACAAGCTCGCCCCCCCTCATTTTCAAAGAAACATTGTCTGAGCATTTTTGTTTTTATTTCTTCATAAATCGGAACGCTGTAGTTAGGAAATATTTTCTGTTCACCAGTTGTTCCTATGAAATGTATTCTATTAACATTCACAACAGCTTTTACAGGCTCATGAGATACAGGCTCGTGAGATACAGGCTCGTGAGATACAGGTTTCTGAGGTACAGGCTCCTGAGGTACAGGCTCCTGAGATACAGGTTCCTGAGGCACAGGCTCCTGAGATACAGGCTCGTGAGATACAGGCTCCTGAGGCACAGGCTCCTGAGATACAGGCTTCTGAGGTACAGGCTCCTGAGATACAGGCTCGTGAGATTGGTTGGTATTATCTTCATCATCAGAAACGAGATTTATGCATTCGGAGTCTTCTGTTCCAATATGTTCGACATGTTGGAAATAATTGTCATGAATTACATCATCCATAGAATCATATTCCTCTTCATAATCCATTAATGGATAGATTAAATCATCATCATAAAATTCATCACTTGTTGAAATAAAGCTATCTTCATCAATTTCTTCATTGAATGGTTCATCCATATCTAGATCTAATGGCCGACCTATTTCGTTATTTGATATCGCGGCATCAATATGATGATCAATATGATAATTGATGAGGAATTCCAGGGATTCCAAGGAGATATTATTCGGATATATGAACGGAGAGGAATTATCCGTGTCTTCATCGGAGATCGAAGCCATATCTTCATCGGAGATTGAAGCCGTATCTTCATCAGAGATATCATCTCCGGTTAAGTCAATAATTTCATCTGAGCCTTCTTCATTTAAACTATCACTGTTGATATTTACATAATTTGATTGAACTTGCTCCATCATAAGTTTTGAACTGTTAAAATAGGGCCTGGTAAGTCTAAAACAAAAACAACTAGTTACATAAAATAAAACTATAACATGGTAAATATAATAATTAAAATAAATATAATTTATTTAGGTAGTTATATTACAATAAGTTATGAAGAAACTTACAATCGTACGTGTAATATATTTAGCAATATATTACTTAAAATGAATAAATTACTTGGACAATAATGTATTCAATTAATTAATTTACCAAAAATTAGAATAACTTAGTAAATGATAATATTATTCCTAGTCATTGAAATATTGGGTATAAACATCTTGTCATGTTGAGAAAATTGATGTACCTATTATAATAGGCAATCTTTATATATATAATTCTATTATGTATGTCACTGAACTACTCCTAAACAGCTGGACCGATATGAATGAATTTGTTTGTATGCGTTTGGGTGACGCCCTGGATGGTTTAGGTTCACAGGGTGGTGAGGTAAGGTGCTCACACAGGGATTTTGAGATTTACGATGAAAATATTTGTTTATAAATGGTTGCTATTGGTAACCATGGTATGTCTAACCACTGTTTATTTATAGGTTGAAAATGGTTACAAATTTTATAACTATTATAATTAGTACTAGGAATATGGCATATACACATTTTTGCAAATAAATGTATAGACAAAAACAAATAAGTAATAAGATAAAAAAATAATAAACAACCAAGCTAGTAAACTGAAATATTATCATCAGGAAAAATAAAAAAACTGAGGACTCAAGAATTTTGGAGTACTGATGAACTAGATTATTTTAGTATAAACTTGTCGTAACTTGGTTACTTCCTCCATATTCAAACTAAATTACTAAACAATCATTACTCAAGTAAATCACAAATGTATAAGAATTTGGAAATATTTGAATATAATACTTATGTAATATTTATTAATTATTCTAAAATTTAAATAAATTATTGAAAGTAAATCTTAAATAATGCTTCAGTAACTAAATACTTAGCAATGATGGTCATAAACAACTAAAAATTAAATATAACTAGGAAAAAAAATTGTACTTAAAGCATTTTTTTTATTAAGTCATAATATTGTTGTGCTATTTTGTAACTGCCTAATTTTATTTTCTATACTATTTCAAAAATATTTAGCAATGTATAAATACAATAATAGTGTTATCGTATAAAAATAAAGTTGACATTTTGTGTTATATTAATGTGTTTTTGGAATTCAAATTGTAAAATGTAAAAGCAAAATTATTCATTAATTATTATTAAACATTTTATTTTTTAATTCACACATAATGTATTAAAAGTTATTAACACTAAAAAAACAAATTTTAAATTAAAATGTATGATTTTGATTTATATGCTTGAGGAGATAAAATGGTACAGTTTCATGAATGCAAGTATTTGAAATATTATGTAATACCAGGTAAATATTTTTGAGGAAAAAATACTGTAACATTATAGATTGCCATAGGATAATTAATATTATCTATCTTTGTGTAAATGTGACATCCAAAACAACAAATAATGATGAGTATTTATCATATTAAGGATTTAATATTTTATGATTTGGCAGACTGGACTTCCTAGAATTGATGCCAGAAAGTTTATGGATAAGGCAAAATCATGGATTATTAAATAATCCATATGTAATTTTAATGAAATAATCTTTTTTGTTCTTGCGTGCTTGGATAAAATAACTTGACACTAGGGGGGTCCTTAAATTTGAAGTTCAACATTTTTTTCATCTCACCCCCTAAAACAGTGTATATACATAGAAAAATTAACCATTTTGAACCTAAAGTGTAAACTTTTAAATTTTTTGTTTTTATGTCGTAAATTGTAGGTCAAATTGAAATTTATTATGGATACTAAATTTAATTAAACTACATTAGCGTATATAAACTTATATGGGTATTCCATTATTATTTGTATCGGCTTTTATAGTATTGCTGATACTTGACATCAATTAAACAACATAAATTCTCTAGTCTAGAGATTAGTTTGTGAGGCCTTAGGACACGATACTTGTAATCTAATAATTAACCAAACATCTATTAGGCGAAAACGAACAAGAAAAAACATTGCTATTAAATTAAAAGATAATTTCAAAACAAATTCTAAAGCCATTGTAGTTTATTGGGATGGTAAACTTTTGCCTACAAGTAAATTTATTCAACATGACCTACTTCCAGTTATAATAACATTTTAAGGCTCGGAACAATTAATTGAAGTTCCAAAATTAGATTTCGGTACTGGTCAAAATATGGCAAATGCTGTGTACGAATTATTAAACGATTGGGACCTATCTAAACGTGTGAATGCACTGTGCTATCACATTACGACTTCTAATACAGGAAGAATGAATGGTGCTTGTACTATTTTGGAGCAGTTACTCAATAAAAGCCTTCTTTATTTGCCATGTCATCACCATATTTATGAACTTATACTTCGATCAATATTTGAATTGAAAATGACCAATTTTTCTGGTCCAGATATTATGCTGTTTAAACTATTCCAGCAAGCTTGGGAAAACATAGACTCAACAAAATTAACAATTGGTACCGCAAACAAACAATGATATAAAACTAAAAACTATGGGAGTAAGTAACAATATAATAGAATTTTCAATTTTATAAGCGACAACTACAAAAAAAATCATTACAGAGATGACTACGAAGAGTTAATAGAATTAAAAATATATTTATTTACAGATCAGTTTCATTTAGATATAAAAGAGGAAAACGGGCTAAGGGACATATGTATATTTTTGATTCGTCTTTAAGTTATAGCATGGTTTGGGGCTCCACATGCTGCTATAGCACCATACCAAGATTTTAATTTTATTAAAGATGAATACAACTATTACGACACTGATGTTTTTAAAATAGTCCAAAAAATTCTGTGGACATTTATGGTATTTGTCTAATAAAGCAATAGGTTTTTCATTTTTTGATAATAATGTATCTGCCGATCTAAAAAAAAGATGGTTAAAGCTTTAACTTCAAACGATGACTCAGATGAAATAATGAAAAAACTAGCAATTAAACCTCATGAAGTGTCATATTTAGGTACAAAGAACTTAAGTCATTTTGTAACGAAAAATACAAAAATATTTTTTAAACGTTTCGGTACACATGTTTTACATGATGAACCGGAAGAATGGATTAATAACACTGCATATAATGAAGGAGAAAATATTGTAGACCATATTAATGTTGTTAATGATAACAGCAAAAAGAGGAGTGAAACTCATTGAAGGATACAACAGCATTTTAAAACTAAAGACGAAGAACAGAAACAATATTTACTACAAATTGTCAAAGATTATAAAATTAAGTATCCTTACAGTAACAAATCAACACTACAGTAAAATTATGTTATTATATATTATTAATTATAAAATATATTTTATTAGTTTAAAAGCTTCATTATACAATTTTTATATACTACATTTTATTTTAGATATAATGTGTTAACATTTTTAGTTTTTAAAATATTCAGGGAAATGTCAAAAAAAGATTAGTTTTTATACTAAGGTACAATATATCTTATCAACGAATTGAAGATATTAAAAAAAGTATAAAACATAAATGCTAGTAAATGTAGTTTTATTTAATTTAGTACGGTTATGACATAAGTACAAAAACTTCAACATTTTTGAAACTTTTTAAAAGTTCAATTAAGCACGAGTTAACTTTGTTCGATTGATTCAATATTTCGTGTGGTTAATTTTTGTATGTATATACACTGTTTTAGGGGGAGAGTTGAAATTTTTTTTTTTTTTTATCTATAGTTAAGGACTACCCTACTTGACACTGATAAATTTGAAAAATTAGACTAAAATAAAAATGAATTTGATTTAAAAACAAAAAATATACAATTAAATGTTTTAGTCTTAAAAAAATGAGTAATGGTATGTTTTCAAGGATATTTTTCTGGTTGGGGATATAACAAACCAGTACTTAATATAAATTATAAGCATATTAGAGTCCACCTTTAAGATATTTTGATTAAAATTTACAATCATTTAATATTTGATTGGTTAAATTTGGTGCTGAAACTATTTTAGAACACTTGCTATTTGTAATGTACTTTTGATTGTCTCTTGTGAAAATTTGGCAAAGAAATGTGTTTCATTATTAAGGGTTAAAAAAAGAGTCCTGCTAAGAAACAGTTAACACTAATTTAAAAAAAGATACTGTTCATTTATTTTTCTCAATGTTTAGTTGAGAAATTGAATAAAAAAAAAATAAAGAAAGAAAAATATTTCTAAATATGAATTTGTAAATCACTTACATTCAACTTTGAAGAACTTAAATTGGATAGATGATTTTTCAGTGCAGACACGAAAAACAAAATACCTATAAAATAAAAAATTTTAATTAGTCATTTTAAACAAAAGATAAATAAATGTAAATATAATTAATGTTTAATCTCCATAAACAAGTGTAAATATACACTTGGATTGCCTTTTAGCTTAAGACAGCTAGAATAATATATCTTCTAAATATTACAGTTTGAGCATTTAGGTATGATTTAATATTTTTAAGAATAAAAAAATTTAACTTTATAATAACTTAACAAGCATCTGATGTTTGAACAATAGAATAATTAAAAACATTTTAGGAACATTAAATAAAAAAACATTACTAGATTTCTGAATCAAAATATAGTATCTACTTTTTTTTACAAGAATTTAAAAATCAAAAATAGTTCAACTATATACTTATATATAATTCCAGGTAAACATTTTTAAGTATAGATAGAATTACAATCAAATATGTAGTAGGTAGTTACTAACATTGTATTTATTTTAGAGAAACTGTAGGAGCGTCAATTAAAATATTATGTATACTATAAAACACATTATTAGAGATAACAAAATAGGAAATATTTATTGTTAAAGTTGTTTAAATTAAACATTAACAGTTCTTCAAAAATTTTCTAAAAGCAATTCTGGACCCAAAAAGGCTATGTAGACGCGTAAGGCTTTTTATACATTTAATAATATTTTGATGATAGGTTTGGAGCACAAGATACATTTAACATACACATAGGGTATAATCACTGTTATTATATTCAGGATATGAGATAGAATATCATTCATATTATCATTGGTTTTTTACAATTCAATTAAATTATTTGATTTATGATGATAATATTAGCAGTCTTAACTTGACTAGCTAATTTAATTTAAATTGAATTTGTGTAATAACAACAGACAATCATTTAGTATAGACATTTGGTGATCAATGAATTATTTGGTCAAATTAATATTTAGCAGCAGTTCATTTCATACCAATTTACCGTATACCTAAAAATAAATTAAAAAACACAAGCCTATGAAATTAGGTCAGAAGATTATGCATACTCGTTAAAGCTATAACAAATTTAATATCAATTCACATTTCAAGAAAATCTAAAAATGCCAATAATCGTGAAAAAACTAAATCAATTTACGAGTTAGAAACTTGATAAACACAACTAACAAGATCAGGAAAATAGTATTTGTAGAATATTTTATTTCCACGTCAGCAACTTTTGTTGTTTTAGGAAGACGCTAGTATAGGTTCTATACGACGTGCGAGACGTCACAAGTGAAAATGCAAAGATCCCTTTTTAATACATATTACGCCCAAATGTGCAATATGAAACTGTAATATTATTATTCCGAATATTACCACAGCTATTACAAATTTAATTAATAAGAAAAAAAAACAAAAATCGATTGCACAAATTCTTCAAAATTAAACAGAGAAAATAGTTTAGTGGTTCGTTCGTTTCAACGTGCACAGCAAAATATTAAAGAAGATATTATGAAAGTATAGTCCGCGATTAGCGTTGGTAATTATCATTAATACGGCAATTCCTCGGATTTACAATAATATTATACAGCAATTATACTAAAATCAAAATGACAATAATCGCGTGAAAAACGATTTAAAATGATTGGCGAGAAATAGAAAATCTTCCATAATATCAATGTTTGCATTTTATACAATAGTATGTTCGGTTGTTGCATACTATACACTGAAGAGTTTTTGAATATTTGTACGAATTAAAAATGTCGTGATTTTTCGAGGAAAGTGCACCCGACACGGAATTCGACGTAATCGGGTACGTATGGAATTTTTTTCCTAAAAATCTTATACGTCGTGCACGACTACTGCGTTGCAAAAACCTTGGACGAACCATACTCATGAATTAATGAACAGTGCAGGGGTAAGCCAAAAACGCACCGAACGATTCAAAAATAAAAATTGTACAAAAGTATATTATAATATTATTTAAACGATTAGGTAGAATGGACTTTGTCAGCTAATCGACGCCATCTCTTTATCAAAAACATTTTCCCCTCGAAAACAAAAGAAATACTCGTCGGTTTCGATTTTGTAGACAACAGCGGTCTGCTGTAAACAGAGTATGCTCTGAGGGGTATGTTTGGAAAAAACCGTTAGTACAAATCGGGGCCATTTAAAATAACCGTAGAAACTTTGGGGGGGGGGATGATGTCGAACGGGATGCGCGGTTTGCAATTTTGCATAATTATTGCATATCGCGTGCTCGTTGTCCCGTACCTACGTCAAAGTGAATGGACATCAGCTGTGTACGCGTCCTAAACATTTTTCCTCCATGAGATTCATTCTTATCCGATTCGGTACAATGAAAGGGGCAGGGACCATTAATATTACGAATTCCCGACGCGCATCCCGCAGAAGCGTACGACTACTAATTCCTGATTCACGATACCGCCGCAGCAACAAAACGAACGGACGGACATGGCGTTTTTTGTATTTTAGACAAATCGAATCGTTCGAAGACCGGTACACGCGCCCAACACAAACACAATACACGAACAACTTGGCTACGAAAAAAACACCAACCTACTTATAGTTCACATAAAAACCAAGTATCGCGACATTAGACAATATTATGTAAGATATCAAACGTTTACATGTAATTTTCGTAAGTGTCATTTCAGAAAACCACGTGCTGACCGGACGTTTCTACTGCGAGATCGTTTCGAAGCTCGATTTCAAATTATGAGATTTCAATCGTAACCAGTACAGTTTTAAAGGTACACAATAATTATATTTAGGCCATCGAATTAAATTTTAACTTTATGTCCATGCCAGGGACTATTACGAGAATTTATTCAAAAAGTTTAATACAATAGATGATAGAAACACGAAATTGGATGCACAAAACGACATTTTTTCTCTTGAGACAAAATATAAAAATGAAGGGTATGTCAGTAACATATAATATATAAGGGTATTCGAGTTTGTAAAATGAAGAATTATTTATGGTTTGAAAATTAAAATTAAAATTACCCGACATACGGATACAATTTCTTACTATATGTTATAAATATAACAGTGACTAAGAAACTTGTAGAATAATTACCCAAACAAATCAGAGTTCTATAATACCAATAAAAACTAACATATTCTTGTATTTTATAATGTCATAAAATAATTATAACCTGTGCCATTTTTATTTTTATGAAAGCATTTTAAACAAACAAACAATACAGAATATTATATAGTATTAAATCAGAGTTATAATTATAAGTTTATATTATATAGACTAATAAAATAAAAATACGAGGAAATACCCTTCTACCACAACCAGTCATTCCTATATTAACAATACGGGCCAGGCAATCAAAAATACAAGCGCTTCTGTAAATAAATTGCCTTTACAAAAAAAAAATGCATTTAATTTCTTTTGGAGGAACCTGATAAATTGAATACTCAAATATGAACTAATAAATAGTTGTAATTTTAATGTTTAAGTCCCATTGTCATTTAACATCATAAATATTTAACTTTTTACTACTTAGACCGGGCATACCTAGCTTGCCCTGACCGCACGCCACTGTGACATGGATAATTTTCAGTTAACACATTCACCCCTATATTCCTAATCTGGTGCCAACCATCAAGCAACTAGTAACAGTTACTTGTTAACTATAAAACTAAACGAAAACCGACTGCAAAGAATTGCTTATTAATATGTACTGAATGGTCGTGATAAATAATAACAGTGTTTCTACAGCTGAATTAATTATAGACTGTAACAATAGTATAAGTATGTTACATGACACCTATGTGTATTATATATTAATTCGACAGTATGAACGATCAACTGCTGACCGATTCAATAATATTAACACACACACACACATAATTGTTAGGCTTATCGCCAACACACACCATGTGTAAGGTCGACAGTTTGACAGACACGACCAAACTCATCTATACCTACACATATTAACAGTTTTAACCAAAAACAGTAACTAGTTAAAAGTACTTTTTAATATATAATAATTATTTTAGATATATAAACCAAATGTGTCTTTTATTGATAAAAACCTCATAACAGTCATAACTAGTGCTCTAACCCCCAGCTACGGAAAACTTATCCATAAGGAATAGAAAACCTTCCTGGGATAACTAATATTGTAACAAGGTTCCCTAACCACGTTGCATATTTGGAGGAGTCGCCATAAAAAATATGTACTATTGACTATAACAGATCAGCAAGCTAATATTATAAAGTTATAAAGTTGTAGTTATATTATATAAACAAACTAAAAAAATATTATATTGTATGATATTGTATTCCATTATGGTAATAATTATAAATTATTGTTATTTAGTAAGTACAAATATAACCATACACATAATATAATAGATTAGCATATAATTAAATAATAATAAAAAAATAACAGTTATAAATATATTGGGCCTTATAATAAACAAGTTACAAGTTCCTTATGAATATATTCAACAAACAAATGAGTTTTTGATCAAACACTTTTCTATGAGTTATTTTGTAGTAGATATCCTATTTTTTAAATTAAAGATCCAACATGAATTTCATGTTTTTTTTTCAATACATTAAATTATGATACGATTTCAACATATACTTGCAATTTATAGATATGATTATATTTAAGAATATATATATTTATCATATCATATTAGTTTCACATGGCTGATTATAATATATAGTTAATTATATTTACTTAAATTATTTATAAGTTAAATAAAATAAATAATTAAAACACATACATTTTTTTTTAATTTCAACTAATCCAAGTTATTAATTGATCAGAAAAAAAATATTTAATCTATATTATTATTTAAATAAGCTAGAGACCAGATTCTTATGTCCTTCATATTTTAACTGATGCCGTGCAGTATGATTTTGTTAAGGATTCTTAACTTACATTTAATTTTCTACAGGGGTACATAGTGAATATTTCTCATATAACATGATATTATGGAAATATTAATTTTACTAAAATACAAATAAAAGGCAATTCAAGCCAGGATATCTTCAATCATGTGCACGACTAAAGATAATATGGTTGTCCCATCGACCCATGATTCAAATCTAAAAATATGTCAGTTAAAGTGAATTGTTACTAAACAGCTAGAAAATGCAGTAGTAGCACTTGCATGAAACAGAAGTGACGACAAATACAATTTTGGCGAATCGGTCGATTGTGTGGCCTTGAAAACTCGTTTTCGTGACTGAAACAATCAGCACATCTGTATGTTTGACAAAATCGTTTTCATTGTTTCAGAGTTCAGTCCGCTGGTAACAACAGCTGCTGCTGCTGCTCGACTTTTGCTTCCATTTTATTCTGCGTTTGTGGTCACTTCCACATGCAAAGCGCTAGTGCTGGCAATATTCTGTTGCTTGGTAACGTTTACAATTACAGTTAATTCATGTCGTGGTAACTGTCCATTAGTTAGTCAGTTCATTGGGATTCTTTGGTTAACCATACAATCTTTAATCGTGATCATGCTATCATCTCTCACGACACGGATGTCCCTTAGACAAAACAACCAGCAGGGTCTGGAGAAAACTGTCTAACGAAAAGAAAAGCACAGAGATGTTACGCATGGTCGCCAACTTGAAGACCATACGAAAATCCCAAGTTGGTAATGTAGTTTATCCGTGGAAATGGTTCACGATTCCGGTGCGGGTGTTTTTTTTACACATGTCTAAATGACTAATCTCTGAATTACGACCGAGGATAATAAAGAAATGAGTTTGCCGATATTAATTAACGCATAACGATATTAGGATGGCCATGAGAACACGCGCACGACCGCATTCTGCCGGCGGAACGGGCGCGTGTTACAGTGTAGTAATCCACTCAAATCGTGTGCGTGATAACCAAACTTGAAGATAGCAAATATTCTCAGTCTGCCACTTTTCCACGAGAGGGCATGGTTAACCACATACAGTTCAGACACTAGATGGCGCACGATCGGACGAAAGAAGCCCCTATGCAGACATGGAACACAAATGTTCATCAGCAATGATAAAAATTTACCAGCCAGCAGTCTTCTATAAAAGCCCGTGCCTCTGTTTTGGAAAGTTTGATTCAGAACAATTATTGAGATCACACAATCGCGTAAGAAATCCATGGCTTCGAATTCTTCCAATTTGGAATGCGAAAAGTGACGAATGGCCTATCCATTTCTCTTTAATCGTCCAAAAGCATAAAACTAAAGTGTTAAACTTAAAATCACAACTAAGTCTTGCTGATCAAATCGCATTCTGATAGGACGTTACTGTTACTATTTAGGTGCCACGTAAAAAACTGTTAGAAGACGAAAAGGATTGCCTAAGATTCCACAACTTTTCCACGATTTATTTAAAAGACATAGAACTTTGCTGGGGGAGAGTCCAAAAACATTGAAAAGAATATTGAATCATTAAAGCAAATTGTAATTTGAACCGTTAGCTAAACCCTAGTACCGCGTTCCTTCTTTTTTTGAGGTAATGTTAAAATTTTATATAAGGTCTTTGAGTGAACTTTTGTTAAAATATTAAGTTTTTTCTCCATGATAACTTTAAGAGGATGTCAAAGCAGCACTGTTTGTCTTCTCCCTCTGGCCCACATGGTACATTGACTAAACGCATTTATGCAAAATTATTTTTTTTAAGTTTTTGAGTAATTATCAAGAGTAAAATCACCCATTCAAAAACGATAGAGAATAATATTTTGGAGGGTATGACATATCGATTTGTCTAAATATAGACTCAAAACAATTAAGAAATCATTTAAATTTACAATTTTTTTGTTTTGAAAGTCGAATACAAAGTCAAATAATAATTAAATATAAAACAAATATGTCATACCCTCAAAAATATAATCCTCTATAATTTTTGTAATAGGTGATTTTACTCAAAGATAACTCAAAAATCATAAGAAACGATTTTAGATGAAAGCGTCTCATCTATGTTATGCGTGGATCTGAGAGAAAACAAATATTGAGCTGACATTCTCGTAAGCGTTTTCGCGAATACGTCAAAGATTATTAGGTTGGGCATTTTAAAAGTTTGATTAAAATGTATTTTGGAAGTTATTATTTTTTGTGCTTTATATGAATATCGATAATTGCATTATTTAACTGTTAAAATATATAGTGTCAGTGTGTCACTTTATCATTAAAAGTATTATGACATTGGTACTTACTTGTCATTATATTCTGCTTATTTTATGGAACGGATATACTAAAACAAAATAGATTCTACTTTTCCCGACTTCTTTATTTTGCATTAAGTTAAGTAAAGTTTAAGTTTTTTAATTTTAATTTTCATATAATATAGATGTGAGTGAAAAATGTTAATTCTCTAGTGTACAAAATTATCAAATTAGTATGCTTAGGCCAGTTTCACATGAACGCGTATCGTACACAGAGTTTCAATTTACATTGATTAAGCACTCTGACGATAGGGCGTTTATGTGAAACTAACCATACTAATTTGATTAATGCGTATACTGGTCCTTAGGATGTAGCACAATAATAAACCGAGGTTTTTTTTGTGACATTTTTAACAAGAGAATATTAATAAACGCATATTTATTTTTTAATTAAATAATAGAATATCTTAGGTTTAACTCATCTAATTGTGTTTAAAACTCGACTTGCAGAAGACGATATTTTTAAAAAATATGTTGTTATATAATTTTATCCTTTGCACAAAGTTATTATAATATCACAGCTTGAATATTTTTTTATACCTAGCTTATCTTTATTAAATTATAGTTATAGAGATATTTGAACTGCAATAACCCTTAGTACGCAAATCAATTGACAGATTGACCTATGTATCAAGATGGTTTTTCATTTCCTAAAAAGTATAAAGATTCGTTAGGTGGTATCATGGTTTAGCTAACGCGATACATTATTTCTATTATACACGTCACAATATAATCCGGCTTAATTACCACATAAATTATGATTCACAAAAATAATTATAAATCAAGAAAAAAATGCTAAAAGTATTAGAAGATAAATTTTTATTACATAAAAAACGGCACAATAAATACTATTATTAGGACATAAAAATCTGGCTAGGTATACCTACTAATCAATAATTGTAGATATACCAGGTTGCATGAAATCATAGGCAACTAAATCATGTTGAAGCTTATTAGTTCACTATAAATTCATTAAACGTTAAATAGTTGCAACACAGCATAAGTAATTTTTTGACAAGTATGCATTTAATGCAAATAATAATTTGACTATTCTCGGGCCATATTCATATTGGATACCGAGACCATTGAATACATCAATAAAAGACTAAACTTAAAAATAATTGGATAAGTTTGTTGTTCTGTATACGACAATTATCGTCTATGAAACCATAACTATACATAATATATGAGATTATTACAAATACTTAATTAATAAGGTATATAAAATAGCACAATTATTTATAAAATGGATATATCATGTATTTTTTTTTTTTCAATATAAATCCATAACTAATACATATTTTTCAGACTTAAATTATTTTGCTATTGCCAATTATATCATATAAATAAAGTGCAAAGTAAACATATTGAAATCGGTATCTTATTTTTTAGAACTGTTGAAAACTACATCACTATCTTTTTAACAATATACAAACTGAGCTAACATCTTAATCATAATAATCACCTACAATAAATACCATATTAGTAAATGCATTTAGTTGACACAATTATTTGTGTAAATATGATGTAAAAAACAATGATGTACAAAGAACCGACTGAATCCACAAACCAAAAAAGGTAAAAATCCGAACACAACATGTCTCCATGTATCTATGCCACTCTCGTCCGGTTTATCATATGCCATCAAAACAGCCACTCAAAAAACATCCAGTACTCCAGATTCATCAAATAAAAATGTTTACTGTAACTTTATTAATAAACCCTTTAATTTCTCTACTAACTGTTATTTTAAACAAACACACAACAAAATTCCCATAACAGTCATTATTTCCAATATTAAATTTCTTATCCACAAACCTCATAAAAATCTATACTTAATTACCTCTATATTGTATAATATCCAAAACAGTTATCTCGATTGTTTTGTATACCTTAGTCGCATATCACTAATTACATTATGTCACACATGCTAACACTATTATTAAATTCTATTTTTGTTGTAAAAAACTTGTCAGAGCATTAATATGCTGATACAATTTACATATAATATATAAAAAAAAATGATGTAAAATTGAAGAAAAGCTGAAGTGAAGTTAAATAATTTAAAATGTCTAACAAGAATGCTTATACATATTGTAAAAATGAGAAAATATTTAAAATCCAAGTAATATTCTACTCTATTCAGAATAAGAATATACAAGGCAGAAAACCTAAATGTGCATTGTGTTTTGAACAAGTTGGCCCTACTCTATACACAGCGGTGGGATGCAAATTCAGAAACAATCACTTTTTGATTTGGGTGGTGGCAGAGGCTGACAACATGCAAAGCTTAGTTGTGTTAAACAAATGGTTTTTTGTTCTGAATAAAGTATCAATTATACAATTTTATTACTTGGTTGAATTAAAATGTTGATGGATGAATTAAATTTTATTATCAACTTTTTCTGCAATGGATTCAAGTTTACTAAAAAATTGTCTACATTGATATTACACTAGAACAAATGTTGATACTTTTTAACAAAAAGAAATAATGATATTACTCCTTCCTTAGCACTACAAACTTTTATGATCCCTGGTTTCCAAAACAATTCTTACTACTCATCTCATTCTATAGTTGCATTTCTCCAGTTCCATAAAACTTCTAACCTAACTTCAAACTAATACCAAAGAGTTAACAATGCGTAACAAAATTGTTTGTACCTTTGAAATTGAAAATAAATAAATAATGAATAAATTCTAAACTAGTAACCATCAACAAATAAGCTTGCACTACATATAAAAGACAAAGCTTTTTTTTATATATCAAGTTGAAAAAGTCTAAAAAGTAACTCAAAAATATGTTAATTTTTAAGACTTAGTTGTAATATTGTTCATAGTTTCTAGGTATTAATTATTTATTTTTAATATATCGTCGTTCACAGGAATAAACCTCTATTAGCAAATTTATGATTTTGGTATCCCTGGATTCAGAAAAAAATGAGCTGTTTATTGATAAAATCTCCTATGTGCTACCAATTATAAATCGTTTATGAAAAAAACTCCCGATTTTTTTTTGTGCTTCCTGAAAACTACGGTTTTTTTAACATAGGTATATTCCCGTGAACGACTATATATTTGTTATAATTTGAACATACTTTATCCTAAAAGAGTAAAATTTCATCATAATAAATAAAAAGTTTCTATTAACAAATCTGGGCTCTACTACTAATTGGTAACTATAATTTATTTGAAGTTTGTAACTAATTTAATATATAATAAATGGCATTAGTGTATGATCTATAAACACATCTATAACTATATATACAATAAATATAATTTACAACATAATCTATGGCTAAAGCTTGGGAGACCATGCATTTACATTTTCATCACAAAATACTAATATTTTTACTATTATTCCCACCTCATATTTATTCCAAAACTAAATAGAATAAATCTGATTTACTGCTTTGTTTTGTAATATCCAGATTTGTAATTTTAAAGTTTTTAGTACATGAAATATCACTATTATGAATAGATATTGAATAATATTATATACCATCAACTTTGGATGGACTAGACTAGTGCGTATAAACTTGATTCCCAGCATATTAAAAGTAAGATAGTAGATAGCAGTTTCAATTTTATGTAGTAAGAGTAGTTTTAATTAAGAGTGAACTGACCAATAATCAAACTTATAGGTAAGAGCAATTTCTGTTTTCTCTGATTTCTTTTTACAATATTAAAATTTTTATGCTAGTTATGGGAATTATTTAATTGTAAAAAAAATTGTTAATAACTGATGAAAAAACAGATAAAAGTTTTTAAATTCTAATAAAATATATATTTTTTATATATCTTTTTTTAAACGATTCATGTACCTATTATGCAATGTACAATTATATTCTGTTGACTCTAATATTTTAACTGCATTAAGTCCCAAGCCTTAGTTTTAATAGATTATTTTTAAAGTATCATTAAATGTCCTTAAAAGTGTTTATCTATTATACACATCAGAATTCTCGAGAACTACACACCCTTTTGTTATGAACCTAAATTTGCTAAATTAGTTATCATGAACTTTTTTAGTACATTGACATTTTTTTTGGGAATGGGACATTATGATTACTTTTAAATAGGTAAACTTCCAAATAGCGGACACCTATTTTAATATTTATTGGAAAATAATGACAAAACGATAACAGAAAAACGTGCTTATACTAGTATATGGATAAGATATGATTAAGACGCTTAACGACCATTATGACGAAAATATCATTGGCTTGCTTGCCAATGTTTTAAGAATTTTTTTAGTTAATATAAGCTTTTGAAGTGATGAGTTAGAAAGTAAACAGTTAATGCTTTCCAAAAAAGTTGAAATTTTAGAGTTTTGTCAAAATAACGAAAACTTTTATTCTTATTTTAAATGTATATCATAGTTAAATATATATTTCTTTTTTGTTAAATATTTATATAAATACATTACAATACATACTAAAATTTTAATATGTATGTATCATTATATCATTAAAACATTATTAATAACCCTTAATGAATTTCAAAAATGTACCCCCTCTGAATAGCAGACATTTTGGTGACCAAGAGGAGTGTTCATTATTCGGAGGTTCCACTGTATATTTTATAACTTATTATCGGAATTTTTTTTATCATGTGTATAAATGTATTTCAGTTTGTAAACTAATATTAACGTCAGTTTTATTGTTGGTTAATAAGTTATTTATTAAAGCATTTAATACAAAAATCTATGAATTGTTGATTTAGGAAAGTTGATAAATCACATTTTTACCAGAAAATGACTAAAAATATGTTCTGTGGGTTGAGACAAATCATTCAATTTTGATTTTTTTTTTTTTCACTAATATGTATAATAGGTTAGATATGGAAAAAAACATTTAGTTTTAAATTTCTTGAAAGATTTTGGTTTTAATCAATTATTATCAACAAAAATTTATAATTATTTTAGGGATAATACATTATAGTGTACATCCTTAAAATTCAAGTAAACAGACAAGTATGTACAAAAAATGAAAATCTGCTCAATCCAAATACTCAAGAGAGTTCAAGCTCATTAGAAAATCATGTAGGATCTGTATGAATGAAAATACATGTATACAACCTAAAATTAAAAAAACAATTACTTTTTATAACTTATTTTACGTAATATTGTCTTGACATTTTTAGATATTGTTTATTATAACAAAGATTTGGTCATATTGATCAAACCTTGCATTACAATATAATCAATATTTACTGTATGTCAGAATTTAAATTTAAAAAATGTATTTGTATGGATCGTAAGTAACGTACTTATAAAAACACGCACAGCTATGATACATTCTATTAAAAGTATTTCCATACATAACATTAAAAAAAGTGCAACGATCCTTTAACTCTAATTTCACAAAATGTTGATCACATCAAAATAAAGTATCAGTAGACCATTAGATTTTTAGTCAACATTTTTGTTGAGAAAAACATAATGATAAGGTTGGTTGTTTCTTAAATTAAATCATAATTTGGTTACTTTGCTATCTTTTGATACAATTTGTAAGTAAACGTGAAATAATAAATAAAAATAGTTACCAAAAATTTGTCTTGATATTGATACTGAATGTTGATATTGAATGCTAGGTTCATATATTATCAACAATTGAACGGATGAATCCAACACCAGAGATAGCAGCAATACTTCTATAAATGTAAAAGTATAATTAAAAAATTATTGAAGAGGATACACAAAAATAAGGTTGTCATAATAATATGAATTATATGTCACAAATAAAACCCTAAACGAATACGGTAGTACTAAAAATTATTACTCTAAAATTATCAACATTAATGAAAACTCAAGTACCGGAATCCAGATGAATATATAAACATAATTATAAAAATAACTCTGTGCTATGAGAGAACGCATATGGCTCGCACATCCAAATGATCGCCCTCCATCGTCTTGAGACCACATTTCCCCCACCAAACCACGAGAAAGACAAGAATGACAGCATTTCTGTCTTTACAAAACATTTACTTTTAGGCTAACATAACAGAAACAAACGATGGTTCTCGTTCATATAATACCTTTTAACGATAAAGAAACTTACATTCAATCAATAAAGAAAATATATGAAATGATTTTGTGGAGAACAACAGTATCAGTTTTGTTGCTTACAAATGTTTATAGAAAGCTGAATCCATTAGATTAATATATCAATTAGTGTTTTAAATGATAGCGGTAAAACGGTTTTAGATCTTGGATACTTGTATTTTAACTGGATAATAAAACAACTCAAAATATAATAAAAAGCAAGTATTCATAGATTTAAATCCATTTAACCGTAGACAGTTGTATGGTTAATATGAATTGGTTCTGTGATAAAGGGCGTTGGTTGTACGACGCTTATACTATGAGTATAAAGTCCATGGTTGTAATGCCATCATATAAATGTACTAAATAATTTCTACACTATACACTAGATTAAAAACTGAATAAAATGAATACTAAATATTTTAGTAAGAAAAATGTCCATGGGTATAAAAATTGCTAACTATTTGGGTAACATACCAAAATACCAAAGATAAACATATCATTTACTTATTCGTGTAAATTTGCAAACCAAGGTAAAAACGTGATTCAATTTAATATAGTAATCTACCTCCCATATGCATAATCAGTGCGTAATGGTTCACCTAAAATGGCTTAGGCGTTACCTAGCTACACGGATAACCGATACTAAGCTAAGCCATAAATTTGAATCACATGGTCAAAAATTGAGTAAACTGTAGTTAGATATTATCATATTGTTCTATGGTATTACGCAAACCCTTAAATTATATTTTTCACCCATGATATTTTAACTTATCAGTTATCAAGTCATTAATCTATTAAAATTATCAGTGTAATAAACACTAGAATAAGGGGACAACTTTTATATTAAAAAAAACCAAGAAAAAAAATTATTTCTGTAGATCCTACACGCTCGATTGAAAATACTGCCACGCACACGGTACAAAACATTGAATATTTCAGATTTCTAAAGAAAGTGAATCCAGACTGTAAAAATATAGTGAAGGTGCATATCCTCTTTGGCATTTGAAAAAAAAAATAACTAACAAAAATTATGATAAAAGAAGCTCATACAATAGCTATATAATCAATGAACAGAACTACTGTAGAGTTTGTATATAATTTATTTCAAATAGTATTGTTAGAAAATAGTATGAAAATAAATGTAAATACAATTGAAACAGTCAAATAAGTTGTTTGGTTGGTTCTATGGGCATATAATTATACTGAGCATGAAACATAATTGTTCATCGGTTATCGAAGCTCGATCCATTAAAACTGTTATATTTAAAAACTTTGGTTTCAAATTTTAATATAAACAGTTTTTATATTTGTTTCAAAAATTGATTTTTTTTCACATAATATAATAGTATAGAGATATAAGATTAAAACAGGATTATCTTTAAGAACCGAGACAAAAGCATCTCAATTGAAGTTTGTCGGGACATGACGATAAAAAAATTAACAATCCAGTTTTAACCAAGACAACATAATATGGTCATCATATACAAGATTTAATATCACTTATATTTTTGTAAAACCATTTTCCTACAGTAAGCGTGTTTCATGTTTACAATTTAGTATTACAACCTATAGCTATTATCATTTGATCTTAATAGATCAATCACAGTAAATTTAGAAGGTAGTGTTTTGAATTGTTTTTTTTTTTACAAAGATTAAGATTTGCCATATCTCCAGAACATAGTAGCTAAACAAGAACACTCTACAAGATAACCATCTCAAATGACGTTAAACAGACAATCATAATGGTAATCAGAAAAAAAAATCCTACGCTAGGAAAAAAAGTTAAGTGAAAATATACTTATTCTTGTACAGTTCTAAAGCTGTGTTTTGTATTTTAGTATGCAGTGAATAAAATACTTATACATAGATATTTGGTATCAACCATAATAACTATCATGATCCGTGGAAAAAAATCTAGTGAAAAATTTACCAAAATTTAAAAATAAAAATGTCTGCAGAAGAAGCGAAATTAGCTTTAGATGCTGGTGGACAGAGGTTCCCAATCCCGTAGTACGCAGAAGGCTCGTAGGTGGTACGCGAAAAATTTTTTTTTTTTACTATTTAGTTTAGTTTATTTGATATAAGCCAATTTTATAAAATTATTATTTTATCAAAATAATATTTAATGTCGATAACATGGGGTTTGTAATCGTAGCAATTTAGAATTTTAGATAATAATAAACTCTATAGTTAATTCTAGTTCCTATCGATAAAGCGCATTCTTATAGTTTTAACGTTGGTGTTATTTATATTATATGGTTATGGCCAGTCAATTGGCGATAACGATTATTGGAAAATATACGAACGAAATGTCAATTTTGAGTTATTTTGGTGTGTCGCCATACGTCTTGTATGTCGTATTAAATGATCTGTATTTTAGTGGTGTTTTATTTTAAATTTAATTATAAAGAGATTTCTTAAGTGTAGTGAAGATACTACTTCCATTGAAAACCCTAGTAAAAAATCAAAAACAGCCAAATCGTAAGTAGGATGTAAATTATTTGAAATTTGGCTTTGTGATTAAACCAGAAACAGAAAATAGTGAAAACCCTATTCCCCTATGCGTTATATGTAAAGAGACACTTTTAAACCAAAGTATGAAACCTTTGCTATTAAAACATCACCAAGAAACTAAACACCACGAAACGGAAAATAAACCAATTGAGTTTTTTCAAAGAAAAACTGAATTTTTTAAAAAGGAATCTAATTGTATGACTCATTTTACTAACATTGACAGCAAATATTTAAGAGCATCATATATTATGGCAATTTAAGTTGTCGATATTATAAAATATGCTAAATAACTAACTTTCATCTATAATAGGTAATAATCGTAGAGAACTAGTGACCACGCTGACAATAAATGTACTTAGAAACAATATTGAGGAAAACCGAATTTCACCTGAGGTGGTTTTACACAACAAGTAGAGGGATATTTTCGATTAGCGGAGCGGAGCGATGGCGCCGAGGAGCGTAACGACGATTGCTGATACACGCGCTATCTCTGAAACTTTGAATTTCCATAACTTTTGAACGGTAAGTTTCCAGACATTTTTACAAACACTTTAAAAATTCAGCATAAAAAAAAAGAGTGTGCGGTAAAGTAGATTTGTTCAATGTATGTATACAAGTGGGCAATATCGGTGTGTTAGATTTTTTGACAGCCGTAACAGTGATAACATAAGGAAAAGGTGCACCTAGCCTGTGGCTATCATCTATATCTATGGATAATAGTGAACAATATTAGTTTTTTAGCTATTTTAAAAAGATAATTAGCATTATTATAACTAGACAGACACTATAATTGTATTATTTTAGACATTTTTAATTAATCGTCTACTTCCTAGTGTTGTAGGACCATTTCCGTTTGGACTTTTATTCCGCGATTCATCATAATCCACCCATGGTTAAAGTCTGTTCTCGGTCGCACGACCAGCACAGACTAAACAATACACCCGATAACCACATGCATGTTCGGCGGTTCTGTTAGACGAGGCTCGCATAAAAGCACAATCGCTTGCCAACGGGACGGTGGTTGTATATAATAAACAAACGCATGTTTGGGACGTCAGAAGCAACCAACTGGTCGGAAGATCGTCCGATCCGTGACAGCCGCCATGACACGACATCGAAATCGACGGACAACCGACGTCGCGCGCGCACGCACGCACGCACGCACGCACGCACAGAGTATAACACACATAACCTATAGCGACGACAAAACACGACAAAATGTCGGCGAAGGCTGTGGGAGTGCGTTCGTCGAGAGGGAC
Source organism: Neotoxoptera formosana (assembly GCA_022818045.1). NCBI lineage: Eukaryota > Metazoa > Arthropoda > Insecta > Hemiptera > Aphididae > Neotoxoptera > Neotoxoptera formosana. The sequence goes on along the minus strand of CM040630.1, from coordinate 42,969,527 downwards.
GTCCGCCAACACGTCGGCGATAATCGTCCAGAGGCGCAAACGCGCGGCCGTGAAAAAAACCCAAAAGCGAAACAACGCCGGATCCGACGAATCCGTGGCGGCGATCGTGGCGGACGGGTGTGCCAGAAAAACTGTTGAAACGGGTCCGAGGCGGATCCATCGGCGGAAATGGTTCGTGGAGGGTCCGAGACGAGCGGCGAAATCGCCAGGCAACGCCGTCGGCAAAAACGTGGTCGAAAGAAAACACGAGTTATCGGGTCGGGCGAAACCTCGTGTACGGGAGAGTCTCGTCGGTCGATCGAGAAAAAAGTGAAACAAATAATATCACAGATCGTGATGAACAGCGATGTGCGACTCGGCCGAACGGCGGGCAAAAGGGACGGCAGGGTCGTCGGGAAAAATAAAAAAAAAAATGGTGGTTCAAGTACTTACCAACGAGGCGATCGGTGTACGTGCACAGGTCGACGACGGAACACAACGAATACCACAGTGATCGGAACGCTGAATGACGTGAGATGTAGCGTAGTCGCTCTGATGGCCCCCCACCACCCGCGCCCACTAATCGCCCGGGTGCGACGCGTCATCCCCGTCGCCACTAGTTCCAAACGTCACTCGCGCACTACTGCCGACAGACCCAATAATAGTAATTAGGTATTATTATTACGCGGTTGTTGGTCGGCGGCTCGGCGATGTCACGACGTTCCCACCGGCGGACGACACTCGGCCGACTCGACGCTGGGCGTCTATTATACCACACTGCAGCTATACCACACATCGACCGTGGTTGGGGTTGTCTGGTGGCGCAACAGTGCGGTCGTGCGGATTGCGGTGTTGGATTTTTGTTTGTTTACTTTACACCGACTACCGAGTCGACGCCGCCATCATTATAAATGTTTACAAATTATGACTAAATAAAAAAAAAAAAAAACGATGATGACGTCGTATGGCATACTGTAGTGATGGAATTAATCGAATTATTTTAATAACCGGACGATTAGTAGTCGAAATTAAAATAATCGATTGACGGGTACTAATCTACTCCAAATTAAGATAATCAAATGTGTAATAACTAATAAGTAACAACCTAATAACCGATTGAATCATTCGAACGAATTACGATTGCTTGAACTGTTTAATTTGTTAGCATTATTGAACTAGGATTGTATTATTTTTTTAAACAGTAACATAAAATATTGAACTGAATGCAATATATATTTTATTTAATCGTATACAGTGAATTTGTTTTCAAAAGTTTCATTTAATTACGAAACTAAATATTGTAACACACAATACAATATATTACACAATGTTAGGATAGATCATTATTTTTACTAATGTTTAGGTTATACTATAGAATAAGGACGTATCTTTGCAACTAACACATTTTTAAATAATTCATATTACCTATTTTATTTTCATTCGATTGTTTTATCAACGATCGAACGTTGTCGATTAATCGAACCGATTGTTTCGTTCGATTATTCCCGTCGCCGCATATTAATAATAATGCTACAACAGCTGCAGCTATCGACGTATAATCGAATCGATTATTCCCGTCACCGTCGTGGCACAGCAGGCTGCAGCTATCGTCTACTCCCCCCCCCCCCACAACACCGCGGCTCACTCTTCCGACGTAATATATAATATTGTTAAGTATATAAGTATTAAGTCGAATTACTTCGTACTTGAATTATAGGACACGACATTGCGAAGTGCGCGTGCACGTGCACCGAAAACGCGTCGTTGTCGCAATATTAAAATGATTGTCATACTGCTGGCTTTGGACGACGACTCGGTTTTTTTGATTTTTATCTCTCCGTTCGTCGGGAGTACCGCGTGAGAGAGAGAGAGAGAGAGAGAGAGAGAGAGCGACGGTTTGAGTGACGGAGAGACGGAGCGAGCGAGTGAGAGGACGACGATGTGACGAGCCGTCGGCCGGACGGGTGCGGGAGAGAGCGAGAGAACGGGAAAAAAAAAAAAAAATTAAAAAATATCTCGTTTGACAGTGAAGGGCTTGGCCGTAATGACTCGAGTGGCCGTCGCCGACGATAGAGAGAAAAAAAAATAAAAATAATAAACTTTAGCCGAGGACGAGGTCTCGCCGATCGCCGCCCACCGACTTCTTGTCGTCGGGCATCGCAACCGTTTGTTAAACGTTCTCGGGACGACACCGCAATAACACCTCTATAGACTATATACCTACGATATGATATTATATATATTATATTATTCTTGATGATATCATTATGTACATGTCGTACATGTGTAATACAATATCGTAATGACATTATATTATAATATTTGTACATCATAATAACAATACAAATACAAATACAAATAATAATAATAATAATACCGTCGAGTGCGACGGCCGACGAGTGTTTTTGTTTTCATTCGTCGTCGGCTCGGAGAATCTGTCGCGAGCGCCGTCAGATTGATATTGCGCGTTGAGAAACAAAACATTAGCGAAAAAAAAAAAAAAAAAAATCGCAACCGCAGCAGAAATCGCGTATCGTTATTGTTATATTATTATTATTATCATTGTTATTATTATTATTCGTTATTATTCGTTATTATTCGTTATTGTTCATCGTTATTGACGGCGACACAACAGTTAAAATAGGTATCTTCGTCGTCGTCGTCGTCGCGTAGTTCGCAGCCGCCGGCCAAAGTTCTCGTCGCCGACGATATTAATATTATTGTTGTTATGTAATCCCTCGGCGGGCCCGCGTAAAACCAAAGTCTGACGAGCGCCCTCGTCGCCCCCTCCCCCGGCCCTCCCGCCCACCGACCACCCACCCAACGCCGCCGAAAGCCCGACAACTTGTCGTCCACACGGTGTCGCGCGCGCCGCCGTCAGTTACTCAGTTGCCCAAAAGGTCGAGTCCGGTATGGTGACGGTTACCGCCACTACAGACTACAGTAAGTGGTCGTTGCCGTCGACGTCTCGTCCGTGCCACCGTCGCTATAGTACAATCGCTGCTCTTGTTGTTGTTGTTGCTACTGCTTCTGCTACTCGCTGCACGGGGCCATGTAGTAGCGGATAGTGAGTTGGCTGAGACACCGTCCGGACGCAACAGTAGCAATAAATCCGTCGACGATAGTCAACAAATCGACAATAAATCTATCGTTAGTAAAGCTATGCAAACACCATGGCTCGTGTGCCGCCACCACATCCGTCACCCGGACACAACAACCCGTTGGTCAACCGTCTGGTACGTGTTGGATATTACGAGTTGGAAAAGACCATTGGCAAAGGCAATTTTGCTGTTGTCAAGCTGGCCAAACATGTCGTCACAAACTCCAAGGTAAGTGCTTATCTATTCTTACGAAATAAATTGATAGGCAGGAATATAAAAATGTGTTAATATTCAGTCTTATTGACAATTATCATTTTGACATTTACAAATGGTTGAGTAGGTACAATTCGTTTATTTTATCTCATTATTCTCCTACCTACCTACTTGAAATGTTGAAATGTTTGAAATACTATTGTCACTGGTGTTTATGTTCTCACCTCAATTTAACTAATCTATGAAATTAAATTTTTAATTTTATGCAAATAAATACATAAAAAAAATACTTATCAGTACATATTATAAATAATATAATCCATTTTTTTTTTTTTTTTTTATATTTGATGTTAATATCTTAAAACGTATGTTTGGTCTTGACGTTCAAAAAATAAAATAAAAATACTTTATCTATATACGTAATGTACTATATAAGTATTCATGTATACTTATAAAAAAAAAATGTGGAATCTTCAATGTTAAATTAGTTTTGATTCGATTAATTTTACTTTTCACATCATTAAAAATTAAATTTGAAAAAACTTAGTATAACTTTTAACAACAATTAAAAATTATATATTTAGTTCAGTTTAGGTATATTATACATTTTTGCTAAAATTATAACTCTTAAGTAGAGGTATATAGATACTTTAGGAGTACCAACTAAGTATTTTTTACTCATTAAACCTACCTACCTATTAAATTATTTTATTACCACTTAAAGATTTAAAAATCAAACTGATTTAATTTTAAATAAAAAATGTACTGTAGGTACACTGTCAGTTGTTTTAAAAAAAAAGTTTTTTTTTACAAATACCTTCATGAAATTATTTTTAGGGAAAATCTCTCACCATAATTTAATTATGATTAAAATTAAAAATCCTGATACTAGTTAATGAATGTTAAACATTTAATTTTTATAATGGTTTTTAATTAAATTTTATATATTATGATTATGCACCTGTTAAAATTTTAAATATTTTGTCCTTATAATGATTAAGTATTCATTGCTAAATTAATCATTATGGTAACACAATACAATTTGAAGATTGATATTTTAAAATTATGTTCATACCAATTAGGTACCTTTATATTATATTTAAGTTTATTCAACTACCTATATACCTATAAAAAAAAAATATATATATATATATATTATATTCCATTAATGGTTGAATAATATTAAAATATCTACTAGGCATAGGCAGTGTTGTAATTAAACAGATAGTTTAAACTCATAAATCTTAAACCTACCTAATTGTAATAAACAATTTACCTACATAGTACAATTTGCTTTCCGAGTGTTTTATTATTATTATTTAATAATAATCACATAATATGTACCTAACGGCTAACATATTGTAACATTATAATATTGGTAAGGTTAGTAATATTGAATTATTTCTTAACTAAGAGCCTGCCCAATCACATACCTATATAATTTGTTAAATTAATTTTTTTTCTACATAAAAGAACTTAATTATTTAATGTATTAAAATTAAAATATTAAACATTTTAATACTTTATAATTTTAATCATAATTATTAATAATTTATTTATGAATCAAAAAATTGTGCTAATTTTTTTTTTTAGTTGTATACAATCTTAATCAAACTCAAGATTTTGATTTACCTATTTCGTATCTTCTTAATTTAAAATATATAAATGGGAAAAGTAGGAACCTAACCACTCTGCTGTACAGTAGGAGTCTAGTGTTTCTCACCATGGAGTAGGCATTGTTATGGATGTATTAAATTTGAATTCAATGATAAATCATTGTGAACAACGAAAAACGATTTTGAGTATAGATGGTCCTACTTTTTGGTAATCAATGTTACCAAACAACTATTCAAATTTTGACAAATGTTCATATTTATTTTTTTTTTTACTATTTTAAAAAGTACTGCGAAACACAAAAATAAAATTAAAAAAACATTCATTATTGTAAAATCAATACATTAATATTTCCACTCAAAATCTAAAAGTAAGATAATCAAAATAAAGTATACTTTGTTTTAATCATGGTATCAACATATACCTATAGGTATTAAAATATATCTTCTATAGGTAGGTCTTATAAACTTTTAAGCACTCTCCAAATGAGTTAAATATTTTTCAATATTACAGTATTTTAGATATGATAAGGGGTTTGACATTGCTATACAATGTCTGGATTAAATGTTTTAATTTTTCAATTCAATTTAAGAATTACATTAGTGCTATTAGACAATGCATGTCTATTAACTTTATACTTATTTTGGATTATATTATAGCTTTACCTCTGGCTATCTTTATTAAAAACAAAATTGTTAACGTTTAATTACATTACCTATTTATTTATTTTTTCTATAGTGTACCTATATAATTTAATCTATAAAATTGGTTAAGTCTATTTAATTTACTATTTTTTTTTTTTTTTTTATAAGGTTAATTTATTTAAGTAACCTTATAATTTGACTTTGAGCGTTATATAAAAAAAAGTATATACAGTGTTTATCAATAATATATCCACTTAAAAATTGAATTGTTTAGCTAAATGTAATCAAACAATAAAGGTAATACATATCCAGGACATATCAGTGTAATATATGTGTATGCATAATGTATAACTCATATAAAATAAAAACTAATTTTTTTTTAATAAATTTATACTTTTTAACTATAGGTTTATTCAAAACATTTTATCCTTTAAATAGCATTTTATGTGTAAAATATAAAATAGGTAGAAGTTTTAAACAAAAATTAGTTAATTTAATTTAATTATAATACAGCTGGTATAATAAGTGTTTGTTATTTTTCCTATCACATCTTGTATGGATATTTAACTTACTTTATTAAGATAATAAATTCATCATAAGAAAATCACTTTTTTTAATGCATTAATAAATGCATATCTGATTTTAATAATACTACAAATTACTTAAACTGTTCCTGTCATACAGTTAAACTGATTTTTAACTTACGATGATAATATTATATAATATATTTAAGAATAATAATATTTATATTTATTTATTTATGAAATTTAAATTGTAAAAAAAAATATTTAAAAATCCTTATATTTTATTTAAAAAAAAAACTGAAAGAATGTGTATGTTTGTGTAGATACAATATTGGAATAAAAATAGTAATGAAATAAAATATGTGGAAATTAGTAAACCTATACCTAAGAATTTATTTGGAAAAAAAAATAAGAATGTTTTTGTAAATATATTTCTTTATTTGATGATTCCTATTCAAAATAATATGTTACATGTGTGTAACCATACAGTCAAGTATTTTTGTATAAAATAAATACTAAGATGCATAAAATGGGCAAAAAAACCAAACATCTTAAATATTATGCAAACATATAATAATAACTAGTTATAATTTTAATCATATTTTTATCTCACTAATTATGGTAATATCTGATAAAATTTGATTGATATGCAAAATCTTTATGTGCAATATAAATAGGTCTCTAACATTGCATTAGTTTATTTTGTAAATTATCCCTTAGTAAGCTATATTATACAAGAGTTCATATAGAAGATATATTTGTGTAATTGTGTTAACTTATGCAAAAATAATTTTTGGTTTGAGGAATGTTATTTTTTTTTTATAATATGTTTACAGAGTAATTTTTATGTTGTGGCTTATAACATTATTCTGGAGTCATAATGATAATATATTTTATTTTATAATAATAATTAATAATTATGATTATAATTAAGTGTAATTATTGTAATAAATTGTATTCAGTTCTAAGTACTTACAACAGGTCATACTGTTAATAAATGTGTATATTTTTATTGTTTGAATACAATATTGTAGTATTTTTCTTTTGTGTAGACTAGTTTTTAATTTGATTATTAGATGATGACGTATGGATTACCTTAACCTTTGATTTGATTTTTTTTTTATCAAACTACTGACCTTAGCATTTTATTTTATATGAGTATTGAAAAAAAAAGTTTACTATTTTTGTATGATATGGTACTTATAAATTATAATTAATGAACATTTAACAAGTTAGAAATTTAGCTTAAGCATTTAAAAAATGTCAAAATATATTTCTTATATTGAAGTTATAAACTATTTTGTAATAGATATGTATCGCAATTTTTTTGCTAAATTTAAGTTTGGTGCTCAATTGCAATAAGTTGTACCTAATATCCAATAAATCTAAAAATTAAAATAACCTTACGTAAAATAGATACGCTATTGTTAAGGGATAATTTGATTTATTAAATTCATATGTCTTAATTTGCTAATGCATTTAAATTTTAAATGTTTCTTTAGGTATACATAATGATTCTTGACCGTCATTCACTAAATTGTAGATTTTGAATATTGAAAATTATGACTGCATGGTTTAATATAAAAAAAAAAAGTTTTACTATTATTATAAAGTGAATGAATTGTTTCCAAAAACATTTGAAAATGTCATTGAGTGTATAAAATAATAACTTACTTTAAAAGTTTTAAGGACCCACAAAAAATATTTTTAATAATTTACAACAAAATAATGAACATTGTTATTCTTTATTTAAATATCTAATTTTGTAAAATTTTAACTTAAAATGTCTATAAAAAATAACTGTGTTAGTTTATTTTTTTGATTTTTTGGTTACACTGTTAACTATTCACAATAAACCATGTTTTAAATTTTCAATCCTTAGCAATAAAAACAGAACATTTTATAAATTTTTAACTACAAAAAAATTTGCAAATGTTTGATATTTTGATGAATTTTGGTCAAAATTTGAATTTTAAATGCTTATAAAAAATAATGTTTGCATTTGTAGCTTTAACATTTTTAAACTCCATTTAAACTACTATTATAACAACTTATGAGGACCCTTGCATTAAACTTTCAAGCATTTACACCCAACAACAATTTTTTAATAAATTGCTCAAAAAGAGTCAAACCCATATTGACAATTTTATTGTATATAGACAATATTTTTATACAAATATTTCATGAAAAATTAATGTATCTACAGTCAATTTTTTTTTACTTACAACACAAAATTGATTTTGTCAAAAACCAGTGTTGCGTAAACATTTTTGTTTTGTATGATATTTTTAAAAATTTGGAATTTAAAAAAAATGACCTTCCTAAAGTACCTACTAGATTTGCTTTCCCACCAGAAGAGATATTAATGAAGAAAATTAAAGCATTATTTTATCTTCTTATTGTGTATACAAACAGGAAAAAAAACACATCATTGTAAAACCAATACATTGCTCCGCTCAGAATCTAAAACAAAAGTTCTTACCATTAAATTATTAATGAAATTAACTTGGCATATTCCTTATAATATTTGTTCTGATATTTTATGTAAATGAAATCCTACATAATTTTGTAAATGTATGTCGATTTATGAGGAAGAAAGTTAAATAAATCTATCTCTACTGTAATTTATTGCAAAACTGCCTAATTGGATTTTCTGTTTCCAAAGTTGTTTCATATACAATGCAAAATTAAAATTAAACATTTATTTTTATTTTTTTAAACCTACCAATTTAAAATTGAATACTATATTTTTTGTTCCAAATCCTAAAATGTTCAATATTTTAATTATTTATCAATAGGGGACGAATTTTATTGTAAATACATATTTTTATAAGAATGAGATATTTTAAACCTGATAAAAGATGTATACGATTTAGATCATTCTAATTAAAATAAACCCAAATTTATTATACATATTTTTACATATTTTAGTACTTATTTTAGTGATTTTTAATTTTCGACGACTTTAAACTCAAAGGCACATGGGGAAAATAGTCAAAAACAAATTTGCCGATATCATTTGAAAAAATTCTGGATTATCAGAGATATTTTAATACAATCAACAAGGCTCTCTGGACATTGAATTCACTCCTTCTGATATAGTGTAAATGAATTACGCCCCGATCACATCTGTTGACGTAGAACGGTCGTTTAGTCAATATAAGAGTATTCTCCGACCAAACCGTCGCAATTTTTCATTTGCAAACCTTCAACAATATGTTGTTTCGCATTGTTATGTTCCAGAATAATACTAGTTTTATAAACCTACATCGTATGTACCTATTACTTTTATTTATAAAAAAAATTTTTTTGTAATTTTCAATATCTACTTATACATTTTTTCAATATACATATTTTTAATTTTTTTTTTACATATTTTAATATTTTTTTTTACGTATTTTGATAAAAATAATTACATATTTTGATTTTTTTATTACAATAAAGTCCGTTCCCTATTTATCAATATCGTCTTCCAAAAGAATGTTTTACAAAAATTAAAACATTAAATATCTATGCTTATGACATACCATAACATAAATATTATATGCTTAATGTTTACTATGATTCCAATTATATATAATAGATAATAATATATATAGTTGGTATTGCATAAATATAATCCCATTTATGTTTACTTGTACTTGGTATTACATTTGGTTTCATAACGATAATATTAAGAAAATTAAATCATGAAGATGCTGACCTTTTTGTTCCATTTAAAGTATTAGATAAAATAATTGTTTAATTTAATGATTAAAAACAATTTCATTTGGCAAAATTATTATTCATAAGATTATCTCTTTATTTTCAATTTTAATTATTTTGAATAATTCATTGTTGACTTAGCAATTTAGCAATTTATTCAATTTTGAATTAGAACAATATTTTCTACTCAAACTTATTTTTATTTATCTAGAAAAATATTTATAAATTACCATATGCTTTACTTTAAATACCAATAACCACAATTTTTAAATCAAAATGTATTAACTTTGTTTTTTTTTTTAACCAAATAGTTAAAAAAATATTTTTGCCTGATTTCACTATTTAAAAACAAGTTAGGAATATAGACAAATAATTTTTGAACTATTAATTGTGTATAGATATTTATCATATCTTGACCCAACAGTTAAATTTAATTTGAGTTCAATTATTTAATGATCATTATTTAACTCTTCTCCTTTATTAACATGGATAAATATACTTTAGATAGATTATGCTTATGTATTAATTGGCCACACTATTTAATCGATTTAAATACATTAATCTGCATTTTATATTGTCAAAACTTACGAGCAAATGAAGCAACAATTTAAAAATGCAAACAAATGTTAATTTAATATTTAATTTACTATTTTTTACCATCTGAAAATGTTAAAAACATGACTATATACTATATAGGTAATACATTTATTTTGGTATGATAAAAGTTGGTACTCTCATTTACAATAATACAAATTTAGTATTTGAGAGCTATAATGTAGCTCATGTTTATAAGATTGTTTGGAATGTTTTATCATTTCTATGAAAACACTGTAGCCCGTCCTATATATTTTTAGTATATAAAACTCCTGGACTGGCTATTTATTTTTTAAATATTTTTTTGTTTCAGGTTGCCATTAAAATAATTGACAAAACACAATTAAATGAGGATAATTTGAAAAAAATATTCAGGGAAATTCAAATTATGTCAAAACTTAATCATCCGCATATTGTGAGATTATTTCAGGTATTTATTGTTTAATTTTGTTGAAAATGGAATGTCAAATATTTAATATTGTATTAGCTTAGTGAAGTTATTAGAATACATTTTAAAATAACAAAAAAATTGATTTTATGTAATGTCTAAATATTTTAAATTGTGTACATTATTATTTGTAATTATTATCATAAGAAAAAGTCAGGATTTTAGAATTGTATTATTTGAACAGTTGATGAATAGATAAATCATATAATTGTTCTAAAAAATTAAACCTTATCAAAGCATGACATCATAGAATGATATGTTTAATAATATTAAATTAGGTAATAGATACATATTATTTGCATATGAATAAAACATTAAATATATTTTCACTCAGTTTAAAATTTCATATTCAATTTTGTTACTATTATTATTATTTAAAATTTATTTTGTTGAACATTGGTGGTATAGCTAAGAAAGTTTTGAAGATTCAACTGAAGGGATTATAAAAATCTAAATATTTATAGTTTCCTACAAAATTACAGCATTTTCTTTTTTACAACTTTCCAATATACTAGCCATATTAGCTATAACTTCTCAAAAATAAAGTATTTTTCATATTATCTATTATCTATTAAAATAATATCTATCATTTACGGCATAAACAATAATCAGCCGATAAAGGACATTCATCCCACATTATGTAGATTGATGATGATACAAAAAACCTATGTTTTATAATGTCGACATGCCGAGTTTATGTGCATTACTGTTTACTGTGTCTACCCTATATACCTAGCATATTAACTAAATGATTACATTTTGGTTTATACAACTTTGTTATCATATTACACCATAATATTCAACCGTCATTATTCAAATTTATATATTTGACTTGTTTTTTATGATTTTATTTGATGATTTAATGATTGGAGAATGGAAATTGTAGAAGCATTTATTTTTGTTAATGTTCCTAGTTCAGAACTCTAAAATAACACATTTGAAGTACTTTTAAATTGCAATCTAAATTCTAATCTATTTTTATATCAACCTACAAACTTCTAGATAATTTAAACTGGCATCATTATGTAAGCAACAAGCAGTGATAGATATTTTTCAACTTCAAAACTACCCAAGACCAAAAATAGTACTGGATATGATGTCTTAAATAGCTTAGCAACAACCTTGATATTATTTGATCAAATTAGTGCATAATTATTAGCTAAAGACTCCACTTAAATTTTATTGGTATAATATTTTTACAATTTTAAACTAATGACATCTTAAGTAATATTTTACTCAGGTAGTTAAGTAGGTATATTTAGTTTTTAGTAATTATTAAATTTATAAATTGTACTGTTTCATCAGTTTAATTATAAAAACGACTACAGTGAATAAGTTTAATAATTTATATTACCTAATTAGTTTTATTAATATTTTTTCATATAAATAATTTGAACCCTATTGTAGACGTAGGATTTAGATACAAATGTATGTTATGTAGTGTAGTCAGGAATTCATCAATGATGAATTCATATTTATAATTCTCAAACATATTATATTATTTATATTTATATAATTAGTGATTTAGTGTTGATTATTGATAATAATAATAAATTAAATATAGGAGATTGCTTTCTAATTTAATATCAATGGCATTGCCCATAATTAGACACTTTTCAAAAATTTAAGGAATTTTTTATTAAAATTTATTTTTATATAAAATAATATAATATTATAATTATTATTTTATTATATTATACTATCTAAATGTAAATATTTTAACTTTAAAATATTAATCACTATATAGTGTGGTATTTATTTTTGTCTTATCTAATATTATTCAAACTTGCAGGTTATGGAAACTGAAAAAATGATTTATTTGGTAACTGAATATGCTGCTGGAGGAGAAATTTTTGGTAAATATAATTGTCATGTATACTTATTTGCTTAACATTGTGTTTTTTATTTATCTTTTTATCAAATACAATTAAAATCTGTACAACGTTTGTACATTAATCAATTATGATGAAGGCGTACAAAAATAAAAATAACAGCATAAAAGATTAGGAACCAAGTAGTGCCACCCGGCAGGTTGTTTAGAAAGACTAGAGTTGGTACCTAGGCCAGCATCTTTTGAGACACCTGTTTAGGTTGTTAGGGATGTTGCGAGATGAAAGAAGTTTGATTATAAGGATTTGGGGTTTTTTAGTATTAAGGTGGAATGAGCAGAAGTGTTCTTTTGATAGCTGGTTTCATGTTTGGTATTGAGGTCTTTGTGGAGATTTCTGTTTGTTGTGTACCATGGAACAGAGACGATTTGACATAGGCAAATGAACTGGAATGCCTGGATTGATCTGAGGTATGAGGGTTTGGATGACCCTTAAATTTGGATACCGTAAGTCCGTACTAGTCTAATAATGGACTTGTATATAGTAAGTTTGCAGGAGGTTGATTATTTAGATAATATATGAGGATGAAGCAGTAGTAGCCTAGAATTTGCTACTTTTTGTTTTGATTTGAGGTGAATAGCGCAGGTAAGGTGCTTACCGAATGTTAAGCCTAAATATTATTGTTATTATTTAGTTTCACTGATGGACCATACCCTTGGAGAAGGAATACTTTCTCCGTAAAGAGAAGGTTATAAATTATTAATTTTCCGACAATTAGACTAGCATTGTATCATGTTGAGGTGATTTTGGATAAGTTTGGAGACAATTGTTGCATCATTGTTAGAAGCCATTATTATCGTATCATCGACATATGTACCAATGGATGTGAAGTACGATGTGGGAGTGTCAGAAGCTAAGATTGAATAAATAAAGGGGCCAATGTCGCTGACTTTCTTGGGGGTTTTTCACAATAAGGTTGCTAATAAGATCAAGTCCAAACGCTTTCTAGGTCGAGAGCATACAAATAATATTAAGAATTCCTCCAAGGTTGATATGTTTTGCTGGAAAGGCCATGGAAAGAGGGGGGCCGTAGAGGAAGTTGGAAACGATACGCTGCTGGGTTGGAATACGGGTAATATTATCAGGTTTGAAAACGTTTGAGAGATGTTAAGCAAATGTGTTGGCTTTGTTGGAGTCGGGCCCACGAGTTATCATGGTTTAAAAGAGTTATCTCAGACTCCACTAGGGTCATCAAAGATGTAGATGTTATTTGTTAAATAAACTATGGCACACGGGGACTAAGCAATGTGCAAACAGTTCAATCCTCATGTGATGATGCCATCTTGAAAAAAAAAGGTTAAGTTAGGTTATGATTATAACAGGAATGTGTAAAATGTATTTATTGTAGTAGAAATATTATCATAGTGTATCCTAGTTGAAAAATAATCACTAGCAGTAGGTGGAGCCCAAATATTGTCAGAGCAAGACATAACATTCATATTGGGTGAGGGATATGGGGTCTTTGAAAATAAACCTTGCTTATTACATATATAGAAAAAATGGTCTTCTAGGTATAATGCCCTTAAAAAAAAAGAACCTCTACATCCCATCCACTATTGTATACATTTTGATAGTCGTGAACCCGTCTATATTAAAAATCATGAACTATTAGGGCCTCCGGTGCTGGTTATTAAGGAGCAAATTATTGGCAACCTTATTCACATATTGTTTCGTTGTCCCGCGATCTTGTGAATGTGTAGTAGTGTAAATGGTTATTAGTGTGAGGGAATCCCTCTACTACTCCTATATGAACGATGCGAATGCATCGTTACAACGCAGGTACATGTCATACGACTAACAAATAACGAATTACTAGTTGCCCATTTCGACAGACGTAAATGACTTCACGGGAATATGGATAACTCATTGTCAATTGAATATTTTTGGATAATTTATTTTTAATTGGTAAACAACAATATTCTACATCCCGCATTGAACTTAGATATTTTTATTTTATTATATATAATTTTATAAAATAATTTGTTAAAAAAGCTTAAAATTGTCTTTTTTTTAAAGATTTTAAATCTATGAGCACAAAGTATATATCTTTATTATATATATATTGTTATATAAATTAAATCGGCATGATTAGAACAATATATTTTTGCAAACAATAATTTAGTTTAAGTATTATTAACTTTATATTTTACCCTTCAATCAAATTAAAATAGGAACATTTTACTCCGATATTTCCCCATTGACTTAAGTATTAAAAATCATCGAACCCATCAGTATGTTAATTTTATTATTAGACTATGTATAATTGAAATAAGTTATTTAAAATTCACATTTTATAAGATTGATTGTATTTAATATATAATATTTCAATTCAATTTAGATTTTCTGGTAAAAAAAGGAAGAATGGACGAACCTGCTGCATGTCATATTTTTAAACAAATTGTTGAGGCTGTTAGCTATTGCCATAATAAAAACATTGTTCATAGAGATTTAAAAGCAGAAAATTTGCTTTTAGACGCTGATAACAACATTAAACTTGCAGGTATCATTTTTAATTTAATAAACAATAAATTCACAAGCATGAATAACTGAATCTGTTAAAATTATTTTACTTAATTATTAAATTATTTAGATTTTGGATTTAGCAATCATTTTTATGAAGGAAAATTACTTTCTACTTGGTGTGGTTCTCCTCCTTATGCAGCACCAGAATTATTCCAAGGACAAGAATATGATGGACCAAAAGCTGATATTTGGGTAATAATTATATTTAAAATAGGTAGTAAATTTTTTAATATTCAAAATACTATGATCCAACGGTTGTATTTATTTTGCTTTTGTTATTTATTTTTACATAATATAACCTATTTTAGCTAATAACATATAATATTTTTGCAGAGTTTGGGTGTAGTACTATATGTATTGGTTTGTGGTTCTCTTCCGTTTGATGGAAACACTTTAAAAGTACTTCGTGCTAATGTTCTTTCTGGAATGTTTCGTGTGCCATATTTCATGTCGGCTGGTAAATAATTATAATACAATCTATTTTAATTGACAAATCTAAAACTAATATAATTCATATAATATTAAAGTTAATGTATTTGATTTAAGATTTAATACAATGTTAAATTATACTCCAGTTTATTCTAATTTATTGTACATAATTTTTCTGCAAGATCAGTGCCTGTGTTTGGAAAAAAAAATTATTTACCTTACATTTTAAATTTTGTATACTGCAATGAAATGTTTATTCTAAATCCACTACATTAATAGCTTGTATCTTTATAAACCTTTTTTGAATCAATTATTCCTATGATGAATCATGGTTGTCTAAATTATCATTGATATGGTTTAAAGTATTTTATATTATTTAAGTGTTAGTCACAATCAAAACATGTTAATATTCAATTTTAAAAATCTATTTTTGTGTTTTCTTAAAATGTACAATACTTGATTATTATTATCTTTTCAATATATTATAACAGTTAAGTAGTATGCATTATTATTTATTGTTGTTTGTTTTTGACTGAACTGAATTATTTAACCATAGTTTGGTCATTCAATGTTTCAATTTTTTGAAATAGTAAAAGATAAATATGAAATATAGTTTGTACATACATGATGACTCCTAACTATTCTATCCTAAATAATCTCTCATTTATACAATAATTTTAAACCCATTTATTTAAACTTTAGTGACGTTTTTTTTTTACATAATTTATTAATAATTATTTTTTTATTAGCATGTGAACATTTAATACGACATATGTTAGTCATTGAGCCTGAAAAGAGACTAAGTCTGAATCAAATAGAGTCTCATAAATGGATTAAACAGGTACCACAGAATGTAATTTATATACATTCCAATAAACACTTTTACAATCTTGATTTTAATGTTGAAATTATATTATACTTTTAGTTGTCTGAACCAATTACTAAAAAAATAATAGTAGATGTTAATCCAATGATGAATACAGCTGTGATAGAACTTATGTTACAGTTACCTGGTCTAGATAAAGATATGATTGTTAATGTAAGTTTTAATTTTTTTTTTTTTTTTGAAGTGTGTTTTTAAAGCTAAATAGCTGCATATGTATATTTGAAATATAGACATTTTATAACTAGACTGGTGCACTTCGGTGTAAGTGAATTTCGTTTTGCCTGGATAACACCTAAAATACCTAGTACCCAGATACTAGAACATATTTAGTTGTAAGTCTTCTAAGGATCAAGACTCCTAAGTCTTCAAAGTTTTCTTATGTTAGTACTAAGGATTACTTGGCACTCTGATGCATGTCTGGTATTTATTTTTTTGATGCCAAAAACTTGCTGTTTGACTGTGTTTGAGTAGTTCTTTGTCATAACTAGTGTAATTTGAATCTGGGTGGGCAATTGGGTGCAGCTTACCCAGTTGGCTTTGATTTAAGTGTATATCGGTTTGAGTATAATTTGCTTCTGACGTAATTTACTTGTAACTTGATAGAGCGTAGAAATAGTTCCTGCTTTAGATTATTGCTCATTATATAGGTATTCAATTTTATTGAACTCATTGTTTTGTTAATCAGTTTTTTCTATTTTTAAAAACCTATATTAATTTCTGTGTATAAAAACTTTGTTAATAACCTTAGTAGTTAACATTTTGCATAGGCATTATACTTAGTTTAAACTGTTTAAAGTCTACGCTATTTTGTTTGATTGTTGCGTTTTGATAAAAATCAATATTCGTCGGCTACAGATTAAAACCTTTAGGGCATAGAGTATAAACCTTATACTAATAGACGGAGCATTTCAGTTGGTCGCGGGTGATTAGTGCGGTATATTTAGTGATGCCAAATTTCTAGTACAAAATATTTAAAAAAATTAAATTAAACCCATAGACAAGTATTTGTTTACTCATATTTCTTTAAATTTCGTTTATAAGAAATATATAATAATTTATTGATATTACGGTAGTTAAGTATTTACGCTCTATCTAAGCACAACATGGTTTGTGCTATTCCATAGACCTATTATTATATGGGCTGCGCTTTCCTCGGCGCCAGGCGCCAGTCCATCATGTATGATCTTAACAATTGTGTGAGAGCGAATGAGATATAGTTAGAGTCAGTCGTGAAAGATATCCTTTATTTTGATTACGCCATACAAATATCAATTTTTATATTTTTTCAAATACTTTTCTACCTTAAAAAAATCTTACATTGTCTCTCTTACACACACGTAACACAGCTATTCCTGGATTATTTCCTGGTTCTCTCGCTGAGCCACGAATATATGACATACTATTGTTGTCTAACGAGCAATAATATAACGGCACCAAATGTTCTTATAAAGTTGCATATATACTACAATATACATACAAAAAAAAAATGGCATCGCTCTAGCACTCCGTAGTGGCTAAAGAGGCCATAGTCGGGAGAATAAAAAGTAGCCGCTGTCAAATATAATAAGAACATTTTTTTTCGATAACTATGGGTTTTCAAACTGGTATACAACATCATTATAATACATTTGAATAAACTGTATTAAATTACTTAATGATTATATTACTATTTGTTCGTATTGCTTAGGTTATTGGAAATCTATGTAATATTAATATTATACATTATATAATTAATATTTCAAAAAAAGCTCTAACAAAAAAAAATTAACCTCCACCAGTACTATAATGGCTGTAAAGATGTAATGATGAGCTGTATGATGCAATTTTTTGACAATTTTGATAAGAACATCCAGTGCCGCTCAACGCTGTGATCAAATATATTATAGGCCTTCGTGCAACCATAGAATCTATGTCCGTGCTCAGAGCGCAGTCCATATATTAATACATCTATTTGCACTGTGCAACGATTGTTAGAGAAACTACTGAGCTACAAAGCTCAGTGTGAAACGTGATAATTTATAGTGAACACACGGTCCCGAGTAATATAGAACACTATTACGCAGTATAAGCGGTATACGTACCGTATTAGCATGGTTACCACTGATCAACCGCAAGATAACCAATAGTAACCATGCTAATACCGCGTATACCATATAGTAGAGTACTAGAGTTTATCCTACTCGGATTGTGTGTTCTCTATACATTTTCACGGTGAGCTGTGAAGGTGCCTTAACTGTAAAAAGCTTAACAGTAATGTTTTAGGTAAATCCTAATTTTCAAATTTCTTTTTTTATTACTATTGGATGCACTGTATTTTTGTACATTTTGAAAAATATTTCCCGGTATTTCCATAATATATCGTAAAAATGTTCGTTAGATAAGAAATTATTAGCAAAATCAAAACCTCTTTTCTCGACTAATTATTTTTATGAACATAATGATGTTAAACTTGTTATTCAATATTTTTCGTGATCGTCAATCTCCACAAAATGTTTCATTATTCTATATCTACATAATAGATAATAAGTACAAAAGTAAAACAAAGTGAAAAACCATAATTGACAAATATTAAGAGGACGCCACACCCGCATGTGTTGTCTCCGTCTTACAAACGTGTAACATACCAAATTTACGCTCAGCAGTTCACGTTTTATGCCGTTAGCTTAAAAATTAGAGTGAATCGACCTATTATAAAAGTTGATGGTAAAAACTTTATCTGTGTTTTGTTGGAAATCTTTTTACTATAATTCAGTTTTTAAGTGAGTTATGTGTGTATAATAAATGTAAATTAAAAATGCTCATAACTCACTTAAAAACTGAATTATAGTAAAACGATTTCCAACAAAACACAGATAAAGTTCTTACCATCAACTTTTATTATAGGTCGATTCACTCTAATTTTTAAGCTAACGGCATAAAACGTGAACTGCTGAGCGTAAATTTGGTATGTTACACGTTTGTAAGACGGAGACAACACATGCGGGTGTGGCGTCCTCTTAATTCAAGTCACAATTTTTCGCTTTTCCTGAATAATGTAATACAATTTATTTACGAGGTTTTATATGTAGCCATCGAATTATATTTCATAAGAAAAAAAAATGTAATTTAAAAACCATGTTATAGTTAACATTTGTTTTAGTCTGTTCAGCAAAAGAAATTCGATCATGTCAGTGCAATTTACCATTTATTGGTTGACAAACTAGATACAACTACTAATCAAAGCAACACTACTAATCAATCATTGGTTAATGAAAGTAAGTTTGCATTTATTCATAAGTCATGAATGTTTAAAATAATGCATGTAAATATCAAATTCATAGATATAAATGGATCTGTTAACATCAATTCAAATTTAATTGAAAATTTACCATTATACTCAATGTCACTTTATGCTCAAGATGGTTCAATTTATGATAGTCAGCAATTAGAAAAGGTATATTATTAAAATTTGGTTGTTATAATATATTCTTTGATATACTTGCATTTTCTATGATTACAATTTAAAAATACATTTTCAGTATGGTGATGTTGATATTGGAGAATCTGCTAGTTCAAATAAGACTCAAGATAATCACCCAGTGACTACACGTCGCCATACTGTTGGTCCAGGAAATGGCTTAATGACTCAAGTAACAAATTACTTTTATTATTCAATTTATGAATCTAAATGACCTTTGTTTTATAATGTTTAAGGGTTTATTTTAGTGTATGAGTCGATATATTAAAAAAATTCAGATAAATTTGTGTATTCTTATTTCTAATATAATATAAGAACAATTCTTTAAAATTTAGTTGTACATCAATAATAATGAATTATGATTTAAAGTTCATAACTAATGATACTTATAGAGATGGATTAAATGTAAACGTTTATGCCAGATACATTTTTTAATAAATTTAAATTATTCACAATAGAAAAAAATATGTATTTACTCATTTGCGATAAAAGTATCACCCTATATATTATGTATATTTCTATTCTCTGGTTTAATTTATACATTATTTTAGGTGATGGAATCACATTATATAACACATCTTCAAACTGGACGTAATGTAAATGTTTTGCCAAATACAAATTTACCTTTGAATATTCCATTAGTTGAATTTCAATCTCCCAAAAATTTTACAATTAAAGATCAGCATTTATTAAAACCACCACAAGTTATGGGAGAAAGTAATAAGATTTAAAATAAGGTGTTGTGAAAAATGTAATTTACACTTATTATTTTTAGATAACAACTTTGGTAGACGTGCATCAGATGGTGGTGCGAATTTACAAATGTCGCAAAAAATGAATTGTACGTTTAGTGAACCAAGCAGCAAGGAAGATTTAAAAAAAGTAAACTTTAACCTTAAGTCCTAAAATAATATTATTGAATATACACTAATCAATAATATTATAGTTAAATAATACTAAAACAATTTTTTTTCAAATAATGATTTATTGCTTTTGCATATTAAGTTCTTATAATGATCAAGTTTCTTTTACTAATATTCATGTAATGTTTTGTTTTATATTGTTAATAGCAGGGGAAAATTGATCCAAATGATTTAAGAAACGCAATAATTGATCAATCAAGTAAAGGAAACTTACTGTCTGACGATAATGCTGCATCAGCTAGTTCTAGGTATAATAAAATAAATGTTTCTTTAAAAAATTTGAAACTTGTACCATGATGTTCAAATTTATTGTACTAATAATTGCAGCCGTTATACAAAAGTAATGGGCAATACCTCTAGACATGGGATGGGTAATAAAGAGGAAGCTCAGGCCCAACAAACCAATTTACAAAATACACGAACTAGACGTAGTGGTGTATCAACTGTAATGGATAGACCCCCAGGTATATTATTTTACATACAATATTTTTTTAATCCTTAAATGGCTTGATATTTGAAATATGAGTTTTACTTAATTTGTATTACTCCACTACACATTACACCCATGTTGTAAGTACTTTTTGTTATAATTATAATTCAATTTAATTTATTATAATAATTATTTTTACAATTTTTTTTTTTTTTATTGTTACATTTTGTTTCAAAAATATCACGTATTATGTATCATACTTTTTTTTATGTATATAAGATTAAATTTAAATATAAATTATAATTTCAATTTCAATTTTGAATTAAAAATAAATAATTCAGATGTTTTCTGGTTATTTACTTCATGAAATAATTTCTATATAACAATAATTTATAATTAATACAGTTCTCTAATTTGCAACTAAATAATTTATAAAAGGCTTTAAGAAAAAAGTAAGTTTCTTTGTACAATATATTTTTGAATTTTTTAATAGTATAGTATTTTGGTTTAATAATATTTAGTTTTGATTAGTTAGTTATTATTTTCCGTAACAAGTTTTGAACTTAGTTATAATATTCTGTGTGTGTGTTTTAAATGCATTATTATTTGATGGACATAAACAGTATTGTAGTGTTGAGTTTGTATGTGTAGTAGTCTAGTATATATATTTTTTTAATTTTGATAGCTAACACATTTTAGATTTTATTTTTCTTAAGAGGGTGCAACAGTCACAAATGTCTACTGAAAATATTCCATCATTATTAATTACTCTTTCATTAATAAACTAATCTTAATTCTTTTAAATACCTATTTTTTTGAAAAAATGTATTTATAAACTCTTACAAAGATATAGCTTTAAAAAAAAAAATTTCAAACTAAGATATTTAAAAAATTTCTAACTTGTAATTAAATAAGTTTTGACATTTATTTTAGTTTATAATATTATTATGAAGGAGGCCTTCAATATTGTAAGCATAATATGTTGTTGAGCCAATTATGTGATCACACAACAATTAAAAATATTTCTGAAATAATTTGTAAAAATCTTAAATAATGTAATGGAAACATCTTTTTTAATTCGTAAATTTAAATATTTTTCCAGAATTTTCTATATCAATCTAATGTTGTTGTTACTGTTAAGCCCTCTTAATTAGTAGTTGGTTTGTTTCCATTGCTTTTTTTTTTTGTCAAAGTCATTAGTCCTGAAGTGGTGCGTGAAGTAGAAGCACGTATGAATCGAGAGTATGTACCACCACCATTACCAATGGTCAGCACTCCTAGGCATAGTCACCGTATATCTCAGGTTTCAGTTTTACCTACAGTACAAGAACTGCATAGACATTCAGGTATCACAGTATTATTATTATTTTTTTTTTTTTTAATGAACATCTGTGGACATAATCTTGTATGTTATTTACTAATTGTAATTATTTACAAAAACTTTTTTAATATTATTTGAAAAGGTCGAGAAAGTTTAAAAGATGTTAGTGGTTATTTGCCATCTGAACGATATAGTCCAGTACGAAGAACAAGTGAACCAGTTGTTACATCTAGTGAACATCTAGAGCAACCTAATATACGTTATATCCAACAAGAACATATTCAACTTCAAGTAAAATCAACTGATCTTTGTTTAAAATCCAAATTTAATATTTATCTGTTCTTTACTAATAGCAAAAGTTGAGTGAAAACACATTGGATACCTGGGATCATGCTGAATTACAAATGCTTCATACATATCATTTACAAAGTCTGCAAACATTAGTAGATCAAACTTCATTTATAAATACAACTACTAATCATCAGGGTATTACATGAATCCATTATATTTAAATTTTGTCTAATACCATTAATTCTTAACTAGAAAATAAAAATTTCAGGTAATTCAAATATTCTTAGCCAACATTTGCAAAATTTGAATTTACATCAAGCGCCTTTAGTTAATGTTCCTCAAACCCAAGGTAAGAATTTTCCCTACCTATACCATTAAAAATGTTTAAAATTGCAGGTAAAAAATATATGAAATGTTTATTGCGATAATGTTGAACTAGAGTCTTATGCCTACTATCATTTTACTGTGGAATTTTCTTCTGCTTATTATTCTATAAATTATATTAAAAACTATTTTATCAACTTAATCGAACAAAGAATATTAAAAGCACTAATTGCAATTACATTTTATACACCTCTAGATACAAAATTGTTATGTTTATTGTCTATATACTTATGATTGTTATGAGTTATGATTTTTAAGTATTCCATTATATTTTTGACCATCGATAAGTTACATACTGAATGTTTTTTTCTTTCACGTTTACGTATGAATGTCTATATTATACGAATAAAATAAATTGACTTTTTGTATACAACTTAGGTTGTTTGGTAATGACTAATATTTCTAATCAATAATATTTTTAAATAGTATTGGTTTATTTAAATAATATTTAACTTGACATTTTTTAATTATATCGAATTCATAATAAAATAGCGAATTTTATAACTTTTTTTTTTCAGAAAATAATTTTTTATTTTGTTCTTTTATAGGTTCAATTACTCAAGGTACTCCAAATATAATGTCCAATCATCAAACTCCAGTTCCACTGGACTTACGAACGAATAATAAAATTAATCCTCAACCGACCATTGTAGTAGAAGATAAGACATTAGGTTAGTATTATTTATTCCTAATGTTTTATTGTTGATATCACTGACTGGGAATAAGTATATATGTATAAAGTAAAGTATTAAATATTCCCTGTTAATAGTGTGTTGGTAATCTCAACCCGTTTTACTAATTTTTCAACTTAATTCCATAATATTCCATAGTGTTCAAACTTTTGTTAACATAAATCTGTATGTTCATCCTCCTCTTTCAACTATATGAGGTCGTACATCCAAGTCCTATACCTTTACAAGGCTCTGTCACCTTTTTTTTTGTTTTTAATACTTTATGGAGAAGGGCAGAATAAAAAATGACTAGGAAATAGCTGGTGTGAGTTAAGGAGAGGTAGGTGAAGGCTCTGTCACCTACCTCTCCTTAACTTACACCAGCTATTTCCTAGTCATTTTTTATTCTGTCTATATGTGTCAAGTAAATGCTCAACGCTAAACACTGGTGTGCTACACTAAAGTCTTTGTTTATTGTCTACTCTTGGTGACCACAACAATACCTTTCTTGGAACTCTTATCATGCACCTTCTCAAAATCTATAAACACTACACTGATTTATTTTCTTTGCCCCATACTTCTTCACGGTACATATTTGTTACGTCATCGATTTTCCTGGCATAAACCCTATTTTATTCTTCAAAATTGTAATCATACTCCTTATTCTCTTTTCCATAACTTTTTCTCAAATTTTTTTACATTATTACTCTTTAGTTTTTTTTCCTCAGATATTTCCACACTCTCTTAATACGTCTCCATTGCATTTAAATATGCATACCAAAATACTTTTTCTACATTCCTCTGGCATTTTTCCTTCAACTAACACCTTATATTTTATAAAACCTGGTAACAACTTAATGCTTAAGTTAACTAACATTGTTTATACCTTTACTGGTACTAATCAGGTCCTACCGCTTTTTTCTTTTCATCTTCCTATCTGAACTCTACACTTCCTCTTCAACCATACCTTGATTCCACTATACTTTCTCCTTTTTACGTCTTTTTTCTCCAATGATTTTCTTAACATCTTACAGATATGGAAAAAAAAAATTACACTCTAAAACAAAAATAGATGAAATCTAAATGTTTTTTACATCATTCTATTTATTACATGACCATGAGATATATAGAATCTTGAAATTTGAAGTAGTGATGAATAAAATAATGATTGGTTGAATAAAAAGTCTATGTTACTTTAAATCAGGGGTGTCCAACCCGCGGCCCATTATAGGTTTTGATGTGGCCCTGTCGTACATTTCAAAACCTTCAATTACTTACCTATGTATAAAATAAGAAAAATAAATTATTAAAAATAAAACCTATTAATATACAATGTCCATACCTATTATTTGATTAATAGTATGTGAATGTGTTATCGTAATTACAACGATGATAATGGCGAAAAAATAAAATATATTATTATAAAAAATGTATGTGGCCCACAATAACTTCTACTTACTTAATGTGGCCCGGTCTTGCCAAAAGGTTGGACACCCCTGTTTTAAATCATAAAACAACTATAGCTATTAGTGAGTAAATATCATTGGTTATACATACTATAGGGATCAAAATTTTCGAAAAAAAAATTGGGAAAATTTAGTTTTATTTAAATATTATATTTTAAATGTCATATATTATTTTATGACTAATAACTAATAAGTAATAATGTTTCTTATCATGTACCTACTGGCTTCTATTTAGTTTTGTATTATTTCATATTTGTAATAATAATATTCTTATATTGTTATATATCGTCTCCCACCAATAATGTTTTGTAGTTACTTATTTTCCTAATATTGTCAATCGTGTGTTGCCTATATTTATCAACAACTTTTAAAAATATTTATTATATACCTAACATTTAAAAATACAATTGATTTATTTTGAAGAAATATCCGTATTAAATATGTATAGTTGCATACCTTACAATACTGGAAACCCTATTAATTTGGATTTTGTATTCTAACTTGGTCATTATTATGCTGAAAACAATGGTACAAATGTGTTATCTGAATAACTTCAGATTGGCTTTAGTTTTAAAGATAGAACAATAAATTATGTATAGTTAATCAGTGCTTCGTGTTGGTCATAAATTCATAACTCATTTTTATTAAATAATAAGGTGTTAAAATGTATAAAACTAAAGACTTTAAAAAAGTTTTTTTATCTATTTTTTTTAACTGGGTTTTTTGTACTTAAATTATTTTAAGCATAAATTCAATTTTTTTAATTTTCCAAAGCTCTGGGAAAATAAACGGGTTTTTCCAGAAATGTTCCAGTAAATTGATCCCTAGTATTTAAAATCACTGTTAGGTATCTACCATGTTAGGTTTTACATTGCAAAATTGCTTATGCGATTCCATTAAAAAAAAAAATTATTTGTACAATTTTATGAAATTCAATGGACAAAAAATCTGTGGTTATGTGATGTATAAGTACATCAATTCTTTTATTAATCATATTAGATTTGTAATGCTTTTATAATTCTATAGACTAGTATTTAATTATGATGGTAACAAGATTTAAATATTAAATATTTATTTTTAGCAATCTGTGAAGAAAAACTTCATCCAAATCCAGAAATATCACTTATGATAACTAATGAAGAAGGTGGTATGATGGAAGTAGACACATTACTGACAAACTCAGTGAATTCCTTGAATACAGGTAATACTTTACTAAAAAAGTCAAGTACTGATCAACCACTTTCAGCTATCCATGATGGTTATGAAGAAATCAATCATATGACTACTGATAGAAATAATATTATAACTGATATGGACTCATCAACTTGTTTGAAAACTGCTCCACTTTTTTCTGACTATATTCTAAAAAGAACAGCTAGTGATGCATTTGTTGTGGACTTGTCTGATTTCTATTCCAATTACACTTCTGGTAATATACTCAACATTGTCAAATATTTGATATCGTCCAACATTCGGGTATGGCCTGTGCTAGATAGACAAAATGTGTTGCAATTTCCAACAGGCTTGCAAATTGAACTGGAAGTGTGTTCAAACGACACAGGTGCCAATTCATATTTAAAAATTCAACGACTCTCTGGAGATTCAACTGAGTACAGTAACATTTGTCATAGGCTGGTCGAAGACTATTTACCTTGTAACGAATAATATTATTAATCATTATATTACTTTTAATCTTTTCATGGCTGTGCTACTTTTGTGAATGCAATTAATTAATATTAGTCATTAGTTTTAATAAGAATCTTTCGTTATTAGAATTTATACATAAAGACCTAAATCATGCAGTTGTGAATTATAACTAATCATCTTTATCTTATACGGACTGATTTCAATATAAATTATATATTTTACCACTCTTATTTTAGATTTTCATTTAAATTAATAATTATATTTTATAAATGTCTTAATTTAATGTGCGTTTGTAAAGGGGCAGCACAAAATGTATTCCAGTATGTACTATTCCAATGACCATGCAATGAAATATATTGTATATTTAGCTAATAATATGTGAATGCTGTTATTGTATATTTATTTCCAATTGTTAAAATAATTTTATGATATTGTTAACTCGTTTTTTTTTCTTAATTTATACATATATGTCTTAAAACATGTGGCAGTAAAATAAATGCGAATTAGAATAGAATATTGCATAGTTATAGAAAATATTTTTTTTTAGATTAATTAATCAAGTCTTGATCAAAACCGTATTATACTCGCAATAAATGTTATCAAATTTCATAACTCATTCAGTTCAGAAGTCTTAACTTAACCAAGGAGCTACTAAAACTTGTATATATTGTTATTTTTATTTAATAAAAAGAGTTTAAAATCTATTTGGTATTTTAAATTTTACTTCTGGGCTGTACGAGTATTTTTAATACTCCAATATTGATTCGTTGGTATTTGTTTGTTATTACTTTTTTACTTTTTTATTTTTTTTTATTTAAAAAAAAAATGTTTATTGTGATCTTTTTATTGTTATATTAATATTATTATATTTTTTTTTTCACAGTCTACTGTGATCTGTGAACCATGTTTACCACCATTGGCTATTATTAATAACCTTACCTTATTCTAACTTTAATAGTTTATTTTGCTGTATAGTCTATATATTTATATTATATATATATATAATATATGTGTGCTCAATATCAATGTTGTGTACATGTTATTTGTTGTTATTATTATTATTATTTTTTTTTGTGTATTACAATGTTATAAATTGAACACTAAACTTCTAAGCTCAATGTCAATGTTATGGACATATTAATTGTTATTATCTATACATTCCAATATGTAAGTATAGAATATTGTGATAGACTAATCAAATACTACATTTAATTTTATTTTTTTGTTTAATTTGAATGCATCCGGCAATGCACTCCTGTTTAGAATAATGTAAAAACTTTATGCCATTATATATTTATATATATATACATATAAAATGTACCATTATAATTTTAATATTAATATGTTTATAACCATATATTAAATGGAAGACAATATACAAAAATAATTTATCAACCAATAAATGGATGAATGTTAATAATAGAATTATTCATTAACCATACGTTAATATATTTTTTTATTATAATTCAAACCAAATGAGATTTTGACGTATTAAAGTATTAAATATAAAAAAAAAATTTGATCATCTGAACAGCATCAATAATTCACTAAAGCATTTAATATGCACTACATAAGTTAATGAATAAATAAATGTACAACAAAGTAATTGATTTTAAACGGTTTCGATTTTGACCTGTTTTATTTGAATGTTCTATGTTGTTTATACTTGTATATCCTCAATTATATTGGATACAATATTTTACCCGTGCAAACACGTTTTGTCAATGTTATCCAAGATACAGAGGATGGCTGTTCGACCAACTCTGGAAGATAATGCTTCACTGTGGCCCACCACGAATCTGCCACAATTGTTGTGTTCAAAACCACTGTACTCGAGTTCTCGTTGCTGACTATGTTCATTTTTATTATACCTGTTTGGAATATTCTTTTTGTTTAATAATATTTTAAGGTAGTTCTAACATTGATCATAATTATTATTTTTTTGTTTTTTCAAGATCAATAGGCCATAATGTTACATGTGAATAAAACACTGACCTGCAGAACTGCTCGGCTTAACAAACCATATCAACGTTGTGTACACAGGAAGAACTTGCAGCACATACCTTAACCGTATCAATATCCCTCTTGCCATTACCATTATTGTTCGCAACTATATAAAATTAAAATTACATAAATAAAAAGGTTCAATGTCTCAATATTAATAAACAATGTCACGTTTTACGTACAACTACAAATACAGTGTAGTAGATCAAAGTTGTTGGTAATAGAAACAATAGTATTGCAAATGATATAGTTCCAACATACAATTGTTGTGTGGTATAAGGTGTAGTCCTTCCTGGTTGTGGATTACAACTTCTTCCCACGAAAAGTTTTGCCAATATCATGAGACTCTTACGTTGCAAGTTATATAGCCTATTAACCGTTCACATTTCAATTTATGGAGTTTATGATGTAGATAATGTACTTTAATTGTTATACATAAAATACAAGAATAGTAGTATGTTAGCTTAATGTAAAAAATCACTAATATCAAATTTAGTAATTTCAGATAGAAACACTCTAGTCTAAAAAATATATTCTAAAACACCATTTTTCAAATTAAACATAATACCATTGATTATAAATACTATAGTAATACTAGAGTATTTATAATCAATGATAATACAAATAATTATGAGTATTATTAAATTTATATAAAATTTAAAATAAATAAGCTTTTCCATAAACAACATTTAACTTTTTGACACTGGTGATATTTAGATTGCTAGCTGACGACTATGATGCTACAAATTATTTTATTCTGGAAACCAATTATACCCTTTTTTAAATTAAAATAATTAAACCCTAATCTGCTTATTGCCATTATCCAAAACTAACTATTTGTTAGTTTGAATTTTATTTTTTGAAAGCGATCAAACTAATTATCATTATTTTCTGTTACCAGCTAAGAGTATGTGTTACAAACTTTTAGGGTACCCACATCAGTAGCTAATCCAAGTCCTATACAGTTAATTTTTGTTTGGTGCAATTATCATACTCTTAACTATAGATGTTCTTAATCTGAATGCAAATGCATTGAATATATTTAACTATAATATAGCTCTAGGTAAGTTGTAAACTTTTGTTTTATAACTGCCACCCTTCATATTTTAAGCAGTTAATCGAGAACATTTTCACAAACAATTAGTTTTACCAAAAGCACCAATTATTTGATTTTAATAACAAAATAGGTATTTTATTTATGGAAATTATGGAATCTGTGTAGTATTATGATACTTATAGAACATAGATTTCACACAATTTTATATTGTTTAACCTTTCATATTTATACATTTTTGGCAAGAACCTAAAATTATTGTAGTTTATAGACCCATTATTATTATTTTTTTGTATACAGATTTTCTGACTTATACACAGATTATGCCACTGCAAAATAGGACATTAAAAAAAAAAAAATACTAAAATACTATTTTAAAATTGAAATAAATGTATGAAACATTATGTTTGATTTTTGGATTGAAGATAGTTTGTTAAATTTACCACTATCACCTACTCAAAGCAGATATGAAGACTTTTGAGCATGGTTTTTGATGTTACTGTACAGTAGAGGTAACCCACATTTTTTATATGGGGGAGGGGGTATGGCTCCCATTTTCAAATTTAATCTGTATACAAATTGACCCTACTCCTTTTCTAAGTTAGTATATTTGTAAGTGGCTTATAATAAATGCAAATTTACATTAATATTTATAATCAACAAATTTAAACTGTATACAAATGTTCAGTATTTTAAATTAAATATTTTCAATAAATCGTCATTCTTCGAAAGTCTACTTAATTCATCAGACCATCAATCAAATGTTGAAGGTACTGTGAAGTTTTTAACGAAATTTCAATAATAACGATAATTGTAATTTGTAATTTGCCTTATTGTGGGTAATGTCTATAGTTTATACTTATGTGTGTACCATTTTATAAGTGCAAATAACTATATAACTAGTACTAAATGCTATTTATAAAGCTTAGATACCTACTATAAATAAGTGACAAAGTTTTTTTTTTATGTGAAATAAGTTGAACAGCATATCTACAAATCCATTATTATACTTTATAATAATTAGGTATTGTATATATGTTCAAGGACATAATTCAAACCATACCAAAGTGTGCGAGGGGCTCCATTTAATAAAGTTACCTATAGTATACTTATAGTATGTCATTTATAATGAACAAAACATGAAACATGTTGTTTGGAATAGCAATATTTAATTTTATTATGACAACAAAATGAACCACGGATAAGCATAATATGTCTTGCGCTGTTGCATCAGTAACTGACATTGCACCACTCATTAAAAATAAATATTAATCTTCAAATAGGTTCTAATTTTTATTCAATCTAGAACATGAAAATGGGCTGTATCACTGATTAGTGATTAACAATAATAAACATTAAAGTTTAAAGTAATAGGTTAAGATTATTAGGGATAGTTCAACCCAATCCAACATAAATGTAGAAATCAGATTGGAATAATCTAACTGTTTCTACAATTTAACGTAATATTAAACACAAGAAAAATGCCAATAGTAATGAAATTGTGAGAGTTGGCTGGTTATTTATTTTTTAAGTCAGGTATCTATGTAATTAATTTTGAATTTAAATAGTTTTAAAACAAAATAAGTATTACTTAACTGTGTTGTAACTGTTTTACTTGAAGCAAACATGTACAAATTTGGGTTTACTTTCATAAAAAGATTTTAAATAAAATATTATAAAACAAATTTTATACTTTCTTTGTTTTACAAAAGTATTATTTTTAAAGAAAATTCCTAATGATTGTTAATAATGTTAATGATCAAGGAAATTAAGTAGTAATAAAAGTATTACTTTACTACATTAAAAATAAAAATGATACAGAACAGTATCAAAATTTTGATTTTAATTTTAAAAGTATCAAAGAAATCTTAATTTTAAAATGTCAACTAAACTTGAGGAAAGATTAAATTAAATCATACATTTGGACAAACATATTCTTTTTTACATGAATAATATGTCTTATGACTGGAGTCATTCTATAATTTTTTTTTTTAAGGGCTACTATATATATTAAATTATTTTCTTACACAATAATAGAAGACATGATTGATGAAACAATTTGTACTAAAATATTAATATCTGCAGCAATTATTTAAGCTAAAAGTTTAATATTGCTACACACTTGAATTGTGTCATGGTTGATATGTTTAACATCTATTTTATTAAAACTAATGTATAATTAATACAAATAGTGTATAATTTTAACTATTACTATTATTAATCAAATAATCATACTACACAATATTTAATTAGGTTTTTTTGAAAATTTGATCTTAAATTATAAATGTTTTCATTTAGTGTATTTCATTAATGAAATTAAATAATTGAGTAAATAAGCAATAAAAATAAATCATTAATAGTTTGATAATGTTTGATTTTAATTTAATTTTAGTCAGTATGCCATTTAGCTAAAATTAGTATGTTTTTATAACAAAGTTATGAAAAGCAAGGCAAAAATAATAGAGAAAAATATGGAATTCCTTTATATTTTTTTGTATTAAAAATAATGAAAATTAAATACATTATTGCCTTATATAGAACAATACATTTAAAAATCACTTTATTTTCTATTTTTCTTATTTTAATCACAATATAAAGTTGATACTGCTTAATATTAAGTAGGTAGTTCAAATTTGATGAAAAAAGATCCCAATAAAAGATTGTTATTTTTAAAGCAAAATGGAGAATCGTCTTTGGTTTGTATAATAATATGTATGACCATAGACAGTCAAAAAAGTAAAACTGAATTTTTGATTATTCAAATGCCATTTTCAAATAAAGAAAAAATAAACATACCAATTGGATCTATATTTAAAGTTGAAATTAAGTTGAAAAAATTACCAATGATTTTTCTCTTTGTTTATGTAATTTTTTTTAGAATTCTACAATTTTAACTTGTGTTGCATAAAATAATAGTTATTTTAAAAAGTTCAAAAAAAATTGACCTTACCATGCTGCATAAACATAAATGCAATAAACATGAAAACTGACAATTGCCAATACATCTTCTATGATTGCTATTTGGTAAGATAATCCAAAAATACCAATTAAAACATAAACTTGAAATGTCAACTCCAAGAATGGCCGACATAATACTGTAAACACCAACAAGAGTTTTATTATTTCATTCTTTATAATTATATATTAACTATTTGATTTGTATATAAAAAAAGTAGTTATAATATAGCTATTTTAACGTAGAGCTTATTGCTCACTATATAAAATAAAAAATAATTGTCTTTCTTAATCATAATTCTTTATTTAAACATAGAAGAACCAGATAAGTATAATAAAGATATTATATTAAAGTAAAATTATAATTTTTTGGATTCCATAATATAGGTATATTGCTCAAATTTAGGATCATGGGTGCTCCATTGAAACAATATTAGCACTAATCAATATTTATTACTAGCTATAAATAGTCAATATATAATTTACATTTTGTAAAATAAAAAAATGTTTGTATTTAATGCTTATTAGTAATTACTAATTAGTTTTTATATCAAAGCACTTTAATAGGTATACATTACCTACCTAAAAATGACCACCAGAGATTGACTAAATAAAGAAAACATGTTCCAAGTAAACTGTTCAGAGGATCATTGAGTTTTAACCCTGCTGGACTACCCATAAGCCATTGCAATGTACCCTGTAGCACTTTAATCACTTGCTGTAAATAAAAATAGATAATTTAAGTAAAATAAATCCCTAAAAATATGTTAAATTGTTTTACATGAGAAATACTTGAAATGTAGGAAAATAATTCGTTTGACGAAGTAAATGTAGTATTGAGTATATACAGAATTATTATTCCAAGAACTGCATCACAAACACATGACATCAAATAATTGATTGATTTTGCTCTTGATAAAATGTGTTTATTATGTATGAGATTGTCTATAAGCCATACATAGTTTTTGATTACACCCAATATGTGCTTAAATAATGTCAGTCGTAATAATGTACATTTTACAATCTTTGTTTCAAGACTGTTTATAAGCACATTAAGTATAATCAACAAATATTTGGTAAATCTCTGAAACATTACAACTTCTGACAGGTGATACTGCTTCTGAACATTTTCTGTACTAGATAGCCATTTTGACAACATTATGAAACAAATGAATTTCTGTGAATCACCTTCATGTTTGAAGAGTGTCCCATAGTCGTACAATCTTGAAGGATCATATATAACCAGCACAAAATTGTCAAGTTTTCCTGGCAACAAACTGGCGTTCAAATTTCCATTGATTTCAGTTATGCACAAAATATTAGTGACTTTACGTTTGAAACAAGCCCGACAATCAGTTTTTGTAAAGTGGCCGATTGTGTTCACTTTACATCCTATGTTGGTGTTCTTTATATAATTCGGAAGTATGAAATAATATCTTACGTTTTTCATAAGCTTGATGTATCCTAGTAGTTCAACCGTAATGTCATTCGTCCCTAACAACGTTTTAGGGAAAAAAACCACTTGCTTATTCTCCATTTTATCAATATTGGAAAATAATACTAATGACTTATGTCCTTACATCATGATGCAAGATCACTACGACCGCTCTCCATTATGGAAAATCCTGGTCAATTTATGTTTAATTAGTCAAAATAAAAAATGCCAATAGGTAGTTTGCTGTTATGTTGATGGGCTATAAAATTCAAATTAAAATTCGGATATGAATGATACGACTGCGATCAAGAATACAACTAATGTTGGGTCTTGCGTTATCAAAACCAGGCGACTTATCATTCATCTTATCTATTTAGAGTAACTACAGATTGTAATTTAAAATAATAAAGGATTTAATATAATTAAATTAGAATATAAATACAAAACGGGTTGATACAGTTACCACAATTTAATAATTATAAATTTGTGCCAACACTCAACACAAACCGTCTGCATCCCTTTAGTTTTTGACAAAAAAATTACACCAGCATCTCTGTGCTATGTACCGGTAGTACATAACATATATGACTACTATGTAATCGTCAAGGCATGTTATACATTAAGCTTAAAACACAATTATAAATTATAGATATAACTAATGTCGACGAAGTATAAAAGTGCTAGAGAAATAGTAAAACCAAATGTTCCCATAGTCATACATTAATTTTAGAATAGTAATCACCACCACCAGCATTATGTATAATTGCCAAAAACAACTGTCAACTCGCTGTAAAATTAATAACCATAGAGGGAAAGATTTTGTATTAAATAAAATAATAGATGCCAACACCGCGAGAGCAAGAACATCCACACGTGCATAGAATGATGTCATCGACACCGTGGGAGATGAACCAAAGGGCACTGGCACCAACACTGCAGGAGTACGGGGACGGCATATATAAGGGAACCCGAAATTGCCTATTTTCAGACGTGATCCACCAGAGCAACCGCGAGCACCTTCACGCCAGTCTATTCTCTGACTTACCATTTTGGACTTAGAATATTTTTGTAATAATTTAATTATTTGGACTTAGAATATTTTCGATTAACACTCAGAATATTCTAAAGACTTAGGAAACTAGATTATTTTTGAATATTGTACTCTGAATAATTACAGTGCTAAATTTAACGAATTAACTCACATTTCAATAAAAACACTTAGTAAATTTTACCAAGTTTACAATTTATTTTAATAAGTCTCGACATACCTATCCGAAAGTTGTTGTACGCTTAGGTCCGCTACATCTGCACCATATAAAATCATATAACCAATTACTTGTACAGTTATCCTCTATAGACCATAATATTATCCTACTTCAATAGTCCAATAATACTTACATATTTTCATCAATAATCGAACGAATTTTTGCGAATTAAAATTGTAATTTATTCTGCCCATATCAATTAACTCTACACTATTATTATCAAATACAAACAATTGATTCATAATTATTAATTACATTGGTTAATCAGAATACGATAAAACACATTATGTCGAAAAAAAATATTTTCATTATTATACCTATATTTAGGTTATGATCGCAATACAGATATTAGGTGAAACCCAAAATCGCAAATGGTCTATTTTTTTCGATAGACCAAAAGAGCAAATTCGTTTTGCGCATTGGTAGGTAGGTACCTTAGTAGTGGGATAAAAACTCAAAATGTATTACCTATCTGATACAGTATTGCAGTATCCGTTACCTATACTAGAAATTCAGTTTAAAATGTGATGCTCATTATTAGCTCATTAGTCATTATATATTTATATTTATTATTTCTTAAATGTACAGTATTTTTATACTTCAAAAACAACAGTGATCGAGTTAGTTGAAATGTAGACTGTAGTATTATCGAATCGTATCCTATTTTATCGTAACAAATTACGATTTACGGTGACTGCTGTATATCATTTAAGATAAACTACCTATATAGTATAAACTTACATAGTTACATCATATGATATTTGACTTGATAACTATAGCTTTATAACTAGGTACCTATATAAATTATTATACGACTTTCGATTTATTTTTACTTATTTATTTTATTTATTAATTGAAACATGTTTGAAATTCGAGTGAAATGTTTTAAATCGTATACCAGATATCTACATATTATATTTTATCAATCTGTGACTGCGCTACGATATAGAGTGCGTTTGCTTCCAGTCTTCGATACAATTAAAATTTTAAGTATTCAAAAATTAACTATTGAAAAGTCATTTACATTAACTTATACAAATTAATATTAAATTAATAATTTACAATATTTGTTTTATTTGTTAATTTTAATACGTAAACACTGATCCGCCTTAACAGTTACCATAAGGTTGAAAATACCGCTTTATCATATTTGATAAAGGTCGAAGCCACGCCTTATCATGTTTCAAGATCTTATTCTTATCTTCAATAACACGGTTCGTGTTCGTATCATCATTCTTGTTAGTTGTCTGATTGACATGTCAGCAAAGCTAACGCAATGTACAGGCTTAGTTTTAAATGTAACTTTTTAAACTTTTTTTCCTATAGAGGGTCTGGTAACCATTAGTATTCACTTTTAAATATCTACATTCAAGTAGAAACACACATCATAACTAAGAATGTATGTGAATTAAATATATCACACACTCTACATTGTTAGAACAAAACAGTTACCTAATCAATAAAGATGGAAAAACAAACCGATGATCGATCAGTTAAGTCCAAAAATAAAAAACAGACAAAGAAAAAGAACAAGGCTGAAAGTACCGAAAGCCAGGTTTGTTTACAATTATGATTTATGGATAGCTTTGTACTGAAATTATTAATCTTTAAACAGAATTATGTTTGATGAAATTACGAAAATATATATAAGTTAAGTGTTGATTACTACTCAACTTTTCCGATTGAAAATTAAAGACCCTAAATTAAACTGATGTAAGAGCTGTGATTGTTGAAACATGCTTATAATTTATAATTTTATAAATGTTGTATTATATACATTTTGTAATCTTCACCAATAATTGTATACATTCTAATGCTGGATTGCATGAATAATTAATAAATTTAATGGTTCAATAAACTATGTTAAACATGTTTAGTGATTGTTCATGCAACCCGGCATTATTATTGTAAAAATATAGCTATCAAATTATTTAGTTGATTTACTCAAACAAATTGTATAAATCCTACTTTTCTAGGAAAAAGAACTTGAATGTGTTACTAAGAATCATGAAACCAACGAACAAAAATTAATCATTGAACAAAAACGTGATATATTTAACAATTTTAAAATAAGTATTGAAATAAATATACTGGCAGTAATACTATTTATGTCAGCTCTGTCATCAAGATTTTTCAAACTTGATCAACCTCGTAATGTTGTGTAAGTATTTACTTATGTCAAGTAAAAATGTATTTTTACAAATTTTATATTTTCTATAACATATTTATTAAAAATATAGATTTGATGAGCTTCACCATGGAAAATATGTTAGTTTATATATGAAGCGAACATTTTTCTTTGACACTCATCCACCTCTTGGAAAGCAACTAATAGCTGCTGTTGCATATCTATATAATTACAATGGTATGTTCCTTCCAATAATTTGTTTTATGAAACGTAGGGCTCATTATTTATTTTATACTCTGAATATTACAATATTTTAGTATAGTATAAAATTAATTTATACTTAATTAAATAAAAAAAAATCATTATACCAAATGTTAAAATTGTATAAAATACAAATTATTTGTTAGATTTTTTTGTTATTATTTATTTTAATTTTATTCATTATTATTTAATATGTTTATTAGGTCAATTTAAATTTGAAAGAATTGGAAGCGAGTTTAGTGATGATGTTCCATTATTTAGTTTACGTTTTGTACCAGCATTATGCGGTAGTTTGATTATTCCTGTTGCATATCAATTAATGTTGGAACTAGGATGTCGACACTGGTGTGCTGCTCTTGCTGCATTTCTTTTACTTTGTGGTAATTTATTTTTAATGATTATTTTTTTTTTTTATTATAAACAATTTATTAAATTTCTCATTTTAGAAAACACATTATTAACACAATCACGATTCATTTTGATGGAGTCTATACTAATATTTTTTTCATTATGTGGATTATTATTTGTGCTAAAGTATAAAAGACTGAATATGAAATCACCTTGGGCATTGGCTTACTTAATAATTGCTTCTGTTTGTCTAACTATGGCCACATGGTAATTTAAATAGTTACTATATTGTTACACATATAATACAGGATGTAACAGAAAACCTGACAAATAAAAACATTTTTGTTCTAAACAATATTACATTTTTTTTAAATTATAATTTGCAGACAGTTGTGTTACATATATAATATTTTAACTTTCTATTTTTATTTTGTAATACTGAAAATAAAAATGTATTAATTTGAT
The DNA here is from genome assembly GCA_022818045.1 of Neotoxoptera formosana. Lineage (NCBI taxonomy): Eukaryota > Metazoa > Arthropoda > Insecta > Hemiptera > Aphididae > Neotoxoptera > Neotoxoptera formosana. Next base: position 42,930,473 of record CM040630.1, on the reverse strand, counting down.
AAATATTATTTTGGAAAAATTCAAAAAAGCCAATTTTTTTAATTTGGTTTAAAGAACAATTTTGATGGTAAAAACATTTATTTAAATAATTTAGTTTATTTTTTTTAAATTTCAATATTTTTGATTGGTACCTAAATGTTGATTCAGTTAACGTAAAAATTATTTTATATTTAGAAAGTATAAACTTGTTTTTAATATCTTATAAGAACATTTTTGAATAAACTATTTTTTAAAATTGAAGAATTTGAAATAAAATTTTTTTTTTTATTAATTTTTAGCATTCAATTTTTTTTAAAATAAACCACTTAATTAAGATTAATGTTTTTACATTCACAATTTTTCTAAAAACTATATTTATGAATTGGCTATTTTGAAATTTTTCAAAAAAAGTTTTAATCAGATTTAAAATGTTATATTTTTAGTATTTAAAAATAAAAATAATTGTATTACACGTGCAACGCGTATAAGAATGAGCGTCTATAAATAATATTTTAAAAAAATATTTTGATTAGAACAACAATTATTTAATTTGTCGGGTATTTCTGTTACACCCTACACAATAATTTAAAATATATATATTTTTTTTTATAGTGTCAAGTATGTTGGACTTCTCTCATGGCTTTTGAGCTTATGGATAATTTGTAGAGATTTCTGGGTTAACCATTTAGGCGATAAACGCCTATCAGATTTTACTGTTTTCTTATGTGTAATATTAAGATGTATTATTACATTCACAATATCCCTTGCCATTTATTTTTCTGTATTTTTTATCCACCTTATAATTCTGAATAAAGCAGGTCCACACGATAGTGTTATGACAAGTGCCTTTCAAGCTAGCCTAGAAGTAGGTGTTTGATATAATTTATGATTGGTGTATTATTTTATAAGTTAACTATTTTATTTAGGGTGGATTAGCATCTATAACCAAAGGTCAACCTTTGCATGTTTCACATGGATCACAAATAACATTACGGCATACACATGGAAGGACATGTTGGCTTCACTCGCATACTCATGTTTATCCTATCAAATATGCTGATAAACGAGGAAGTTCTCATCAGCAACAAGTTACATGCTATACTTTTAAGGTTATTTGTATATGTATATCATATTTTTTTATTAATTTTTTATAATTAAAAAAAATCAATCCTGTGTTATAGTTTCATAGTTTTGAATTTTTCTATTAATTATTTTGCACAGGATGTAAATAATTGGTGGATAGTTAAAAGACCAGAGAGAAACACATTAGCAGTAGAAAATACAAAAGATCCTGATGGTATAAAACATGGTGATATTATTCAGCTGGTACATGGAATGACAAGTCGTGCTTTAAATTCTCATGATGTTGCAGCACCTGTATCACCACAGAATCAAGTATATTTTTATTTAAATTAAACTATTTTTTGCCTGATTGCATAAATAATCATTAAACATTAAATTAATTAATTATGTGCTGATGGTCCCTTAAACATGATAGTTTCATTGCGTTTTAGTGAACTATTAACACGTTCACTGTGGATCATATTACAATACACATTCAAATGTGAGGAAGTGATTTTTTTTTTTCGTTGATACCAATTGGAGTCATGATTTAATTGTTTATACCATACTAACAAATTACTCACAACTATCATACCAATCTGTTGCTTTATTACTTATTTAATTAAATTAATTTAAACAGATAAATTACTAAAAGTGAACATGTTATTATAATTTAAAAAAATGGAAACTAAGACTATTTATTATGGAAGTTTTTGAAACATGGTTCATGACAAAGACTGGGCTGTTTCGGACAATTCGGACAGAAGTATGATGTATCTTTTCTTATCCCTTTTAAATAACACAGATGACATCTTTTTGAGTTAGGTCTTCAACTCTTTCCAACATAATCGTGAGTTTTTGATAAATGATTAGTTTGTGATAATGTAAAAGATTTAGGTTTTGGGTGTTTGGGAAAAAGTTTACCAAGTTTAGATAAACAATAGTCATATAATGATACTTTAGGTCCAACGTGATACTGATTATATAAATAAAATTAATTCATCAACAACATATTTTATATTATATGTATATTGTATACCAATTTCCTTATACCAACGGATTGTTTTTCTTGTTCATTTGGTTTTGCCCATCAATTCCACTAATACAACAGTTATAATTTATGATAGGTTCAGGTTTCAATTGTTCTTTACCGTTTCTTTATTTAGTAAGAATTAAATTATTTTTAAATTTGATGGAATGATAAGCAACGTCTCTCTTATCTTTCTACTTTCCAATCATAACACCTTGAGAGTACCTGTCGACGGTTTCGCCTTTATTTAATTTTAACTCTACAACATCCTGTGGCATATTTTTTTTATTCAATCATACCAGTACAAATTTTTTTTTATCAATTCATTTTGAGGCTAAATTAAAACTGTTGTAGAAATTGATCGTTATTTAACTTTTTGGACATTAAATGCAAAACCACATTATCTGCACAGCCTTTTCCTCCAAAGTCATCAAGTACTCTTACTTAAACAGCAAATTTTAATATCAATCCATGAGGTTCCATAAGCATATACATATAATTTAATTCCATATTTATGGCGCTTATTTTGAATGTACTGACAAAACTGAAAACGGCCTCTCCATAACACCATGGACTCATCAAGTGAGAGTTCTTTTTTAGGATAATATATGGTATTAATTTTGTAATTGAAATATGTAATCAAAGGTCTAATTGTATATAAGTGATCATCCAGTTGGTTTTGATTGTTAGTTTCAATATTTGGTGCAAAATGTAAATATCTTAATAAATTTAAAAATCTATCATGGCTAATATGACAAGAAAAGTTGAAAAGGTGATGTGTTTTCCAATCGTAATTTTATCTGTTGACTTTTATGGTACCAGTGTGAATTATCAACGCAATAAATGTCAACATTTCGTCTTAATTTTGGTCGGTTTCCATTCTAAAATACGAAAATGTGGTGCACAACCAACACTTAAAACTACATTTTCAGCATAATTATTCGTTTCATCGACCAATAGTTTTATAAAATTGTCATCAAAAAGCATAAAAAAATAATCTATAGGACTATGTTTGCTTTCTATCGGAACCAACAATTCGTTTTGTTTTATAAAAGGAAAATTAAACATTTCAATTGTTTCCTCTTGCTAGCCACCGCCCTTATTATTTGTTGATGATTGAGTATTTACACTTTGTAAATTATTCACAATCTCATTATCACTCTCAAAATCATCTGACACTTGTTCAATATTTTAAAATACATATTCACTACCAGAATCGGAAAAATCATAGTTTTTGTCACTATCAGAGTCAAAAAGCAAATCTGCTCAATTTGTTTTTGATAATTTTGATTCATACTGTATATTAGTTTTGGTTGAGATGGATAGGATTCATTCAATGTATTAACTATTAGCCATATACGTAATACGAAAGTAAACAAAAAAAATCGTTGTAAATAAATAAAATAAATATAATTTTACTCTAACATTTATAAAAACAATACAATGTGAATATTGTATGTTATGTATTTTATCAATGATCGATGATGGAAAAATGGTTGCCACAATAATGCATTTCTTGAAAATACCGATAGTAAACTTATAAAGGAATAGTAAACATCCCATAATAGATTTTAAATATTATGGACTAAAAATAGAAATATCGATGTGCGACTTACATATACGAATTAACTAATATGTAATATGTATAGATAACGCTGACTGAAAATGAGTTAGCTAACGCTGACTGTTTTACAGTGTATTGTAAAATACTGTGTGGATGAAGCCAATTGGAGTCATCGGCATATTATGTGAACTGGCGTCATCCGCAGTTAACGTGTTAAATTATAAAATTAAATAAATTAAAATTAATCAATTTTCTATGAAACTGGTCATGTATGTTTGCTGTAAGCTAAAAAATATGTTAAACGTTTTCATGTCTAATAATTGTATTAATTATTTTAGGAAGTATCATGTTATATTGATTACAATGTTTCTATGCCTGCTCAAAATCTCTGGAAAGTTGAAATAATCAATCGTGATCAATTTGGAGATGTTTGGCAAGCTATTAATTCACAAGTACTTACATTTATTAAAAAAAAAATATAGTTTTAATTTTTAATTATATACTCTTAAGGTAATACTAACTCATTTCAATTCAACACAAGCATTGAAGTTTAGTGGTAGACAGTTACCAGATTGGGGATTTAATCAGCACGAAGTGGTTACAGATAAGATAATATCTCAAGATGATACAGTGTGGAATGTTGAAGAACATCGCTATACCAAAAGTAATTCAACTTTTTAACTAATATCTTAAGGTAAGTAATATTTCACTTTAACTGAAATCTGGCTATAGGTGAAAATGAAAAAGAAAGAGAACGTGAACTTGTTGCTGCTGAAATGATACCATCAAAAGGAACAAAACTGGGACTTTGGGAAAGATTTTGGGAATTACAATACAAAATAATATTTTCTTCACCAAACACACAAAACGTTCATTCGCACATGTATAGCAGCGAACCTCTTGATTGGCCGTTAATGGTTAGAGGAGTGGCCTATTGGTTAAGTGAACATGATAATGTTAGTAAATTTAACTTGATACATATTATTTAACAATTGTATGTATAAATATTTGTTTTAAATTACACAACAGGGACAAATTCACCTGTTGGGAAACATTGTCGTATGGTATTCTTCCACATTATGTCTACTGCTATATTTATCATTGTTTGCCTTTTATCTATTGCGCCAAAGAAGACAAATTTATGATTTATCCTTTGGTATGTAATTTAGCATTTTTGAAATAGAGTTCATAATAACTAGTTATGATTATTATTTACTAGATGATTGGGAACAATTCAAAACAATTGGAGAAGTATTAGTAGTTGGATATGGCTTACATTATATTCCATATTTTTTTATCGACCGTACATTATTTTTACATCACTATTTGCCTGCTCTTGTATTTAAGATATTACTATGTGCTGCATTTATACAACACATAGCAAATATTGTTAAGTATGTCATTTAAAACAAATTTTTAATTAATATATAATTAATATTTTTTTATCTATTTACAGAACAAAATTGATCCCCAGATTTATATTTCATTTAAGTCTTTGCATATGGATTTTATGTGTTATGTATGTATTTAAAAAGTTCATTGTCTTTAGTTATGGAACTACTCCTTTAACATCTAAAGAAGTTTTTAAACTACGCTGGAAAGATACTTGGGACTTCATTATTCATAAACCATAAGTGTAATATTTTGGCGTATATACAATCAATGTTACTTAACTAGTAGATTGACTATGACAGAAGCTGTGAACTAGCTTTTTGTTTATATTCTAGGATTTTTAACTGTTTGTAATTATGCATAATGTCACATCCACTATAATGTTCATAAGTTATTACAAATTTTTAAATTTAAGAATATATATTGTTGTCTATCCAGTCCATCTACAAATTAGTGAAAATTATGCTCTCTTATGTGATAATATTATAATTACAAGCTATATAATTTTGATAAAATTTGAAACAAATTAAAATAATAGTATTTTATATTAATAACAATAATATTTAATGATTTATTTCTTAAATCTAGTATATTCTTTCTCAATTCAAGAGATATTCATAAACATTTTTTTTGAATTTTCATGGCTTCCATCAACTTTTTTTTTAAATATGGTATCTATATAAAGTTTTCAACATAAACATGGTAGGTTGTGAATACTTTTCTTTTTTCTGTTGTTCATAACAAATACGATTAAAGATGCAAAATAATTGTCCTATGCCCATCATTTTATCACTTATATTTGAAGACGTTTATTATTACATTGAAGGTACCAGTTAAAAATGTATGTTTTTTTCAATAATTTAGACAAGATGTTATTATTTATACCTCTACTGTGACCCAACAGTTTTAGTCTTATTCACTAATATCTCTTTAAAATATATTCATACTGCTTGTATAAAATAAAGGAACAGTCTTTATATAGAAAGTAAGTTTTTAGACTAAATTATCTGATAATACTGTATAATTTTGGTTAGACAGATTTTAGTTCAAATTTTATAATTTATGAACAATTTTTAATCAAAGTGATCTTCAATGTTTGTTTATTTTCAATTAAACAATGAATAATGTTGACTGTATTTCTTACATATATAAAAAAATTTTATTACATCATTTTAATGGTTTTTTAAGTTTAAACTTAATTTTTTTTAAGATACAAACAAATAACTACTTAAAATGTATATTTAACTTAAATTGTAGTTATTTATTATAATAATCTGTTAAAAAGATATTTTTTATACAATCAGTCATAAGATATTTAAAGCTTGAACAAAGTTATATTATTATTTTTATTTGTAGTTTATTATAAATATATATTATTATGTTTTTACATTTTTACTGAACAAAATTACACAGGGTATTATAAAATAATATATTAGTATTACCAAGCTAATTTTAAGTATTTATAAATTATTAATTTAGTATTTAGTTATTTATATCAAGATAATTCTATAAATAATAGTCAAGTGCACACTGTTAGTTACATTTCAAGTTACTGATTACTAAATTAATTTTTTTTAATTGGTATGTTATTTTATTGTTAACTATAATTACATAAATTAACAGTTATTAAATAATTAATTACATTATATTTATTTCTTTTTCTTAGCTTGCCATGGGCCGTTTAGGTTCATTGTTGCAACTATCAATTGCCTCGATCTCTCAATTTCATTTGCTAATTATTGTTTTTCATTTTTCACTCCTTACATAATAGCATCTATTTAATGTTGCAATTTTAGTTTTATTCTTTTATGGTTGTTGGTATGTTAATGTTTACCCCTAAGTATTTTAAATTTGCCACCCTTTCAAAACTATATTCAGTCTTGTCTCTCGGTTATGTATCACGACTAGTATGAGAATATTGGTTTTCTCGTAATTTACTGTTAATATAATTAATTTACTTCAAACTATTTGATTATAAAATATTATTTACATTGTGTGTATTTGACTGGTTAGTTCGTATTTTTTTTCTTATTGTGATAAGCCTTAATGCAGTAGGTACATTATATACTTGCAATATTAAGGTTATTATTAAATATTATTTTATATAATTTATTTTTGTTTTAGCCATACTTTTGTGTCTCTATTTAAAATTGTTATACCCTTATTCTGATATTTTTAATGTATACATAATAATAGATCTGAAAAATAAATCATTTTTTATTATAAAAATGTATAATTTATTTTTAGCAAATTACAATTAATAATTGTAAAATAACTTTATGAAATTGTAAATATAGGTAAGCCACAAGTTCTTTGACTAAGTGTGTTTATTTATTTGTACATGCATCTTCTATGGTGTCTACTACACCTAAGTCTGAAGTATATAAATTATCAAATGAGTAATTTTTATCACACTCGTATTATCTATATAAAATTGTAAATACGAGTTTAGTGACTTGTTCAAATATGTTGACTGCGAGCCTTGCAATGATACCAGTGGCGTCATTTCAGTTTTTTCTTACATTTAAATGTGCTGACTTAAGGTTGATGTTACAATGTTCATTATACTACAGAAAAAGCCTTAGAGTCACAGATCCCCCCCCCCACAAATGATGCCACTGTGTGGTATTGGAGAGGGTAATTTCTACTGCATGTATATGCCAAACCTTACCAAGAGACATTGTTTCAATCCATTCATAGATTTTTTAGCTATGGTATGAAATACTGAATTTTTCTATTTGATCCATCAAAAATTCTCATAAACTTCTCTTGTAGAAAAAAACAACTAAAAAAAAAGGTCAGCAAGTGACTACCGCTCTGCTGTACAGTAGACTTAGAGTGGGTCACTTTTATGGATGTGTTAAATTTGTATGATATACAGTGTTCCAAATTATATGTGACTGCAGATTTCACTATGAAATATTCAAATTAGGAAAAAAATTACCTATAGTATTTGAAAATCTTTTCGAATCATATAATCTAGATAAATTAATATTTTTATTAATTTTATGGGAAGATTTTAGGGGTAACTTTTAAAATTCAAATGGGAACCTATACCCCCATCCTAATAGGCCGCCGAAAGGTACAAGTAGGAGTAAAATGGCTGTTCGCGCCAAGTGCAGCGCGATCATGTGGTAGGACTGCGTACGTTGTCCCACTGTCAGCTTATGATAGTGATTCTGTTATCGGACTGATAGTGGATGGCGTGCGTAGTTTCACCGGTTTTTATTTATATGTAGTTTTTTGAAATTTCCACTATTTTGATATATTTTGTTGTGTATAAAACTAAAGTTTATTGTGTGAAGCTTTCAGTGTCACCAAAAAACTGCACTTTTATTATATTATTGTATTTAGGGTGGTACTGAAAGACATTTTTTTCAATTTTTCATTGGTCGATATTTATTATATTCATGTTAGAGTTTGGCAAAGGCTCACAATTATTTTGTTCACTTTTTCATTCTCTCTTTTTTTTTGTTCACTCGAGCTGTTTTGGCGTAAGTCCTAGCCAGTGCGTCAGTCATTCATTTTATTCATCATTGTTTTTTGACATTTTAGCCATATTGCCATATTGGTATTTTTTTTTTATTTTAGAACTTTCAGCTATAGCTATTATAGTTCGACAATTACGAAAGTATACAATAAAATTAAAATTAGATTGACATAATATAGAGATAATTATGATTAATACAATTATGCGATATAGAGTATAAAATGATATCGTACCCAATTAAAATTAAAATAACATAATCACAAAATATTAATTAATATCAACAATTACAGTTTAGATGTATGCGATTTCGCCAAGACACTCAATTAAGGAGATAAAGTATTTTTAGAAAGCAATGTGTTCAATAGAGAAGATAAAAGAGAAATTAATGGAGTGATGAGGGAATTAAGTTGCGTAATAAATTGGGATAAAATATTGGAAATAGGTTCTGAGTTTAGATTATTTGAGTTGCCCACAGTTGCTTCTGCGTAAGTCCTACGTTGTCCTTTACATCGGGTGTGACCGGACGGGAGTTCATCTGAGACTGGAAAGACCCTTGTGAGCACATTTATGCGTTTTTTGGTAACGGATTGATAAACACGGTATCCTTTGTAGTTGGCCGTGTGTACCTCAGAACAGAGCACGCATTTGGCTGAACTAGCATGGTCCTTTGTGCAGTCCTCGGAGCGGTGGTCTCCACCGCATTTGACGCACCTAGATTCATGGTGACAGTAGTTTTCGGTATGGCCATAGGCTTGGCAATTGTGACACCGGGGTGGACCACAGCGGGACAGGTGAGGTTTTTCGATTATAACTTTGGTGTTAAGTAGCGAAGTGATATTGAAAATATCTTTGTTGTTATTCTGCCGATATAAATCAAAAAAAATAATGGGTGACCGCGTTTATTTTTATTTTGGACATTGATAACTTGTTTCACCGAATGTCCTTCCGACAAGGCGACAGAAATTTCCGTACACAGTGTGGAGTGGTGGAGATTTCTAATTGCGACTCTGAATGATGAGAGCTTGAAAAGTATGAAAACTGGAATCAGTATCATTGAGATGATTCAGAATAATGTTGTAGTTGAGTACGCCTCTGGGATATACGATCAGGTATGATTTAGTAGACTTATAGGTAAATGCGTTTGGATCGGTCAACCTTGTTAGCTCTTTTGTGAACGGTGGAGAAATTTGAGATGTTGGAAATGTAAATCGGAGGAGCCGGTGGCTCTTGTATATCGAGCGTCGGCTGCTCGATATTTTGTTTTGTAGGACCCGATTTTTCGTTGCGATCTGTCGCACTGTTGGTGGATGTGTTAAATATGTTGTCACTAGAGTCATCGGAGCACAATGCGGCAAACCGATTAGGTGTAACGAATTTTGTTGACTTTTTATCAGTAGCTTTTGACGAAATTGAAAGATTGCGTTTGTTAGACATTGATGTATGGGGCGAGTCACCACCGGTGTCGTGGACTTTGTCTACCATATTATCGAACTGCGAGAGTGATAACGGAGCTCATAGGCAACAACGTGCGTGCACGTTGAGCGTTAAAACCGGACTCGATATTGGTATTTATTCATTGTTATTGTATCATCTTGGTTACTGTGAGTATAATATTTAATTCATATAAAATCCATTAATATTTTTCCCCAATTCAGGGCGGTCACAGTTACTCTCAGAACCAAATGGTCAATTTGTTATACATTCATATCATTGTGTCGTGTTTTTGTGTGATTCTATTCGTCTGAGCTGGTGGCCCCTTGGTCGCACGTTCTCTGGATTGCTACACATTTTATATTTTATTATTGTATTTTTTATTGTACGTTTGTGAGCATCCCGAGACGGTAGCGTTCTGGTTCAAAGCCGTCAACGGACACCAGTTCCTACAGGTAATTGGCTGACGAGTCATATTATTTTTATTATACATTATATATTATATTATATTTATTATACATTGTATTGTGCCAGCAGGGCCATTAAGTCATTTCTTATTCATATTGTATTGGGCCAGCAGGGCAATATTATTATTCATCTTATACTTTTTTTGCAAACCAACAGGCAAATTAATCCATTTACCAAAAATTTTTTATACCACTGTTGTCATAAATTCACCGTTATTGTTTCAAATATTATATTCATTGTTAGCCTTTTTTCAAATAGTATATTTTATTCTTGTTAAAGTTTTTATATATTATATAGTTTTATTATATTATATTAATTGTTATTGCTGATAATTTTTTATACTGAAAATCACAATTTTTATTATTGCTTGTGTTGCATATTCAGCATTTATATTGTATACTAAACGTATAGTGTTTATATTGATAATAATCATAAGTATCATATTACGATCGGTGGGGAATGTCCATCGGTCATTAGCGAGTAGACAATTTTAATGTACGTCATTACGGTTTATATGTTTGACAATAAAAGACTATAATTTAAGTTTGTGTTATTATTCATATTAACAATACACAACAATTTGGCGACGAAGATAACAATATTTTAATCGTAATCACCATTGGTTTTGAAGTTTCAAGTGTCAAGTGTATTCACACTAATACAAAATTACAACTCCAAAGACTGATTCTATAATGAATTTCAATCAAGTTATTGGGTCACCAGGAACTTTTAAAACAGGTATGGATATTACAATTTTCGAGTCAAAATTGACAAATTTTTTTTTGGCCAACTCAATCGAAAACAATATTCAGAAAAGAGCAATATTATTGTCATTAGTCAGTGAGGAAATCCATTTTGGGTATGATACTCTAATGAAAAGTCTAAACAAGTTTTTCAAACCAATCAAGTCTTACTTTGCTTCTAGGTATAACTTTTATCAAGCTAAACAAAGATAGGATGAATTTGTGTGCCAATGGGGTGCACGCGTTAAGAATCTTGCTTCAAAATGTGGTTTTTCTTCGGAACTAACAACGGTCATCCGGGATATATTTGTTGTCGGTATGGACTTAGGACCAATCCAAGATCGTCTGTTAGAAGAAGATGCCTCAAAAGTTGGAGTAACGTGAATACGATTAAATAAAATTTAATTGAAATTGCAACAGCCAAAGAAGCAGCAATGAATGACAAAAGTGGTTGGAAAAAAGAAGAATGCGCCGATTTAAAGTACCAGAAGAAAAATTATGGACATGGTCAAGACAAGAAGGGTTTCAACACATCCAAGGAACAAAAAATCAAATGTGGGACTTGTGGCCGTTCCTCAATCATCTTCAAAAAAATTGCAGATACAAGGACTACCGATGCAACAATTGCGGTGAAAAGGGTCATTTGTCAACTGTATGTATAAAGGGTATAAAAGAAACGAAAAATAATAAAACACAAAATAAATTTTTAGCTAACAACGGCGATGATGACAAAACCGTTGATTACGATCTTTCTAATACTTTTTTTTTAATCGATCAAAATTTTCAAAATAGCGCTGTGAAACCGTTTACAGTAAATTTAATCGTAGAATATAATAATGTTAACTTCGAAATTGACACCGGTTCACAACACAGCGTAATTTCAAAAAGATTATATCGTCAACTGCTTAGTCACATCGAATTTTAAAAAAACGACATTTCGCTATCTGATTACGTTGGAAATGACATTATACCGATGGGAACAATTTTTGTCGACGCAGAGTACCAAAACAAAAAATTTACCATGTGTCTTTATGTAATTGAAAATGGTGGTCCGCCACTAATAGGTCGAAATGATATAAAAAATATAGAATGTATATTACTTTGTTCAATATTGAAAATAACTTAATTGTTGATAGTATTATAAGTAAATATAACAATGTTTTTAATGATGAAGTAGGTACTTTTAACAAATACGAAATTTCATTAAATATCAAAGCTTGGGCGTTACCGAAATTTTACAAACCTAGGTATATTCCTTTAGAATTAAAAGGCAAAGTTGAAACCGAAATAGAGCGTTTAGTTGAAAGTAAAATTTTAGTTCCCGTCGACCACAGTGAATGGGCAACTCCAATAGTACCAATATTAAAACCAGACGGCACGGTTAGAATTTGTGGTGATTTTAAGATAACAATAAATCCGGTATTAGAAGGGACCGAATACCCACTTCCAAAAATAGAACATTTGTATGCAAATATTAGTGGTTCAAAATATTTTTCGAAAATAGATCTAAAAGATGCATACCTGCAAATGGCCATTAAAGAATCTGATCGCAAATATACCACTATTAACACACATTAAGGTTTATTTTGCTACACCCGTAACCCTTTCGGAATAAAATCGTCAGCAGGAGAGTTCCAAAAAGCTATGGAAATTTCTACAGCAGGTCTGGAGGGCATAGGTACCTATATTCCAAGATGACATTATCGTTTCAGGTTCTACTATCACGGAGCACAATGCTCGCTTAAGCAAATTACTAAATGTTTTGTCAAATGCAGGTTTAAGAGTAAAATTTAAAAAGTGCAAATTTTTACAAAAATTAATTGAATATTTGGGTCACCGACTAGATGGAAACGGTTTACACACATTAACAAAACACACAGATATGTTATAAAAAACGCCGTTATCCCTGAAAATAAAACGTTACTAAAATCATTTTTAGGTTTAATTACGTATTACATAAAATTTATTCAAACGCTGCAAATATTTTAAAACCATTGTACATGCTTTTGCGTAACGAAAATAAATGGAATTGGACACCAGTATGCGACCAAGCATTCAACAAAGTTAACCAAATTTTAATTTCAAAACCTATATTAGCACATTATGATCATAATTTTCCGATAAAACTCGTAGTAAACTCATCATCTTATGCTCTAGGTGCAGTAATTTCGCATGTATACCCAGATCGTACAGAAAAACCTATAGTTTATGCGTCAAGTTACTGTCTGTACCAGTACTAGTACTGTCTGAATCAGAGTGCAAATTTCCACAAATTAAAAAAGAAGCTTTGGCAATTATTTACGGTGATACAAAATTTTACTATTATTTATACGGTAGGCACTAGGCACTTCTTATTAGAAACTGACCATAAACCGTTAATATACATTTTTGGTGAAACAAAAGGTATCCCAATCTACGCTGCTAATCGTTTACAACGATGGGCATATGTTTTAACATCATTTAATTTCGAAATAAAATATGTAAAATTTGAAAATAATACAGCCGATTTTTTATCACGAATTAAAATTTCCAAATCGAAAATCGATAGTCAAAACGAAGAATGTATTTGTTCGCGCATACAGCGTTTAGCCCTAAAAGGGTCTAAAAATACTCTTACGCTTTTTATACAATATATTACATTTGCTCTTTATTAATATTCAAAAAGAAAATATAACAATAATAAAAGTTTTCTATATGAAATAAAGCAATAATAAAAATTGTGATTTTTAGTATAAAAAATTAGCAGCAATAACAATGAATATAATGTAATAAGACTATATAATATATAAAAACTTTAACAAGAATAAAATATTTGAAACAATAACAATAAATATATGACAACAGTGGTATAAAAAATTGTTGGTAAATGTATTAATTTGCCTGATTGGCTTGCAAAAATGTATAAAATGAATAATACTGCCCTGCTGGCACAATACAATATGAATGAAAATGAATTAATGGCCCTTCTGGATCCAATATGCAATGTATAATAATAGAAAAACTAATGTGTGTCTTTGAACCAGAACGCTACCGTCTCGGGATGCTCACAAACGTACAATAAAAAATACAATAATAAAATATAAAATGTGTAGCAATCCAGAGAACGTGCGACCAAGGGGCCACCAGCTCAGACGAATAGAATCACACAAAAACACGACACAATGATATGAATGAACAAATTTACCACGTGGTTCTGAGAGTATCTGTGACCGCCCTGAATTGGGGAAAAATATTAATGGATTTTATATGAATTAAATATTATACTCACAGTAACCAAGATGATACAATAACAATGAATAAATACCAATATGGCAATATGACCAAAATGTCAAAAAAAACAGTGCTGAAATAATAAAATGAAGCACTGGCTGGGACTTGCACCGAACAGCTCGAGTGAACAAAAAGAAAAGAAAGTAATAAAAATAAATCGAGTGGACAAAACCATAGTAAATAAAAATATAAGAAAATTGAAAAATGAACAAAAAAAAAACAGACTAGATAACAATGGCGAGCTGATAGTGGGAACGGTGCTATGTGGCAGTCGTGCCACAAGATCGCGCTGCACTTGGCGCGAACAGTATTAGTCTTAATCACGGTTATCTACTCAGGTTGGGAATCGGCGTATAATTCTCCATAGCGAATTTTGACCCCCGTGGCGTGCATGCAAACTAACAGCGCTGCCTGTCACGGGACCATTGATTAGAGAATAAGTGTTTACAAACAGTCTGTTGTTGATGTAATGATTTTTACGTATTTTTTCTTAACATTGTTTTAATGTTTTTATAATTTCATGTATTAATTACTAATACTATTAAATATTGTTAAACGTTTGTACAATTGTTCATAAGTATATCTAGTTATTTCATATAATATAATATTAACTACAATGGGAAAGTGCTGCATTGTTAATTGTACATCGGGCTACAAGAGCAATAATGAAACAGTTTTTAAATTTTCTGCTCAAAGATATCTAAGGAGAAGAAAATGTATTAAGTTTATAATAAGTGTATAAATAATAGGAAAATTAAATTTTAAATATATATTTTAGAAACAGTGTGAATGAATTAAATTATTAAAATAAAGGTACTGAAATTTTCTTATTGAGTAATTTAATGTATTTTGTATTTTGATCCTCAATCCTTATTTAGCCACTACAGAAAAAAAATCAAAATCAATTAATAGTAAAATAAATACTATAATATTGTAATTTGTAATGTTCATTATACCTCTGAACAGTCACCACTACCGTTATAAATAACTGCAAAAAACAACATTTCTACTGGGCGATTGCCCCACTACCTCTCCCACAATTTTATTACGCAATAACTTTGTTTACGATCACGGTTTACAATCAATATTTAAATTTTTACATGACGAAAAGTTTTACATTTAGTAAATTCCCATCTATAACAATATATTATTATGGTCCTGTGACTACTAGCGCTACTAGTTCATCAAAACACCGTTTTGGGGTCACAATTCTTATCTCGTCTTCCAACCTGAGTAGATAACCGTGGTCTTAATTTTATCCATGAACAATCACCATTCACTCTTGATTGGTCAAAAATAAAAGTTGAAAAAAGCAGAGACACAATTCTCTCCAAGATTTAAACGCAGTCAAAACAGGAGAATGGAACAGTGATTTTTTTAACAACTCAGAACTTAAATCTTATAATTCACGAAAAACTCAAATTTCAATGGAACAGGGATGCCTTTTATGGGGTTACCGTGTTATTATACCAGCTAAATTTCGAAATAATATACTAAGCGAACTTCATTCATGCCAGCCGGGTTCTTCTAGTATGAAAAGTTAGCGAGATCATATTTTTGGTGGCCAGAAATGGATAAAGAAATTGAAAATATTACGCAAAATTGCGACAATTGTCTTAACGTAAGGTAAAATCCACCAAAATCTATAATATCTCCTTGGAAATAGCCAAAAAAACCGTGGACTGGAGTACTGGACTACTAGAGTGCATTGCGATTTTCTCGGACTATTTCAAAATAAATTTTTTTTTGTCATAGTTGACGCAACCACAAAATGGTTAGAAGTATTTCAAATAAATTCTATGACAGCAGAAATTGTCATTCAAAAATTTTCAGAGACTATAGCACGATTTGGCATTCCAAAAACAATTACATCAGGCGGCACAAAATGTTTCACAGGTTTTGGATTTCAAGAATATTGTAAAAATCTAGGCATTAGGCATATGACAGGTGCACCATTTCACCCAGAATCGAAAGGTTGTGCTGAATCAGCAGTCAAAACGGTAAAAAATTTCTTAAAAAAAATGTTTGACTGCACAATCCCAATTAAATAAATTTCTTTTAATGTATCGCAATACACCTCATTCAACAACACGAGAAACTCCAGCTCAGCTCATGTTAGGTCGATCAACACGTTTACAATTTGACGCGTTAATGCCGAATACAAGCGAAGTGGTTATTGAGCGACAAATATCACAAATAAACAATGGGGGTAATAGAACAGTATCATTTAATATATGCGATAATGTATTAGCTAGAGATTATAGGAATACCAACAATAAATGGCAAAAGGGTAAAATTATCAAATGCATTAGCTACAACACACATAACGTAGAACTTAATGGCGGGACAATTTGGAAAAGACATAATGATCAACTACTCATTGATAAATCGTCAACACCTTCAAATAACTCTATTTCACTTACTCCCTCTGGACAACCAAATGAAAATTCTATAAATACTGAAACAGTAGGTGAAAATCAAAATCCCGATCCTGTAATAGTAATTAAAACACCTAGACCAGTTAGATCTAGAAAACCACCTCAGCGGTATTCTTTTTCAAATGAGAACGCACCGGGCGGCGGACGAAAACCGGTCGAAATGCGCGCATGGCCGGGGAGGCCAGTGGGGAACTCCTGACAGTTTCAGCTGTCGTAGGTGGTGCCACTTTGTATACGTAGTGTGTTGTATTTCCACAACATTGAACGGCCGTTCGTACATGTGAAACGATATCTGCTGTTTCGTTTACTCGCGCTCAGTAAATATATTGAATTTTGGTTTTGACTTGTGCGTTTAAATTATTTTTTTTTGTCGTGTACTGCTTATTGGACAAAATTATGGATGAAGAGATAATTGTTACACCAACTAAAAAAAATCCAAAGGGAAAGGTTAGTATTATTGTGATTAATTGTATTATAGAACAGTGTATATGTTATTTGCAATGTATACAATAATATTATTATCATACATTTATTTATTCCAGTTTGTTTCATCAAGTCAAAAAGTAATGATTATTAATGCGTACGAAATGGAGTTGAAAAACAATCCGAAAATCACTATTAGGGAATGTCGGATAGTTCTTTCCAAACGCCTAGGCATTGGGCAAAGAACAATTTCGAACACTATTAGTGAGAACAATACCTCAAAGACTGTGATTTCTCCAAACAGAAAACGATGTAAGAAATTGTTTAAAGACGATTTCGATGATTTACATCGTAACACTGTGCGTCGTCATGTACATTCCTTTTGGTACATCAAAACGATTCCTACATTGGCCAAAATAACCAATTTATATCGTCTTTTAAAAACTATGGATTTCGAATACACCAAACGAAGCCGCAATAGTGCTCTCGTCGAAAAAGGCGAAATAGTTGTATGGCGTCAACATTACTTGGAGGATATAAAGAAATACCGGGAAGAAGGGAGACACGTGTACTACCTGGACGAAACGTAGGTCAATGCAGGAGAATGTACCAACAAAACATGGGTAGACAAAACCGTCAAATCGTGCCATGATGCATTTGTTCGAGGCCTCACAACAGGGCCGAAAAATCCAACAGGGAAAGGCAAACGACTGATCATTTTACACATAGGGTCGGAAGACGGGTTTGTACCAGGTGGACTCCTATGTTTTGAGTCAAAAAAAAAACACGAATGATTATCATGACGAGATGAACGATGACACATTTTTTGAATGGATGCAAAATATATTACCAAAACTAAAAGAAAACTGTGTCATCGTTATGGATAACGCGCCATACCATTCAGCAAAGGCAGACAAAATACCTACTACATCAACAAAAAAGGCGGACATAATTACTAAACCGTTTGTTTAATTTAAATACATATCTAATAATTATACAATCATGAAGAGCCAAAAAAAATCTTTAAATTCAATTTATATAGGTACGATTAGTGTCGTACTGATATAAATGCGTATTATATATAAGTTGATATACATCATATATTATATATTAGGTATAATAGGTGTGTGTATATATATATAATTATCCCATTTAGACCCTAACACATGGATATACTAAAAAAAATATACAGTGTGTAAACGATAATAATTGAGAACTCTCAATATCTTTGCGTAGAGCCATGCGATTTGAATTCTGTTTTTTCGGGTGTTATGACATAAAAATACACATTTTTATTGTCTTTGAATTTTTTATACGCATGTCATTTTTAACATACGCAAGTCAACTTTTTTTTTTAATGGCAACCACCTGTTTTAACCGCTCATTATTTTTCGCCTGATTTTTTAATTAATTTTGGTAGTTTAATAAACTTCCTAAGTCCAAAATTGACCAAGTTACAGCAATTCAAAAAACGTCATACGCGTGTGCCGCATGACGTAAGAACGATGAAAAATATCGAAATGTTCAGTCATACAATTTTAATTGTAAAATTTAAATTGCAGTCAAAAAGCTAAAAATTATGCGCCTTTTTTTATATATTTTTTTTTTGTTTTTTTGAATTGCTGTAATTTGTAAAAATAAATTAGGTAATTACCTATGCTAATCCAATACTTATCGTATTTTATCGGTCATTAAAAAATTGAACATTAGATTTACTTTAAAGTAAACTTTTATCTGTATGACAATTTGATGCAAAATTAAATACGATAAAATAAATGAAATGACTGAATATTTCGATATTTTTCATCGTTTAAACGTCATGCGGCACAAGCGTATGACGTTTTTTGAATTGCTGTAACTTGGTCAATTTTGGACTTAGGAAGTTTATTAAACTACCAAAATTAATTAAAAAATCAGGCGAAAAATAATGAGCGGTTAAAACAGGTGGTTGCCATTAAAAAAAAAAGTTGACACGCGTATGTCAAAAATGGCATGCGTATAAAAAATTCAAAGACCATAAAAATGTGTATTTTTATGGCATAACAACATCCAAAAAAACAGAATTCGAATCACATGGCTCTTCGCAAAGATATTGAGTGTTCTCAATTACCGTTTACACACTGTATATATAAGTATAGCATTTATATACACGCGTTAATATTGTGTACATATAACATAATATAATATAATGGTCCCCATGATGCTATACGTTATATATATCTTATATATAAAATTCTCGAGTCACAATGTTAGTTAAAATACTCCTCCCAAACGGTTTGATCGATTTTTATGAAATTTTATATGCATATTCAGTAGGTCTGAGAATCAGCTACTATCTAAATTTGTATGCTGTGCGATAAGTGGTTCCGGAGTTATCGCCTCTTAAGTGCAGAATATTAATCAAGGATGGATTTTAAATCTTTTAAAGACATGGTCTCGAGTTCGATTCTTGGTAACGGTTGCAATTTTTTTTTCATATTTTTTCCGCTTTTTACTTAGCTATTAGTTTTCACTAATGAATAGGTCTAAACTCAAGGATTATTATAGGCGTGGCTAATCTTAGTTTTGTTAACCGAGTTATCTTACTATTATATAAAGAGACAGCGTTTGTTTGTTTGGTCGCAAAAATCTCAAAAAGTAAACAACGGATTTTAGTTCGGTTTTCACTATTAAATAGGTCTAGGCTAGGGGAAGGTTTTAGTGTGGACAAATTAATTGGGTGTTGAAAAAAATAACAAAAATGTAAAAAAAATTAACGCCTTACGTCGTATTCAGTGGTGTCGGGTTCGAACTATAAACGCGTTAAAACACTTTTTACCAGACATTTGTCATTCGTTTCGTACTAATAACTTACAATATACTCGCACTTGCCGTCGTTGTATCAAAGATGTCTATAGTCTATAGTTGAAAATGTGTCTATAAAAGCCGGGGGAATCCCGGAACGGTCAGTATAGGACAGCTATATAAAAGATGAATAAATTGTAGGTGATACAAAGTTCACTGGGTCAAATTTACCTATGAAAAGTATAGCAATAGCAAAGCGTTGCTGGTTCAGCTATACATTTATAAAAAAAAACAAATCTTTGGCATAGGTCTTACGCACCTCATGGGGTCCGCAATCCACCGCAGGTGGATTGCCTACCTAATAATTTACTGCTCACATATTTCCACGACCCAATTCAGTGGATTACCTTAGTGGTTTGGATGCATGTAAATTGCTTGAGGTTAATCTTAACTTAATATTTGCCTCAGGCAAAGCTGGGCGGGACAGAATAAGATGGATCAGAATTTTCTAGATAAAACGAATAAAAATACATAATGACCCAAAATAAATTGAATAATGTTGTAACGATATTACTTAGTATATTTTAATCGTTATATTATAAAATAAAATATATTATTCATATAGATTTGGCATTATTAATTTTTTTTAATGGGCAACGAAGTGCACGGGATCAGCTAGTATTATATAAAAAGCGTAAGAGTATTTTTAGACCCTTTTAGGGCTAAACGCTGTGTGCGCGAACATTTTGGAGACCTCGACGTGATTCTATTATATTATATTTGACGTTGTTATTATTCTTACATCATCTAATTCAACCTAACTATGATTGTCAACCCGAACTCAGATAAATTGCACAAGTGGACCCAAAAAATTGACATATTACGGAGCATCCTGGAAGATGACTATATATTTACCATCCAATATATGAGTGAAACAAAACACATATCTCAGGTAAGTACGGCATGATGAAGTTGCAGAATTTTCAGAAAAATTCGAAGAGTATCAAGCGCAATTGGAAATGTTGGAAGAGAAAAAGTATTCTGATTGGGTTAACATTTGGAGAATCTTCAGAAACCGTTTATGTGATGTCAAGGCTGCGCTGCTTAAAATCTTGGATGAGCATGCCGCCAATGTAGACCATGTTTCCAGCCCATCAATGAGCTCTCTCACATCTCAACAACCTGGAAACACATTTAACTCAATTAGGTAGCCATCATGTGTTCTTCCTACATTTAACGGTGATTGGCAGCAGTGGTCATCATTAATGGGTACCCCGACAAAATATCGCAACTAAAATATCGCGAAACCATTATATCGTAAAGAAATAATACCGCCGTACATTATTATCGCGACTGTAAATTGCATTTAACTTTATCTTATCTATAATCGTATTCACCTTTGACCTAGCAATGCATTCAAGTACACTAGTTTTTCATTTTATAATTTCTATTTAGTAATACTTTGTACTGTCACTGTGACTGGCGCTTTTACAGTTTCACACTTTTATACAGTTTTACGGAAATAAAAATAAGTCAAAGTATAGTAGAAAATCCAAATACTCCAAATAAAAAGAACAAGACAGTCAGTAGGGCTGAACGAGTAAAGAAAGTAGTAGCAGATTATCATAATCGAGGGTTTGAAGATTATCTTCAAGGTATTTCATTGAATATATACTTCCATTAATTAATATACATATTTAATTTTTTTTTATTACTTATATCAATTTTATTAAATTATACATATTTTTATCATTTTTATAAATTCTACTATATATATAAATTTCAATATTATATGCTTGAAATATATTATTTATTTATAATTAAATTACTGCTATATTTCATGCTGGCGATATGTATACTGGCGGTATTTATTCCATGTGATATAATGGTTTCGCGATATTTTACCGGCGATATTTTGTCGGTGATTCTCATTCATGGACACATTCAACTCCATGTTTCACAATGAACATTCAAACCTGCCTCCAGTGCAACGATTCCACTACTTAAAGTCTTGCCTTTCAGGCCAAGAAAGTGATGTCATCAAATCCATCCCTACCACTGCCGACCACTACCAGATTATGACTTGCTGATTATTGAATTATGCTTATGACTTGCTGGTAAACCGTTATGAAAACAAGAGCGCCATCATCCAATCTCATATCCGTTCACTACTAGATACACCCAAGGTTGTCACACCATCCAGCAGTGAATTGCAGAAGCTGCATCATCACATTACCTCTAATATCAATGCCCACAAATCATTACAACAACCAGTTGGCAAGTGAGATGCCTGGTTGGTAACACTTTTATGCAGTCGTATGGACAGTGGTACAGTGGGTGAGTGGCATTTTCAGTGCAAGAGTAAAGAGCTGCCTTCTTACGGAGCTGTTGAACAATTTTTGGCGAATCGAATAACAGCTTATGAGGCAGGCGACATCAACTGTCAGTCTTATAAAGCCAAAAAGGTCCCAAACAATAAATCTAAATAATAAAGTGCACGATAAGGAAGCCTTGTTCATAAAATCAAAGGAAAAGGGAGTTGGTAAATGTACTCTATGCTCTGAGCATCACAAACTGTATGCCTGCAGTAAATTCAATAACATGAACACAACTGATAGAAGGAACGTTGTGATTAAATCAAAGCTTTGTTTCAACTGTCTTAACTTTGGTCATCAAGTTTCTTCGTGTTTCTTTCCTCCATGCCCTCGTTGTGGTGAAAAGCACAACTCTAAACTCCATGAATCACAAACAAGTACAAACAACACACATGTTCCCACCATCAACGATGATGACAGACCTCAACCACATGCAACTGCTATGTACACCAAAATTGGAGCTCCAGACGCTGAAAATCTAAATGTTCTCTTGGCCACCGCCTTTGTCAACATATGCGACAACTTTGGGCGCATGCATTCATGTAGAGCTGTTCTAGACTCTGGTTCACAATTGAATTTCGTTACAAATTCTTGTGCTAAAAGGCTCAACTTGTCTATGACTACAAATACACTCAACATAGTTGGAGTCACTGCTATGGCATCGACCGCCAAACAACTCCAAGATACCATTATATGCTCTCGCTTTGGTGATTTCAAGACCAATATCAAGTTTTACTCTGTGCAAACCATAGTCAGTGCATTGCCCTCTCAGCTACTCATTCGTGAAAATATGAAGATGGCCGATAACATACTTAACCAGTTGGCAGATCCAAATTTTCATATTCCTGGTCCTATAGATGTGCTGTTGGGTGCTGACATATTTTTTGATATATTTTATGGTGATAACTGATAAGTTTCCATTATAAAATCTGGCTGACTTGAACCGTACCAAGCTAGGATGGATAGTAACAGGAAAAATCTCAACTGTGTCACCTTCTAATACCTTACTAAACCTCATGATCCACGATCACTCTGCAATATCGTTTTTCGTGTCGAAAACCAATCAGCGTATGCTTGAAGAGCTCAAGGCTGAAGAGCATTTTCAATCATCCTTCAGTCGGCATTGCAGTGGGAGGTTCATAGTAAAACTACCAATGGCACAGGATCCCAAAGTGCTTGGCGATTCACTGGGCATGGCTCAAAAAAGATTCTTAAATTTAGAAAGGCGACTCATAAAAGATAAACCACTGGCTGAGCAGTATGACAAATTTATATCTGAATATATTTCCTTGGGTCACACGGAATTAGCACCACCAATCATTGATAGGCCTACATATTACGTACATGTCCCCAACCCCACCCAATCAAAATCTTAATATTTTTTTCAAGTCAACATTTAGCAGTCAATTAGCAACAATTTGAAAGGCAACTTTCACAATATGCAAGCCTTTAGTTTAATCATAAAACAAAAAAAACTAAGGGTGTGGCTGGTGCGTCTGTTCTTGTCAAACTGCAGAGCAAAGATTTCCAACACCAAGCGTGTTGTGGGTTTCATCTTGATGGAAGAAATAAACAGTGCCAAGACTTATTGGACCGCGCGTTCTCAGTCTGAATCATTTCCCAACGAATTATCATCATTAAAGGCTGGACGAATAGTGCACCGTGGCAGCTGTTTAAAAGCAATAAGTCCATTCATAGATGATCAAGGATGATTCGTGTTGGCTGTAGATTAAATAATGCTCAACTTTCTTACCGTACAAAACACCCAATAGTACTCTCAGGTCGGTCTTATGTCACAAAACTATTTTTTCATCATGAACATCGACGCCTCGTGCACATTGGACCACAAGGACTTCTATCACACATTTCATACAATTATTGGATTGTTCGTAACAGAATAATATCAAGGAAAACAGTTAATGATTGTCATCAGTGTTTTCGCGCAGCACCCAAATTCACGTTGCCCTATATGGCTCATTTGCCAAAAGAATGGGTTACCATTGTGAGATCATTTGCAAGAAGTGGTCTTGATTTCTGTGGTCCAATCGTGATCCGAAGTGGACTTCGAAAGGTTACACCCACAAAAGGTTATGTTTGTGTTTTTGTTTTTCGTGGCCACCAGAGCCGTTCATTTAGAACTAGTGTCATCACTGTCCACTGAAGACTTTCTAGCCACATTGTCGAGATTTATGGCTCGGAGAGGACAATGTTCTAATCCATACAGTGATAATTGCATTAATTTTGTGGGCGCCAATCCGGTTTGAATTTTTTATGAAGGATATAATCCGAAATCCGTTTTATCCGGATTCACGGATACAATCCGTTAATCCGAATTTCAGATTCAATCCGCCATACCGACTTTCGGATTGGAACCCAAAATCAGAATAAACAAATTGAATCCGTAAACCCAGTTAAACCAGAAATAAATAATAAAAATAATATTTTTAAATTTTTACCAACTTGTAATATTTATTTATATATATCAATTAAACAAAAAAAAATAATAAAAATAAAAAAAAAACAATCGTTTTTCATATACAATGATACCTATCATTGAATTCAAATTTAACACTCTATGACCGAGGTCCACTCCACCTCTACTATGCAGCAGAGCGAGTTCCCGATTTTTGTTTATATGAATACTTAAAATTTTATAAATTGTCAACTTCAAAATAACTTTAAATTTTCTCAATTTTAACATATTTTGTAAAAATTTGAATTTTCTACGGTCATAAAAAAAAAATACTTACATCTGGAAATTACGCTGTGATGTTACCAATTGTTCACTGCTACTACATGCTATTATTGTTGAGGCATTGTCTTCGGTAGTATCATTATGGCTTACTACACTTTTCTGTGAAAATATACAAATAAAAAATAAAATCTTAGGATACCAAGAACTATGTGACACGTGTGGATTTGGTTTGATTTGATTAAAACCCAATATAAACAGTGACCTAACTAAAAGCGTTTAAGTCAGGTTTTTTAGTTTGAGCGCAAATACAATAATTTCACTTATTTTTTTTTGTTCAAGTGCAGCAATATTTCCTTAATTTTTTCTGCTTTTATTTGGAAAACATTTGGATTTTTTACCTTCACGCCATTTTTTCGTTTCATTCATATTTGAAAAAATATTGTATAAAGGTAAAAGAAAAGGTCACAAAAACTCAAAATTACGATCACAATTTAATTGTCGACTTTGGACTATGACGGACTAAACGTAAATAATATGCAATTTAGTGGTGTGTAGAAAAACATAATAATTATTCGGATTATTAATAATTTGTAATAACAATAATTATTATTGATAATAAATTAAACTAATTTTCTTGATATGACATACATTTCAATTTGTTAAGTAAGTTTAACACATTTTATTGATATTAATCAATTATATTCATATAACATACTACATAGGTACCAATACATTATATAAGACAGTACCTACATTGAAATTAATATTATTACAAACGTATTTTCATTATCACTTGTGATTATAATTTATAATCATGTGTGATCAAATAAAACTTACAAATACTTAACAAATACTATAGAAGTTTATAAGTATAACTATCATATTTATAGAAAATACTACCAGTCTATGTACACACTAAATGTCTATATACCTATTATAAACTATACTTATAGTGACCAAATATAAAAATTTTAAAAAGTACATTTTAAAACTTAGCTTCTCTGTTGTAATTGCCAATGTGTATACCCATTTTGCCCACATCATAAACCATAAGTTATCCTTCTACAAAAATTGTTTTTTTTTTGTTTTTTAATTATTATTATTATTACCTAGGTACTAAAAAATTAATTATTTAAAATTATTATGTCAAATCATTAGATGTGTATTTTTATGATAACAATTCTATGAAATTTAAGTAAACTTAAACTAAAGTATAAATATTTTAGTTATTTTTAAAAGATAAAAATACCAAGAGTATAATTTGAATAAATTAATACAAAACTTTGTTAAAATGTAGGAAACATTAACAAATTAAATTAACTATGCTAACAACCAATTAAATTGCATTAGCTGAACCACAAAATAAAAATTAATACAAAATTATAAAAAATCATGGACATGTAGTAACCCATAATACTTCCCAAAAAGATTACAATTTCATATACTTAGCACTATAGTTTTAATGACACTATGACTTGCATCAAAAAAGAGCGGACCCGGACATTTCGCCGCGACCGTTTCGCCGCGGGACTATTCGCCGCAGACCCTTTCGCCGGCGAATCGGCGAAACAATATTAAGGAAAACCGAGTTTCACCTGAGGTGGTTTTACACAACAAGTCGAGGGATATTTTCGATTTGCGGAGCGGAGCGACGGCGCCGAGGAGCGTAGCGACGAGTGCCGATACACGCCTAATCACTGAAACTTTAAATTTCCATAACTTTTGAACGGTAAGTTTCAGGAAATTTAGAATGGTAATAGTTTCAGGAAATTTTGAATGGTAAGTTTCCGGAAATTTTTTCAAACACTTTTGAATTCAGCATAAGAAACCACGTATATTGAAAAAAAAAATTATATATTTTAACTACAAATATATCATTAATCACCATTTTGTTATTGCTATTGTTGGCTATTAATGGCGAAACAGTCCGCGGCGAAACAGTCTGCGGCGAATAGGTCCGGCGGCGAAACGGTCTGCGGCGAATAGTCCCGCGGTGAAACGGTCGCGGCGAGATGTCCTAGACCCGGTTCTCTAGGGGAGATGTTGAGAAATCTTATTATTTTTACAGCATTAAAATCGAACCATCCAAAGTCTCACAATCTTGTCACAGCGGAGGGTCTAAATCCGATTTTTTTTTCACCGACTGGAACTACCTTAAACATAAAGTTAAAATTATATAACATATTATAAAATATGTATAAATACCTTTTAGCTCGTGATCTTGATTTTATTGAGACATCTTTATTTATAGTGTGCTTTGTTCGTAAATGTTGCCACAACGTACCTAAAAGTAATTATTACTTCACATAATATATATATATATATATATTATAAATATGTAACTTAGGTGTCCCTTTTAACAAATTTCCATTCATACATTTTCTAATAAACATGTGTAAAATATGTGAATATAATTCAATGATAATATGTATAACTTCCCTGTGCTGCCAGACGTTTTGAATTCCTGTCCGCATGCATTACAAACAGCCAGGTTTCTTTCGTTATTTTTGGTAAAACTATTCCAAATTTTGGACATTTTTATTTTTTGGGTAATCGCCAGGTGTAGAACGTGTAGGTACTAGGTAACAGAGAAAACTGAAGACAAGCAGTACTGCACTATGCAGTATACACTATACAGTATACACATACGATGTGATAAGAACGAGAATACGTGGATTTTGGGTTTTTGTAAAAGTTTTATTTTTAGAATTGCTTATGGTATAAATCCGGATTTATACCATAATCCGGCCTTATACCCATAATTCGGATTGGTAAATGTAATTCGGATTAAATGGATTATACCAGTAGTTTCAATCCGGATCAGTAAACCGGATACGGATGAATCCGGATTTGGTGCCCAGCACTAATTGAAAGCACACAATAAGGACAAGACTGTAAACAACTACTTAAATAATAACTGTATTCAATGGAAATTTATACCAGCAGCAGCCCCACACTATGGAGGTCTTTGGGAAGCTGCAGTCAGATACAGATTCTAACGTTTTTAACAAAACAATTGATCATGTTCTTAAAGACTACCAACTAAATACTATCATACAATAAATTATTAAAAATTATAGTAAATATCTATATTCTATAATAATATTTTGAAATCATGATATCTACGTCCTACATTCAAAAATATAAAAAAGAACCGCTCAAATATTTAATTATTTTTTTACACGTTACACCTAATATATTAAGTTTTTTTTGATTATATTATGTTTGGGTTACTATTTGCCAATTGCCATGATAATTGTTTGACCTTAACGAATCTATTTTTCAAAACTTTTTGGTTGAAATGCATAACTGAGAAATATCAAAATCATTAAATAAATAATAATAACTATAAACTCGGATAGCGGCCGCCGGCCAAGAATTGTTCGCTAGTGAACAATTAGTTTTAATTAAAACCGAAATTCCTTCGTCCCCCGCACAATCATAATATTAAGGTGTACTTATCGTATCGTCTACGTATCAACATTCGTTTCCAGTCCTGTATACCTTAGTTCGTGCCACCACTGCTACAAACTAAGATATACAGGAATGGAAACGACCAAATATCACAAGGAACCCAATAGACACAAAAAAAGTACACATCAATTCTTGGAGCACTCTACCACTCATTTTAATGTTGATGATAGTATACATTTTCGAAATTTGATAAAAAATTATAAGCAGTAAACAAAAAACAATAGATAGGTAAATTAAAATATCTAAATATCTAAAACTTATGAATTTTTTTTTATACTAAGGAAAATTTAGAGCATTTCTTCTTTTTAGCATTCACTTTTGCAACATTTGTATTAACTATTTGTGCATACTGCCGCATTCGCATAGTAGGACATGGTAGGACAAAATTGATAATGTATCACATTTGTATTGATTACAAGGCCACTTAATGCTTTTTATTGTGTGTGCAAAGAAAAATCATCAACCGTCAAATTAAAAGCATCGCTGTAGTCACAACATTTAGAACATGGCATATTTGCCACTAAATCACCTATATACATATTACATAATATATCTATTTAAAATTGATCTACCATCTACGATACTCACACCGCTGCAGATATCACTTGGCACAGAGTATGATATTATAAAATCATCATAAGTGAAATGTTCTGAGCAAACATATTTCAAGGGTTTTTTTTTATTATTCACCTTACTTACAGTAACTAACCTTACTTACTAACAGTATTCCAAGCTAATCTTAAGTCATTTGGTACTTTATGTAAAGATATTTTTGGATTTTTTTTTATGCTAGTACATCTAACCACAGAACATACAGTCATTTTTTAATTAAAATGTATAATATATTAAAGTTAGATGTACATACAATTTCAAAATACCGAATGAAAAAATAGTTATCAAATTATAAACTAAAATTTACATCTAAGTAAATTAAGCAAATAACTCTAAACATAAATTGATTTAAGTATAGAACATTAATTGAGCGCACGATTTAAGATAGTATCTTAAATCGTGATTGAGCGACAAATTAAAGATTGACTTGGTAATTTGGTAACATTTAGTTGTACTATAGATGGCGCTCGAGATCGATGTGTACGATTAGCTAGATAATTGCGGACTCATCCCCCGCGCTCCACCTTTCATGTAATTACCAGTCCTGTATATCTTAGTTCGTAGTTCATACAAACATTATTTTATATAATGATAATAATGTGTAGTGATCGCTGTGAAGAACACGACGATCAGACGTATGTCCCGCTAGCAATATTTGATAAGTATGTCCAGGGTTCCCAAAACCATCTAAAATCCACAACATTAGAACAAAACAGTAATTGACTGATAGATGGCGGACTAATTATGCCCTAATGCCTTATTTATTTTAATTTTAAAACTCTGATCTTACCTAAGTATATTAAAAAATATGCTAATTATTACAATATGCTTACATCAGATTGCTACAATTTTAGAGTCAAGTAAACCACTCAATTTGGGAATAACATTATTAATTTAGTAATTAAATACCATATATACAAGATGCATAAAAATTGTAAAGAAAAATGTATTAAAGTAAAAATAAAACTTACCAAATTTGACGACGATTCACGAGTTGAGGTAACTTCATTCAAAAAGGTATTGGCTCGATTAAACCAAATAAGTTTTGGATTATATAAGGAATCAGTACCAGCTCCACTTTTTTTTCTCTTATTGATTTTTGGGATTTACTGTCTGTAAACGTCACGAATCGATTTAATTTTAAGACGCAATTGATCACTGTCCACAACAAGTCCGATACTATTTGAATTATTTTTAAGTTTTTGAAAATTACTGTTTTTCAAGTTTCTATTTAAATAATCTTTATGTTTAATGTTCCATAATATTGAAAATTGTTCGTATACATCGAGAAATTGGAAAATATCATCATTGTTCCACTTCGCTTTAAAATGACATATAATGAATTTGTTAATGATAATATATTCAACAAGAAAATTAACAGAAACAATAAATAATTAAAACTTATTATAATATCTGAGTAATAACTGAATAATGAATATTCGGTATCGTTTTTAGTGTTTTCACACACAGCCGGGGAAGTACAAGCTACTAGTTCAAAATAAACAACTAGTGCCCAATTACATGATACTATTTTTGAAAAGTGTTTTTTTTATGAAGAGTGCACGCAAGTTGTCATCTAACGAATGTTGCGGATCCGCCGGTATTTCAACTGGTTTTGCTTCAGTCATATTGAACTTCTCCAATATTCTTTTACAGTATAACCCTTGGTGCATCACAATTGATCCATCAGATTTTTGCTCAATTTCTGTACCTAGAAATTGGTTCAATTCTCCTTCGGTGATTTTGAAATGTTGTCTCAAATATTTTATTAATGCATTTACATTCTGACTCGATGTAGCTGCAATTAGACCATCATCAACAAATATAGCGACGATTAATACTTTGTTATTTTCTCTATTAACAAAAACACAAGGATCTGCTTTTGTTTCTGATAGATTAAAGTTAAGAAGAAATATTTTGAACTTTGTGTTCTAACATCGTTGTGACTGCTGTAGACCATATAAGCTGCGTTGAAGTCTGCATACTTTTTCTGTACCATCATTGAACCCTTCTGGTTGTCTTATACATTTCTTCGTCCAAATCTCAATATAAAAAGGCTGTTTGAACGTCAAATTGTCGAAGTTGTAATTTTTCTGCTGCTGAAAAAGGCTGAGTTATCATAAAGTAGTGGTTTCTTAATATTACTTCTGTCTCGCAAGTTTTACACGTTGACATTTGATCCATTTCCTTATTCATGTTCTTCATTTTCTTTGTTAACTTCACTTATTGGTTCAAATTCATTTTCCATGACTTCATCTCCTTCTGATTTACTGCTGTGTTCTAATGAGTCGTCTTTGTGTAATCTAAGAACATCAATGTTATTACTATGGCTAGGATTTATATGCAATAAAAAATGGTAAAATATGCATTTGATTTATTAAAAATATGCAAAAACATGCAACAAAGAAAATATGTGATTAAATATGACACAAAATACAAAAACTAAATTTTTAAATTCTAAAATGTTAAAAATATTACTATAAACTATTAATGTTATTTAAAAGTATAATACGAAAAACAATGATGTGATGCTTAAAATTTTCAAAAATAAAAGACCTTTCAGATCTTAGTATGTTTTTAAACTTGCTAAAACTATGTTCACAACATCACATGAAGTAATTTTTGCGTTTTCAATTTTCCCCTAGAGTTAGATTGTAATGAAAATCTTCATCTAGATTACTTCCTTTTTTACACTTTATATATCTACTAGACCTGTATAAATACTTGAGTATTTTTTTTTTTGTACTTATAATATTCTATTTTTGTTTTTTACCAACCACTGCGGCAAAAATATACCATAAAACATGCATTTTAGGTGTTTATTGTTAAAATATGCAATAATATGCATTTAATTCAAAATATGCAAAAATATGCTAAATAAAATAACCACCATTTGCTTCATGATGTCGTAATTCGTGGACATTTCAAACAAAAGTAGTAATCAGAAGTTGCAAAAAAAATATGCCAATGCATTTAAATCCTATCCCTATTTATAACTATCATTTAAATTATTAGAACATTCTACAACATGGTCATCTTCATCACTTTCATCTTTGAAAATGACGTCTCCACTAAGTGACACCTCGTTATTTTCTTTATACCAAATACAATAAAAATATATCAAATACCCTTTTGAAGTTCCTGAATATCCGACAAAGTATCCTTTTCTGCTTTTTGCATCCTACTTCTTTCGTCGTTGTTTTGGAACTAAACTATATGCATTTATTCCAAATTCTATGAACTTTTCTATTTTAGGAAGTTTATCAAACCACAACCCGTATGAAGTCTTACATACTTTCCCTGAATTACCAGTATAATTTAATGAAAACACTGCTGCATTGACTGCTTTTGCCCACAGTGATTTTGGAGAATTCTTGGCATAAATCATTGTTCTGGCTGCCTCACAAATAGTCCTCATTGAACGTTCAGCGCTTCCATTTTGTTGAGGAGTATAAGGTATACTTGTTTCATGCTTTATACCAAGATGATTTAGAATTACTTGAACTTCAGAATTTTTATACTCAATACCACAGTCACTTCTAATAGTTTTAAAAACATTTTTAGTTTGAGTTTTAACCAGGCTCAGAAAACAATTTAGATTTCTTTAACTCCTAATGAATTCTCTTCCATGGGTCCACTTACGTCGCTGTGTATTATTTGCCCTGGTTCAGTAGTTATTGTTTCGCTCTGTGTGAACGTCTCCTTATGCTGTTTGCCATAGATGCATGGTTCACAGAATAGTTGCCCTTGTATATCTGTAAATTGTATTTCATTATGTCTTAAATACTCACGAACATGTTTGATATTCTGATGACATAGTATTTTGTGCCAGTTTTCTAATGTTAATTTCTTAATTGCAACGTTAGCACAGTGTCCAATTTCCTGGGAAATATCTGTTTTGATTAGCATTGAAAACAATTTGTTCTCGCGAACACCGACTGCAATTACACAATCATTAATTTTGAATGCACAGGTGAATGCACATCAAAATTTTTATAATCGACGAACCACGCCTTTCGATTTGTCATGTGGTCACTCGCACCTGAGTCACATACCATTTGTCTGACTCGTCGATTTCTTCAATTTTTCTTTGTACACCAATAAACGCCAAACCGGAAGTTGATTTATTTTCTTCTTGTTCCTTCTTGAATATCCTGCAGTCCCTTTTCCAGTGTCCCGGTTTTTTACAGTGATTGCATTTTCCTGGCTTTGTACTTTATTTTTTGTTCACGTATTTTTTACTTTTATTATACTTCCCTTTGTTTGCAGTCAAAGAACTACTTTCAGCACCATCTTCACGGATCTCCTGTCCTTGCACTTGTGTTTCTTCCACCATCAATCGAGTGGTCAACTGTTCTATCGTTCTATTTGCACTATTTATTGAGTCCCATGCACTGTAGAAGTGCCTATAGCTATCAGGTAGTGTCATCAAAATTTTTGTAATCAACATTGATTCTGAGATAGGTTCTCCCAATTGTTTTAGTTGTCTACTTAGATTTTCTAATTTTGAAATATGACCTGCTATATTGTCTTTTGGATCCTTTGTAAAACGATAGAACTTTTGTTGTACTATTGTTATGCTTGTGTCCGATACCTGCTCGTACACACTAAATAATTTATTCCACATACCGTTTGCTGTGTCACAGTTCATAATGTATTGCAGAGGTTGTTCATCTACTGATGTGACGATACATTTTTGAGCTTTATTATCTGCACTTTTCCATATTGAAAAATCAATGCTATGCCTTTTTCTTGCTTCATCTTCAGTTTCATTACCAACTTTTGATAAAATAGGTTTCTTTGATTTTCCTGATACTACATCAAATATTTCAGCTACATTCATGATTACCTTAATTTGAAATTTCTACATCTCCCAATTTGATGCATCTTTGAGTTTGTTGATCTTATATTGTTCGTTTTCCATATTCAAAAACGTAAATGTACACTATCTGCAAACTAAGAAACGCACGCACACTACACAGCACTTACTTCGCGAATTATTATTGCTGTACACTGTCTGTAATTGCTTGACCTTAACGAATTTGTTTTTCAAAACTTTTTGGTTGAAATGCATAACTGAGAAATATCAAAATCATTAAATAAATAATAATAACTAAAAACACGGATAGCGGCCGCTGGCCAAGAGTTGAGCGCTAGTGTTGATTAAAACCGAAATTCTCCCTCACAATCATAATATTAAGGTGTACTCGTATCAACATTCGTTTCCAGTCCTGTAGGTCTTAGTTCGTTGTACAAGACTACAAGAGGCATTTACAGGGGGTCACATGTGCACCGAGTGTTTACAACATCATCTGTTGACTAAATATTTTGTTTAATTACAATTTTGTTATTTTCAGTTATAAAATAAACTTTTTGAAAAGTTATTCTTATCCATGATTATTTAAACTTTTAAAGTATATTATTATATTTTTTACCCACAATAACATTTATAAATGCAATTTTTTGACATGGATTAAAATAATATAATGTGACACCAAATAAAACCACCAGTAGCGCTGAAAACATTCAGGAACCCAGTGATCACAAAGGAACCTTTTGCGGGCTGTCCCACGTCACCCCCACCCGTCCACCCATTCGTTGACAGTCCATTATATCATAGTCCGTGGTTCAGACCTTCCACCATATAAACTAAGTTATATAAACTTAGTTTGTATGGTCGAAGGTTCAGACGATCGTCATAATCAGACGGTGATAGCGCAGGTGAAGAAAAAAAAACTCATCGTGCAATACTTACGAAATATACGAAGTACGAATAATATATGGTGCTATTGGTAAGTGCAGATAAGCTTACGCATTCTGGTGGACAATAATCATACTACTGAAAGTAGGACCAGTTCATCAGCTGCTGCTCGCATGCACTTTGTGGTCTTGTGTAATATTATGTACGGTGTTGTTTAAATTACGATTTCTCATTTGTATATTATATTCGGTTTTTGCCATTTACTTAATGTTAGTTGATTTTATTCTTTAATTTCGTAGTAAGTGATTTTAAAGACCATGACCGGAAAAAAGAAATGTAGAGTGTACTGTTCTGTATTTGGATGCAATACCTACTATTCATGTGACAACTCTGTTAGTTTTCATTTGTTTCCTAAGGAGAAGGAATGTTATGTGCCATGGACTAACAAAAATGGTAAAATAGAAATAATTGATAAAAAGAGTGTTCGAACGCGGTATCTAATATGCCCGCTAGTCAGATAATAATCAAAGTTCGCGCACTATGCGACTAAATGCATAACTCCCTCACAAGGCACACTATATGGTTAATGTTAATGTTAATGTTCCTTGTGAGATGCATCAGGAGTTGCATCAAGCATAATGGTGTAATATTTTGCTTCTTTAATATATGTTACAATTTCTGTTCTTATTTTATTCCCAATCAAGTGTATTAATTCCGTTTTTATCCTGGGTCCCAAATAATGTTGATGGATTTCTTTATTCTTTATTTTTCTCAAGTGTTCAGCCATAGGGTTATCAAAACTTGCTATCATTTCAATAAGTTTAAGAAATTTACCATTTTGTTCTGTATAAATGGTACAATTTTGTCCCCTGAATGCGTCATTTTATTGAGCAAGATAAATAATACAAGCTATTATTCTTTTCAGTACTGTTCTCCAACGGCCTTTTTCAGTTTTTATTTCTTTTTTAAGTTCACTATCTAAAGTTGTACTGACATCTATACGCCATGATAATTCTAACCATTCTTGATTAGACTTTTTATGATAAATTGAAGAATCGTGGCTTTTTATTCGTTCGGATAAATGTTTCCAGTCATTGAAGCCATCAGTAAAACTACTTTTGTTCTTAGGATTTGGGAACAATCGACACGAAAAACAAAATACAAGATTCATTTTTGTTGAATATATACCTAAGCCATGGCTTTACTACCTTTTCACCATTTGACATGGTCTTGTAATAATATTTTTCAGAGAATGATCTTTGTTCATCATTCATTTGAAATTTAAAATTTTTGATTTGAATTGCCCCCTTTTTTATAATACACAAACGATACTTCCTATCTATAACTTGCTGGATCTTCCAACTCAAATGAATAATTACTGGTGTCTTGTGCTTGTACCTAATGCAATATTTACACAAAAAGTGAATAAAAAGTAACAAGTTTTGTATATTATTTTATTAAACTAACTAATTCCTCTTTTTATAAATATTGTTTAAATTTGCATTCATTGTGGTAATTAGAGGATGAGAATATGACACAAATTGTGTGAATAATGAGAAAAAATTATTTTCAATTTATTAAAATAAATACCTATAGATAACCTGTTAATATATTATGTTTATTACATTTAAGATAACTTGATAAAATGCAGTTTGAAATTAATGAGAATTGATGAAGATGATAATTATAATTTGGGTTCTACTCACATTTATATTTATGTCATCAATTTTACACAAAGTATCATTATGTTCATTTTGTACTTCTGCATGATCATCTGGCATTTCATTAGTAAATGTAAGTATAACATAGCTAGAACTAGAACTGCTTATATATTTCTTCATAGATACTTCTGTATGGGTATCGGAAGGAAATGATCCTGGCACATGTAAATCATCAGAAAAGTCTTGTATCTAAATAAAGAATTAATGCAAATTTTAAATGACCCAAATTCTTATTTGTATTCTACTTACATTTATATTTGAGTTATTAGTTTTACATAAAATATCATTATGTTCATTTTGTACTTCTGCATGATCATCTGGCATTTCATTACCTAGTAAATGTATTATGTAAGTATAACATTGCCGGAACTAGAACTGCTTATATATTACTTCATAGATACTTCTGTATGGGTATCGGAAGGAAATGATTCAGGCACATGTAAATCATCAGGAAAGTCTTGTATTTACATAAAGAATTAATGCAAATTTTAAATGACAATGAATACGGGCATCAAATTCTTATTTTTATTATTTAATGTATACATAAAATTATAAGAATACAAAATAATACAGACTTTATCACAATAAAAATTACAAATATACTTACTTTTATATTTGTGTCATCAGTTTTACATAATGTATCATTATGTTCATTTTGTACTTCTGTATTGTTTATAAATCTTTTTAAAGAGCCACGCATAATATTATTTTCTTGTTCTATTTTAGCTCTTTTAACTCTTTTTTTTTTCATTTCCGGATAAATATTTTCTGTATTTGTCACGGTCTCTTGACATATTTAAAAACTACCTAATAAAAAAATACAAATTATAAACAAATTATAATGATGTGACTATTAAATAATTACTAGGTATGGAAAAAAAACCAATAAGTTATTAAACAATTTTTAATACTATTAGAATTTGTTATTATAACATACGTTTTTAATTATTACGACAGTAAACTAGATAAAAAATAATAAACTTACCAAAAACATTAAGGTAGGTAACTCCAAATCAACTTTTGTAAGTTTGTCAATGTGAATTGTCAGATGATATGGAAAATAGAAATGTATAAAATGATAAATAAACAACCGCGATGGTAAAAATTACAGTTAACATTTAACTGTAAGTTGACAGTTGTAACCACATTCAGATATTCCATCATATTATTATATTTAGTATAATTAGTATAACATTAAAATAGCCGGCAGCCGCGCAAGTACCTAATCAGATAACAAGACACGTTTACTATTGTGTACAAATTCTAATTTTAGAAATAGGAAAAATATTCCCTATTACCATTCTATGGAAACGGCTTGATAACAATAATATATCATTTGTTTAGTACACTGTACACTAGAACACTTTTATTATCATGTATACACTAGTACAAGTACAAGTATTTCGTTCTTGATTTCATTTAATTAATAATAGATAATTAATAAAATTACAAATTATATAATATGTAATATATATTATGTAAATCGTTGTACTTTAAGAAAACTTTGGATTTTTCATGTGTGCGAGCGTGGGGCCTAAACGAGATGTCCAAAGCGTGGGGCCCGGGGCGTGGGCCCCGCTAGCCCCTGCCTAGGGACGGCCCTGTAGACATACCAAAAATCACAATACGTCTTAAAAGAAATGTTATTCCTACCAAAAATTTACCAAAGATTTCAGCATATAACCCTTCTCCAAAAAAAAGACCTGCACCTAAAACTAGATTGTCCTTAACAAGTTGTAATGTAGGTTTTTTACTATTTCTGTATAATTTATTTTGTAAAGATGTACTTAAACTTAAAAAGTAATAATATATTATGTTACAGCATGTCAAGAGTTTCGATTTTTCTCTACAACAAATAATAGGTGTATCTAATGATGAATATGGTTCATTACCTTCAATATCTGATGTATCATACTTAGACAATTGTGATACTAATCATTCCAATTTAGAAAATGTTGCACAAGCTTCAAATACTGTAGAATCAAGAGACTTTGCTGTACAAGTATGCACTGGTGATTTCTGTTCCATTTCTATCACTCTTAGACACCAAAGCAAAATTAATTACAATGACTGGAATACCTACTTTACAAGTTCTTGATAAAATTGTTGAATTATTTTGTATAAAGTTTCCAAATATTCGAACTCCTCAATTAGGTGTACTAGAAAGAATTATTTCAGTATTTATAAAACTGAAACAAGATATGAGTAGGCTATTATCAAAAGTCACATGTTCCAGAAATCACTTTTTTCAGAAAACGACAAAATCTAGAGGAAAGGTACTGTAACACGTTCACTGTCCGATGACCCATATGTGGTTCATAGTTTATTTCTTGATTAGTCCCTATTGAAAATTGATAAACAGTACGCGCTAGTCCACTTCGATAAAATTATTAGAAAGCTTATCATCTCCCCAGTCTAACTGTGTTATTATGAATTTCATAGCATGTAGTCCATTCCAATAAATCAACAGGGAAATAAATGTATGAAATTAACCACATATGGGTCATGGACTGATGAAATAGGTTTGACATGACCCACATATGGGTCAAAGGACTGATCAGTTTTGGTTTAATTTAACACATGGACTGTGAACGTGAAATACCAAAGTACATCATAATTGTATAATTTATGTCTAAAAACCCAAATCCTTGATAAAAAATATGATTTTTGTCGTTTAAATACTATATTTTTAGGTTAGAAGTTTGGAACATGTGAAATTTGATATCAATATATGAAACTTGTGAGTTTTGATTATAACTTCAAGTGAAGTGATTATAACTACATGTGAGTTATGACATATAGCTTATAATAATAATAAAATTGAATAAAGTGTATTAGTTTCATACGTTCTAATAAGACGTACATATTATAAATTAAAAAATATTAAAATCCCACGAGTTAATGAAATTAATGATCTTGGAGTTACGTTTAACTCAAAAATTAATTTCAAACTACATACTAATAATATTATTAAAAAATCATCATCCAAACTAGGATTTATCAAGCGCACTTGTAAAGACTTCCACGATGCTCATGCTCTTAAATTGCTATATTTCTCGTTAGTACGCTCTCAACTGGAATATGCAAATTTGATTTGGCATACTAACTCTATAAC
Organism: Neotoxoptera formosana; assembly: GCA_022818045.1. Taxonomy (NCBI): domain Eukaryota; kingdom Metazoa; phylum Arthropoda; class Insecta; order Hemiptera; family Aphididae; genus Neotoxoptera; species Neotoxoptera formosana. The sequence goes on along the minus strand of CM040630.1, from coordinate 42,890,706 downwards.
CCAAAATAAAGACCTCTCTCAAATTCAAAATAATTTTTTAAGATTTTTAAGCTTTTAATGTCACATTTATAGAGCTCATTCTGATTATAATATTATAAATAGACTTTTCTCTATATTACCACTTGAAAAAAGATTTACACAACTAAATTTAAAATTCCTTTATAAATTATTACACAATATTATAGATTGTCCAGAACTTGTCGAACGCTTATGTTTCAAAATAAATCCCCTAAACTCTAGACAAAAACATCTTTTCTATCCACCAAACATTTCATCCAAATATATGTCATTCTCTCCTTCTAATACTCTAATGGCTATAGGAAACTCCATACATAATATAGATTTATTTCACTGTTCACTTAATGATCTCTCTTCATATATTCATTAATTTTCAACTCTTATGTCTTTTTTTCTATTTATATTATATTATACATTAATTTATTCAGTTTACACATAACTTGATTTATATTTATGTATTTTTTTTTCTCTCTTCTTTTTCCCCAAAGTAGCTACTAATGTAACTTATATATTTTAACTCTTATATATTTATTTAAAATGTAATTGGAATTTATTCCGTAATAAACATACAATATACAATAAACAATATACAATTGTTCTGGGAAGACCAACAACAAAATATATCAGAAACAACAGTAATTATTTACGTTTCTGAGGCATAATTTTATTATTAGTTACAACACTCACATGATCCAACGGAACATGATAGTTTTGACACTTACTATTTGTTTCATAGTGGTATTTACACGAGTTCTTGTGAGTTTTTAAACCAACTAATTATAGATTCTAATTCCCCGTCAAAATGTCTATTAGACAGTGTCGACAACTCATTTGACCATTTTTTGGAACATGTGACTTGATTCTAGCCTACTCATATCTTTTTTTCTGTATTAGCTGTTTTGTCAACTTGTAGGTCCATATATATTTCAACTATACCTCTTTTAGGTAGTATTTTTGAAAATTTAATTTATTGGCTATCAAAATTTGAAATTATGTCAAATATTCCATATTGTTTAGAGAAATACAAAATTATACGGGTTGTTTTAGACTGTACTGAGATTACAGTTCAAAAACTAAAATGCTTGTCATGTAGAATAAAACTGTTTAGTACTTATAAGTCTAATTTTACAATCAAGTATTTAATTGGAATATCTCCAGCTGAATTGATTACATTTGTAAGTAAACCATATGGTGGGCGAGCTTCGGATAATGTTATTTTTGAACGGAGTAACTTAATATCATTAATGGATAGACAGGATGCTCAATTGGTAAATCGTGGGTTTAAAATAGACAATATATTATGTAATGAAGAAGGTATTACATTAATAAGACCTCCATTCTTGAAAGGCAAAAATCAATTTACTCGTGAAGAAGCATTAGATACTAAAACTATCGTTAGTGCTAGAGTTTATATAGAACACATAAATCATCAAATTAAGGTGTTTAAAATTTTTCAAAATAAATTTTGTTGGTGGCATGGAAGTCCAATATTTTCTGCCGACAAATTTAGTACTCAATTTGAATGACTGCCTATTTATATTACCACCCATGTGTAAAATTATAACACCTTTTAATTATTTATATTTTGTCTTTGTTTGATGTCATTATAATTTGAAGTTATATTAGGTAGTATGTATAATTATCATTATAATATAAGTGATAAATTGTTTTTATGTACCTAAATTTTATATTTCTACCTAAATCATATGTACAATTTTAATAGATATTATTAATTGTAGAAATCAAATAAGCGATTGTAAAAAACTTAACTATTTCAATATAATATATTTATTAAAACTAAATAGAATAATTATAATTTATAACAATATATATTAATATATTATATTATAACACAGAATTCAGTAGCAGTAACAATTTTGTATTTAAGTACCTTTTAATTGTAAAATTATTTATAACAAATAACTTATCATCAACTATTTTACAATATTTATTCTGTAAATTATTTATCCATTAATATTATGTTTACAAGACTCATGTATCATTCTCTCAAAATAAATTATTTTTAAACTTAACAATAATTCAGTTAGGGATGGCAATTTTTTTGTGAACATCGATATATCGAGTTTTCATTCTCATATCATCGATGATAACAATATCGAAATTTCAATTTATTGCATTTAAAGAAATATACAATTACAATTTAAAGAATATTATACAGCCAAAATATAAAATTTAATTAAATTACACAAATGATAAATGATAAATGATTGTCTCCAAAAGCCTAGACTTGTGGAGGAGACAACAGTTCTTATTTGAGAGGTAATATTATACAAATAAGAATAATTACATTGGTTCATCCTTATTATCTAATAACTTAATAGTAATGAATATAATAATACTCAAATAATATAAAATATTAGATAAAACTGAAAAATGTTAAAATATAATGTAATAATTGATATATACTATGTAGGTATTTATAAACAAATTTTTATGTTGTACTTAATGTATTTTTTATATTGATCATAGTTATTAAAAAGTTTAATAGGAATATATTGCATGCATAAATGTATACCTATATTGAATGGATCTCTTTTACCAAATTCGGTATTATATTTATTTATTTTAAAAATATTGTTTATTGTATTACGTGTAAAATAATTGTGGTTGAAACTGACGCTATCAAGGTTATAGAAATATAAATTTGTTAATAATTCTTTAGCATGAGATTTTTTTAGATTAAGAATGCCATGAGTATTAAATAATATATCAGTATTAGAACGAAATGGTTTCTTAAAAGCTATCCTTAATAATGAGTTTATCGTAGTTCTTAGTAAATTTAGGTATTTATCGAAGGTACCACCCCACACACTAATTCCGTAAGAATAAACTGACTGTTCGATGGCACAGAAAACCATTTTTATATTGCTAGGTGATAAAATAGTGTTTAATGTTTTAAACCTACTAAACATACTTCTTAATTTTTTAATAGTTAAGTCGATATGTAAATTCCATTTTAAGAATCTGTCAATGATGACACCAAGATACTTCACAGATTCTGCACCTCTTATATATGTGCAGTTTCAATTACAAGTACCCGTAAAATATGTATCTTGACATATAATATCATCATGAATTTTAATGGGTTCATTAATATCAAGATTTCTAATTTTTGATATTGAAAAAGATATATAACATGTTTTATTAAAATTTATTTCTAAAGAATTTGCATTAAACCAATTTTTTACAGATGTCATAATAATTGAGGCTTTGCGCATTAAATTAATACTGTTTAAATCATGAATTAAAATCGTTGTGTCATCCGCAAAACAGTAAATAGAGCATTTGGTATCCAAATTTAGTGAGTCATTTATATTATACAATAAATAGTAATGGTCCTAAGCTGTACCTTGTGGGACACCATAATTTAAAGGGTTTAAGGAACTAAGGACATCATTTATACGAACCTGTTGTCTACGATTTTCTAAGAAACTTTTTACCAAGTTATTTGCTATCCCAAGGATACCATATTTATCTAGTTTATTTAACAATATTTTATGATCCACAGAATCAAATGCTTTTTTGACATCTAGAAAAATCCCAATAGTAGAGTTACCCTCATCTAATTTCTTATGTATACTACTGACAAGAGTTTGTAAAGCAATTGAAGTACCTTTATTCTGTCTAAAACCAAATTGGTTTTCTGAAAAAATATTTGATTTTTCAAGAAAATTATACAAACGAGTTTTTAAGCATTTCTCTAGAACTTTTGATAAAGTATACGTTAAGGAAATTGGACGGTAGTTAGAACAATTTTGTTTTTCACCATTTTTATAAAGGGGTATAATTAATGTATGTTTGAATAAATTTGGGAAGATTCCCGTTGATAGAGATAAATTAAAAATATGTACTAATGGAACTAGTATATAGTCGATTATTTGTTTTAATATACGATTTGATAAATTACAAGTATAAAAAGAGGTACTTTCTTTGGAGCTTAGGATATGGCTTTTAATCTCTTCTTTAGTTATATAATTAAGGAAAATCGAATTTGAGTTGATTTTAATATTGGGTTTATCCTTTTTAATAGGGTTATGGATTTTAATTTAGTGAGCAATATTCTCACCAATTGAAGTAAAAAATGTATTAAATTCATTTGCAATATCAGTGTTATCTGTTAATATTTTATTTTTAGAATCTAAAATTGATGAAATATTTATTTTATTGTTATTATTTGTTTTATTGTACATTGCTTCATTAATTAAATCCCAAACTTTTTTAGGATCTCCTTTTGAATTAATTATATGCTTAGAAAAGTACATGTCTCTGGCACATTTTATTATTTTTGTTAATAGGTTTCCATATTTTCTATATTTATTTTTTAGACTTGAATTGAAAGGTTGTTTTTTAATTTATTAAATAATTTATCCTTACGTTTTATTGATATTACAATACCGGAAGTAATCCATTTCTTAATATTAGTTTTAGATTTAGGTACACGCATACGTTTTGTTACCTTACAAGTTTCTATTGAACTTTTTATTTTAGAAAAAAATAGTTCGATTGCTGTATCTACATATTTTGTTGAATTCAACACATTAACCCAATCTTCTTGGTTAAGGATGTTTATAAGTTTGTCAAAAAGAATATAATCAATATTTTTCTCATCAGAAATATTACTTTTTAGTTTAACTAAACCAATTTTATTAAAAGATAGAATTGTACTATAATGGTCAGTTATGGTATTTTGACACACATATCCCATAATATTATCAAAGACATTTGGGTGTTTTAGAAAAATATGATCAATACAAGATGAGGACCCATTTATAAGATTTACTCTAGTATCTTACAGTATTTACATCTATTTTATTTAAATCAATATTGATATCACCACAGAATATGTACGATTTGGTATAATCGATATTATCCAAAAAAATTTCTAAACTATCTATAAAATGTTCTGGTAATAAACTTGGAGATCGATACACACAAATTAAATTTAAAACATAATCATTATTTGAAATGTTGATATTCAAAGAGCTACAATAATTGATCAACCCTAAATCTACCGAATTAATTTTAAATGAGTTTCTAATAAATACTGTAATACCATCAGATTTATTTAATTTTTTATAATAATTATAACTTGTAAAACCATCAAAGTGAAAAACGAAAGTATCTTTTTCTAACCATGTTTCAAACAAACAGATTATATCGAACTTAATTTCTGAGGTATTTAAAAAAATAATAAGTTCATTAAAATGTTTATGAATACTTCGAATATTCATGCTTAGGACTTAAACAATCATTATTATTTTTGACAGTATTATTTAAGTTATTTATAATCTGCGTACTATATTTTAAATTACTATTAACATTTAAAAAATTAAAATTAAAATTTTGAAAATTATTCATACTATACAAATTACGATAAATAAAAAAAAAAAGAATTTTGTTTAGTGTTTACTTGTAATTATCTAGTAATCCCATAACGACGTAATTTTTTTTTCCGCGTCCATTTTTTGTAATACTTCTAAATTTTGAATTTTGAAAATTTGTCCTCCTTCTATTTTTCTAACGAATACTCCTGACATGTTGGCCCATGTGTATCTGTGATTGTAGTATTTTCCGACTTCTTTAGCCAGCCATAATAGTTTTTTATTTTGTGTAAGCTGGTCGTTAATAAATACCTTAGAATTACTAAAATTTGAGTGGATTTCTTTTGTCATAAGTGGATTTTTATCTTTGTACGACAATTAAAAATCGATGTCAATAACTCTATGTATTTCTGTAAACATCGAAGTTTGTATAAAATGTAAATATAGAGGTAACAATATTAGTAATATTACTGGCCGCCAAAATGTATTTGGTGCTTACAAACTTAAATAGTTACTACTGTACAGTCAAAGCCCCAATAAAAATCATTCAACAAACAGGAAGGCAGGAGCCAGGAATACTGAATCAACAATTTACTTTAAATTACAATATTTGTTCGTGTTTCAACCATATACTATATAATTGAGTTTTCGCATTTCTCCAATTAATTCTATATGATTTTCAAACACGATAATCAGTTGTTTGAAATAAGACAACAAAACAAAATATATCTTATGAATATTAAATATATATACTTAGCTTTAATTAAATTAACCACATAGTTGAATTTTAATTATTTATTAAAAAAATTAAAATAAAAACATCTTGTAAGAAAATAACAAAATAAATGCAACTTAATTTAAAAAATACTAATATACATTACCTATTACTTATTAGGTATGAAAAAAATTAAAAATTCTGTTTGATTCTTTAAATAATAGTACTTTAATTAATTAATAGTGTTATTCAACTAGCCAAAATTGATCATCTAACTTGTTTAAAAAAATTAACTTTGATGCCAATTTCCCACTTAGTTGCTGGCACAAGAAAAAAGTCTTTCGCTTGAACAGATGTACAAACACCTGACAAATATTTTGTGGCTAATTTGTAAATTGATGGGTACATTAGTCTTAATTCTTCCTAACACATTAATGGATCTGTATTTAATTTAGATACTGGCATGGACAAATACATAGTGATTTCAGATCCTAAAACAAGGTACCAATTTTGGATTGTAAAACAAGTATTTCTACCTTTGGCATGTAGTGATAAAGCTGTTGTGTCAGAAACTTTAATGAATTCATTTCTAGAAAAAATAATAAATTTATACAAAGCAACTCAATATGTGCTAGAAAGATAATAAAGCTATAATACAATGTATAAGTACCATACCTAATGCAATTTGAACTAATAGATACACTTGGTGTTCTACACATTTTCTTCAAACAACAATAATAACCTGATATTCAAAAAATTAATATTATAGATTAAGATAATTAATGTTATAATTTATAAGTAATACATAATAGCAATAATTTTCAAGACTTGACAAGTTAACAATTAATAATTGACATTTACATACTGTATATTATAATATATAAGTACATTGTGTTAGATACCTATATATGCATTTTGAACTTACCTATTGGTACAGGCTCATACTGATGCTATGATGGCTGCTTCAATTTGTTGCATTGGCACTTAACATTTGTCGATGATGGGTAGCTTAAGTCTTCTAAATGAGTTCTGTGTATAAATACATGCTTATTATCTCAAAGCAAAATTAAAAATCAAACAAATTTGTACCTACCTATTTAAATGTAATAATACAGCTACAGTGTGCATACAACACTCAGAAGCACCTGCTTTACACGAGCAAAAAATTGATTGATAACTAATTTAACATAGTTTGAATTGTTAAGTTGCACTTTCAGCAATTTCCCAGTAATGACATGCGGCATTTCAGAAATTGTAGAAGTTTGAATAACTAAAGATTTTATGGTTATATTTGGGTCCTATGAAAATAAAGCAGTATAACTTTGATTGGTTTTTATGGAATTAGATATTGTTTTTCTTTAAATTTTTATATTATACATTAACTTACATTTTCAACTTGTAGTTTTCCAGCCAAAATAACTTGGTTAGAATTCAAAACTTTTCCGGCTTCAATAAAATTTCTTGTATTTGGAGTGCATTTAGCATATGAAAAGATGTCACTTAATGTTAAAATCATATTTACATTACATTTGTAAACAATAAGCAATCCAAACTTGGTGCAAAATACAAAAGAAGAATACGAATATACGAAAACTAAAAATAAACTCCTAATGTTGTTCATAATCAGTAGGGTTAGGATTTTGTAGCATTTGCATTTTCTTTCATAGTACTCCAGGACATAGCTAATCAAAAACAAAATTCGATTCATTTATCATAGAGTTCAAATATGGAATTTTGTTTTTGTTTTTTTGCTTTTTCTTATAATATTTATAAATAAATGCTTTTTGGTACTTTTTGTCAATTTATTAGCTTTTTAATTAGTTTTTGTTATTTATACGCATATTTAACATTTTTAGAACATATACGTACATATTTTTCTAAATTATTATTTATTAATTAATTTTAATTGTATTATTTGTATATATATTAATTAATTGTATATATTTCGTGATTTCGTAGTGAAATATTATCGCCTTATCGGAAAATATTTCTGAAAATAGATTCTTAGATTTTGTCAAAATGATGACCGAGTGGGGAGTAGTAAATAATAGTTAGATAATACGTTGACTGTCTGGACTTCAGACACAACGAGAACGATATTTATTGACTTGTTTACTATGTCTAAATTTACAATAATATTATTTAGCATTTACTAATTAAAGGAATTTTTTATGTGGGTTTATATTCGAATGCTAGTGTACGGAGTATTGTCGATATATGATTGTGAGATATTAAAATATCTTATTGTCTTATTGAATATTTATAGAATAAATAGGTACCTAAAATTTAATAAAACAGTTTTTAGATTAGTTTCTACAATATTTATAAATTGCTCTTAGTTGTTCTAAGAATTAATTTGTGTGAACATATAAAAATGTGTTTAATAAATTATTTTTTGATATTAAAAATAATTTTCAGCTAAACTTAAAAATGTTTAAGTCTTTTTTAGTTCCATTTTTCTGGTTAAAATGCTTTTTTTGTAGCATTATTGGCAATTTTTTAATTCCTTTATTGTAGGTTTTAAGTGCTTCATTTTCCTAGCCCTAATAATCAGTGTTTGGCAGTAAAATCTATCCTACTTTCGCGGACATTCAATAAAGACATACAGCGCTCCCAGTGTTATCTAACTTTACCAATTGTACTATTAATAATCAATGCAATCTTAGTGGTCGGGGATATATTCCGCGGTGACGGCACTATAATTCCCTATCAGAAGGTTTAACTAAGGATACGATAAAAAAGAGACAAAACACTCTTAGTAGATATTTTCAAAAGTTTATTATTGAGATAGTAAGAGCTTTGCACGTGCTTTTCGCGGGTAGTTTGAAAGCGAAGTCGGGAGCTGTGTCGGGGCGATGGGCGACAGAAAAGTGAGGAGACTCGAAGTCAGCGAAGATTCGAGCGGGTGTGCGACAACTCCGGCCGATAAGGGCGAGTCATTAAAAATAGTTTTACATGAAGAAAGGGCACGAATACAATTCGGGAACATACAATTCAAATCTACTCATCGACGACGGTTGGCAATAACTAGACAGGGTAAAAATTGACAGTGTGAACACGAGTACAATCATGACGGGTAACATAGAATGAGAACATTGGTTTCGGTAACACGGTACATTGATAACAAAATATGATATGACAATAAGATAATAATACACGATAATACATGATTACCATAGACCTTATACTAATAGACGGTATATGATAGTAGTTCCGGCATCCACACGTGAGGGCGCTGATGAAGGTCATACAAGTACACCGCACATGCGCACAAGAACCATGAGATTGTACAATAATTTTTAATTTTACCTTGCGCCTTATCAATACACACTAAGTACTATCACAATACACAATAACAATTCCGAATTCCCGATTTCAAATTTTCAACGAATATGCCGTTGTAAGATTTCTGAATTTTTTTACTTTGTATTTTTATTAGCCACTAGATTTATTCAATTATTTTTACTAAGATGCCTAGAAAGTGTGTAATTTGCAATGCTTATGACAAGAATAGTGAACAGTCATTTTATTCGTAGATAAAATAAATAATCATATTTTAACATAATAATTTCTATTTATTTTTTATGTATACCTTCGTTTCGTTTTTTAAGAATATATATTTTTTAGTATACGTTGGAATAAAGGATATAATCCTGATCTATGCTTTGTCACAAGAGACTCCGAACACAGACCACTAGGTATTATCAGAACAGTCTTACCAGCATTTCCCCGTAGCCAACATAGACCAGTCATTCTCAACATAGGTTTACAAGTACCAATTATTCCCTCAATTCCAAAGCCTAGATGGAATTTCCGAAAAGGTAATTGGACTAACTTCAAACTACAACTTGATAATGACATAAGATGGATCCCTCCAGTTCCTCAAAATTACTCTCGCTTCACTAACCTGGTTATTGCAACAGCAAAGAAACATATTCCGAGAGGGTATCGCAAAGAATACATCCCATGCTGGGATAAAGAATCCACCAGACTATTTAACCTCTTTCACAAAACACCAAATAGTGATATAGCGAGAAAACTATTGGATACTTTGGTAAGTTTTGTTTATTTTAAAAACATGTGCGTATAACCCATAAAACATAGTACTAATATTAGTAAATATCCGACATCCGTGGTACAACCATAGAACAATACGTAATGAATAATGATAAAATAATATTACAATATTTACATTATTATTCAAATTCAAATCCCTGTAGCATTTGGCGGTATTTTGATAACCCAACACTACAATAAATTCCTAACCTTAAAAACGTCTAACCATCAGCGCTTTTCGAAAATGTGGTGGAAATTTAAAACGTTTTTGCGCAAATAAGCGGAACATTGTTAGTGGGCTGACGGGTGGAGGGGGGGAGTAGTCCGACCTTATCTTCGAAGACCGTGGTATAAGGTCTATGATGATTACAGACATACATGATAGCGCGCGAGTGTGGGACTGGCCGACTCCCGAGTGCGTCCCGAAATGAACACTTTTTTAATGTTCCTAGTGCGCCCAGAATAAGATATCGTCCGAGTGCGTCCCAAGGAAAAAAGGTCATATTTTTTACATAGCCCGAATACGTCCCAGTTCATTTAGAGTTACCCAGGGTACACCACGAGGATTTGAACTGGCTTACACCCCAAAAATATTTGGTTATTTGATTATTTAATTATTACTTATATTATATTTATTATAAAAGTTTATTGTTATAATTTTTTTGAGTGGACGTTCACAAAGTTCTTCTTGAGCTTTTCGTTTTACAGAGTTCCTTATTACTTGTCTCATCGTTTTTCCTTCAGATTCTAAATCATGATTATGGTTTAAATTACTATCAATAATTGTCTTCTCACTCATATCTGTTTTCATGTAAGCTGTACACGTTTTGTTTACACAGCACCATCGTTTTACATCATCTTTCAACATTTTATGAAATCTTATTTTAAATCCATCAATAATTTTAAGTTCCTTACCGTGTTGGCTGATCATACTCGACGGCAACGACATCGACATATAGTACGTAATATTATGTAATAAAATAAATTAATGTAAAATGTTAATTAAATATATTTAAATAAAACTGTTAGCTGCATACACATCACTACTTATCACTATACATACTGCAGCACGTGTTGTCAAAGACTAGTTACGAATAGTAGGTTTCTACTTATGGACTATAGTGTAAATTCAAACTAACACAGTGTAATATTATAAGTTATCAATGCATTTTATCCATAAAGATAAATATTGTTAGCAATAATATCGCGGACGCACATGGGATATGCCAACAGTATTTGTGATATTATCGCGGACGCAGTTGAGCTATTAAAAAGGTACGATATGATTAACGGGACGCACTCGGGCGACGTCCGTGGGACTAGGGCACCAAATTACTCCCCCCCCCCACTGGGCAGCAAAAAACGAGCTTGTTTCGTTTTTTTGACGGTGTTGACGTTGTTGGCGGAGTATGACCATATGAGTGGTCTGTAAGCGGGTCTTCGCGACGTATAAACGCTAGTTTCAATCGGTCGACGGACACCCATACCTGCCGGGTGTTGATCTGTAATTTGAAGGTATTTTCCCGTCGTTCCAGAACTGCGTGTGGGCCTTCATATCGCAGTTGGAGGGGTGGCTTGGTAGCGTCGATCCGTAAGAACACATTTCTGACATTAGATAAATCGCTGGGCACGAAAATGGACCGTTTCGTGTCATGATCGGAACCGGGTGTGGGTCGTAGCTGTGCCATGGCGTTGCGTAGGGCTGCGAAGAGTTCGGGTGGTCGTGAAGTTGTGGGTGCTAGGTGAAACAACTCAGGTCGTACAACGTACTTTGAATTTCCGCTGCGTTCGGTATGAATCTGCGGTAAAAGTTTAACGAGCTGAGGAATCGCTGTCGGCCTTTTTTTTCGTCGGGAGTGGCCACTGGCGTATAACGTCGATGTGGTCCGGGTTAGGTCGACAACCGTCCTTACCGATGATGTGTCCTAGGAATGTGAGTGAGGCTATGGCAAACACACACTTAGCGGGGTTCACTGACATGCCGTATTTCTGAAGCTGTTCCAACACCACGCTCTCGTCCCGAGACGCGATAAGTACATCGTCGATATACGCAAGGGCGTAGTCGAGACCACGTAGTATATCGTTGACCACGCGTTGGAATGTTTGAGCCGCGTTACGCAAGCCGAAACACATTATGGGAAACTTAAATAACCCGAACGGCGTGGTCACTGCTGTCTTCGGTATATCTGGTGTATCAATAGGGACCTAGGGTGGTATGCTTCAACCAAGTCCAACTTGGGAAAGCACGTTCGACCTGCCAAGTGGGCCGCGAAATCATGAAGATGTGGCAGCGGGTAACGGTCAGCACGAGTGACCACGTTGAGCCGTCAGTAATCACCGCATGGGCGACATGGGCCATCTTTTTTAGCGACTAAAAGTAGTGGGCTGGCCCAGGCACTTGATGATGGACGACAAATCCCTTTGCTCAGCATGTAGTCGAATTCGCGACGTGCTACCTGGCTGCGTTCTGGTGGTAGTCGTCTTGGACGGGCGAATAGTGGTGGTCCGGTAGTGCGTAGCTCGTGTACCACGTTGTGCTTGAACTCGGTAGGCATGGGCGATTCACGTGTGACATGGGGAAAAACACGCAGTAGATCGGTCCACTTGCGCGAATGAGACACGGCGAATGCTGTAGCACTAACGTCATTAATAGATATCATTTGAATTACATTGTGATTTGTCGGGTCGATCAATGATAGGGCGGGCGACGTCTGCTATTTCATGTCCAGTGTCCAGTGTTCATGGCGCCGAGTACGCACTTAAGGTGGTGCATTTGAACCACCTAAAATTGTGGGTGGGTGGGTCTTGGGTGGGTAAGTAAACATATTTACCTAAGATAGTTAATACTATTACTTACAATAGTAAGTATAAAGTAGGTACTAGGAGTTAGGACACTAGGTAGTGAGTGGTTTTGTGTCGTTCAGTGTTGTGGGTGGGTGGGTGGGTGGGTGGGTGGTAGGCTTTGATGAGAATTGAACCACCTATTTCGGCGCCACTTGAGGTTAATCTTAACATAATATATGGGCATATGATTAAGGCAACTCTGAAACGGACAGCTAGGATAGGACAGCTAATATAGGTGACACTTCGTGTCACCAAGTGCACGGGATCAGCTAGTATATTATATAAAACAAACAATGTCATAACATATTATTATTGTACATGCGATACGCATATATTCTATTGTAAACAAAATATTGTATGTAAAATGTGAGCTGTAAAACTGTAAAAATGTATGCTTATTGCTACATTAGTAAAATCAAGAATGTAAACAAGTTTTTAATTTGTCTTTTATGGATTATAAATAAACTAAATTGCAATTAATTTGAAAGATTTCTGTCTTGAAGACATAAACCTTTTTTTAGAAGGTAGGTGCTACCTGGCGATACATAAACTCATATTACTATTAACAAATAACCTCTAGGGTAAAGGTGAACAATGTACGTTTGACACAATCTAACGCAGTGGTCGCCAACCTTTTGGACCTTGCGGACCACTAAAACCATATTCTAAATTCTACGGACCACGAATAGCTAAAATAGTTTTTTAAAATAAATACCGTTCCACTACTGATAATTTTTGACACTGAATTAATATAAAAAAATAGATATGTTAAATAATAAAAAAGGTTTTATTTTTATTTAT